>CM038794.1:88287895-88930672 GCA_021764765.1 Vicia sativa | reverse complement strand
CCTTCATGGATGGTTTCTCCTGCTATAATCGCATTAAATGGCTCCCAAGACATGGAAAAGACTACTGCAGACAAAGGAAGTATCGCTACAAGGTTATGCCATTCGGACTGAAGAACGCGCGCCACTTATCGCATACAGTGACATTATTTCATGACATGATTCATCATGAGAGATATTCACGCTTTATTTGATATGATACCTCGATCGCATCAAGAAGAGAACATCTGATCATTTGGTAAACTGCTTGATGTTTTGCAAGAAGTACAAACTAAGACTCAATCCCAACAAGTGCACCTTGGAGTTCGATCCTAAAACTCCTAGGTTTGGTCGCCGGAAAGGTATTGATGACCGCCAAGGTTAAAGCTATCAAGAAATGCCACTCCCCGCACCGGAAAGGAAGTTAGGTTTCGGCCGATCAACTACATTGCCAAATTCATTGCACATCTAATCTCATTGTCAATCAGTTACTTAAGAAAGACCAAGTGGTAGAATGGAACCACGATTGCCGATCGCTTTTGACAAAATCAAGGAGTACCACAGTAATCCTCCTATCCTCGATGCCGCCTCATCAAGGAAGACTCTATCATGTACTTGACATGTTAGAGAACTCGAATGGGTGTGGTTGGGCAACATGACGAGTCCTGGTCGAAAAGAGTATGCAATATACTACTTAGCAAAAGTTTACCGACGGAAACAAGATACCACAAATTGAGAAAACTTGCAACGCTTTTGGGATACTACTTTTAAGACAAGATATGACTCACACTACCTTGTTGATTTCCAAGATGGATCCGATAAAATACATATTTGAGAAACCACTTCTCGGGAAGAATAGCAAGATGGCAATGATCTTGACCGAATAATGACATCCAAGACACTTCGTAAACGATCAAAGGAAGTGTAGTAGCCGATCATTTGGCTCATCGCGTAGAGATGACCACGCCTATGCAACAATTTCCGGATGAAGATGTTTTACTAGTTATGATTATGAAGAACCAGGCCCCACGAAGGACTCCAACAAGGATCCCGATGGACCATGGTTTTGATGGAGCCTCAAACGACTTGGCAATGGCATTACGCCATCATTATCCTCGCAAAGGACATACTCCTTTCACCGCCAGATTATGTTTCAGCTTGCACCAACAACATGGCCGAATCACGAAGCATGCATTATGGGTATTAAAGTCGCTATTGACTTAAGAATCAAGTTCTTACAAGTGTATGGAGACTCACTTTTGGTGATCCGATTATGGCGAGGGATACTAAGCATCCGAATCTCATTCGTATCGAGAGCATGTTCGAGTTTGATCCCCTATCAAGAGATTACTTTCAATCACATTCCACGAGAAGAGAATCAGCTATGCATTTATGGCTACTATGTCATCTATGTTCAAGGTCGATGGGACAACGAGGCTCCCCATCATCATTGAGAAGTTTGACGAACCAAAGATATTGTTATGAGCTTGATGTAAGAGAAACCTTGGTACTACGACGTGAAGAGGTATCTTGAGACTCGTGAATATCTCATAGGCATCTAATGATAAGTTCATGAGAAGGTTTGCATCCAAATTCTTCCTCAAGAACGCATCTTATATGCGCAACCATGACTTGTTGCTTCACCGTGGTAGACCAAACAAAATAATACGCATCATGGAAGAGTTACACGAAGCATTTGGTACCCACTTCAAAGGACACACCATGGCTAAGAAGATTTTGAGAACAGTTACTATTGGTCCACCATGGAAGCTGATTGTCACCGCTTACCGATCTTGTCACAAATGCCGATTTATGCGTACAAAGTACACCTACCTCCAAGATCAATGTTTTAACTTCTCCTTGGCTTTTGCAATGTGGGGCATTGACATGATCGGAGAAATCAAGCCCACGCTTCCAATGGACATCGTTTCATCCTTGTGGCAATCGATTATCATAGAAGTGTGTTCCTCGCTTGCATCATACCAAGAATGTTGTGGCTCGATTCATCAAGCATAATCTTATCTGCTCGGATGGCACCCGAAAGGATTATCACGATAACGGCTCTAATCTCAACAATAAGATGATCACCGAACTCGCACGCAGCTCAAGATCAAACATCACAATTCTTCTCCTTATCGGCCTAAGATGAATGGCGAAGGAAGCCGCCAACAAGAACATTAAGAAGATTATACGTAAGATGACAATGACTTACAAAGATTGGCATGAGATGTTACCATTTGCTCTTCATGGTTATCGACCAAAGACGAACATCACAGGGCAACCCTCTCTTGTGTACGGTATGGAAGGGCCTTACCCATCGAGGTTCGAGATACCTCAACCGTAGTCCTCCAGACGCAGTTAGGCGAGACATTGGGTCCACCGCCTTGACCATTAACTTGATTGATGAGAAACGACTCGCATCCATCTCATGGATGATCATCAAAAGCGAATGATCGTAGCATTTAACAAGAAGGTCAAGCACCGAGTCTACCAAGTCGGTGATCTAGTAGTCAAGCGCATCATTCTTCCACAAGGTGATCCTGTGGGCAAATGGACTCCCACCCACGAGGGACCATTTGTAGTCAAGATGTATTTTCTCCGGAGCTATGATACTTAGCACCATGGATGGTGAAGACTTCCCACACCCGTGAACGCAGACATAGTCAAAAATACTACGATAAAGAGACCCGCTAGGTCGATCGACCTAGGCAAAAATAAGGGCATCCTCGACAACCAAAAGGGTTCGGCAAAAGTTAAGGATATATACAAAACATGTAACCGGCAAGTCGAAAACCCGAAAAGGCCAAAAAGGGTATCCCAGACCGAAACCCGAAAGGCGGTCTAGGCAAAAGTTAGGATTTAAGCATTTCGATATGTCTCTTCCGATCACCTACTTCCGCATACTATCAAGATTCAAGATTCAAATGGCGAAGATCAATTACTCACTTTCTACCGACAAAGGAGATGAGATAGTTGAAATATATGAGTACTAGCATAGTTGGAACTTAACGAGATTGTTTCGCATAGCTTTTACCTTCTCTGTGTACAAACTACTTGGCCATACGCCACTTTCAAATAAACAAGTTCTTTCTCTTTACAATTTTGTTGTTGTCGCTTGCAATAAGTCCAACGTTTGTTGAATGATTATATGCATTTGACAATAAGAATCTAATCACAAACATACGAAAAGTGAACATACAAAGTAGTTTTTACTGTGCTCTAGGAATTGAGATGACGAAGGTCACCAAACATTCCCCTGAACATAATCCCCCGTGAGATGTCATCACTACAAACCTCCCCCAATGAGTATATGTTAATCCCCAACAAAGGATTCCACTCAACCGAGCAATGTTACATCGCCTCCAAGCATAACACTTCATCCCAACCGAGGTATTTATCATCGCCAATATCTCTCAACAATTCCCTTTTCTCCACCGTAGTATCCAGACTTGAAACTTGTCGTGATAGTGCATCGGAGAAAATCTACATCTTCTATTCCCTACCAGAGATTCCAACGGGCCCCAACCGGTCTCCCAAGAACCATCAAGCGCTCACGAGATCTACACTCAAAACTCAGAGAGGCCTCCTAATTTTCCCAACAGGATCTACATGCAAGATCCCCAACGGACTTCCTCCTGCACTCTCCCCAACAGGTCTATATATGAGATCTCCAACAACGAGCTTCTCAATTCTACCCCTCAACAATATCTAGGCCCAAGACTTGGTCGATAGGCACGGAGGAATCCAGATATCTTTCTTCCTTCAAAAGTCTCTCACCCACTCAATCCCCAAGTAAGATGTAAATCCTCAAGGTAACATCCACATCTTCTTCAAGATGGATATGTTTTGAAATACCACAACATCTATCATTCATACATTACTCATAAAGTCATAATTCATGCATATGTCATTCATACACATTGTCATGCATCATACTTTGCATAAGACTAACAAATATTCTATCAAAGTTTCTCTTGTTTTTCCAAAACAGGTGAAAGTCACTTCTGACGCAAACAGGTCCAGGATTAAGCCCCAATCGACGGGAAAACTATCTGAAAGACCACCCCTAGTTGTCCTCCTCCGGCTGGTCCGTGATTAAGCCTCCCCGAACCACGGAAAACTATCTCGAAGACCGCCTATGGTTATCCTCCGATAACAAAAGTGATCAACAACCGACGCACGTGGAAGATATCCACATTTTGCCAATACTACCTCCTCCTCGAGTAATCAAGACGAAGATCTATTCGACTTATTCTTATTATCAACAGAACTAAGAGTCAAGCGCATTTACCTTGCCTCCCTGGATGGCATCTTAAGCCCATCTCCGATACTTATCAATTTTCCACCTTGAATGCTGCATATTTGGTTAAAACCAATACAAACCAATAACTTCATTCAAAGATGAGCACGAAGTCTAACATACGACTCCTCCGGATGGCATCTTAAGCCCATCTCCGCGCCCTTCCACTATCAAGAACATCTGAGTCAGCTGCATTACCACTCCCTCAAAGATCGATCTTTCCAGATGGCATCTTAAGCCCATCCCCGCAATTCTCCTATCAACAACCTCGAGTCTAGCGTACGACTCATCCCCAAATAAGTCTCTACTCTTCCAAATGGCATCTATAAGCCCATTCCCGCATCATCCACAACAAAGTGCAAATTTTCAGTGTACTGAGTGTTCAATCATCTTCTACCTGTGTCACGAAGACAAGCGGTCAATCTAACCTTCCAAAGACAAGAAGATTGAACAGGCAGTCATACCCCAAAATTTGCCCTCCATCTTCTCAAGATATTTCATACATCCATACTAAGGATTCCTCAAGAGTTGATCGACAAACTCTCTCCTAGACAATCAACCCAAACTAGGGTTTGGGTTCTCAGTCAAGATGGACTTCCAACATCTCCAATGGTCTTCATGCCTCCTCATGCTTCAAAGATTCTCCATGTCAAGTTTCAAGCCTTACAAGTCAAGTTTCCTCGACAATTGCTCGGATGGTTGAAAATCACAGTATTGGACAAAAGTCAATCGTGGTCAACATACAACAAACTTCATAATTTTTGGTCAACATCCTCATTTTGAAGTTACATTCATCATTTGATCAAGGGTTGATCATGATTCATCAAGAAAACTCAAGATTTGCTCAAAAGTCAAACTTTCTAAATTAGGTTTCTAGATGAAAAGTCAATCGAACTTTGACCGATCATAACTTCTTCATACTTTCTCAGAAATTTTTCCACCACCTCTTGTTTTGAAGGAAATTCAATTCTCTACAACTTCATGTCTCACAAGAATGTCCAAAAAATGCTTCATTTGAGAGGTATGGCTCAAAACATTACAAGTCATTTTCAAAGTCAACAAAAAGTCAACATTTTGTTTTGAAGATATATTGAGCATGGAAACTCCAATTGAGATGAGACCAAAAAGGTTGGTTAGAGGACTCTTAGAGCTTTCCAAAAAGTCCAAGAACACTCAAAATGTGGAAAATTGAGCAAGATACACCATTCACAAGTTGGGCAATTTTGAAAGAGTGCACAAAGAGAGATGCTTCTAAAAATCAAAAATTTTGCAAATGGGCTTACTTTTTCTTCATCCAAACTTGTTCCTTATACAATTAGGAATATCCAAGCCCAATGCCACGAATTTTTATTTTATTTTCTATTTAATTTGGAATTTATTCATTTAAATACAAATTAAATTCAAAAATAAAGTATAAAATCAAAATTAATTGCAAACTTGATTATTTCTTCCTTGAGATCCAAGCAACTCATTAAAAGCCGCAATTTTCAAATTTGATGGATATGGCAAGATTGGATTGAAATTGATCAAAATTGAAGATTTGATTTTGTACAAAATCAAATTTGATTGGCATTGATCATTGATTAAATTTTCCCAAAACAACTCAATCCTTCTCTATATATACATGATGCATACCACACGAATTAGGTAGAAAATTTGGCTCAAGAACCCTTGTTGCAACTCAAAAACCGTGCCTCTCAAGCAAAGTGCAACCTATTTCAAATTTTTAACCAATTTTGAGGTCCAACATTCCTTGATACCTCTTGAGTCGATCCGCACCTTTACTTTGATCAAACCATCCAATCGTGAAACCGAAATTGGTTTGTTCTTGAAAATTTCAAAATCGATTCATTATTCATGCATTATTAACCTGTTTTGTGTTTGTTTTTGTGATTAGTGATGTGTTTGCAAGCTTTCTGGGAATTTTAATTAAGTTTCCATGGCCTGAATCGTGATATACCATAGTTGGGTTTCCGAAGCTCGATTTAGGTTTTGCTTAAATGGAAAAAATTGGACCATGAGACCTATACCAATGCGTTCGGAATGATCTTAGGAATCGAACCATGTCTTTAGAATTCATTTATATTATGTATGCTAGGTTTTTGATTTTGCCAGGCCTCGTAGTCTCAAGAAAGGTTACCAAGCTTTTGAAAATTCAAAAGGAGGAAGATGAAGTCAAGGTGATGGAGGCGATCGAGCGACGCGCTGTTTGATTCCACTGCTCCGATTTCAAACAGCTCATGCACTTGGCTCATTGGTTAAGGCGCTCATTGCTCGTAGATGCTCTCACATGTGTCCAATTAACCATGCCAAGACCATTTGGTTTTCTTTACAAACCTATTTTCATATTTTTTATTTTATATTTAATATTTCCATGTTATTTTAATTTCTTTTCATATTTTTATTTATGCATTAAAAATCATCAAAATATTTTTTCCTTTTGCATTTATTTTCGAAAATTTATTTAATTTATAAAATTAAAAATACAATTTGCATGCATATTTATTTTATTCATAATTTAGCATTTAAATCAATTTTAATTAGTTTTAATTATTAAATTGCATCCAAAAATCCCAAAAATTATTTTAGCATATTTATGTTATTTCCAGCATGTCATATTTTTTTCAATTAAAACTTGCATTTTTCTAACATTTTTCTCTTATTCGATTTCATCATATTTTCCGATTTCTCTTATCGCTTTACAGTTATTCCGCTCTGACGTTTCTTTACTTTTATTTTTCCAATAATGTAACTGCTTATGGGATGTAATAGTTTAAATTAGGTTTTATTTTAAAGTTTAAATTATGTATCCGCCCAAAGCCATGTAATAGCGTAGGACATTTACCTTCCGCACTTTACATTCCGCATTTTAATTTTCGCACCTATAAATTGCTAGTAATTAGGCGTGTATGGCAAGATAAAATAAACATAGCCCACTAATTTTCAAGATAAAATATCCGAATCAACACTCTTTCTTCACACACTATCTCCCCTTAGGGTAATTTCTCATTTCACAATCAAATGGTTAAGTCCTCGATCGCCTCACGAAAAAATTATTATGATAGTCCCTTCAAGCAAGCAGGATACTTCCTACAAGTTGCTTTGACCATCCGATGTCCCTTCGAATGTCACGCCACATCCAACAAATAGGGTTACCTACCAACTAATGGTATGGATAGCTATTCTAAAGGAACGAAACAACACAAAACGACCAATTCGAGTAGGTAATAAGACTTTTAGTTGCTTGCTCAATCAAATGCTTTTCACACCACACTTTTGTCAAAGTTCAAACTTTTCAAAACGAAACATTTCCGAACACTTTGTATACATTCCTACATGAATCATTACAAAGTCAAAGCGAAATGCCTTTTCAAAACATTTTTGTCAAACACACAGAAAGCACAATTTTAAAGTGATCTAGAGCAACTAAGAGCCCGTAGATAACTACGGATGGAAAGGGGTGCTAATACCTTCCCTTTTCATAACCTTCTCCTTACTTTAATCTAACGAAGGTCTTTTTTTCGTACTTTTACCTTCCCTTAATTGGATAAAAATAAAAGTCGGTGGCGACTCTTGCTATCCGCACATTTTGCGTATAAAAAACTAAAAAGTAAGTTCACCGTATCACAAGAACATGAAGTTGATTTTTGAATAATCTATTTTTTTTTTATCTTCAGCTTGAGCATGATTACTAAGCCGAGGTTGAGAATTTTGTATTTTATTTTTAATGGTGACATCCCCGGTTTCATATTACTCGATTATAATCTAATTTAATTAATATATTCGGTGGGTTAGTTTAGAAGTGTTACACCTCCCTCTTGTGTGGTATTATAACCCACTCAATACCCCGACATCCCGGTAGATGAGATTCTCATGAAAAGAGCCTCGCCTCGGGTTTCAACCATGTTGTTTGAAGGGAAACACGTCCCTATATTGTTATGACATCCACGAGACATCGAATGTCAAGGGCCGATTCTCGTAAAGTCGGTGTCGTTGTCGCGGTCAAAGACACTTGTGGAATCGAAGTAAAGGGAAGCAAGCTTCCAGGAGCTGATTTCTACCTTGGAGAAGGAAAAAGAAGACAATCGAGGTTGAGGATGAAGGCTTTGATGAGGTCATTATTGATGATTTGAATGAGAATGATGGTGTGCGTAATCAAGAGAGGCAGTGACGAGAAAGCAGCTCAAAGAAGTAACTTACCACAATGCTTCTTCAAGAGAAGAAAGTGCTTGATTTAAATCACCGGCCGATGTTGCCTATGTTTATTGTTTGCTACTTTGGTTCCGTCTGCTTTGAACTTATGGATTTCATTATTTTGTAAATTTTAATTGCTTCTCGCTTATATATAATGATTTTGGGATTATAAATGGTACTTTTGCCCTTTGGGCTAAAAAGGAGAGAAGAATTTATCGAAATTGTGGGTAGAATTTATCTTTATTAATTCTAGTTATTTAGCTTAGTTAGCTTAGACTGCTTATTTGTTTTCTGTTGCAAGGGTGCTCTGATAGCTTAGTTTGTTTTAGCCAAAAGTTTGCCAAAGTGGGAGTTTGTAAGTGTTTTATGTTGGCCTTAATTTTTGGTAAAACTAGTTTATGTCAATGTCTTGACTGATGTCATGACATTCAGAGTTGAAGATAAATTATGCAGAAGAAGAATAATTTAGGTATACTCAAATCGGGAGTTAAAGCGGTTTGTGGAAATCTACAGAAGAATGACTGATGTCATAACCAATGTTATGACATTCTGTGTGACATTTGCTGTTCTGCAGAATCACTTTTCTTGAGACTTTTCAGGATATCTGTTGAGCTGTTTTTATTATGGATTATGTTATTGGATCACATGCTCACGTGGCTCTGTGGTTAATCTCATTTAACCCTAGATTGGTTTGTTAAAAGACTAAGTCTTTGGTTAAATTAATTTAACCCTAGCTATTATTATGGAAGCCCAAAACTTAAGTCTTGTTATTGCTTCTATAATAGGAAAAGAACCCTTATTCTACTGCTGCGCCTTTACTGAGTTAAGAGATTAAGCAGACTGTTAATTTTTGTATTGTAGTTATTCTTATGATCCAAGCAATTATCATTTGATAAGTGCCTTGGACTAGGATTGGTTGTGGGTTGTTTATCACTCAAAGCTTTGAACAACGAGTGTTGTGTATCTTGATTAAAGCTTTGAAGCAAAATCAAGTATGTTTATTGAAGAGTGTCTTCTCAATTCAATTAATCAATAGTTTGGTATCACTGCTGTGATTGAGGGGAGTGAGTAGGAACTGTGTCTAAGTAGGACTTAGATTAAAGTTGCATTGGGTAGGTCTTAAGTGAAGGAGATAAACCGTGGTTGGTTCCCTAATTAATATCGCTAATAGTGAATTTCCTCCTAGCTTGGTAGCCCCAGATGTGTAGTAGTTACATGAACTGGGTAAACAATTGATTGTGTACTTTATCATTGCTTAAATCATCATGTGAATTGTTACAGTGGTGTCGAGATAATCGTGTCCCGCCAGAATTTCAATTAGCATCGTAGTAGCACCTCACCGTTATTTTTGGGTGAGATCTAGGATATTTTCCTGCTATGGACAAGGAAGGAGGATTTGGGAGTAGACCACCTATTCTGGATGGATCAAACTATGATTACCGGAAACCTCATATGGTTGCATTTTTAAAGTCACTGGATAACAAGGCTTGGAGAGCTGCTAACAAAGGATAGAAACATCCCACCAAGCTTGAGAAAGATGGGACTACTATCCTGAAACTTGAGGAAGAATGGAGCAAAGAAGAAGAAGAGCTAGCACTGGGCAACTCTAAAGCATTGAATGCCTTATTCAATGGAATTGACAAAATATTTTCACTTGTACATCAGTGTAATCTGGCCAAGGATGTTTGTGATACTCTCAAAACCACTCATGAGGGTACATCCAAGGTGAAAATGTCAAGACTTCAGATGCTCACTACCAAATTTGAGAATCTGAAGATGAAGTAAGATGAAACCATTCATGAGTTCACATGAACATCTTGGAGATGGCCAATACCTCGTGAGCATTGGGAGAAAAGATGTCGAAGAAAAGCTAGTGAGAAAGATTCTGATCCTTGCCTAAGAGGTTTGCAACAAAAGGATGCTATGAGGAAGCTCAAGATATCTCGCAACTTGAAGGTTGATGAACTCATTGGATCACTTCGACATTTGAGATGCGGATCGGTGACAATGTTGACAAGAAAACAAGAGCATAGCCCTTGTATCCATTAATGAAGATGAAAGCAAGGAAGATGAAGAGAAGATATCAAGCAATAGCTATGCTTGGAAGGCAGTTCAATAAACTCATTAAGAGAATTGACCAAAAGTCAAGGTCCAATGTCAAGAACATCCCATCTGACATTAGCAGAACTTATGACTCCAACAGAAGATCAAAGTCTGAAGAAAAGGGAAGTCAAAGAAGAGGAATCCAGTGTCATGGGTGTGAAGGATATGGGCACATTCGAGCTGAATGTCCTACCTTTCTAAAGATACAAAACAAAGGAATGGCTGTCACTTGGTCTAATGGTGACTCAGGAAGTGACTCTGAAGAAGAATCAGCCAAACTAGTTACTGCTCTCTCTGGAGTTTGTAACTCTGATAATGATTCTAGTGATGAGGAAGACATTTGAAGAACTTCTGACACATACAAGAAGTTGTATCATAAGTGCCAAGTATGTCAAAAATGAGAAACAAAAAAGCTAATTGTGAAGTTGGAGGTCGAGAAGAAGGCGCATAATCGCTACTATAAGTCATCTCAACATTGAAGTTATAGTGTTGAACTCTAAGCTTGATCAGATAACTAAGTCTGTCAAGATGCTGACAACTGGAACTGATAAGTTGGAGGAAATCCTTCAGACTGGATAAAATGTAGGAAATATGCATGGTCTATGATATGTGGCTGCAAAGAAACCTGCTAGTGGCAAGAAGAAGAGCAGGCCTGGCAAACCAATGTCAAAGCAGATGTCACAACATAAAGGTGAATTATGTCCGTTCAGATATGTGGCTGCAAAGAAATTTGTTGATAACAAGAAGAAGAAAGACACTGATAAACCAATGTAAAAGGATGTCACAATGTAGGGCTCAACATCAAGATCGAGAAACATGAAGAAAAAGTTTCAAAGATGGAGATGTCATTATTGTGGAAGGTTTGGGCACATAAAGTCATTTTGCTATAGACTATATGGATATCCTAATCAGATCCCTTATGTTGCCTAAGACCAACAAGGTACCATACTCATAAAGTGGAAGAAGAAGAACGCATCCTTGATAGCTCACACCTTTGAATTTACGCCAATGAAGATGGTACTTTGACATTGATGCTCTAAGCATATGACTGGAATCAAGAACTCATGAATTATGTCAAACCTCATACTACTAGTTTTGTTACTTTTTAAGATGGAGCTAAGGGAGAAATCAAAGGTTTTGGAAACTTGGACTGCTCGAGTTCCAAACCTAAATGAAATATTGCTGGTAAATGGTTTGACTGCCAATCTCATAAGCATCAATCAACTATGTGATATGGGATTCAAGGTCAACTTCACCAAGTTGAATGTCTTGTAACCAACGAAAACAAGAATTTGTTATGAGAGAGTCGATCAAAGGACAACTGTATTACCTATGGGAGTCCGAGACACTAACTATTCTTCTGTGTGCACTACAGGCAAAGAAGAAACGGAAGTGAAACTGTGGCACCAAAAACTTGGTCATTTACATCTTAGAGGGATGAAAAAGATCATATCCATAGAGGCTGTTAGAGGGATTCCAAGACTTCACATTGATGAAGGGAGAGTTTGTGGTGAATGTCAGGTTGGAAAGTAAACCAGAATGTCACATCCAAAGTCAAGACATCTGACCACCCCTAAGGTGCTAGAACTTTTGCACATGGATTTGATGGGTCCTATGCAGGTTGAAAGCCTTGGTGGAAAAAGATATGCTTATGTTGTTGTGGATGATTTTTCCAGATTTACCTAGAAAAACTTCATCAGGGAAAAATCTGATGTTTTTCATGTTTTTAAAGAATTATGCAAGAGACTTCAAAGAGAAAAGAAGGATGCATTGTCGAATCGAAGTGATCATGGAAAGGAATTTGAGAATAGCAAGTTTGATGAGTTCTGCTCCTCGTAAAGAATCAATCATGAGTTCCTCACCTATAACTCCTCAACAAAATGGAGTTGTGGAAAGGAAGAACAGAACTATACAGAATCGCCGAGCAATGATACATGCCAAGAAGCTTCCTATTCATTTTTGGGCTGAAGCTATGTATACAGCCTGTTATGTCCACAACAGGGTCACCTTGAGAAAGGGAACATCCTCCACCCTTTATGAAATATGGAAAGGAAGAAAACCTACTGTGAAGTATTTCCATGTGTTTGGGAGCAAATGCTATATTCTCGAGATCGTGAACAAAGGAGAAAGATGGACTAAAAGTGATGAAGGGATTTTTCGGATACTCTACAAACAACGAGCATATAGATATTCAATTCCTGGACCAAAGTTATGATGGAGACTATAAATGTCATAGTTGATGTTCACCATGAGGAAACAAATGTCCCATATGATGTTGAGACATTGTTTGAGACGCCACCTCAAGTGTCTAATAAGGATGATGTGCTTATCCTACTTCACCAAAGTCTAAACAGAGGAAGCCAACAAAGATCCTTCCATCGAATTCGAAAGATCATCCAAAGGAACTCATCATAGGAGATCCTAATAAAGTGGAGTTATTACAAGATCTAGAGAAATCATCTCAAACTCTTGTTTTGTGTCTAAGATTGAACCAAAGAATGTTAAAGAGGCTTTGACCGATGAATCTTGGATGGAGCAATGCAAGATGAATTGAACCATCAAACAACATGAAGTGTGGGAGTTAGTTCCTAGACCATAAGGAACAAACATCATTGGCACAAAGTCGATCTACAAGAACAAGTCAGATGCAGAAGGGGTTGTCACCAGGTATAAGGCAAGACTTGTTGCTCAAGGATACACTCAAGTTGAAGGAGTTGATTTTGATGAGACTTTTGCTCCTGTATACGGAATCAATCGATTACTATTAGAGTTGCTTGCATTCGAAATTCGCTTTTGAGATGGATGAAAAGTTCCTTCCTAAATGGCTACTTAAATGAGGAAGTATATGTAGAACAACCTAAAGGATTTGTGGATCCTAACTTTCCTGATCATGTTTACGAATTGAGGAAAGCTCTATATGGTCTAAAACAAGCTCCTAGAGCTTGGTATGAAAGGTTGACAAAGTTCCTCACTGACAAAGGTTACAGGAAAGGAGGTTTGGATAAAACTCTCTTTGTCAAGGATGAAGGAGGAAAGATAATGGTAGCTCAAATTTATGTTAATGACATAGTGTTTGGAGGAATGTCATATAAACGGTGAGACATTTTGCCAACCAAATGCAAGCTAAATTTGAAATGAGCCTCATGGGAGAATTGACTGACTCTTGGACTACAAGTCACACAGATGGAAGATTCAACTTTCCTCTCTCAAAACAAGTATGCAAAGAATATTGTCAAGAAGTTTGGGATGGAAAATGTCAGTATAAAGGACTCGACATACTCATCTAAAGTTGACCAAAGACACAAGCGGACAAATGTAGATCAAAGCTTGTACAGGTAACGATAGAAGTCTATTGTATTTAATACTAGCGACGACATTGCCTTTTGTCAGAGTGTGCAAGATACCAGGCTGAACCTAAAGTAAGTCACATCAACCAGGTGAAAAGAATTCTGAAGTATGTGAGTGGAACTTACAATTATGGTATGCTGTATTCTCATGGATGTGAACAAATTTTGTCAGCCTATTGTGATGCTTATTAATGGGTAGTGTGATGATAGAAAAAGCACTTCTGGAGGATGCTTCTTTTTGGGAAACAATCTTGTTTCTTGGTTTAGCAAGAAGCAAATTTGTGTGTCTTTATCTACTGTTGAAGCTGAATACGTAGCATCTGGTAGCAGTTGTTCTCAAATGATCTAGATGAAGCAGATGTTGACTGAGTACAATGTCACACAGGATGTCATGACATTGTACTGTGACAACCTGAGTGTTATTAATAATTCAAAGAATCCTATTCAGCACAGCAGGACTAAGCATATTGACATTAGACATCACTTCATCAGAGATCTTGTGGAAGAGAAGGTGATTAAATTGGAGCATGTAGCCACTGAACTTCAATCGGTGACATTTTACTAAAGCTCTTGATGCTAGTCATTGAGAATTTAAGGGCAAGTTGTTGGTATTTGCTACAGGAAGAGTTGTAGCAATTAATATTGCTTACAACAAGGGAAGGAAGAGATTTTATATTTCATTTAATTCTGAGTGGGCTAATTAATTGTTTCCCTCTCTCTTTTTCAAAAATTTAAGAAGAGGAAGAGTCATATTTATATCTCAGTTTTTTCTTTTGGCAGTATCACATTCCACTCCCTCAACAGAAAATCTCAAGCTCCCTGTCAATTATTTTCACATTTTCTCAAGATGTCTCAACAAAGCATGTCACCATCATCTTCATCATCAAAGGAAGATGGTTCTCCTCTCCCATTGATTCTAGATTTAGGAAAAACGATAAACAATGGAGATCGAGGTTCTGGAGGTGACTCTCACGTGCCATGTGTAACGCCTGCTTAATTAATATTAAAATATATTAGTATTTTGAATTACCGATTGATATTTATCTTATGACGTTGTGTTCGGTTCGAGTTTTATTCCGTTCGGTTCGTAAAATATTATTCGATCCGATATTTAATTCCCGAATTATTTTAATTGATTGAATTAATAATTTTGGTAGATATTTTGTGTGTTAATTTATAAGAATAAATTAGAGTGTGAGAATTATTTGGGAA
The DNA here is from genome assembly GCA_021764765.1 of Vicia sativa. Classification (NCBI taxonomy): domain Eukaryota; kingdom Viridiplantae; phylum Streptophyta; class Magnoliopsida; order Fabales; family Fabaceae; genus Vicia; species Vicia sativa. The sequence goes on along the minus strand of CM038794.1, from coordinate 88,915,540 downwards.
AAGTTGGGTTTACACCTTAGTTTACTAATAAGGTTATCATAAAACCACTTTCCTCATTTTCTTTCCATCCAAACACTTTCCTTATTTTCTTCCATTCAACATACCAAAGCCAAACAAGGGCAAGAGAGTAGAAACATAACTTATAAAACCCTTTCCTTTGTTTTTCTTCCCATTTTTTCCAACAAAACCAAAAATAGAAACTTGAGGGGAAAAAGAAGGGTTTTGTGAGGGGAAGAACAAGAGGAGAAGATGAGGAAGATCTTGAGCAACAGCTTGAGGTTGGGTTATTGGATCATCAAGAATCATCCAAGCTAGAGGTAAGGGGTTTGATTCCTCCATCCATATAGTTAGGGTTTTGATGATTATATTTTGGATTTGGGAGAAAAAAATTAATAGTTGGGTTATAGGGTTTTGATTGATTGTTGAAATGTTAGAAGAGTTGAATTTAGTGTAGAGATTATAGGTGTTATTTTAGGTTTGTAGTGTTGGATTTATAGAAAGAAATAGGAATGAAAATGTTAAGGAGGAACTACCTGCAAAATTTGAAAAGAAAAAAAAAAAAAAATGAAATGAAAATGAATGAAAATGTAATGAATGAAATGAAAGAAAAAATGAAATGAAAATGAATGAAAATGTAATGAATGAAATGAAAATGAAAATGAAATGATGAATGATGAATGAATGGAATGATGAAAATGAAAGAAATGGAAATCAGTAATTTAAAACAAAAAACATGTGGCAATGAAATAAAATGGGAAAATTGCAAGATAAGAAAGTAAAGAGAACGAATTGATGGAAGGAGTATATCGAGGCCCACGCCCTTCTTAATTAATCCAAGGGACGTTCGTCCCATTTGATCAAGGAATGCGCATTGAATTTTGTCTTGCATGCTTGCCATTTCTATTTTTCTCCGCTAATGTTTCGCATAATTTGTTTCCTGCATAATTTTTGTTGCTGTTAGTTTCAATTTCCATATTAATTCATACTAGTAGTTAGTATTAATAAAATATAATTAGGGGATAATATAGCCGATTAAATTTAGAACCCGATTATGTTCCGATTTTCGATTTCGATAATTTAACACGATGAGCAAGTTGTTCCAATTCAACAAAATTGACGTTAGCTAAGTTTGACGGTAGAACGAGTGGTGAGGTTAGTTTTTAGAAATTACGAGTTTTACGAGACGACCCGAAACAAGCCAATTTACGGTAAAATTGAATCGGACGGTGTTTTAGTAGATTTAAGGTACGTATGGACAATCCGATTTCGACGTCGACGATTATGATTAATACCGGTTGTTAGGAATGACTTTCGTGACGATTATAGGTGTTTGACTATTTTCTCCGTTTTCGGAATTTAGTGAATTAATTAATAATGATGCGGTGTGAGTAAACGTAAGATTTGCAACGGTGTATTTATTAATGAATACTTGTTGATATGCAATGTGATGGGTGTACATGATGATGTTATGATTAAATTGATGTTGTTAATATATGCTTCCGATTTGTGAATGCATGCCTTTTGGTGAATTTATTAGTGATGTTTGCATAATGCAATTATGATGCGATGATATATTTATCTTGTTTTGGATAGATTATGGCGATGTGGGCTTTATGCCAATTTGGATGAGCGATGATGTTGTTTTTGTGTTGTGTTGTTTTATTGTCGAGTCACATACATTTCATAAGCGAAGAGGGTTTTTATGCTAAGCGATGATGGATTTTATGCCGAGCGAAGATCGGCTTTATGCCAAGTGTCCCTAATTACGGACAAAGCGATGGGTACCACATGCATAACATAGTCGTGTCTCATGGAGTCGGTTATGTTTATGTTTGAGTGTTTAGCGTTGGGTTTTTGTGGATTGATGGATGATATTGAATTGCGATGATATATGATGTGATGATGGGCTTTATGCCAAAAGCGAAGATGGGCTTTATGCCAAGAGCGAAGATGGGCTTTAGCCAATTTGTGATGATTTGTTATGTTGCTTATATTATTAGCATTATTTAATGTTGTTGTTGATGTTGTTGTTTAAGACTACCGTGTTAATTAGTGATGTATTAGCTCGCGATTTACTGTGGTGACGGAGGGTTATGTGTTGTCGACGCTTTTATGTCGATGAGGTTATGGTGATATAGTGTAGATTATACACATTAGGATGGCGAGTAAAGTAAGTGTGTTTTGATTATGTGTTGGAATTACACTTATTAATCCATACCCTTTATAATTCCGAAACTATATATATATATATATATTTTATCATGCCTTAATTATATGTTTTGGAGTATCTCCCCCTTTACTTGTTTCGTCGTTACCTATATATTGGTAACGCAAGGTGTTTTGAAGACGGAGTCTATAGCTGCTGTTAGTCGAGTCGGTGTCGCTCTGATACGTAGCACTCGGGGGGAAATTATTTATGTCGTCTTGTTGTTGTTGTTTTATTATTATTACCTTTGTGAATAAGAACCATAATTTATAAAAACATGATTTTGATGAGGAAGTTTAATAAAGGAGATGTTTTGATTTCTATGAATCAATTTATGTTTTCTCTGCGCTATGTATCCAAAGTTATACTTTAAAGTAAACTGCTTTTAAAGTGAGTTATTTTTGATGATTAATTTATGAAATTTTAAAATTACTCGATTTTTGCATAATTAAACTTTGGGTAGATTTTGGGTGTTACACCATGGCAACCGATCTTGGGAGGGTCAAGAAGTCAGACTAAACATGCAAGAAGGTCTCAAGTCTCTCCATCCGTAAGACTACGAACCATCTTCCTCTCCTTCCTGAGATAGCTAATAGGGAGGGTTCTAGATATGTTCATCAAGCCATAGCTAGACTAGTTACTAGGATTCTGATTGAGAATCACTTTGTACCTGGGGTATCTGTTCCTTTGAATCAAGAATCTGCTAGCCCTAATTTAGCAACTGATCTAGATGTCCCACAGAATGTCAAGACATCTGATGACAATGTTAGGAAATTCCAAATTCAATTGATGACATTTGATAACCCGAGAAACCTGTTGATGACACCACTGATAAGTCTCATGTGAATCTTGTTGAGGAAAACATGGAGAAGTCTCCAGAGAAACATTTTGATAATAATCCTGAAGAATCTCATGAGAAACCTGCTGCTGACAGCCTTGAAAAATCTCCAGAGAAAACCTCTGAAAATGTTGTTGAACCTCCTATCAATGATCTTGATGAAGAATTCTCTGACAACGACCTTATTGCTAGGGTTAACTCTAGAATAGCTACAAGGATGATGAGTAGAAATGAAAAGCATAATGCTACTCAAAGTCCCTCCAAGGAGAAGACCATCAAGCTGCTCATGAGACCCCTAGGGTCGAGAGCAAGGTCAAGAAAGATCCGATAAAGACAAAAAGGTGGAACTTCCAAGGGAGAGGAAAGGTAATCTGGGGAGTATCTCTAGACCAAAGAGAACTCCAATCATCAAGAAGAGAAAGGGTCCTGAACCCTCACAATCTGATGAGGATTCCGATTTTGATGTTGAAGAGAATGTCTCAAACATTCCTCTCAGGAAGAAACCCTCTCTTGGAAAACTGCCTAAGGTTCCTGAGGTGGCTATTGATAACATCTCTTTCCACCATCCAGAGAATGCAAGCAGGTGGACAGGGAGTTGAACAGGAGTGCCATTGAATGCAAGGATGTTATGGACCTGATCAAGGCAGCAGGGCTGATGAAAACTATGGTCAAGTTTACAAATTGTTATGATATTCTAGTGAAGGAGTTTATTGTGAATCTGACTAGTGGTTGTGCTGATGGAAGGTCAGCAAATTTTAAAAGTGTGTTTGTGAGAGGAAGAAAATTGAAGTTCTCTCCAAGTGTAATCAACAAATATCTAGGAAGATCTGATGATGCTCAACCTGAGCTTGAAGAAACAGATAACCAAGTATGCCAAACCATCACTGCCAAGCAAGTGAAACAATGGCCATTGAAGGGAAAGCTGACTGCTAGCAAACTGAGTGTCAAGTTTGCTATTTTGCACAAGATAGGTTCAGCCAACTGGGTTCCCACAAATCAGAAGTCCACTATCTCCATTGGCCTACGAAGATTTATTTTTGCTGTTGGAACAAAGAGAAAGTTTGATTATGGCGCCTATATCTTTGAGCAAACTTTAAAACATGCATAAGCAAGCATCTCGTCATACCCAAAATTTGCCCTCCATCCACTCAAGAGATTTATACATCTATACTAGGATTCCTCAAGAATTGATCGCACAAACTCTCTCCTAGACAATCAACCCAAACTGGGTTGGTATCTCTCGAAGATGGGCTTCCAACATCTCCAATGGTCTTCATGCCTCCTCATATGCTTCAAAGATTCTCCATGTCAAATTTCAAGCCTCAAGTCAAGATTGCTCGACAATTGCTCGATGGTTGAAAATCGCTTTTGAATTGGACAAAAGTCAATTGTGGTCAACATATAAATAAACTTCATAATGCCTGAGGACCTAGCAGATGCTTTCTATGATGATGAGTACATGTCAATTGACACCCACCGCATGCAACTACAAGAGCATGTCCATAGTCGTGACGAGAAGTTCAAGGAGTATGCTCGTATGAGAGATCTAGCAGTGAGTTCAACCACCCTTGTCCAATAGGGAGTTGGTTGATATGTTTATGGGAACACCGACGGGCCCATTCTTTAATCATCCGATTGAAACTCTTCACCGGATTCACCGAAATGACATTGACAGAGAACGTATTGAAGTCGGTATTAAAAAGGGAAGATTCTGTAGAGTCATCTTCAAATGCCGCAAGAGATCTTTGTGGTAAGAAAGAAACTAATGTCCGTATGGTCGAAGAGCCGAGCCAAGACCGACTGCTCAACTGTAAGCGCCAGGATCTCCAATCCAACATCAGCACAACCTCACGAGACAACGCGATAACCGTAACGCCACTAAGATGGGCATTTAAGATCAACATGCCTTGTCGCAAGCCTTGCAACACATGTTGAAAGCGAGTGATTGCTTGAGGGATCCTCCTCGAATGTCAACACCTCCTCTCCGGTACAATCCTAATGCTAAGTGTGCTTACCATCCGAAAGCCTGGACATAGCACCGATGATTGTTGGGCTCAAGAACAAGATTCAAGATATGATTGAATCTAAGGATTGAGTTTGATCCTCCGCTGAGACTCGAATGTGATCAACGCGCCTATGCCTAACTATGACAAGAGTTCCAACGTTGGTGACGATACTTATGTTTTCAACATAGATGACTTGACCATTCCTCCGATGATAAGAAGAATTTGTTGCAAGCGGTGTCAACCTGTGATGCCCGAGAATTGTCGTTGGTGCCCATCGCACCGATGGTTGTGCTTGGTTGAGAAGACGGTTCAAGGTATGATGGACAACCGGAGATACTATTTCAAACCACCGTGGTAGCGTGTGAAGAAATGTCTATGTTGAAGATCGACAATGCAAACGAAACTGCACTATCTATGGGATACCTGGGGCAGCCAGTGGAAAGTATGATTATATGGTGAAGTACACTGCTCCCGAAGCTACAAAATTCCTATTGAAGATGTTAAGGCAACCGGATGGGGTGACGATTTCCGTAAGACTATGTTGATGTTAACACCATAAGGATTTCCTCACGATTCTCGTGCCTAGAGTGGCACCTCTCATCATTTCTCCAAGGCCGCCCATATTCCTCCGACAAGGCTATCCCTTGGAATTATGGAGTCGATGTTTACTATCATGGCGCCAAGCAAGACCCTCCGACCATGAAGATCTTACAATTGAAGCTACCATTCCCGACATTGACAACATCATGGATCAAGTAAGGTGACCGTAACCGAAGAGTATTCTCTCCATATCTCTCCTCCAAAGACATCGCGACTCCACGATTCCAATTTATTCAATCCATTCCCAAGCTAGAGGAAAGAACCCGTGGCTCATCCCGCTCAACCAAGTACCAAAGGAAGTTATCAAGATACTCCAAACAAGAAATGGAGGAAATTTCAAGATTATCAAGAAGAGTGACTACAATGTTGTGGAATATTGGGACAGACCATTCCAAGATCTCCATGCTTGCTCCGCTTTGTGCTCGAGGCTCATGCTAATGCCTTTATGAAGTTTCAAGAATGCTCACGTGCCGCAAGACACTACTACACGATCAATTTGAAGTTTGTATTGCTGCCCGACCGCCAACAACGGCCTAGGCTTCTCTCGATGTCGATTTAACTCCTCGGAAAGAACACAACAAAGCCTTGCACATCTCATTGAATGCAAGGGCTACATTGTCTCATGTTTTGTGGACACCGGCTCGCCTCCGAACATCCTTCCAAGATCGCTTGATCGCTTGATGTCAAGGGTTGGCTCGAGACCCGTGACAGAGAGCTTTTGATGGTTCTAAGCGATGCTGCTTGGAGAGCTCATCGCTAAAGTCGGTTCCACTTTTGACTCCACTTTCTTTGTCATGGACATCCGTCCACCTTATTCTGCTTACTTGACGCCTTTGATACATGGGCAAGGGCCGTTACCTCTACCTACATCGAAACCAATACACCCGGTGAAAGGAAAGGTTGTCAGCGTGGTGGTGAAGAGTATATGGTCACCATATCAAATTCCGATACCTCGAGATGGAAGGTGAATTCTGAGACTCCCTCAAGCTTTTGAAACAATCCCCGAGTCATGCCTGCTGACTCTCCCACCACTCCCGGTTACACAAGTTCCGCCTAGGATGGCCACCGAAAGATGCTCGTCAAGCAGTTGTAGTTTCTATTTGGGATAGCCTCGATCTTCCTTTCAAATTTGACAAGACCGTTTAGGCTTCACTATCAAGGGTCAAGATGATACGCCGCGAACGTGCTACCAACTTCTTTCCGTGACGCCGCAGAGTGGAATCCATGCTAGAAGACGACGACAACGGCTTCAACATCGCAAGTGGATCTTCCCAACCTGCATCATGGGCTCAAAGAATTGGAAGATCAAGACGCTATACCAATCTCCTTTAGTCGAGTAATTGCTTTTGTTTTGTTTTGCTTTTCGATTTCTTTATGTTTTGAACAATAAACTTTGAAAGCCTAGTGCCTTGCCCGGCATCATGGCTCGCTTGCGAGGGTTATTATCCGTCGCTTGCGTATTTTCATTCAATAAATTCATTGTTTTTCATTCAATTGTTTGTTTTCTTTACTTTATCACCCCTTCAAAAGCTATGTGTTTCTTACACCCACCCACGTGATACACCGTAATCACTCCCAATCTCAAGCATACTATGCTATTGTTAAATATGACTCGATAATCCGATCTACCAAGTCAAGACGAAAGTGAGGAAGATTGTGAAGTGCTGTGGAGAACTCTCATGATCCGCTACAGCAAGAAGAGGCGAGTATGTACCCACACGAAGAGCAAGTCGAGGTTGTGAATTTGCAATCGATGAAGACAGAAAAGAGATCAAGATAGGAGCCTCTTGAGAATGTTGTTAAAGAAAGATTGGTTCGTGCTACGAGACTATATTGAGGTTTTTGCTTGGTCATACAAGACATGCCATGTTTAGACATTGATATTGTGGTGCACCGACTACCGACAAAAGAAGGTTTTCCCAAAGAAACAAAAGTTCGCCGTGTGCGGCCCCGAGATGTCGAGAAAATCTAAAGTCAAGTTATGAAACAGCTCAATGCCTTTTTAGTCGTTACTTCCTATCCGCAATGGGTTGCTAATGTGGTAATTCATTCCTAAGAAGATGGCAAGGCAACGATTTCCCACTTCCTCATATTGATGTTCGTTGACAACACCGCCAAGATAAGGTCTTCTCCTTCATGGATGGTTTCTCCGGTTACATAATCGATCAAAATGGCTCCAAGACATGGAGAAGACTACTTTGTTACAAAGGGGCACTTTCGCTACAAGGTTATTCCGTTCGACCGAAGAACGCAGCGCCACTTATCGCGTATATGGTGACGTTATTTCATGACATGATTCATCACGAGATAGAGGTCACGTCGACTACATGATAGCTCGATCACGCATCAAAGAAGAACATCTTGATCATTTGCGTAAACTGCTTGATAGGGTCAAGAAGCATGATCGAGACGTAATCCTAACAAGTGCACCTTTGGAGTCAGATCCGGAAAACTCTTAGGGTTTATTGTCAGTGGAAAAGGTATTGAGGTTGACCCCGCTAAGGTTAAAGCTATTCAAGAGATGCCAGCTCCCCGCACCGAGAAGGAAGTCATAGGTTTCTTGGGCCGATTGAACTACATTGCCAGATTCATTGCACATCTAACTGCTACTTGTGAGCCAATCTTCAAGTTATTAAAGAAAGATCAAGTAGTGGAATGGAATGACGATTGCCAGATCGCTTTGGACATAATCAAGGAGTACCTACAGAATCCTCCTATCCTGATGCCGCCTACCGAAGGAAGACCTCTTATCATGTACTTGACAGTGGTAGAGAATTCAATGGGGTGTGTGTTGGGGCAACATGACGAGTCTGGTCGAAAAGAGCATGCAATATACTACCTTAGCAAAAGTTTACCGATCGTGAAACAAGATACTCACACCGAGAAAACTTGCAACGCTTGGGCTGTCACGACTAAGAAGATATGTTGACTCACACTACTTTGTTGATTTCTAAGATGGATCCAATAAGATACATATTTGAGAAACCCTCTCCGAAGAATAGCAAGATGGCAAATGATCTTGACCGAATCGACATCCAAGACACTTCTCGAAGCGATCAAAGGAAGTGTAGCCGATCATTTGGCTCACCAAGCCAGATGACTATCACCTATGCGGTCTATGTTTTCGTTACAATTGCAGGCCGCAATAAGGACCAACAAGGATCGATGGACCATGGTCTTTGATGGAGCCTCAACGACTTGGCAATGGCATTGGCGCCATTATCACATCCCCCACAGTGACATACTTTCACCGCCAGACTGCTTCAAACTAACAACATGGCCGAACACGGTGCATCATGGGTATCAAAGCTGCTATTGACTTAAGAATCAAGTTCTTACAGGTGTATGGAGACTCAGCTTTAGTGATCAGTCAGGTTAAGGGCGAGTGGGATACGAAGCATCCGAATCTCATTCCGTATCGAGAGCATGTTCTGAGTTTGATCCCCTACTTCGAAGAGATTACTTTTGATCATATTCCACGAGAAGAGAATCAGTTGGCTGACGCGTTCGCTACTATGTCATCTATGTTCAAGGTCAGATGGAACAACGAGGCTCTCCAGATCATCATTGAGAAGTTTGACGAACCAGCATATTGTTGTGAACTTGATACAGAAGAGAAACCTTGGTACTACAATGTGAAGAGGTATCTTGAGACTCAGGAATATCCCACAGGGGCATCTGTTAATGATAAGAAGTTCATGAGGAGATTCGCTTCCAAATTCTTCCTTAGCAATGGCATCCTATACAAGCGCAACCACGACTTGTGCTTACTCCACTGTGTAGACCAGAAAACAGCAATGCATATCATGGAAGAGTTACACGAAGGCGCATTTGGTACCCACCTGGACACCATGGCTAAGAAGATTTTGAGAACAAAGTTACTATTGGTCCACCATGGAAGTCGATTGTCACCGCTACGCTCGATCTTGTCACAAATGCGACGACGCAAACAAAGTGCACATACCCCAAGCTCAATGTTTTAACTTCTCCTTGGCCTTTGCAATGTGGGCATTGACATGATTGGAGAAATCAAGCCCACCGCCTCCAATGGACATCGTCATCCTTGTGGCAATTGACTATTTCACCAGTGGGTAGAAGCAACCTCGTCGCATCTGTTACCAAGAATGTTGGCTCGTTTCATCAAGCATAACCTTATCGTCGGTATGGCACTCCGAAAGGATTATCACGATAACGGCCCAATCTCAACAATAGATGATCACCGAACTCGCACGCAGCTCAAGATCAAACATCACAATTCTTCTCCTATCGGCCTAAGATGAATGGCGCAGTGGAAGCCGCCAACAAGAATATCAAGAAGATTATATGTAAGATGAGTGACTTACAAAGATTGGCATGAGATGTTACCATTTGCTCTTCATGGTTATCGCACTACAAAGACGGACATCCAGGGGCAACTCCCTTCTCTCTCGATACTGTATGGAAGCCGCTCTTACCCATCGAGGTTCGATACCCTCAACTAGAGTCCTCCAAGAGGCAGAGTTAGGGCGATGGGTCCGCACCGCCTTGACCAGATTAATTTGATTGATGAGAAAGACTCGGCCCATCCGCCACGGCGATTTATCGTGCGAATGATCGAGCATTTAACAAGAATGTCAAGCACCGAGTCTACCAAGTCGGTGATCTAGTAGTCAAGCGCATCATTCTTCCACAAGGTGATCCTCAGGGCAAATGGACTCCCACCCACGAGGGACCATTTGTAGTCAAGACAAAGTTTTCTCCGGAGCTATGATACTTAGCACCATGGATGGTGAAGATTTCACACCCATGAACGCAGACATAGTCAAAAATACTACGTGAAAAGACCCGCTAGGTCACAAACCTAGGCAAAAATAAGGGCATCTCATGAACCAAAGGTTCGGGCAAAAGTTAAGGATATATACAAAACATGTCACCCGCAAGTCGAAAAACGAAAAGGCGGCTTGCAAAAAGGGTATCACTAAAACCCGAAAGGCGGTCTAGGAAAAGTTAGATTTAAGGGACTATGTCTCTTCCGGATCACCGCCTGCACTACTATCAACATTCAAGATTCAAATGGCGAGATCATCTCACTTTCCGACAGAAGGAGATGAGATAGTCGAAATATATGAGTACTAGCATAGTTGGACTTAACGAGATTGTTTCAGGCTTTACCTTTCTTGTGTACAAAACTACTTGGCCATACCACATTTCAAATAAATACAAGTTCTTTCTCTTTACAATTTCATGTTGTTATTTGCAATAAGTCCAACGTTTGTTTTCAATGACTATACATTTGACAATAAGAATCTAATCACAAACATACGAAAAGTGAACATACAAAGTACTTACTACAGTCTTGAATTGGACGAGACGAAAGTCACCAAAACATTCCCCCAGAGCATGATCCCCACAAAGGTGTCACTCACAACACAACTTCAAGGAGCAAAGGGAATCCACGAGCAGATTCCACTAAATTAAGCAATGTTACATCACCTCAAAGAACACCTCACCCCCAAAGGTATTTATCCCTGGGTATTTCTATCCTTTCCTTTTTCCCAGTAAGTATCCATACGAAACTTGGTCGATAGTGCACGGAGGAAACCACATCTTCATCTCCCACCGATTACAACGGTTCCCGACTCTTCCAACTGGTCTCCAACAACTATCAAATGCTCTCAGTGAGATCACACTCGAATCCCCAGCGCCTCCCAATTTCCTCAAATAGATCTACATACAAGGTCCCCAACGGATCGCCTCGCAGATTCTCCTCAAAGGTCATATATGAGATCTCCAACAACGAGCCTCTCAAACTCTACCTTCCTCAACAATATCTAGGCCCAAGACTTGGTCGATAGTGCATCGGAGGAATCAGTGATATCTTTCTTCTCCAAAAGCGGGTTCTCACCTACCAATTCCCTAACAGAGTCGAAATCTCAAGATTAATATCCATCTTCTTCAAGATGGATATGTTTTGAAATACCACAACATCTATCATTCATACATTACTCATAAAGTCATAATTCATGCATGTCATTCATATACACCGCCATGCATCATACCACAACACTTCACCATTCCAGCCTTGAGTTGTCTCACATCGATTGAGTCATCAGATTATGATTGCCCCGTTCCCAATCGACGGAAAACTATCCGAAGACCGCCTCGTTATCCTCCGATAACGTGGCAATGGATCAACACCCGATGCACAACAAGGAAGATGTCCCCATTTTGCCAACTACAACCTCCCTTAGAGTAATCGGCACGAAGATTTATTCTGATCCCTTCTTATTATCAACAGCAACTATAGAGTCTAGCGTACGACTCAGTTGCCCTGGATGGCATCTTAAGCCCATCTCCGATTACTTATCAGTGTTTCTCCACTTTCAGAATGCTGCATATATGGTTAAAAATCAATGCAAACCAATAACTTCATTCAAAAAAAATGGACACGAAGTCTAACGCGACTCCTCCGGATGGCATCTTAAGCTCATCTCCATGCTCCTTCCGAATCGATTACGAGCCTAGCGCATTCACTCCCAAAGATCGATTTTTCCAGATGGCATCTTAAACCCATCCCCGTCAATTCTCCTATCGACATTCTCGAGTCTGGCGTACGACTCATCCCCCAGCAAAGTATCCAACTTCTCCAAATGGCATCCAGAAGCCCATTCCGCATCATCCACCAACAATGAAAGCAAATTTGTATCGAGTGTTCAATCATCTTCTACCTCCAGGTCACGAAAAACAAGCGTGTCAATCTAACCCTCCAGTACAAGAAGATTGAACAGGGGCAGCTGTCATACCCCAAAATTTTCCCTCCATCCACTCAAGAGATTTCATACATCTATACTCAAGGATTCCTCAAGAATTGATCAAACAAACTCTCTCCTAGACAATCAACCCAAACTAGGGTTTGGTATCTCTCAGGCCAAGATGGGATTCCAACATCTCCAATGGTCTTCATGCCTCCTCATATGGTTCAAAGATTCTCCATGTCAAATTTCAAGCCTCACAAGTCAAGATTGCTCAGACAATTGCTCAGATGCTTGAAAATCAGTTGAATTGGACAAAAAGTCAACTGTGGTCAACATAGAGTCAAACTTCATAATTTTTGGTCAACATCCTCATTTTGAAGTTACATTCATCATTTGATCAAGGGTTGATCATGATTCATCAAGAAAACTCAAGATTTGCTCAAAAGTCAAACTTTCTAAATTAGGTTTCTAGTGAAAAGTCAATGAAGTTTGACTGATCATAACTTTCTCATACTTTCTCGAAATTTTCCACCACCTCTTGTTTTGAAGGAAATTCAATTCTCTACAACTTCATGTCTCACAAGAATGTCCAAAAATGCTTCATTTGAGAGGTATAGCTCAAAACATTACAGGTCATTTTCAAAGTCAACAAAAAGTCAAATTTTTGTTTTGAAGATATATTGAGCATGGAAACTACAATTGAGATGAGACCAAAAAGGTTGGTTAGAAGACTCTTAGGGCTTTCCAAAAAGTCCAAGAACACTCAAAAATGTGGAAAATTGAGCAAGATACACCATTCACAAGTTGGGCAATTTTGAAGGAATGCACAAAGAGAGATACTTCTAAAAATCAAATTTTTTGCAGATGGGCTTGCTTTTTCTTCATCCAAACTTATTCCTCATACAATTAGGAATATCCAAGCCCAATGCCACGAATTTTTGATTTATTTTTCTATTTAATTTGGAATTTATTCATTTAAATGCAAATTAAATTTAAAAATAAAGTATAAAATCAAAATTAATTGAAAGATTGATTTTTATTCTTTCCTTGAGACTCAAGTAACTCACAAAGGCCAGCAATTTTCGAAAATTGATCAATATGGCAAGATTGATTGAAATTAATCAAATTTTGAAAATTTGATTTTGTACAAAAATCAATTTTGATTTACATTGAATGTTGATTGATTCTTTCCAAAAACCATGCCAAATTCATCTAGTATAAATGTGTGATGCATACCTATCAAGAGAGAACAGAAAAATTGCTCTAAGAACCCTAACCTAAAGTCAAAATTTCGTGCACTTGAAGCAACTAGCAGCCATCGATCCAGCCACTTTCAATTGCTTTTGAGGATTCTATTGCATTCCTTGGGTTGTTCTGAGTCGATCCAGACCCTTACATCATCCAAAACCATCAAGAATCAAGGAATCCCGGTTTCGGTTTGTTCTTCCTTTTCCAAAATCGATTTCTAATTCTCATGCATTTTTAATATGTTTCGTGGTTTGTTTTGTGTTTAGATGCAAGTTTTCAAGCTTTCTGCATAGTTTGATTGAGTTTTCATGGCCGGAATCGATATGTACCATAGCTAGGGTTTCTTTGCACGAATTGGGAACTCACAAAATACGTAAAATTGGAACATGAGACCACCACCACTGTGTTTAGAATCCAATTTGCAACCGATTCATGTACTCACAACAAATTTATATTACGTGTATGAGATTTTGAAATTGTTATAGCGCCAATCGAGGCCGACGCTATGTTTTCAAAAATTCAAAAGGTTGAAGATGAAGTTCTTGACGCAAACGAGGCACCTGAGGGTGACGCGTGTGTATTCCACTCACTTCGCTTTCAAACATCGATGCAACGTGGCCCAGTGGTTAAGGCGTTCACTATTCCTGGATCCTCTCCCATGTCCTGAGTTCGATCCCTATGGGCACCGGTTTTCCTTCTTTTTTCCAAACTTGCACTACTTTCATATTTTCTAATTTTCTAATATTTTTGCATTGTTTTAATTAATTTCATGTTTTTATTTCTTCATTAAAAAATTGTCAAAAATTATTTTCTTTTTGCATTTGTTTTCTGAAAATCTTTATTTAATTTATAAAATTAAAAAATACAATTTTGCATGCATATTTATTTTTATTCATAATTTTGCATTTAAATCATTTTAAATTCATTTTAAATTATTAAATTGCATCCAAAAAATCCCAAAAATTTATTTTAGCATATTTATATTATTTCCAGCATGTAATAATTTTCTCATATAAAAATTTGCATTTTTGCTAACATTTTTTCTCTTATTCGATTCATCTCGCATTTTCCGATTTCTCGTTCTTTACAGTTGATCCGATTGCACGATTCTTGCTTTATCATTTTATTTTTTTCAATAATGTAATCAGATATGGAATGTAATAGTTTAAAATTAGGTCTTTATTTTCCGCATTTTAAATTATGTATCCGCCCAAAGCCTTGTAATAGCATAGGATTTACCTTCCGCATCTTTACATTCCGCATTTTACTTTCCGCACCCTATCAATTGCTAGTAACTAGGCGTGTATGGCAAGATAATAATGAACTTAGCCCACTAATTTTCAAGATAAAATATCTGAAATCAACACCCTTCTTTCACACATGCACCCCTTACGGTAATTCTCTCTCGTTGCCTTACGAATTCAAAATGGTCATGTCCCTCGAACGTAGAGGTATCCTAGCACCGTTGCCTACAAACAAATCATCATAGTCCCTTCGATACAAAGATCATAAGACCCACGATGTCGCCTTCGAATACATGATCTTGACCCTCGATTGTCGCCTACGAAAAATGATGATAGTCCCTTCGAATGTGCTAGGATACTTCCTACAAAGTCAAAGCGAAGTGCCTTTTCAAAACATTTTTGTCAAACACACAGAAAGCAATTTTAAAAAAGTGATCTAGAGCAACTAAGAGCCCGTAGAATAAACTGCGGATGGAAAGGGGTGCTAATACCTTCCCTTTTCATAACCTTCTCCCTTACTCAAAATCTAAACGAAGGTCTTTTTCTGTACTTTTACCTTCCCTTAATTGGATAAAAATAAAAGTCGGTGGCGACTCTTGCTATCCGCACATTTGCGATACAAAAATCCTACAAAGTCAGTTCACCGTGTTACACTATCAAAGGTCCAATAGCCTTTCCCTCCCTCTTGTGTGGTATTATAACTGACCAATACCCTGACATCCTGGTAGACAGACATTGTCATGACATCTGCTGAGACATCAAATGTCAAGGCTAATTCTTAGAAAGCTGGTGTCACTGTTGTGCTGTGCTAAAAGAGACTTGTAGGGAACAGGAAGCAAGGAAGCAAACTCTAGAGGAGCTGATTTCTACCTTGAAGAAGGAAAAAGAAGACACTGAGGTTGAGGATGAAGGGCTAGATGAGGCTGCTGCTGATGATTTGAATGAGAATGATGCTGGTGCAGAACAAGAGGAGGGTGCTAAGAGCAGTTCAGAAGAAGCAACTTACCACAGTGCTTCTTCAGGGAGAAGAAAGTGCTTGATTCTCAATCACCTGCTACTGTTGCCTATGTTTATTGTTCTGTTACTTTTGGTTCTGTCTGTTTTGAACTTATGGATTTTATTACTTGTTGTAATTTTTAACTCTGTTTCTCCTTATATATAATGATTTTTGGGATTATGTACTTGTACCTTTGTCCCCTTTGTGGCTAAAAAGGGGGAGAAGAATTTATGGGGAAATTGTGGGTAGAATTTATCTTTATTATTTCTGGTTATTTAGCTTAGTTAGCTTAGACTGGTTATTTGTTTTCTGCTGCAAGGGTGCTCTGATAGCTTAGTTTGTTTTAGCCAAAAATTTGCCAAAGGGGGAGTTTGTAAGTGTTTTATGTTGGCCTTAATTTTGGGTAAAACTAGTTGATGTCAATGTCTAGACTGATGTCATGACATTCAGAGTTGAAGATAAATTCTACAGAAGAAGAATAATTCAGGTACAACTCAGACTGGGAGTTAACTGGTTTGCTGGAAATCTGCAGAAGAATGACTGATGTCATAACCAATGTTATGACATTCTGTGTGACATTTGCTGTTCTGCATATTCACTTTTCCTGAGACTTTTCAGGATATCTGTTGAGCTGTTTTTATTATGGATTATGTTATTGGATCACATGCTCACGTGGCTCTGTGGATAATCTAATTTAACCCTAGATTTGTTTGTTAAAAAGACCAAGTCTTTAGGTTAAATTAAGTTAACCCTAGCTATTATTACGGAAGCCCAAAACTGAAGTCTTGTTACTACTTCTATAATAGGAAAAGAACCCTTATTCTGTTGTTGCGCCTTTACTGAGTTAAGAGATTAAGCAGACTGTTAATTTGTGTATTGTAGTTATTCTTGTGAGCCAAGCAATTATCATTTGATAAGTGCCTTGTACTAGGATTTGGTTCTAAGGGTTGTTTATCACTCAAAGCTTTGAAGCACGAGTGTTGTGTCTCTTGATTAAAGCTTTGAAGCAAAATCAAGTATGTTTATTGAAGAGTGTCTTCACAATTCAATTAATCAATAGGTTGATATCACTGATGTGATTGAGGGGGAGTGAGTAGGAACTCAGGTCTAAGTAGAACTTAGATTGAAGTTGCATTGGGTAGGTCTTAAGTGAAGGAGATAAACTGGTTGGTTTATTCCTGAAGTAATACTGCTAATAGTGATTTTCCTCCCTAGCTTGGTAGCCCCCAGATGTAGGTGTAGCTACACACTGAACTGGGTAAACAATTGATTGTGTACTTTACTACTGTTTAATAAGTTACTGTGTGAATTGTTAACAGAGTGTCAGATACTGTGTTATAACATTCTCTGTGACATCACGTATCTGCTGCCAGGAATTTCACTTAAGCTAGGACGGGTAGTATAGTCGTGTTAAGTTTTAAGGAGTAATCCCGAAGAAGGAGAAATGAGATCCCCCACTCAGTGGAGACCTCCTTGACAATGATATTTTGTTTACCGAGCGAGCGGGAAGACATAACTACTTTCGACCTGAGAGCCCCTGAAGCTGAGCAACCGTAGAACCCTTAACTTATCCTTCCCTTTTTAGTGTTGCTGCGAGGACTATTATGGAGTTATATAGAAGTAGTCGCTATGCAATGCTGCAATCAGACGAGTTTCACCTGATGGTATTTCTAATTACCGAGTACATCGGGAAGTTATTAGTATTTGATAGAGGAATGAAAACCTTACTGATTCCTTTTAGAACCTTGATCTATAGGTGACAAAGCTTAGAATACCTTGTGGGTAGTACACTCTGACTCCATGCTCGTGATATTAAACCTATGAATCCTTGTGTTTATTATCTTTGTGTGCGATTGTTTCATCATGTATTCATGCACCCATACTCATTTTTTCCAAATAGTTGTCCAAGGAACTTAAGACCAGCCTTTGCAAATATCTCAGGTATACTTTGACCATGGATTATGGATATAGGAGTACTCAAAAATACAGTTTCAAGGAACCTAATATTGAGGAAATGATGAGTTTGACTGATGAGATTGAGAGTCTAGAGGATTTCCGGAAGATGTATGGGACTATTTAATCTTTGATGAAGCTTAAGAAGAAGGATGGTCTTCTTTATACTTTGGTTCAATTCTATGATCCGTTGTACCATTGCTTCACTTTTCCTGACTACCAGTTAGTTCCTACCTTGGTAGAAATATAATTAACAGTGCAGGAAACAAAAGAACACACAGAATTGTTCACCTAGTTCGGTTCTAACCAACCTACATCTGGGGGAATACTAAGCCAGGAATGAAGTCCATTTTCAGTAGTCCTGATTCAGAGTTAAACCTCCTTATTTACACTCTTCACTTAATCCCTACCCAATGTCCATTCTACCTAAGATACCTCACTTAGATATGGAATATCCCTATTCCACTTACAATCACTGCAGTGATGTCTAGTAGTCGCTATCTCATCCACTGCATCAACAACTTGTGACTCATAAAAACTTGGAATTACTTCACAGCTTCTTCCAAGAACACAACTGCACTCATTACTTCACGGCTTCTGAGTGAGTAAAATAAACCTCTTGCCTACACGCTTCGAGGCACATATCACTGACCATCCCACAATCTGGGTGGCTCACTTAAATGGCTAGCCCTAAAGACTACATCTTTCTAAAACTGGCTAGCTTATAAAACTAGGTTACAATGTCCTTATTTATAACCTATTACCAGACTGGACTTGGGCCTTCAAGTAACAACTTTTAAGTTGTAACAAACTTCTATAGTAAGAAACTTTTGCATAATCAAATACGCAGATAACTTCTTCTACAATCAAGGTCCTTGCTTATTTTTCTCCTTAGCTCTTGGATCTCCACAAATTCCTTCAATAACACGCTACCTATGATGCATAATATTCTCAGAATATTTTGCACTAATTAAACAAGAACTGTACCTAACATAACATTTTCTATAGCGTGATGTTCTGATGTCTAATGTCTCGACATCTCATTTGACATGCTATTCCAGATGTTGAAAGTCTTCAACACAACATGTTCAGGCATTCCAATAGGACTTCTACTGCATATATCCTATTGCATAATATATTGTTGCTGCTATTATTTGTTTTATTAAAAGTTAAGCCAATCCATAAAAACCATGAACTTACAATCTCCCCCTTTTGCAAATTTTAGCTAAAACAAGTAAGTACAATTACAAGCAGGTACATAAACAACAATAACAATTATAATTAAAATATGGTCTTCTTCTCAAAACTTCAAATCTTGAGTTGCATGGGATGTCTGAACATCCGTCTTGACCTCTTCTTTTCTCCATTGAACCAACATCAGGCGTGCAAGGTAGGAGAAGGAAGAGACTCGGTGCTACATTTGGAGTTGAAATACCTCGTGAGTAGCATGAGAGATAGTTCAGATGGGATTCTGAATTTTCTCCATGTAACTCAGAACACAGGTCACAATCGTGTTCATAACTCATAACACATGTCACAAGATATTTCCAAACAGTATTTTTATGTTTGGTTTTGATATCTTTTGTGAACATACTCTTTCATTCATATCAACAGTAATGAGACCAATAATAATAGCAGCAACAACACTACTTTTACAACTTTTCTCCCCCTTTTTTTAGCAAAAAATTGACCATGGGAGCCTTCACAAAAACAGTTCCAAACACGGGAAGCCCATATTCGAACAACTTTCATGATGTTGAAAACATAATTATATACTTGAAGATAGAGGTAGAGGAGTACTCTATATATAGGCACAAGTGAGGCTTATGAATTTACACTATTTGATCCTTGGTCAAGCTTTGGTTAAAGGACTGCACTATAAACAAACATGTACCGTCCAACTAACTCTGACTATCTTTACTAGTATCTGCCATGTTCTTTTGATGGATTTAGTTTCAATCAATTGCATGGGTCACCTCAGTTTCGTACACCATGTAGGACTGCTTCTTTCTGAGATATCATAACTTATTACTTTGACCGGATTCCTTTGAATGGCTTTTAAAATAGTATTTTTGTCATATGATACTCCTACGTGTCCATACATTGTCATGACTTTTGAAATGGAGGTAAGTCATGTAGTTATATTCTAAGTTTATTTACTCTAATTTCCCTTTAGAGAGTAATATTGTTTTATTAATCATATTTTTCAACATCTAAATTTCTTGATGTTCCAACTTCATTTGAGACATTCAAACTGAGTCCATTTTGCTAGGCTCTAAGATTATAATAATATTGCTTCTTCAAGGTTTTGTCTCCAAGACTTTTTAGGCTATAGCAGTATTCTCTCCTCTTCTCATCAACTAAATTTCACTCCCTTAATACCAGCTGGAGATTGAAACATATTCAGATCAACACATATAGCATTTGTTCCTCCTTTAATAAACATCTTCAATCGCACTAGACATGGTTGTTTTAACAATTAACAATTGACAATTGCTCCTCATATATACAGTTTCTCCCCCTTAATATCAACACTTCCCCCATGATAAAGTTTTCCATAATATTATCACTCACCCTGAGTTATATGAAATAAGGACATATTTGTTGTTAATCCTTATATTACTTGAAGTATTGTTTATTTGGAATTGTCATGGTTTCCAAATTCGGAATCCTTAGTTTACTTGTTATACAAGATTCAAATTGTCACACTCTGTAACTGGTAATAGAAGAAACTACATTGTTTTCCATACGTATAACCATAGATATGTCTTCAAAAGATAAGTCTGAACCTTAACTGCCTTCTTCAATCTCTGGTGTCTTCAACAATTATGATGTTACATCTTTATGAAGAACATTCTCTTCATCACATACTTCATCTCTTCAGATTTCAACACAAAAAAATCACAAATATCCAACTCCTATGAAGATATTTGAAATCATCTGTATGCATCTTCTTAATTGAATAAGCTCTGTAAATAATCACCCGATAATGTTGCCACACATCCTAAACTTGTGAAGATCACAATGAACTTTAATATTGAAATTTAGTTCACAATATACCATGAATCCTGTAGACAAACACTCAACTCCCGACAGAGTATATGCTGTTTTGGTATTCAGGTTACACACCTAATAAATAATAAGTCTCCCGTCAAAGTACCTACCAGTTGGTTAGTAAAAAAAGTCTAATCACACTAGATTATCTTGACTGATTACATCATCGCACACACACTTACTTATTGGAAACAATAAAAACTTTCATTAATGAAGAAATTAAGAAGATGTTTCAACATCTAATACGGCATCATCCATTATGGTTATGGGGGTAACATCCATAGTATCTCATCCATAACAATTGGGGTGGAACATAGGAAATTCAACAAACACCAAATGTACAACCAAACAATAAAAATAACCAAGCGATAATATGAGCCATATCTCAATAAGTTTTTCTTCATACTTTCATTCTGATTTTGAGATGATGGATGCCATAGTCTGTACCTACAGAGGAGATTCCCTCAACTATGTTTTTAGAACAGAATTAATCATGGCATAACACAAATAATTTTCAAATTCCTTAAATCAATTTGTCTCCCTTGATTCTTCTAGACAGTACCCTTCCAATATACTATTTAGGGTAGTCAAACATTCAGGACCATAATTCAATGTGGTTGGATCACAGTATTCTAGATCCTTGAGGAAACACACAAAATATCATGACTCTTTGTAAAGGAATAAGTCATGCACACTTGTTTTGAAGTTTCTCACATACTCCCAAATAACTCTATTCAGATAGCTGACACCACTAGATCCTGATTCACACAACCTCTTCTTACATTAGAAGAAGTCAGCTCCCCAACAAGCATTGTGATCATATTACACTATCTGATCCTCTTCTCGTTCCCTTTCATCAGTAGAAATTGCTGATATTAGTGAAGACTTCAAAATAATAGTAGTCATGTATTGTTAGAACTACTATACCTAAGAATTATCCCAAGCAAGATAACTCCATATGGTAAAAAACATTATCCCAAGCAAGATATTACAATAAACACCAAAAACCTTATTATGCAAAGAAGTCCTTTAAGATGCTCCCAATAAACACCAAAAAATCTCAAAAGATTACAACTTCTGCAACTTAATCAGGTTATTACAACTGCCTTAGATAAGTACCTAGCTCCCGACAAGGTCTTTACCATCAGTAACATGCCCATCTCCCTATGATCGGGACGAGAGCTGATTCCTTTGGGATAAGGACCAGAATTTTAATCTCTGAAGGTTTATTTAAGCCTAGTTACTAGTAGTTTATAGGGTGCGGAAAATAAATTGCGGAAAGTAAAGTGCGGAAAGTAAATGTCCTACGCTATTACATGGCTTTGGGGTAGTTACATAATAGGAGTGTGGAAAATAAAAGTCCTAATTAAACTATCACATCCCATGAACAGTTACATTATAGTGGAAAAGAATGCGAGAAAATAATCCGAAACCAATACAACTTGTGAACAGATACATAATCGGAAAATATAAGAAAACTCGCATAAGAGAAAAATGTTAGTAAAAACAAGATTTTTGAATGAGGAAAAAGGTTTTAGATTAGTCATGTTGATTAGATGATAGAGTAATTTTTTGGGAATTTTTTGGATCGTTTTTGATAATTAAAAGCAATTAAAAGTCAATTTAATGGTTAATTAACAATTAATTAAAATATGCATGCAAAAATATTAATTTTAATGTCAAAAATTAAATAAGTATTTTTCTGATTAAAATTCAAAAAGAAAATATTTTTGGTGATTTTTAAATGCATGAGAAAAATATTTAAAGATAAATTAAATTGAATGAAAATATTAAGAAAAATAAGAAAATAGAAAAAGTTAGTTTGCAAAGTGGTAAAAAGAAATTGCCAGGGCCAAGGATCGAACTCCGACCCTCTGGAGAAATGAACCAACACGTTGCCAACTGAGCCAACTGTGCTTGGTGTTTTGAATTTGGGAACAATCGATTATAAGCGCAAACGTGTCATTATTTTCAATTTTCAAACGCAGTCAACAGGTGGGGCCCAGAGTTTATGTAAGAGCGAATCAGAGAGAGCCATAACGCCACGCACGCAGCCCACCGGTTAACTGAGTCAGCGACGCCGAAGCCCTAGCTCCAATCGTCTTCTCCGGTGAGCAAAAATCCCAAACCTGCAAAATACTAAAAATTAAAGCTTAGGGTTAAGGCTACCCCCCTAAACCGGGGTCTGCGAATCCAATGGTGATGTCCGTTTGCCTTGAATCGGCCTGGAAAACACGTTTCGAAACAAACAGTTCAAAAAACCCTAAACATGGTAGTTCGTGTTTTGGACGTTAAACCTTAAGAACGATGACCTAGATCCTTCCTCTGGTACCTCATGAACACGTTAGAATGATTAGTGTCGATTAAAACACACAGATATTAAAAATACGATTTCAAGAAAAATATGAATATGTATGTTCATGTATAGCCTGATTCAAGCGTGTTTAGCCATGGATAGTGATGTATACTTACTCAATCTTACCTCAGGAACACAATGGAATGATTGAGAGTGGCTGGAAGTGGCTGGAAAAGCAAATTCAATTTTGCCAACTTTGAGATTTTTTTTGAGAAAATAGGGTTGCTTCAAGAGGCTAGGGTTTCGTCCTTGGTCTTTGTGAATGTAATAGGTATTTATAGGGCAAGAGTTTGAAGCAAAAAGAATGAAAAAAGATATGCTCTTGAATGCAAAATATTTACTCTTTCAAATTTAATCAAATCTTTCCAAAATTTGATTTTCTCTTCCTTGCATGAGCTAGCACGAATTTGGCATGTCTTGTGGGCTTCCTTGGTCCTCAAGTTTGATAGAAATCCAACCCAACTTGATTTATAACTTGTTTTCATATTTTATTTAATTTAAATTTGAATTAAATGCTTTTAAATTCAAAAATAAATCAAAAAAATAGAAAGGTGTCGTGGCAAGGCATCAAGAGGTCACAAGTAATATTATGATCAAGTTTGGATCATAAAATTATAGGCCCATTTGGATATAATTGGATTTTGTCAAATATTTTCCTTTGTGCAATTCTCCAAAAATGCCCAACGTGTGCAAGGTGTATCTTGCTCAATTTTAAACATTTTTGGGTGTTCTTGGACTTTTTAGAAAGCTCTAGATGTCCTCTAAACAACCTCTTTGGTTTCATTTCTATTGGAGTTTCCATGCTCAATAACACCTCATTACAAAGAGTTGACTTTTTGTTGACTTTGAGAAGGACCTGTAACGTTTTGATCCATATCTTCAAAATGAAGCATTTTCTGACTTTTCTTGTGAGACATGAAGTTGTAGAGAATTGAATTTCCTTAAGAATGAGCTTTGGTGGGAAAATTTCTGATAAAGTATGAGGAAGTTATGCTTAGTCAAAGTTCAGTTGACTTTTTCCTCAAAACCCTAATTTGGAAAGTTTGACTTTTGATCAAATCTTGAGTTTTATTGATGAATCATGATCAAACCTTGATCAAATGATGAATGTCACTTCAAAATATGGATTTTGACCAAAAATCATGAAGTTTGACTGTATGTTGACCACAGTTGACTTTTTGTCGGATACAATTGATCTTCAACCATCTGAGCAATTGTCTGAGGAAACTTGACTTGTAAGGCTTGAAACTTGACATGGTTATTCTTTGAAGCATATGAGGAGGCATGATGATCACTGGAGATGTTGGAAACCCATCTTGATCTAAGAATTGCCAAACCCTAGTTTAGGTTGATTTTCGAGGAGAGGGTTTGTATGGTCAACCCTTGGGGAATCCTTGAGTATTGATATGAGAAATGTCTTGAGGAGTAAGAGGGCAAATTTTGGGGTATAACAGCTGCCCCTGTTCAATCTTTTTGTACTGGAAGGGTTAGATTGGCATGTTTTCCTTTTGTGACCTAAAGGTAGAAGATGATTGAACACTCGAGTACACCTGAAAATTTGCACTCGCTGTTGATTGATGACGCGCGGGAATGGGCTTACAGATGCCATTTGGAGAAGCTGGAGACTTCACTGGGTAATGAGTCATACGCTAGAATCAAGAATGTAGCTTGAATAGGGGAGTCGTCGGAGATGGGCTTAAGATGCCATCTGGCGAGACAGATGCTGGGGATTGAGTTGTACGCTAGGCTCTGCAGATATTCCCGAATGTAGGAGAGAGCACGGAGATGGGCTTAAGATGCCATCCAGAGAGAGTCGACGACTTTTTTCTGCTTTGAATGAAGTTATTGGTTTGTATTGGTTTTTAACCAAATATGCAGCATTCTGAAAGTGGAGAGATGTCGACAAATAGTCGGAGATGGGCTTAAGATGCCATCCAGGGCAACTGAGTCGTACGCCAGACTCTGTAGTTGCTGTTGATAATAAGAGAGTGTCAGAATAAATCTTTCGTCTTGATTACTCTGAGGAGATAATAGGCGGGAGAATGTGGATAGCTTCCCTGTTGCGCTTCGGGTGTTGATCAAATGCCTGTTGTCGGAGGACAACTCGAGTAGTCGTTCGGATAAGGTTTCCCGTCTTGTTTTGGGTATTAATCCTGGACCTGTTGTCATGGTCGTTCAGATAGGTTTCCCATCTTGTTTCAGGTATTAATCTTTAACCTTTCGTTTAGAAGTGATTTCCACCTGCCGGGGAAAAAACAGAAGAAAGTGATATAGTTAGACTAATGAAGATTATGATGCATGCAATGCGTATGGACATTATATGCGTATGTCATGGTTTTTATGTATAATGTATGAATGTGTATGTAGTTATTTCAAAACATATCCATCTTGAAGAAGATGTGAATGTTCTGCTTGGGGATTTGTGGTTTCTGCTTGAGGATGAAACCGTGGAAACCTTGACTTGGAATAAGAATAGGTGACTTTGATTCCTCCGATGCACTATCTGACCAAGTTTCGAGTCTGGGATTTGCTGTTGGGGAGTAAAGCTTTGGAAATGTTCCGCTGGGGACCTTGTGCGTAGATCCTACTGGGGATAAAGGAAACCGGGGGGCACTCCGTCGTGGATCTTGTGCGTAGATCCTGTTGGGGAGTAAAAGAGATGTAGGTTCCTCCGATGCACTATCTGACCAAGTTTTGAGTCTGGATATTGCTGCTGTCGGGGAAATGATAATTGAGAGATATTCTGCTGGGGATAGATACCTCTGCTGGAGATGAAATGTTACTGCTTGAAGACTAGTGTAATTAAGTCAAATTGAATGGGATTTCCGCGATGAATCTTGGAATGTTGGAATTGGTGGCAGAAGATTTGACCTCCGCTGGGGAAGGTATGTGGTGAGCGATGGCTCTTGTGGGGATTGTGATCTGCGAGGGAACGTGTTGGTGACTTTTGTCGTCATCTCAATTCCTATAGCCCGTAGTAATTACTTTCGTATGCCTGCTTTTCGTATGTTCGTAAACAGATTTTTATTGTCAAATGCATATAATCATTCAAAGCAATCATTGCACTTTATGCAAAAAACAATAGCGGATATTGTAAAAAGAAAGGATTTGCATTAATTTTTGAAAGGTGGCGTATGGCCAAGCAGTTTGTACATAAAGAATGTAAAACGCTATGCGGAAACAATCTCGTCGTGTTCCAACTATGGTAGTACTCATATATTTCGACTATCTCATCTCCTTCCTGCCAGTAGAAAGTGAGTGGATTGATTTTCACCATTTCAATCTTGAATGCTGATAGTAGTCTATAGGTAGGTGATCTGGACGAGACATAGTCGTACGCTTAAATCCCTAACTTTTGCCTAGACCTCCTCTCGGTTTTCACCACCGATACCCTTTTTGCCCCGCCTTTTCAGGTTTTTGACTTGTCGGGTGTACATTTTTTGTATATATCCTTAACTTTTGCCCGAACCTTTTTGGTTCGTTAGGACACCCTTATATTTGCCTAGGTCAGTTGACCTAGCGGGTCTCGTTTATGCGTAGTATTTTTTGACTATGTCTGCGTTCACATGGTGTGGAAAGTCTTCGCCATCCATGGTGCTAAGTATCATAGCTCCACTGGAAAATATTGTCTTGACTAAAAATTGTCCCTCGTAAGTGGGAGTCTATTTTCCCCTGGGATCACCTTGTGGAAGAATGATGCGCTTGACTACTAGATCACCGACTTGGTAGACCCGGTGCTTGACTTTCTTGTTGAACGCTCTGGTCATTCGCTTCTGATAGATCTGTCCATGGCAGATGGATGCGAGTTATTTCTCGTCGATCAAGTTGATCTGGTCGTGGCGAGTCTGGATCCAATCGTCTTCGCCTAACTTTGCGTCCTGGAGGACTCTAGTTGAGGGTATCTGAACCTCGATGGGAAAGGCTGCTTCCATACCGTATACAAGAGAGAAGGGGGTTGCCCTTGTGGATGTTTGTGCTGTAGTGCGATAACCATGGAGAGTAAATGGCAACATCTCATGCCAATCTTTGTAAGTCACTGTCATCTTCTGTATAATCTTCTTAATGTTCTTGTTGGTGGCTTCCACTGCGCCATTCATCTTAGGCCGATATGGAGAAGAGTTGTGATGCTTGATCTTGAACTACGTGCAGAGTTTGATGATCATTTTGTTGTTGAGATTAGAACCGTTATCTGTGATAATCCTCTCGGGAGTGCCATATCGACATATAAGATTATGCTCGATGAATCGAGCCACAACATTCTTGGTAACAAATGCAAACGAGGCTGCCTCTACCCACTTGGTGAAATAAATTACCACAAGGATGAAACGATGTCCGTTGGAAGAGGTAGGCTTGATTTCTCCGATCATGTCAATGCCCCACATTGCAAAAGGCCAAGGAGCGGTCAGAATATTCAATGGTACTAGAGGTACGTGCACTTTGTCCGCGTATATCTGGCATTTGTGACAAGATCGAGCATAACGATGACAATCAGCTTCCATGGTGGACCAATAGTAACATGTTCTCAGAATCTTCTTAGCCATTGTATGCCCACTGGAGTGGGTACCAAACGCGCCTTCATGTAATTCTTCCATGATACGTTCTGCAGTTTTCTGATATACACAACGAAGTAAACATAAGTCATGGTTGCGCTTGTATAAGATGTCGTTGCTGAGGAAGAATTTGGATGCAAATCTTCTCAAGAACTTCCTATCGTTGACAGATGTTCCTGCGGGATATTCCTGAGTCTCGAGATACCTCTTCACGTCGTAGAACCAAGGTTTCTCCTCTGTACCAAGTTCACAATAGTATGCTGGTTCGTCAAAATTTTCAATGATGATCTGGGGAGCTTCGTTGTCCCATCTGACCTTGAACATAGACGACATAGTAGCTAACGCGTCTGCCAACTGATTCTCTTCTCGTGGAATGTGATCAAAAGTGATCTCTTCGAAGTAGGGAATCAAACTCAGAACATGCTCTCGATATGGAATGAGATTCGGATGCTTCGTATCCCACTCGCCTTTAATCTGACTGATCACTAAAGCTGAGTCTCCATACACTTGGAAGAATTTGATTCTTAAGTCAATAGCAGCTTTAATACCCATGATGCACGCTTCGTATTCGGCCATGCTGTTCGTACAATTGAAACATAATCTAGCGGTGACGAGCGTATGTCCGCCTGTAGGAGTTGTAATGATGGCGCCAATGCCATTGCCAAGTGCGTTTGAGGCTCCATCAAAGACCATGGTCCATCGGGATCCTTGTCCAGGTCCTTCGTCTGGTCCTAGGTCTTCGCAGTCAGTAACTATGAAAACATCTTCGTCCGAAAACTCGAACTGCATAGGCTGATAGTCATCTACGGCTTGATGAGCCAAATGATCGGCTACCACACTTCCTTTGATTGCTTTCTGAGAAGTATACTGGATGTCGTACTCGGTCAAGATCATTTGCCATCTTGCTATCCTTCCGGAGAGAGCTGGTTTCTCAAAGATGTACTTTATCGGATCCATCTTGGAAATCAACAAGGTAGTATGAGTCAACATATATTGTCTTAGTCGACGAGCAGCCCAAGCCAAAGCGCTGCAAGTTTTCTCGAGCTGTGAGTATATTGTTTCACATTCGGTAAACTTTTTGCTAAGGTAGTATATTGCATACTCTTTTCGACCAGACTCGTCATGTTTCCCCAACACACACCCCATTGAGTTCTCTAACACTGTCAAGTACATAATAAGAGGTCTTCCTTCGGCGGGCGGCATCAGAATAAGAAGATTCTCTAGGTACTCCTTGATTTTGTCAAAAGCGATCTGGCAATCGTCGTTCCATTCCACTACTTGATCTTTCTTCAATAACTTGAAGATTGGCTCATAAGTAGTAGTTAGATGTGCAATGAATCTGACAATGTAGTTCAATCGTCCCAAGAAACCTCTGACATCCTTCTCGGTGCGGGGAGCTAGCATTTCTTGTATAGCTTTAACCTTGGATGGGTCAACTTCAATACCTTTACCACTGACAACAAACCCTAGGAGTTTACCAGATATGACTCCAAAGGTGCACTTGTTGGGATTAAGTCTCAGTCTTTACTTCTTCAACCTATCAAACAGCTTCTGCAAATGATCGAGGTGTTCTTCTTCAGTCTGTGATCGAGCTATCATGTCGTCGACGTAGACCTCTATCTCGTAATGAATCATGTCATGAAATAATGCCACCATAGCACGCTGATAAGTGGCGCCTGCGTTCTTCAGTCCGAACGGCATGACCTTGTAGCGTAGTGCCCCATGTAACGAAAGTAGTCTTCTCCATGTCTTAGGGAGCCATTTTGATCTGATTGTAATCGGAGAAACCATCCATGAAGGAGAAAACCTTGTGTTGAGCGGTGTTGTCAACCAGAACATCAATATGAGGAAGTGGAAAATTGTCTTTCGGACGCGCTCTATTCAGATCTCTGTAATCTACACACATTCGCACCTTTCCATCCTTCTTAGGTACGGGAACCACGTTTGAAACCCATTGTGGAGAAGAAGTGACGGCTAGGAAATCGACATTGAATTGCTTCATAACTTCAGCTTTGATTTTCTCAGACATCTCGGGACGCATGCGACAGACCTTCTATTTTACTAGGAGAAAACCTTCTTTTGTCGGTAACCGGTGTACCAAGCAAAAAACTCGATATAGTCTCGTAGCATCTGAATCAATATTTCTTTGACACTGCTCTCAAGACCCGCTCCTATCTTGATCTCTTTTCTGTCTTCATCAGTACCCAGATTCACAACCTCAACTGACTCTTCGTGTGGCTGTATAACTCGTTCTTCTTGTTGTAGTAGTCTGACAAGTTCTCCTGGTACTTCACAATATTCCTCACCTTTATCTTCGGCTTGGTAGATTGGATTATCGAAGTCATATTTAGCAATAGCATAGCTGTTATCAACGAGATTCAGAGTGATTCTGCAGTGTATCATGTGGGTGTGTGTAAGAAACACATAGCTTTTTGAAGGGGTGATAAAGTAAAAGAAAGAAAACAACATTTAAATGCAAAAGTCCAACGATTTTATTGAATGAAAATATGCGAATGACAGATAATAACCCTCACAAACGAGCCACGATGCCCCGGGCAAGGCACTAGGCTTTAAAGTTTATTGTTCGAAGCATAAAAAACGAAAAGCAAAACAGAAAAAAAAGAGCAATTACTCCTGTCTAAAGGAGATTGGTATGACGTCTTTAGTCTTCCAATTGCTGAGTCCGTTGTTGGGAGTTGGGAAGACCCACTTGCTGATGTCGAAGCCGTTGTCGTTGTCTTCTATAGCATGGACTCCATTCTTGCGGATGTGGAAAGGAAGTTGGTCGGCATGTTCATGGCGTATCATCTTCTGACCCTTGATGGTGAAGCCTAAACCAATCTTGTCAGATTTGAAAGGAACATCGGGGAGATGAACCCAAATAGTACTACCTCCTCCTTCAACTGCAGTTTGAGCATCTTTCAGCGAGGCATCCTAGGTGGAGCTTGTGTAACTTCAGGAGTGACAGGAGAGTCGATAGGCATGACTCTTGGAACTGTTTCGAAAGCTTGACAGGGAGTCTCAAAGAATTCACCTTCCATCTCGAGGTATCAGAATGACTGCAGATGACTGACCATGTATTCCTCTTCACCACATACCGTAACAACCTTCCCCTTCACCGAGTACTTCAGCTTTTGATGCAAGGTAGAGGTAACAACGCCTGCCCCATGTATCCAAGGGCGTCCAAGTAGGCAAGAGAAAGCTGGACGGATGTCCATGACAAAGAAAGTGGAGTCGAAAGTCTGGGAACCGACTTTGACTGGGAGAATGAGCTCTCCAAGTACTGTTCATTTAGAACCATCAAAAGCTCTCACAATAATGTCACTGGGCTTCAGAACCAATCCTTCAACATCAAGTCGGTCAAAAGCACTTTTTGGTAGGATATTCAGAGCAGAGCCGGTATCTACCAAAACATGAGACAGTGTAATGCCCTTGCATTCGATAGAGATGTGCAAGGCTCTGTTGTGTTTCCTTCCGGCAGAAGTCAAATAAGCATCAGAGAAGCCTAGGCCGTTGTTGGCAGCCATGCTGGCAATACAAACTTCAAATTGATAAGTAGTAGTGTCTTGCGGTATATGAGCATTCTTCAGAAACTTCACCAAGGCTTTAGCATGAGCCTCAGAGCACAAGAGCAGAGCAAGCATGGATATCTTGGACGGAGTCTGTCCCAACTGTTCCACAACATTGTAGTCACTCTTCTTAATGATCTTCAGAATTTCCTCCATTTCTTGCTTGGAGGCATCTTTAGCAACTTCCTTTGGTACTTCTGTCTGAGCAGGATGAGTTACTGGTTCTTTCCCTCTAGTTTCGGGAACAGGTTCGATGGCTAGAATGCGAGTTGGATTCGCAGTGTCTTTTGGAGGAGAGATCTTTGGAAAAAACACTCTTCCGGTTCTAGTTACCTTACTTGATCCGGTGATGTTGCCAATGTTAGGAATGGTAGCTTCAACTGTAAGATCCTCAATGGTCAGAGGGTCTTGCTTGACACCATGATAGTAAACATCAGCTCCATAAATCCAAGGGATAGCTTTGTCAGAGGAGTATGGAACTGGTCTGGGAGAAGTAATAATGAGAGGTGCCACTCTAGGCACAGGATCAGCAGAGGAAATCCTTATTGTGTTAACATCAGCATAGTCTTCTGGGAACTCGTCTCCCTATCCAGTCATTTTGACATCTTCAATAGGAATCTTGTAGCTTTCAGGAACAGTATACTTCACCATGTAATGGAATCTTCCACTTGGCTGCCCCAATGTGTCCCAAACTTCTGGTACAGCCTCACTCACATCCTCGATCTTCAGTTTCTTAGACATGTCTTCACATAGATTCTCCACAGGGGATGGTTTCAGAAATAGCACTTCGCAGTTATCCATCATGCACTGAATACGTCTTCTCAACCAAGAACAACCGTCAGGCGCAGATGGGCACCAACGACAATTCTCTGGGCATCCTGGATTGAAACCGGCTTGCAGAAAATTCTTCTTAACAGTCATCAGTGGAATGGTCAAGTCATCTATTTTGAAAACATAAGCATTCTTGTCAATAGCATTGGAACTTTTGTCGTGGTTAGGCATAGGTGCGTTGATCACATTGGAGTCTCGGCCGGAGGATCAAACTCAATCTCTTTAGCATCAATCATGTCTTGGATCTTATTCTTCAGAGCCCAACAATCGTCAGTGTTATGTCCTGGGCTGTTTGAGTGGTAAGCACACTTTGCATTAGGATTGTATCTCGGAGAGGAAGTGTTGAGGTTTTGAGGAGGATCCCTCAAGGTATTCAGCTCTGCTTTCAACATGTGTTACAATGCTTGCGACAATGGCATGTCGATCCAGAACTGCCTTCGTGGCGCTGCTCGTTACGCTGTTGATTCACCGAGGTGTGCTGATGTAGGATTAGAGATCACAACTGCCCCCACAGATTGAGCACGATCGGTCTTGGCTCGGCTTTTCTGACCATACACAGCATTGGCTTCTTTCTTACCACCAAATGATCTTTTCGCAGCATTTGATGATGACTCTACCTGAATCTTTCCACTCTTAATTCCAGCTTCGATACGTTCTCTTGTCAGTATCATCTTGGTGAATCTGGCTGAGGAGTTTCTAATCAGATGATTGAAGAATGGGCCTGTCAGTGTCCCCATAAACATATCAACAAACTCCCTATTAGACAAGGGGGGTTGAACTCTGCCTGCTAGATCTCTCAATTTCTTAGCATACTCTTTGAAATTCTGATCACGACCCATAGACATGCTCTATAGTTGCATGCGAGTGGGTTCCAATTCAGCATTGTACTCATACTGCCTATAGAAAGAATCCGCTAAGTCACTCCAAGTACGAATATGGTCACTCTCTAGCTGATAATACCACTCCAACTGAGTTCCGGTCAAACTCTCCTGAAAATAATGAATCCACAACTTTCTGTCATCAGTGTGGGGGTTGATCTTCTGAACATAGGACTTCAGGTGCAGCTTCGGACAAGAAATGCCATCATACTTGGCAAAATTAGGAACCTTAAACTTGTGAGGAATCACCACACCAGGAACAAGACTCAGATCATCAAAATTCAGCCCTGACATTTTCAAATTTTCCACAGCATTCAGACGGTCTTCAAGTTTCTTGTATTTGTCATCTTCAAAAGAGTACTGATCATTCTCATAGTCTTCTTCCCTCTTCTCAGGCTCACGCTGGTCTTCTTCGTTGCCCTTGACACTTCCCTCAGTTTTGACACCCTTTGAGAGTTCTATCCGGCTGACCACTTTAGGACCACCTTTGTAACGTTTACCCATGTTGAGAACACCAACGACCCTTTTCTTCCTGTTGATGAGCTTCTTCAGATCTTGTTAGCCTTGGACCAAGCTGGTGAACATCTCCTGGAACTGAGCATTTTGAGCCTGGAGATCTTTGACAGTCTGTTCAAGAGCCATTTCTGCTAAAGTAAATAGCGAGAAAATGAGAAAACTGATCTTCAATGTACCTATTATGCAATGTTATGCTATGATATGCGATGTTTATGCGAATGCAATGCAATGTTTTCCAGGACCTTAGGAATTTAAATTTGTTAAACAAGCACGAACAAACTTTTTTTTAGCTTCTTTTTATTCTCTTTTTCCTTTTCTTTTTAAGTACAAAGGATAGTTCGGAAAAATAAAAGAACAAAATCCTAGAGCACTAAGTCTCCCATGGGCGCTTCCTCTTGGTGTTGAAGTAGGCGTTGATGTTTCGCTCCTCGTGAGGCAGCTTTGTCAACTCTACTACCTTCTTATCACTTGCATAGCACTGAGCCTCGAATATATCCCTTTCTTCTTTGAGCTGAATCCAGGATCTCTTCAAGTCTTCAAAATCAGTAGGCATGTCGGGATGGAGAACAGTATAGGGTACGTCACCTATATCAACAAGTTCCATAATTACTGGTAACACGGGCGTAAATGGCATCATGAGGTTTTGAGCTCGAGCTCGCACCCATTTGAGGTAAGGTTCCCAAGGAATGGAGTTTTGGTGCCCCAAAGTCTTGGTATCAGTCTTCTTTACCATGCCCCAAGCGTGTATGAACGTCGCTGACTCGAGATCGTGGTGATTCGAACATAATATCTTGGAGAAGCATATCATGAGGACCATCTCTTCGAGCATAACCAAACTGACGTAGAGCTAAAGAAGGGTTGTAAGTGATGCCTCCCCTTATGCCAAGGAGTGGTACATTAGGGAATTCTCCACAACGCTCAATGAATGTGAAGTCCTTTTGAGAGAAAAGACACCAACGGATATCTGAATGAGAGAGTGACATTAGTTTTTGAGACCACTTCAATCTTTGCTCCTTCTTCAATACTGATTGAGGAAGGTGCGAAATAAACCACCTGGAAAGTAACGGTATGCAACAAATGAGAGTTCCTTTTCTTTTGATAGTACGAGTGTGGAGAGAATGTAGGATGTCTCCAAGTAAGGTAGGCACTGGATTGCGAGTGAGGAAAATCTTGATGGCGTTCACATCTATGAATTGATCCGAGTTAGGAAATAGAACCAAGCCATAGATTAGCAAAGCCAAGATGTTTTCGAATGCATGGAAACTCATAGCTTTGAGGAATTCTCGAGCTTTCTTTATCAGGAACTTAGCAAGTAAACCCTTAACTCCACTTCTATTTTCCCAATTGGTTTCAATGTCTGAGCGCTTTAGGTGGAATGCCGATGCGATGTCTTCGTACCTAGGAACCTTTTCTAAACCGGTGAATGGAATTTGATCAAGAATAGGTGTCCCAAGTAACTTAGAGAACTCCTCCAAGGTAGGAACTTACTGATAATCTGGGAATGTAACGCAATGGTGTTTCGGATCGAAGAACTGGAATAAGACATGCATCAAATCTTCTTCAAAACCGGAGATAACCAAGTCAAGCAGATAACCATGCCTTTTGATGAACTGAGCATGATCGGGAATTTCTGAAACCAATTCTTTGAGTTGAGAAGGTACACCCATGAAGTTGATTCGGATAGTCTTTCTGGAAGCCATAATCCCTACAAAACAGAGCAAAGATAAATCCCTAGGTTCTTGAAATAGTTAGAGATGATATGCAATGCAATGATTTCATGATGTCATGTTTAGCAAGCACAAACAAGTCACAGAATGAGCCTAGATTTAAGGCTTGCATGAGGTATAGGTGACTACCCTACCAAACGTTTGAGTGGGTTCATCCTGTCCTACAATAGTAACCGGGTTCTAGGAATCTCATATAATTGATCTTTCTCGTAGGCGTTTATTTCAATACGACTACCAAGTGGTCGACCGAAAATATCCTAAAAGTCTGATCTTAATGAGCGTAGCATCGAGTATCAGCCAACCTCGGTCTACACCAAAGCCGGCCATCTCACTACCTTCTAATGGCCAAGATGGGTCAATTAAGGTTCTAAACATTGAGTAAGTGCTGATGACACCACGCAGAAGCCAAATACTATCCTCAACTTGGGAATGAAGAGTATCGGGACATCCAAAGTGTCACACTAACATAGCTATCATGTTGACTGTTTCGGTATACGCCTAACGGTCGCGACGATCTAATGCTACTTACCTAAAGGAAACCTAGATCCGGGTGTAGGATCCCCCACAAATATAATACCCAAGCAACCCTTATGATAAAGCATACCAATCAAACATAAAGCAGTAAAAATGATCTAAAAATCCCTAAGGTATTCTCTCTTTAGGGTGTCTCCCCGGAAGAGTCGCCAGTTCTATAATACAGTGAACTGACTTTGAGATTTTTGTATCGCAAATGTTGCGGATAGCAAGAGTCGCCACCGACTTTTCTTTTATCCAATTAAGGGAAGGTGAAAAGAACAGGAAAAGACCTTCGTTAGATTCTGAGTAAGGGAGAAGGTTATGAAAAGGGAAGGTATTAGCACCCATTTTCATCCGTAGTTATCTGAGGGCTCTTAGTTGCTCTTAGCTCACGTTAAAAATTGGTTTCTGTGTGTTTGACAAAAAATGTTTTGAAAAAGGGCATTTTGCTTTGACTTTGTAATGATTCATGTACGAATGTATACAAAGTTTTCAGAAATGTTTCGTTTTTGAAAAGAGTTTGAACTTTGACAAAAGTGTGTGTGGTGTGAAAATTATTTTATTGAGCCAGAAACTAAAAGTCTTATTATCTACTTAGAATGGTCGTTTTCGTGTTGTTTTACGCTCCTTTAAAATAGTGCTATCCATACCATTAATTGGTAAGTAACCTTATTCGTTGGATGTAAGAGGGACATTCGAAGGGCCATCGGATGGTCATAGAAGGCAACTTGTAGGAAGTATCCTAGCACATTCAAAGGGACGATCATCACTTTTCGTAGGCAACAATCGAGGGACGGGATCATGTATTTGTAGGCGACATCGTGGATCTATGATCTTTGTGTCGAAGGGACTATGATGATATGTTTCGTAGGCAATGGTGCTAGGATACCTCTATGATCGTAGGACTTTATCGTCTATTAATCGGGAGACTGCAAGTGCACAGTCCTATCGTGTAGTTTTAAAAAGATATCGAACCCACATAGACTATAAATCGATCTATTGTTATCCTAAGTTACGGTATACAGCTAAGGTGAATAATTCTGTTAGATAATGGTTAAGGAAAAATATAAATAAAACGGATATCGGTATGTAACGTAGTGAACCTAAGAGGATTAAATTGAACCTAAGCGTATAAAGATGGTTGACTTAATTGTTCTGTAGAGATAATCAGTTTAAAAACCCTCAACTCACACTTTCGTGGTCTTATCTCGGATTATAATCCTAAAGCCCTATGCCTCCTCTCGCTAGCCCATAAGTGTTTAGAAAATATTCTTTGGAAACTTAATAAAATCTAATTCATTTTAAAGCGCTCTCGCTGTATTTAAATCGAATGGCTAACTTTAGCTATCCGGTTAAAACCTCACACTTTCGTGGTCTCGATCCTATCCTATTCTACTTTTCTTACTTTCGTAACAAAAAGATTGATTTTAATTACAAAAAGTCATAACCAGAATTTAAGTTAATTAAGATTTTAGCTTAAGAACAATTAAATTCCTACTCTTACTACTATTACTTACCGATACCTACACGGTTTAGCCGGACATATTTATTAATTCGGACATGCATAAATAATAAGGTTCAATATATTTAAACATTTCCATAATCAAATAAATAAATATCAAGCAACAATATTTAAAATAAAATAAAATAATTATATTAAAAACCTGAAAATAAGAATACTGGAATAATCTTGTTCTTTGAAATAAACGAACATTCCACCACAAGTCGGCTGGATCTGCTCGGAGACTTCTTGAATCGAATGTAAAATGCACTTAAAATAAAGCACTAGATCTAACGTAATGTTAGATCAGTGAAAAATACACAACAATTTCCGATGTAGAAATTGTCGTGAGAAAATTATAACAACTTAAACTAAAATAAAAACTAAACAAAGAAACTGAAATTGAAAATAAAATAGAAATACAAAACTGAAAAGAAAATAAGAAAATGCAAAAATAGAAAAACTCGACAACGGTTGTTCGGTAAGAATGCCGACCATTGCACTGAAGCTTGAACTTGTATTTATAGCCTCTTCCTGTAACTTCCCGTTTCCAATCTTGTACGAAGGCAAGTGGTGATCGTGTGTAAAACTGCCAGAACGTGGGAGACGGACGTGTCAATGAAGAGAGGAAGTGTGAGACGTGGGTCTCACTTCATAAAAGCATCATGAGACGTGGGTCTCATAAACTGAAGATGGTGGGCCCCATATGGGAGGCGGGCGCCTCCATGATGTGAGGGAAGAGTGAGACGTGCGTCTCACATGAGTTGCTGAATGGAGACGGTCGTCTCAAGGCTGTGACAGTCGTCACACATTGTGGGCTGAACGCTGCTGGGTTTTTGCTTTAGCGCCTGGCTTGCTTCGTTTACATAATTGTTTTCTCCTTCTTAACTCCTCAATTTGCTATATCACCCCTTTCTTCATTTTTTTGGATTTTTAATAAGATTTTTCCTCAATTTTATTTCTTTGCTCAATTGATCCTTTATTTAATGCAAATACCTGAAACAAAAGAAATACCAACGTAATACAAAAATAAAATAGAATAATTAAATAAAAATACTAACATTATCTATGAAAATTAAGTCAAATATGTTATATAAATTCGTGTTATCAAACTCCCATATACTTAAACCTTTGCTTGTCCTCAAGCAAAAATTAAAAATGAAAAATCACTTAAGCATTTGTCAAACGCAGATATAGAACACAATTCAATTCGTAGTTGGTTGTAGGTCAATTCTTTGTTTGATAACTCAAGTTTAGACTTCGATACCAAAGTTACCGTAAAAACACTAGATAACCCCATTTATGCAGACCAATTTAAGTCATGTATTATAGCTCGACCTAATACTTTCGTTTCATTTCACCCGTTTTCATTCTGGTGCAATCACATTAAGCCATTTACCTTACGCGCACATAGTGGAGTAACCGGTTAGTGACTTTGATCTTTGTAATCCAGCTTGGAGTTCTGGTACTTATATTTGGTACTCCTTTATCCAATTACAAATTGCGGGGGATCGGACCGTCGTCCGCCCTACCAAGTTCAGTACCAGAAACCACTGAACCAATTCATAATGGTTTATTTGCATACAGATTTTATAGTTTCCGCAACTGTTGGATTAAATGATCTGGTAAGGACCATCTAATTTAATAAGTGCATCTTGTGATAAAAATCTCTCTTAAAAACTCTTGATCAATCACTTATATTCATCGATTCTCCACGTAGTTTGTCGTTTAAGGCGATGCCGACTGGTTTTATAAACTACTCGGGATTAGTTTAAAACTAAGTCTTAAGGTGTTGGTATAATAAGTACTTAAATCAATCTAACGCGTTTGGGTCTTGAAGTGTTATGACTATAATAATTTTGCTTTAGTCGCGCTTGTAATACGGTGAACTGACTTTGAGATTTTTGTATCGCAAATGTTGCGGATAACAAGAGTCGCCACCGACTTTTCTTTTATCCAATTAAGGGAAGGTAAAAAGTACAGAAAAAGACCTTCGTTAGATTCTGAGTAAGGGAGAAGGTTCTGAAAAGGGAAGGTATTAGCACCCCTTTTCATCCGTAGTTATCTACGGGCTCTTAGTTGCTCTTAGATCATTTTAAAACTGCTTTCTGTGTTTTTGAAAAGATGTTTTTGAAAAGGCATTTCGCTTTGACTTTGTAATGATTCATGTAGGAATGTATACAAAGTGTTCGGAAATGTTTCGTTTTGAAAAGTGTTTGAACTTTAACAAAAGTGTGTGGTGTAAAAAGTATTTTGATAGAGCAAGCAACTAAAAGTCGTTATTACCTACTCAGAATTGGTCGTTTTCGTGTTGTTTTACGTTCCTTTAAAATAGCGCTATCCATACCATTAGTTGGTAGGTAACCCTATTTGTTGGATGTAAAGGGACATTCGAAGGGACATCAGATGGTCATAGAAGGCAACTTGTAGGAAGTATCCTAGCACATTCGAAGGGACGATCATCACTTTTCGTAGGCAACAATTGAGGGTCAAGATCATGTATTCGTAGGCGACATCGTGGGTCTATGATCTTTGTATCGAAGGGACTATGATGATTTGTTTAAAGGCAACGGTGCTAGAATACCTCTACGTTTGAGGGACTTGACCATTTGTATTCGTAAGGCAATGAGAGAGAATTACCCTAAGGGGTGCACGTGTGAAAAGAGTGTGTCAATTCGAATATGTTAATCTTGAAATTATGAGTGATCTATGTCCGGTTTTATCTTGCCATACACGACTAATTACTAGCAGTTTATAGGGTGCGGAAAATAAATTGCGGGAATGTAAAGTGCAGAAAGATAAAGTCCTACGCTATTACATGGGTTTGGGGCAGATACTTAACAGGAGTGCGGAAAATAAAAATCCTAATTAAACTATTACATCCCATAGGCAGTTACATAATTGAAAAAGAAAAGCAGAAAAAATCGTCCGTTACAACCTGTGAACAGATAAATAATCTGAAAATACGAGAAAATTGCATAAGAAGAAAAATGTTAGTGGAAACATGATTTTTGAATGAGGAAAAAAGTTTTGTGTTAGTAATGACATTAATATGATAAGATAATTTTTTGGTGATTTTCTGAATCGATTTGATAATTTAAATGCAATTAAAAGTTAAATTAATGGTTAATTATCAATTAAATAAAATATGCATGCAAAAATAATAATTTTAATGCAAAATATTAAATAAGTATGTTTCTGATGATTATACAAAAAATAAATATTTTTGGGGTTTTTTAGATGCATGATAAAAATATTTAAAGATAAATTAAAATGACATGAAAATATTAAAGAAAATATAAAAAATATGAAAAATAGAGGTTAGTTTGTAAAGAGGCAAAAATATTTGGTCCTGACCAGGTTCGAACCAAGGACCATTGAGAGAATCTTCACATCCACTTGCCTTTACCACTCAGCCAGCGTGCATTTGGTGTTTGGAAAATAGAAACATGTGAATATAAGTGTACGCGTGTCATAGATTTTCTGAGTTCAACGCACAGTCAGCCAAGTGGGGTCCAGGTTGAATGGATGGACGAATCAGATCACTTCCTCGCGCTACGCAAGCTCACGCCAGAGTTTCCCAGTCAACGACGCCGAAGCCCTAGCTCCGGTCGTCTTCTCCGATTGCTCAAATCTCCAAACCTAAAAAATACGCGAAATAAAAAGGCAAGAGGAACCCTACCCCCCTAAATCGATGGCTGCGAGTTCAATGGTGATGTTTGTTTGCCCTTAAAACGCTTGTACAAGCCGGTTCGATCGAGACAGTTCAAAATGCCCTAGCCATGGCAAATTGAGTTTCCTACGTCTAAGCTTGCATGAGATGCAGCATTCATGACCTAACAATCATCCTGAATCCATACAAACAAACAAGAACGATTAATGATGCATGAAATACAAAAATGGAATTCAAGAAAGTTACCAAACCGGTGAGAGCTAGGGAGCACGATTCTGGATGGTTTGGCTTCGAGTAAGGATTGGGATTGCTTGTTGGGATATCAAGGAACACGTTTGAGTGCTTGGAACGCCTTGAAACTTGCTGGAAAGCAAAATTCGAAATTGCCAACTTTGAGAAAAATTTGGGCAAAATAAGGGTTGTTGTAGGGCTAGGGTTTCTGTCCTTTGTGATGTGCAATAGGCTGAGTATTTATAGAGTGAGGAATGAGAGCAAAAACAATGAAAAAAGATCTTCCCTTGAATGCAAAAATAATTTCCTTTCAAATAAAATCAAATCTTTGAAAATTTGATTTTCTCTTCCATATGCAAGCTAGCACGAATTTGGAAAGTTATATGGGCTATCTTGGACCTCCAGTTTGAGAAAAATCCAATCCATTTGAAAATATATCTTATTTTCATATTTTATATAATTTAAATTTGAATTTAATGCTTTTAAATCCAAAAATAAATCAAAAAAGTAGAATTTAGTCATAACAAGGCATAAATAGGTCACAAATAATATCATGATCAAGTTTGCATCATAAAATTATAGGCCCATTGGGAAAAAATTGGATTTTGACAAACATCTCTCTTTGTGCATTTGTTCAAAAATGCCCAACTTCTGCAAGGTGTAATTTGCTCAATTTTCCATATTGTTTAGTGTTCTTGGACTTTTTAGAAAGCTCTATGTGTCCTCTAAACAACCTCTTTGTTTTCATCTCAATTGGAGTTACCATGCTCAATAAATCTTCAAAACAAAATGTTGACTTTTTGTTGACTTTGAAAAGGACCTGTAATGTTTTGATACATATCTTCCAAATGAAGAAATTTTTGAAGATTCTTGTGAGACATGAAATTGTAGAGAATTGAATTTCCTTCAAAATGAGAGGTGGTGGAAAAATTTCTGATAAAGTATGAGAAGTTATGCTCAGTCAAAGTTCAGTTGACTTTTCACTGAAAAACCCTAATTTGGAAACTTTGACTTTTGGGCAAATCTTGAGTTTTCTTGATGAATCATGATCAACCCTTGATCAAATGATGAATATTACTTCAAAATGAGGATGTTGACCAAAATCGGTTGTGATCAGATGTTGACCACAGTTGACTTTTTGTCCAATACAACTGATTTTCCACCATCTGAGCAATTGTGTGAGGAAATTTGACCTGTGAGGCTTGAATCTTGTCATGGAGATTCTTTGAGGCATATGAGGAGGCATGATGACCATTGGAGGTGTTGAGAACCCATCTTGATCTGAGAATTTCCAAACCCTAGTTTGGGTTGATTGTCTAGGAGAGGGTTTGTCTGACCAATCCCTGAGGAATCCTTAAGCATGGATATATGGAATGTCTTGAATAATAGGAGGGAAAATTTTGGGGTCTGACAACGCTCGAGTTCTTATTTATAAAAATAAGCAACCTTAATACTAGTTGAGTATGTTAATATATGCGTTTTAATTTTTTCGTTATGGCTCAAGAAAATGGAAGAATTGGAATAAGCACGAGAATTTTACATAAAAGATTAAAATTACATAAACATGTATTTTTTTGAATGGAAATTTTGCAATACATAGAAAAAAGGAAACTAAAGGGAAATACTAAATAGAGCAAAGAAAATAAAAATAAACTAAGAAATGTTCTGACTCCCCTAAACTTAAAGTGAGCATTGTCCTCAATGCGATAGAACCAGGAGAAATCGGAAAGGAGTAGGGTGATCACTCGTCGCTTGTATTTTGACGTCCTCTTGCTCCTCTGCCTCTAGTACGAGGTCGTCGACGTCGGTCGGAATCAGAATCGTTCAGGTGAAAAGCATCCGCTATGCGAGCTGTCAACGCTTCGAAGTTGCGATCGTTTCGAAAAGCATACTCGCGTTGTTCACGTTGCAACTCTCGTTGGTCGCGCTGTATCTCTTGAATGAGACGCAAAGTTTTAGCTTGGTTTTGTTCCATTGCTAGGAACCGCTGATCCTTCTGGTTGAAGGCAGCATGCATTGCATCGAAATTAGCACCCTGCAGAGGATTTTCTTGAGGTTGCTGTTGAGCAGGTGCATTAAGAGCAAAACGCCAATTGTTGCGGCTTCAGACATCGATCTAATAAGGACAAGGCAACACTACACCAGGCACCAGACGTCGGTTGATCATTAAGGTGTACCAGCCATCTTGTCTCGAGGAGATGATATGAGAATCACGATAGTAAATTACATCAAGCAGATTTGTTGGCATCATAAATTCTCCCAACGATAAAAGCTCGTTGGAAAGGCCTAAAGCATAAGCTAAAGAAGTTATGATTCCACCAAAAACAAAGGGGTTGGTATCGGCCGCATTTACGCATGTGTGAAAGTGGCTAAGCATGAAAGGAGCGGCGTTGACGGCTTGACCGTTGAGGGCACAGATAATAAGGAACATCTCATTTTGGTTGACCTTGTGATTATTGGTCCTACCAAAAATGGTGTTCGCGAGAATTCGGTTAAAGTACCTCAGAGCGGGATTATGAATATGCGATGCGTAAAGATCGCGCCAATATTCCGTGGGTTGACCGGTTAGATCATGCCAAAGAGAAAAGCCAACTTGATCCCAAGAAATGTCGGGATCGAAAGGTTTGCAATGAACGTTCGAACCTCTAGTGAACTGTAAAAGTTCAGCGATTCTTTCTTGATCAATGGAGTATTCTTGGTTAAACATGCGGAAATTTGCAGTGCCGGTTGTGAATGGATCGTCAAGAGGCGTATTGTATGAGAATGAACTGAGGAACTCAAGAACGAGCGGTTCGAATGTTCGAAAGGGGTTTGAACAGAGATTAAGCAGACCCGTATTCGTAAGCATAAAATTGATGCTTTCCACCATACCCAAGGTATCTAAACAATCGGTGTCCACATATTTGGTGGGGACAACCGAACGGGAATAGAAATTCATGTATTTCTCTCTTTGTTGGCCATCATCGTTTTCTCGAAACACCACCGTGGATAGGTCGGGTGGTGGTCGGTCTGGCCTCACTTGACGTTGAGTGTTTCGTGGAGCCATGATAAGAGGAGGAATGAAAAAATAAATTTTGTAGAAATATGGGTGGATGAGAGAAATATAAGAGAAGTAGATGGAATGGATGTGGAATGAGAAGAAGCGAGGATGAATATTTATAATGGGTTGAGGGATTAATAAGATTAAATTATAATTTATGTTGGGAAATGAGAGAGGAGAGTTTGAATGAGAATTATGGTGGGAAAGGAAGAGAGAATATTTTGATTAATGGGATGGTT
Organism: Vicia sativa; assembly: GCA_021764765.1. Taxonomy (NCBI): domain Eukaryota; kingdom Viridiplantae; phylum Streptophyta; class Magnoliopsida; order Fabales; family Fabaceae; genus Vicia; species Vicia sativa. The sequence continues at coordinate 88,871,033 of CM038794.1, read as the reverse complement.
GAATGGGAGTAATGTGGGAAACGAAAAGACAGAAACGGACGAAACATATAAATGCGTCAAGGAGACAGAAAACGAGACAAGGGAGAAGCATATGGGGACGGTCGTCTCCTCAAAGGAAAAGGACAAGCACGCATGGAGGCGTGCGTCTCTAAGAAGTACATGCAGGGGGAGGCGTGCGTCTCCCATCTAGGGAAAGACTTGAGACGAGCGTCTCAAGGAGATTCTTGGAGTGAAAAACAATGGCGTGCGTCTCAGGGCCGTAGAGAGCATGCGTAATGGACAATAGTATGCATGGAATCTTACAATGCCTGAGGTGACCGTCTTGGGCAGCGAGATATGCATGTGACTTGAGGCACGAGATAGGGAATAATTTTTCAGATAACATGCATACATGCTACATACTTGTATATATATATATATATATATATATATATATAATACTAGTATATATAATGCCTTATAATTAATACTATAAATATTGGGAAATATTAATTCGGTATATTAATAGGAAACGGAGAAATACGATAATTAAAAATAATAGTCAATTATAATTATAAATGTTAACGTGAATTATTTAGTTGAGTATAATTATTGGTATTACGTGGAAATAGTTCAAACGCATTAGAAGAAAGGGTGCAACCGATAATCGAGTAAAAATTTAAAATTTAAAATAAAATAGAAAAAATGAAAATACGAAAAAGAAATTTAAAACTAGAAACTAGAATGACTACTCATTGATTTTCCATGGCCACTTATGAAGCCATCTCACATATCCTTCACCTTTTCTTTTCTTACGTTTGTAGGGTGGTTTATTCTTTCGAAATTGTGGTAGTGGTTCTGGATTTATCATAAGTATAAGTTTTTCAAATTTGGGCTTAGTGATTTCATCCATCGCCTCATAAGTTAACCTTACCCTCTTAACAGTAATTATATCCTTAATTTTATGGTCCTCTAATTTTTGCTTTTTAGGCAAGACTTCAAATAGTGGTGAATTAGTGTGGATATTTTTCAATACCGCCACAAACGTTTTAAATCGGGAGTCTACCGGAGTTTCCATGAAAATTTCCGGGAAAGAAATCAGTGGGGTGTAGTGATTTGGGATTGCAATGTGCACTTCCTTCTCTACCTTGTTTACAACTTCCTTTTCGAACAGTGTTGGTGAATTTTTATCAACCCCCATTGTAACCCCCCCAAATCTACCCATCGAATATTATTTAAATCAGAGTGCGGAAAAGATAATCAAACAAGGGATGTCACAATTTCTTCGCAAAACAACATGCATCTATTCACAACTATACAGATACATAACACTTAGATCAAGGATGAACTCATAACAATACTTTTCAATTAAATCAACTAATCAACTAACCATAGAATCATAATTCTTCATTAGAAACAACAATACATCTTTTATTCAACCTCAAAACATTTCACAATATTATTAATATTATTTAACTTCACTTAGCATAATTATTCAACTAAACCAACTTCAATAATCAACATGATAAAGTATTCACATTATTCACAAACTTCAACAATTTAAGCAACTACAACAAATTAAGCAATGTTCATCCCCCCGAGTGTTACGTATCAGAGCAATGACACCAATTCTAACTAACAGCAACTAACGACTTCATAATGCTACTTCGAACTTCCACGGCTATCCTTCAGTACCTGCCCATTTCCCATGGTAGGGGAAATATCAGGAGAAGGGGTGAGATATCAACAACTATAAACAAGTGTATGATAAACAGTATATTAGATCGAATAATACAATTATCACCACTTTCAAACAACAACTAAGATGACCACCAACAATAGCAGTTATAACAACAACTTCAGAAACAATTAGTAACAACAACGATAACAATGGTATAATAGCTACTTCGCAACAACAACAACAACAACAAAACATAATAATAACAACAACTTAATAGTAGCAACAACTTATAATAATAACAACTTATAACAACGACTTATAATAATAACATCTTATAATAACAAAAATTCACAACAATAACAACTCTCAACAACAACAACTTATAACAACAACTTATAATAATATCTTATCACAACAATATTTCTCAACAATAACAACTCTCAACAACAACAACTTATAACAACAACTTATAATAATAACATCTTATAACAACAATAATTCACAACAATAACAACTTATAGCAACAACAACTTATAATAATAACATCTTATAACAACAACAATTCACAACAATAACAACTTATAGAAACAACAACTTATAACAACAACTTATAACAATAACATCTTATAACAACAACACAACGACAATCAACAAACAACAAATAATAACAACAACTTTAACACACGACTCAATATGCGACACAACTATGCAAATGCATGTGGATCAATCGGAGTAAAACTCTCAACTTAAAAATCATGTCAGGTTATAGAGGCATTTAACAAGGCATAAGCCTTCAACTTTCAACTTGTGTCAATCCAGGCCAACGTGGGTGAGCATAGCTCCAACATAAAAATTGCCAATCCAGGCCAACTTAATAATGCAATGTATGCCATGAGATCTCAACTTAAACAACAAATACACAACAATGCGACAACAACAACATCATACAACAACAACTTAAAATATGCATCAATGGCATCAACTTAGATTAACACTGGTCATTTGACCTGCAACTCAAACATGTCCATAGATTGAGACGATTCAACTTAATCAACATTGGCCATAGGCCTACAACTTCATCAACATATCAACAACAATTTATAACAACAACATATTCAACAACGATAATAGTTTATCAACTGCAACCTCGCAATTATCACAACACACGCAACCAACAACGTAAGACATTCACACAATTTCAACAAAATAAAACAATCGTAATTACTTACTAAAAAACACGAACCATCTTGACAATTTTCAATTAATTCTGAACAACTAATTTTTCCGCTTAATTTACTAATTCGACCAAACGAAACTATTCTTAATTTCCCGCATTACTACTAATTATTAAATAGATTCTAATAATTTATCATCCTGCTAAATTAATTCTCGCTTATATTCAAATCCTGCTAAATAATTTCTAATAATTGTTCTTAATAATATCAATATGTTATTTCTACTAAACATCCCCTAAACCAACCTTTCTAGTTATTCTTGTTCCAATTCTGCCAATTACTGTTACTGGTTCGGTTAAACAATATTTGCCACTATTATTGCTCCTCAATTTAATACGGATTTTGTTTGTCAAATATTCACAATAATATAATAGTAACATTAACACAATAGCAATTATTTTCACCACATCAACCTAGCACAAAAACAACGAATAATTCATTGGAAAATTCATACAACTCAACCCACATACGGTTTATCATATACCCGGTTATAGAGATTGAACCCCACCCTTACCTTGGATTTGCGGTCTCTCTATAATTTTCGGTCGAATTCCGATTTGACTTTCCGGTTCGTAATTCTCCTCCGGCGGCTAGTTTCCCAAAACCCCTGTTCCTCTTTTCTTTCTCCCACGTGCAACTTCTCCCAAAAATATTCACTAAACCCTTATAATTCTCATTTTATAACTCTTATAATTAAATCAAACATATAATAATAATAATAGTAATAATAATAATAATAATTCTATTGGGTTCATTTTTACACCTCATTTCTACTACTTCTAACACCAATTAAATAACACTATTAATCCACACTTATTTCTAATAATATTTTCAATAATATTCTATAATAAAATTAAATCACTAATTAATCCCAACTTTCGATAATTCACTTAATCACCCAAAATCAACTTATAAATTTATTAATGCTCCTTATAATTCTACTGATAAATCCAACTTCGACTATTCCAATAAATAATTCCTTATATAATTTAATTAAATTCGGGGCGTTACACCCATTATTTTCTCTTTAGAACTTTCCTCGGCCACAATATCACTCTCTTCAAACTCATCATCACTCTCTTGATTTTCAAATAGTCTCTCTATAATGGTTGTTTCAACATCCACATCTTCTTTGGGGAATAGTCCTAGAAGGTTTTGTTCAAGTTGGGAGATTTGAGTCTCTAAGCCAATGTTGTGAGACGCGAGGGATTCAACCATAACAGTTAGTTGGCTAAGGGTTTTATTATTTTGAAGACTTTGTTTTCTTACATCTTCATTTTGGATAGTTTGTGTCTCTACAAAATGCTCAATCATAGACTCTAAATTAGAGTTAGTTATCATCTCATCTGAATCCTCTATTGATGTTTCGAAGTTAAAATCTTGCGATTCTTCAGAGTCTTGAAAGTAAGTTAAAGTCTCCTTTTGTGTTTCCCCGAAGCGTTCTATGAATACGAAGTATGCATCATGGGTATCAAAGTTGTTATTGACTTGAGGATCAAGTTATTGCAAGTATATGGATACTCAACTTTATTTATTAGTCAGATCAAAGGCGAATAGGACATGAAACATCCAAATCTTATTCCATATCGATAACATGTATTGAACTTGATCCCCTACTTCGAAGAAAACACCTTTGAGCATATCCCACGAGAAGAGAATCAATTGGCAGACGCGTTAGCTACCATGTCATCTATGTTCAAAATCAGATGGGACAACGAAGCTCCTCAAATCAATATTGAAAGACTAGATGAACCAACATATTGTTGTTAATTTGATACCGAAGAAGTAGAAGAGAAACCTTGGTTCTAGGAAGTGAATAGGTACCTCGAGGCTCAACAATACCCTGAAGGGGCACCTGTCAACGATAAGAAGTTCCTAAGAAGATTTTCCTCCAAGTTCTTTCTCATTGATGGCGTCTTATATAGACGCAACCATGACTTGGCGTTACTCCCATGTGTAGACCAGAAAACAACTGAACAAATTATGGAAGAGTTACATGAAGGCACATTTGGTACCCACTCCAGTCGACATATAATGACTAAAAAGATTCTGAGAGCAGGTTACTATTGGTCCACTATAGAAGCCGATTGTTATTGCTATGCTCGATCTTGCCATAAATGCCAAATATACGCAAATATAGTACACATACCTCTAGTTCCATTGAATGTTCTGACCACCCCGTGGAATTTCATGATGTGGGGCATTGACATGATAGGAGAAATCAAACCTACCGCTTCTAATGGTCACCGGTTCATCCTCGTCGCTATTAATTACTTTACCAAATGGTAGAAGCAGCCTCGTTCGCATCTGTTACCAACAATGTCGTGGCTCAATTCATCAAACATAATCTTATCTATCGAAACGTCGTCCCCGAAAGGATTATCACAAACAATGGTACCAAAATCAACAACAAAATGATCACTGAACTCTGCACGTAGTTCAAGATTAAGTATCACAACTCTTCTCCATATCGGCTAAAGATGAATGACGCAGTGGAAGCTACCAACAAGAATCTTAAGAAGATTATACACAAGATGACAATGACCAATAAAGATTGGCAAGAGATGTTTCCGTTTTCTATCCAGGATTATCACACTTCAGTATGAACATCTACAGGGGCAATGCATTTCACTCTGGTATATGGTATGAAAGCATTTCTACCCATAGAGGTTCAGATACCCTCACTCAGAATACTCAAGGAAGCAGAGTTAGACGAAGACGAATGGGTCCAGACTCGGCTCCACCAGCTAAACTTAATCGATGAGAAACAAATGGCAGCCATCTACCATGGACAGATATATCAGAAACGCATGATCAAAATCATTAACAAGAAACTCACGCATCGAGCATACCAAGTTGGCGATCTAGTAGTCAAGTGCATCATCCTACCACAAGGTGATCCCAGGGGAAAATGGACTCCCACCTATGAAGGGCCATTTGTAGTCAAGACAGTATTTTCTGACGGAGCCATGATCCTAAGCACTATGGATAGAGAAGACTTCCCACACCCTCTGAACGCATACATAGTCAAAAAATACTATCCATAAATGAGACCCGCTTGGTCGACAAGCCCAGGAAAAAATAAGGGTGTCCTGGCGAACCAAAAAGGTTCAGGCAAAAATTAATGACATATATACAAAAATGTACACCCGGAAAGTCAAAAACATACAAAGGCGGCTTGGGCAAAAAACGGTATCCCAGTAGTCTGAAAACCCGAAAGGGCGGTCTAGGCAAAAATTAGGGATTAAAGCGTACAACTATGCCTCGTCAAGATCATCTACTTACAGATTCAAGATTCAAATGGCGCATATCAGTTCAATCACCTTCTTTTGGCAGCAAGGAGACGCGATTGTCAAAAATATATGAAGAATAGCAGAGTTGAAACTCAACGAGATTGTTTCCATATATCTTTTACTATTTTCTAAATTTTTCCGACAATTTCTTCTTACTAGGATATTTGTCTCTCTATACACGAACTGCCTATTTATAGGCTCCCTTTTCAAGGTCAATACAATTTCCCTTTTCTAGTTCAAATCTTTACTTTTATCTATTTTGTTTGCATAGAGTCCAATGTTTGCTTTGAATGATTATATGCATCTGATAATAAATATATGTTCACAAATATACGAAAAGCGAACAGAAACAACAATTATTACAAATTCTAGGAGTTGATAAGACAACCAAAGTCACTAATACATCCCTACAGAGTCATTTTCACAAAGGTATATCCCCACTAGATAATTTCTACAATCCCCAAACAACCATCGCTCTTCCGACGAAGACAGATTTCCCAACAAGATTACTACTCTATCATCTCCTTTCAACAATGTCCAACATTCTACTCATCCCATTAGTCCACGAGCAATGATCCTATCCACATCATCACGTTAGTCCCCGAGCAGTGATCCTATCTACATCATCACGTTAGTCCTCGAGCAGTGATTTTATCTACATCATCACGTTAGTCCTCGAGCAGTGATTTTATCTACATCATCATATTAATCCCTGCGCAATGATCATATACAACGTCATCACGTCAGTCCCCGCATAGTGATCATCGATAATGTCATCACGTCAGTCCCCGTACATTGATTATCTACATTCTCAACTCATCACGTTAGTCCCCGAGTAGTGTTCGTCCACATTGTCACGCCAGTCCCGGTGCAGTGAACATCAATATTGTTACATTGGTCCCTGAGCAGTAACCTACCATCAATCAACTTATTATGTGAGTCTTCGAGCGATAATAGGTTATACAAGATCACATTATTCCCCGGCAAGATTCGTAGACGAGGTGTTCATCCCCAGCTGAATATATCTCAAGGATTGTCATTCCCCAACAACATCAATATTCAGACTTGAAACTTTGTCCGATAGTGCATTAGAGGAATTCACATCTCTCTTATTCCCCAGCCCGGGTCACTAAGCACTACATCCCTAAGCAGAAATCTAAGATTCCCAGCAAAACGTTTCCATCTGCTTCATGATGGATACCACAACATCTACATTCATGCATTATACATAAAAGTCATAACATATACGAGCATTATCTCACATACATCATAATCTACATATAACTAATCATCTCCTTTCAAGTTAAATTTTCCCTGCAGATGAACGTTATCTCCCAGACAAAAGGTCAAGGATTAATACCCGAAACAATACGGGAAAACTACCTAAATGACCAAACATGTTTATCATCTGATAGTATGACACAGATTAATACCCAAAACAAGACGGGAAAGCTATCTACATCCTAAAGAATACTCATTCCAGATACAACGAAGATGAAGGCTCATTCTGACTCTTTCTTATCATCAACTACTCCAGATGACATCTTTAAGCCCATCTCCGACAACATATAGTCATCTCTCCACCCACATAATATTGAATATCTGGTTAAAATCAGTACATACCGGCAATCTTCATTCAAAGAAAAGCACAGAGCCTAACGTACGACTTACTCTCCATCACCAGCTTCACCAAATGGCATCTATAAGCCCATTCTAGCACATCGTCAACTGACAATCTCATTCCATACATCGTCGAGTGCAAATTTTCAGGTGTACTCGAGTGTTCAATCATCTTCTACCTTTAGGTCACGAATGACACGCATACCAATCTAACCCTTCAAGTACAAGAAGATTGAATAGGGGCAACTCTTATATCCCAAAATTTATCGGGAAAATTTTTAGAGTGGCAACTTTTATACCCCAAGAAGAGTGTGATGTTATATGCCTATGTGTGTGTTAGAATGTGTGTGTGAATTGTCTATAATGTGTAGGTGTAGTGCAAACTAAGTGTCCTAATTCCTACATTCTGACACAATTCAATGCATAAAACGCCTCTAATTACATGATTCAATGCATATCAACTGTTCTATACATTTTCTAATGCAAGAGCATACAATTTATGATGCAAACTCTCTGTATCATGTGCCTAAATGCAAAGAAAATCAACACCACAAGTGTATCTGTGTGTAGTGTACAAAAAGGTTCGCTCCGACACCTTTCGAGTCCAAAAATCACCATTATGGATAAATTTGAAAAGTGAACCGAAACACAAGGCACAAGCTAAAAAAGAAATCAAAATGATTTATTAAAAATATTGGAAGTTATGCACACGTGTACAGTCTCATAAATAGGGACGGTTCGGTCATATCTCGTTCAAAAATGCATTTTTCGCACAAAGGTCAACATCTCCCAGATTTGACCAAACATGGCCAAATCAAGAAACCGTTCACGCGGAGAGCTTCTGATGGCTTGAGAAACATTATTTACATTAAGAAATGTCGAAAAAAATCATCACGAATCAAAATTTAGAGCCAAAACAAATATTATGTCCAACTTTATCAATTTTCAAGTGTCATGTTACTTTCCACAGAACTCAAACAAACTTGTTTCCAATGTGTTTTGGTGGTGTTTTAGATGAATAAAAATTCAAGTGTATGTGATATCATGTGCAAGTGATACATACTCAATGCAAATACTACCTAAATGCTATGCAAACATGTAAGAATATGGAAAGAAATAGAGTGCACCAAGTGTCATGTTGTGAAATGTGCATACTTGTGAGTTTGTGTTGTGAAAAGTGAGGTTTCCTCGTGTTTTCATGCCTTAAAGCCAAACATCAACATGTTTAATTATTCTAATGATCCTACACGCACATGTAAGGATATTCAAGAATGAAATTCATGTTAAAATGTGTGTGTGTGTGTGAGGATTGTGTACAATGTGCAAGTGTATGTGGAATCATATGCCTTAAATTCTACATTTCTACACAATTCAATGCACAAAATAAGCTTTTAATTACATGAATCAATGCATGTTAATTGATCTACACATTTCCTAATGCATGAACATGTAATTTATGATGCAAAGTGTCCAAATTATATGCCTAAACGCAAGGATGATCAACACAACAAGTGTATGTGTGTGTAGTATGCAAAAATTTTCACACCGACACCTTTTGAGGAAAAATCGGAATCAAATCATGGAATTGTCCAAAACTAATTCAAGAATTCGAATCCACACGGAATTTTCAATCAATCTCCATATTCAATTTCAAGAAATTCAACAATTGAAAAATTGATTAAATTAAGTGCTTAATTGAATTAATCACTTACTTGAACTTGAAGTTTGAGTTGAATTGTTGAGGAATTCCTTGAGATCTTCCGAGAAAATACCGAATTATGCTCCAATTGATGATAATAAGAGAATTGATGAAGAGGAAGACCTTGATTCTTGAGGAATTGATGAAGAGGAAAACTTCAACTCTTCACCTCGACACCTTGAACGCTCTTCGATGTTCTTGAGAAAATTTGATTAAAAGCTTGATTTGATCCTTGAGAACTAAGAGAGAATAGAAAAATGTGGGACTGTACCAGAGAATGAGAGAAGAAAAATAAGAAAAAAATTTCTGGCGCGGTGGTTTTGGAATTCCGGTGGTGGTTGTTGGTGGTTTGAGGTGGTTGTGCAACTTTGAGTTGAGAGAAAATTGAGAGAGAAAAGTGAGAGCTCTTGGGTGAAATTTTACAAATGATTCTCTCTACCAATTTTGTGAGTGGTAAAATATATTTATAATGTGAAAAATTGGGCTTTGGAGTGTCTTGGATCCACAATTAAGTCAAAATCTCGATTATCAAAATAATTTTCGTACATAGTCTAGAACAGCCAAATCCGTGCAGTGTTTGAAGTCGAAATGTAAATGAAAAATGTCTGGAACGCGATTTTGCTTGTGTGAATCAAAATTTCGACTTGATCAGATGAACGGTCAAGGCGATATGCATTTTTGAAGTTTCAACACAATTTTTAGGCTACTGACACATGTAGAATTTTCAATGCGCTCTTCGGACAATATGCCTCGAACGAGGGTCTTCTGATCTAAATTTGCAAATGCATGTTTCTGAGAAAATCAAAGCTAAAGAAATTTGTGAACTTTGGAACTGGTCCCACATTTTTTCGATAAAAATCGAGCGAGATATGATTTTTCAAACTTCGCGTATCAGATGAAAATTACTCGATTCAGCTGAAAATCAACTCCAAAGAATAAAATTATGGTATTGATTGGTGAGGAATCAGCTCTCGAGTTGAAAATGAAAGTCAAAGATAATTTTGATACAGAATTTTAGAGACCGGCCCTGCTCAGTTTCAATTTTCCAACTAGGAATTACGAATGTTTTAGTGCACTGAGCGCACAGAACAACACTAAAGTTCAGTTTAAAGCACTTGAGAAATCAATTTTTCCAGGGAATTTCCTCACACAACTTGCTTCCGGCTTTCAAACAGAAGTGGTAGATAATAATGAGAGGGACTTGTCAGTCGAAAAACATCAAAAAATACCTGACGAGCTGAGAGATGTACCTTATGGAGTGCCCGAAACGCACTAAAAACCCAAAATTCACTTTATTAAGAAATAAGAGAATAAATTCTTTTCCTTCGGCGAAACGGCCTCCGATCTGAACAGATAAACTGCAGAACAAATTGAAATGATCTAAGAGCTTATGGAACCACATCAAAATAGCTTGAACCCGACAAGATAATGGACTCAAAGCGATCTCAGATAACTGAAACGTGCCACTTCTATCACCACTTGGGATACCTTGAACCCAATAACCCCATGATTAATGTTATCTGTGCAACTACATGTATGTTTATCCAATCGAGTTATAACCCAAAAATACGAGAAAGAAGAGGGTAAATTTTGGGGTTCAACATCAGGGAAGAGTAAAGACTCTCTCCCCAGGAAGTCAGATTGGTTGGAAGTCCAATTCATCTCTCCCCATGTGAAGAACCCTTCATGTGACACCCCAAATAATTCGATTATTAAATAATTAGAATTTGTAATTATTAATTTAATTAGAAATTTAATTATTGGTATTTTTGGATTATTGGAATTAATTAATTAAAATTAAAGTGGAATTGTTAGTGGTGTGAAGTGTAAAGTGGGGGGTGTGAGGAGTAAAAGGCTCTACTCACACTATTTATTTTATTTTTATTATTTTAGAATAATAAAAGGAATAAAATAAGGAAAAAAGGAAAAAGAGTCACATTTGGAAATATTCAGCATACATGCAATTGAGAAGAGGAAAAGGAAGGAGGAAAAGCCAAAAGTGTCAGAATCCGACGAATCTTTGAGGTAAGGGGTGATTTTGTCTGATTGTTATGCCTTATGAGTTTTGATAATCAATAGAGTTGACTAACATTTTAGAAATCCCAATTTAGGATTCTCTAGGTTTGTAGGATTTGATCCAAATTTACCTAATTGCATGAAACTAGAATGAATGGATGTTATAGGATTGTTGGATGTGGTTGAATTGTGTTAAATCTCATTATTATAGTGTTGTTGGGATGATTTTTGTGATATTGGAAGAGTTGGTTCATAGAGGAATGATGGGGTTTGAGTTGGGAAGAAGAATGCTGTCAAAATAGTGATTTTCTGCTACAGGAGTCGTGGAACCCTTGTGGGGAACCGTTACCACTGTGTATTTTGCGTAAAAATGAGATTTTTGGGTCTGGGAACCGGTTCCCCCATAGGAGAACCCGGGTTCCCAGTGTAAATTTTACACATGAAAATGACATTTTTTCCAGGAACCGGTTCCCCATATGGAGGAACCCGTTCCCACTATTACTTTTTGAAAAATACTAAACTTTAAAAATTCATAACTTTCAAACCGTAAGTCCGTTTTAGTCGCCGTTTTGGATGTTGTTTCTTAAATTAAATACTCTATTTTATAAAATAATGAAAATTATAATTAATGGATTTTATTTTGAAAAGAGCCGTTTTTCCAATTTGTGAACAATGAGAGTTATGGGAATGGTGGATGAATAAGTATAGGATTGTTCTGACAGGTTGAACGTGGAATGAAGATTGTATGTTACTTTCCTGCTGTTTACTCATGATTGTATTGATATCATGTGTTTTTGGTTGGTGTTGTATATACCTGGTAGTTGTTGATCTTTGTTGTTGTTGTTGTATATACCGGTGATAGTCTTACCAATTGAAGGGTTAACGTTTGGCATATTTATGCTTTGTGATGATTTATTTCATGATAGGTGATGATATCATGTTGTGGTTGATGATGGTTTATGATATCTGATGTGGTCGTAACCTCTGTTGAATGTTGCATGCTTTATGATGTGCATGCATATGCATTCTGGTGGAGTAAATTCCCATTGTGTGGAATTTGACTTGTATTACCAATAACCGATCCCGGGTGATGATGGGTGGTGAGGCTGGATTCGTGTCAGGGTGATTATGGACGAATCGATGATTACTGTATCCGGGTGATGATGGATCAGTGTGTGTGACTTGGTCACGTTTTGGTACCACATGCATAGAGTCTGCATCATTACTTGTTTGGTTTATAACATGTTAGGATGGATTCCAGTGTTATAGTTTGTTGTTTGTGTATGGTATATATCTTTGATTGGTGTATGAAGCAGATCTGATTATGCTGAATAGGGTGGACTGATGTCTTATGATAATTTATTGCTTTTGATGAACTTATAATGCATTTTAATTATGATGAAGTCTCACCCTTACTTTGATGATTTCAAATTAAAGTCTTAGCTGCTTAGGAATTGGTGAGGATGGCTCTTGAGCTATGCATTTAGTTTACCCGCGTGTTAGTATCATGCTCTGGTAGTTGTAACACTGGGAAACGTTCGCTTGCGAGTTATATTTTAAAACTCTGTTGTTCTTTTGGTTAATTTTGGGAATAATTATTGATTGAATTTTATTCCATTTTGATGATAATTTCCGCTGTGTAGAACATGTCTTCTGGTCTAATTATTTTAATGAAGTTCTTCAGTGAGGCATGACATGTTGATGTTGATTTTTCTGTTTTGTGTATTTTAATGAATTGTAATTCCCTTCGTATTACATGTTAGCTCTGAAATTATTCATATTCACGGGGTATTTTAAAAGGGGTGTTACACTTCCCGCCTAGGAATCTCAATTTATGTATGCACGTGTTCTTCAAATTCCACTTCTCAGTGGCACACCGCTCTCCTTGATGTTAATGTTTTCTCAGTAGTCGATCACAACATTATTACTTCTGATGAAGTTGTTTAGGCATGCATTCTTTACATTGCATCCACCCTAAACACTTAACATTCCATTAATTGGGAGAATAACACCATAAAAATTCAAACATGCATATAAAAGTGTTTCCCAATTATGTATACCCCGAAGAAATAAACAATCTTTGTGGTTTACCCTCAATATTTTTCTAAACGGATTTCTGCTTCCCTAGTTTCCACTTAAAACTAAATGTCAAATGGGAATCCATTCCCTCTCCATTTGAGTCTTCTGTGGCGAATTTTACCTAAGTTAGGTTAGGGCATGTCTCTTTTTTCCCAGTGAGTCGTAGACTTTCCTTGCTTATGCAACTCCTCGGTTATTTTACTCGTGTTTGTCTCGCCTTTAGAGTTGAGTAAGAGTTAATGTATAAGGGCAGTTGTTGCACCCCAAAATTTGCCCTCCTATCTCGATTTTATCTGGCTTAGGCTTCACATTCACCTGCATACGCTTTCGTTAGATCATTGACGTTAAACAATCATTCATCCATTGCATATGCATCATTTTGTCGTATTTAGATTGAGCAAAAGATAGTTAAAATTGATATCTGCATCGTTTTATAGTTATAAAATACCCGTTATTTCACTTCATTCATTTTTATCTCCTTACCTGTTTATTGTATCGTTTTAAGTTGATTATGTGTTGATAATATGGATATTTTGGTTGTATAAACAAACTGTTAAAAGCGATTCGACACTGTACGAAAATTAGTGGGAAAAATATTTCAAGTTTTCGTCTCTAACTCACTGCTTTATGAATCTACGTGTCGCGTAGATCATGAAAATGTGCTCTCTCTAATTTTTTCGATACATTTCGAAGTCTTGTTTTTAACCGTAAGTGTTTTAAAATCAAGTATTCTTTAATATCGTTTTATTTCAATTTTAAATATTTCGATAATTTTTCTTTAATCTTTGAAACCCGTAATTTATTTTAATGAGCTTATTTAATTTTTTTCAGATAATTTATTGTCCGAATTTATATCATTTTTGACAATATTAGGTATCCAATTTTTATCTCAAAAAAATAAAATAAAAATATATTTGGGTAAATTATTTTTTATACTTTTGGGCCTTATAGCCCATTTTGTCAGAAGGGCATTTTAGGTATTTTTTTAAAAATTATCTAAACCTAATTTATGGGTATATATAGGTGTTATATTAATGTTGCAAAGGAGGCCAAATTGAAAAAACAAGAATGAAACGGCTAAGGCTACCAGGAAATGATAAACAGAAAAATAAAGAAACTCCCTCTTCGTTCACTTTCCCTGTGACCTTCTTCTTCATCCAACCACAACTCCCCTCAACCGCGACACCCTCTGTCCCTGTTTCTCATCTCGTCGTTCCTTCACGCGAACCCGATCATCCGTCTCACCTTCTTTCCCACTTCCACCGTCTTCTTCCAAACAACCATCCACCCTCACGTTTCTCCCTCCCTGTTTCCTTCTCCGTTTCTCCATAGTCGCCGCTTAACCCCAACACACCACATCTCCGCGTCTCCCTCGTGTCTCACTGTACAGACCACCATAACTCCCTTCACTGCCGCCGTCACACCCATTCCATTAACTCCCTCTGTTCATACTTCCTTCGCAGCTCTATTTCCTTCTCACCTGAACCTTCAATTCACCATCTCCTTCCATCATCCACCGCCATACCCCCATCGTATTCTACTCCTTCATCTAACCATCAATCGTAACCCTCACAATCTGCAACCTCCTTCCAGAACCCTCTTGTTCGTTCTGCTACTCCCTGTTCCCTCCATCCACTGCCTTCGCCATACACCACCCTCCTTACACCATCCCAAATCACCTTCAGTTTCATCAACAACCTCCTTCTTCAACTAAACTTGCTGCGTTCGACCCTCATCGGATGTACAACAACATCCATCTCTTCTCATATCGGTACCACAGAACTGATACCAACACCTTGTTTCCTTCCCTGCCACGACAAATCCACCGACGGCATCACTGTCAACTCTCTCTCACAGTATCCTTTCCGTCTCCTTCAGCCTTCCAGTTGGCTTAAAATAATTTAAGTATTATTAAGTTTGGCTACTGATTCCGGACTTCATCCATCAACGTTCCAGCTTGTCTTAGCGCAACATTCCTTTATGACTTATGATAACTCTGTTATTGCATTAAACAATTGTTGCACTTTCGATGTTCATATGCTCGATTGTAACTAAACAACATGTTGTGGTGGAAAGACATTTTTTTTTGCTTCTGTGAAAATTGGTTTAACAAGGTTTGAGTTAGTTTGTTATGCTAAGAGTTCCTTTGATAAATCCTGTGAAATAACGATTCATTGTTTGCTGTTTTGGATTCCTGTCGAATTAGCTCATAAGTTATATACGTTGTGTTAAATGCTAGAAGCTTTATTGTTGAACCTAAATAATTCTGATAGTTTTTCTTTATGCGTTTGCATTTATCAAACTTAAATGATTGTTGTAGTAACAATGATTATAATCTACTGTTAAAGTTGTTGATTCGTTGTTTGTCAAAGGAATCATAGAAAACTAAGTGAAGGTTTTGAGTATATCATCTTGTTTGGTTCTTTAAATTGAAAGAGGGTCTTGACGTAAACCTGTGATATGGTCGATATCGTTTCGATTCATGGATGGTAAGAATTGTGTAGTTTCGATGAAGGTGATGATGATGCCACGTTAATCGTGTGTAAGTCAAAACCGAGAAACTTATGTAGCGGCTGCCCAATTTAGTTTTGTTTTGATTTGAAATCAATTTCCCACATTTTTGAATTTGGATTAAATAACGGCGTGAATTTCTTTGAACAAGTGTACATGGCGGCCCGGTTTGGTAAGTGGTTGAAATGTGCAAGTTAGTTGATGATTCGTGGTTGATTGAGTTTATCTTGACACTCGTTTGCGTTTGCCTTTGAGTTTATGTGGTTTTGATCGATATTTTGAGTGTTTCTTGAGATAACAAAGTTGCTGCCCATTTTCGGTTTATGCGGTTAAAATGTGCTTAAAACTCAATTTTCCACGTTTTTCGATTGATTAATAGCATGAGTTCTTTGCTTAGTCTATTTGTGAATCGATAATCATGATTAAATTCTTGACTCTTGAATGGTTCATTCATTCATATAAGTTCATTTGATTTTAATATCTTGCTTATTAACCATGTTTATATTATTGCCATTTCATTTTGATTCTATTCCACACTATGCTACTAACATGTTTGCTATTCGTGAAGGCATTCAAGGATTATCGAATAATATATTTTCTATTAGTGCATCTATATATCATTTTTTTAATTATTATCATAGTTCTGTTACTATTTTGACATAAAATTTAGTAATGTATATAGTATTTCTATTCTATATTTAGTATTGTAAATATAATTATACAGTATTTCTATTCTATATTTAGTATTGTAAATACAATTATACTACTTTTATTCATATGTTTTATTTGGTCCAATTAATCATATTGTAATTATTATTCTTGTGTTACGATTTTGAATTCGGAATTTAATTCAACCTTCGAATAAATTTGAATGCAAATGTATCTATTCTAACTAATCTAACAAAATACATACTTGAGCATTACAACATTCTCCGCATAGTTTTTGTTTGTATCTTGAGTGTTGTAGGAATCTTCATTTGGTATTCATCTGATGTGTTAAGCCTTATCCGATCTTGAAGACTACTTGGAGCTCAACTCTTGCACAACATAAAAGCTATTTATTTATTCAAACTAATTCGATTTGGTTGTATATATCCTCGTTCGTGATCATATACCTCCACTCCCGCATAGATTTTAATAGCTTAGGATTTATTTCCTTGTGTGTTCTATTTACCGTTTAATTATGCGTTTATCATATTAGAACACATAGCCTCCTCTTGGGCTCCTCATCAAGGAACAGGTAAACATACACAATGCACACTTGCACACATTCAAAGTTTGGTCCTGGGCTTTTCTACAACGACAACTATCCGATCGATTGTTCCAATCGGTCGTTTAGAATACTAGCATCACTTTAGTCCCACTCTTAGGAGCATACATAAAGCCACTTTGTATGGGCTCACTTGTTTTCCTAATTGAATTATTCTATCCACATCAAAACCCCTAAAACACTTTCAAATTAAAATAATTAATTGAATTTGTTTTCTTTAAATCAATTTTCTATAAAAAAGAACACTTAGATGAGATTTGTTTCAATTGTTAGATGTTAGCCTAACGATTTAAACAAATCGAAGTTTCTAGTTTGTTAGATGATAGCCTAATAAACTAAAAACTTCTATCCGTGTTCTAGAACAAAAAATATAGTGTAATGGCATTTAATTAAATTGTTGGATGGTAGCCCGACGATTTAATTAAATTTAAAGTATTTGGGCCATTAGATGATAGCCTAATGACTTAAATACTTTTATTCCATACATTTAATAAATGTGAACTTTGCTTCACCTCACCCTTTTCATAATAAATATTTTGGATGAGACATGATTGGTCGAGCTCACTCACCAATTTCGAGTATTTGAATCGTTAGATGATAGCCTAACGTTTTGGTACTTGTCATCTACAATTAGAATCAATTCAACCCATTCAATTATTTTCGCTCATATATGATCATCAAAAACATTTCTAATAAAATCAATACAACAAATTCAAATATTTTCAAGAAGAACTACGGAGTTTTGACTTTCCCATTGCACGAGGGAATACGTAGGCACGCGGTTTCAAAACCGTGTCAAACTCAAAATACTAATAAACAACACCCCTTTTCTTCTTTCTTATTTATAATTTAGAAATTAGCGAATACACACACAAACACTTTGGAACTAAATGGGTCCCATCGAGTACGATGGACGTAAGGGGTGCTAATACCTTCCCCTTGCGTAACCGACTCCCGAATCCATCCTTTTTGGTCTTGTAGACCACCTTATCCGATTTTTGTGGGTTTTATCTATATTTTCCCGTTCTTTCTAGAACAAATAAAATTAGGTGGCGATTTCATTGTTTTAAAAATTTAAATGATTTTTGAAAAACGAGAGTCTTTAGTTGGCGACTTCACTGGGGAAAATAGCGAAAGTCTACCCTAGTTTAGTTCTTCGCATGTTTGTGTGTTTGTTTATCGCTTCCTTCTTTATGCTTATTTATTGTTTATTTCTTATTATTCTTTTTACGCTTTATATATATTATTCTATTGATATATTATTGTGTTGGAAATTTTTGGGTGTTGACACATAGATAAGCCCACTACCCAGGCTTCTAGGTAACCTTTTTAGCAATAGAGGAGTTGCATAGCCTAGGTCCCCCTGACCCCAATGTCTTGTGGACCGAAGCAAAGACTCTGACTTAGAGTTGGTTGTTTTAAGGAGGTTGTTGACCCTCATGATAGTGCAGGACATCAATCTTTGGACAAATGACCTTTAACTCTAAGTTTGTTCATATTATCCAAGCCTGGACCGACCGCTCAAATAAAGGAATTTGAGTATCCTATTAAGAGACGTTTCTTGGAGTATACTTTTGCAAATACTTTCACCATGTAGGCCTCTCGCGCGATGATAATAATTGTTAAAAGGGGATCTGAGACTCCGAGAAACATTTAGCAAAAAATATTAGCACCACCTTGTTCGGGATTATTGGGTAGAAGCCTAGAGTTATCCTATTGTAGGAGCCCACCTAAATAAGTTATTCTGAGTACCAATATCGTTCCTGTTTTACGTCTCCGTGAACATATTATTATCATCATGTTGCATTCCATTTGCATCATTCATCTCAAAAGAGTTTATTTCTCTTATCATCCATGCATCATCATGCATTTCATTCATTTCAACTAGAAATTTCAACTTGGCTTCTCATCCGAATCTCAAGACTGCAAGACTGATTTCCTGACATCGTCGTCACAATGGATCAACTTCAGGTAGGTGTGGCTGCGATGAATACTCATATAGATACCCAGATGGATCAACTCATGGAGATAATCCAGAACCTCGCCATTGGACAAGAAGAGTTAAAGCAAGTTGTTCAGAGATCCAAAGTTGTTACTACTGATCATGTTAATCCACCCGGTGTTAATCTTAACCACACGGAGGTCCTTTCAAATCAAAATGTCAAAAACCCTGTTCAAATACATGTCAATGGAACTCCTCACTATGAGGATATGTTCGAGTCTTCGTTTGACACCTTCAGGTTTTCGATTGAAGAGACTGAATCTGAGAAAACGCTTCACCTCCTTGAGAAAAGGAGGAAAGCTATTGAGGGTCGTGATTCCCTTGGTTTAAACGCTCCTAGTTTGTGCTTGGTGCCTGATATCAAAATTCCTGCGAAGTTCAAGGTCCCCACTTTCGAGACGTATAAGGGAACCTATTGTCCAATTACTCACTTCAAAGCCTATTGCAATAAGATGGCTCCCTTTGCGGAAAATGACAAGCTCCTCATGCATGTTTTTCAAGATAGCCTCAGTGGAGCATCTCTCGAGTGGTACACTCAGCTTGAACGAACTCACATTCAAACTTGGAGGAAATTGGCTGAAGCTTTTGTCAATCAGTACGACTATAATAGGGACATGGCTCCCACTAGAATTCAACTTCGAGGCTTAACTCAGAAGGCTGAAGAATCTTTCAAAGAGTATGCGCAGAGATGGAGAGAATTAGCTGCTAGAGTTCAACCTCCTCTTTTAGAATGAGAACTCATTGAGATGTTCTCCAATATCTTGCAGGGTCCCTATCTGATTGCCGGATGTACTTCTAAATTTTCACACCTGGTTGTTGTAGGGGAATGAATTGAGCCTGGTCTCAAGATGGGCAACATTCAGGATGTCGCTATTGCTTCTGAATTCCCAGAGTGGATTGATGAAGAGGCAAGTACAATTTCCGAGGACGAGGAAGAAGCTCCTGTTTACCATCTATTTCAGATTCCTAATCAAGTGACAAAAGCTAATTCAAATCTATGTGCTCCACAAATCTGTGCTACAACTATTTGCCGAACACTAGGAGAGTATCCTCTCTAGCAACAGAACGCTCCTCGACAACAAGCTTATCGACAAAATCGTCAATAACGAGGTGGGAGGAATCTAATAAGGACAAGAAAAGTGAATGATCCAATCCCTATGCCTCATCGTGAGTTTCTCTCTCACCTACTCCAACATTCTTTGGTGGAGTTAAAGGAACTCGAGACACCTTCTTCTCAGTATCCTTTGGGATATGATCATGATGCCTGTTGTAAGTTCCATTCTGGGGCACCTGGCCATAAAATTGAAGGATGTAATCTTTTCAAAGGCACGGTTCAGAAACTCATTGATTCCAAAGCCATCACGTTCACTGTAGAGGGCCTACGCATCAATTGAACTCTCCTTTGACTCAGTGAACGTCACGATTACCAAGTACATATTCTGAAACAAGAAATCCATACGGAGACCACTCTCCTCAACATGGAGATTTCTAATTTCATCTTTCAGGCTCATTTGTAATTTTTCTTGTTTTGTTCGGTACTTTCTTGTATGCAAAACTTGCTTATTTCTGAATGCTAATCATAATGCATTGAATATGTTCGTCTTGAAATAATTCATTCGCTATCGCTTTTATTTGTTTTACTATGCTTTTGATAATCAACTTTTATTAATAAAGAAACACCTCTGTAGGGAGGATGACGAATAATTTACTAAGAATCTCAAACGTTATGCTTTCAAGTAAAAACCCTGCTAATGATGTACATGCCTTGTTTCAAATTCCCAAACACCGGAGATATAAGGGAGTGAAACCCTCGTTAACCCCTTTTGAGCCTCGAAGTAGGAGTTTCTTTTTTGTTCAAAAAAACCCTAATTTTTTAAACCTGGGGCAGGGTAGTGTTCAGTTAATTTGATCGAGCATTCAAAACTCATCAAGTGTGCACATCCAAGGATACAACAATGGTTATCTTTCAAAAGGTCGAGGAAAGTCAAAACCACAATGGTCAACCTTCAACAGTGTGCATCGAAAGAGGTTGAAACTGTAATGGTTATCTCTCGCACAAGAAATCAACAGATGACGATAGCACAATTGTTATCTCTCATCCGCCAAGGATTCAAGCAGTAACAATCACCTTGAATCAAACAAGGGTGCAAGATCACACGACTTGTTCCTCAACCGCATTATAAACTTCTCTCAAGAGATGAATGCTCACATCAAGTTATCTAAACCTAGGATTGGAGATCATCATGGAGAATGGGAGGGCACCAAATATTTTGAGCCTAAAAATCTTTTTTTTCTAAAAATCCGTGAACCAGACCACGTTACAACCCTTAAAAGTCCTAATTGAAGCATGGGTTAATTCGAAAACAAAACTGTTACAAGAATAGTGTAACCTGACTCCTAGGAGGTTTGGTAAACATTTGAGTTGGTACCACTCAATCTTTTACAAAAAAAATTCAATGTTTCGATATCTTTTCAATAAAAGTTTCTTTAACTTCAAGACAAACATGAACTTTGCATTAGAATTATCATTCGTAGAATAAAACATTCTTTGCATATAGATAAGTGCTTAAACATCAAGTGAGCTTGCATATTGAGCATCAGACGAATAATTTGATTGTCCCAAGAGACGTATTACTTCAAGTATTTGATCGAGTACAAAGCAGCTCGAGTTGAGAAGTAAGGTTGTGAAGTAGCCTACTTTCAAGATGTTAACCACCCTAAGTAGGTGATGTCTTCAAAAGTCCCTTCAATCTAGGGCATTTATGTCGAGATTCAAAGAATCTCTCAAAGGGCCGAGTAAAACAATCAGAGTTGAGAAGTAAGGTTGTGAAGTAGCCTACTTTCAAGATGTAACTTAACCATCTTGAGTAGGTGATATCTTCCAAGTTCAGTCAATCTGGGGCATTTATGTCGAGATTCAAAGAATCTCTCAAAGTGCTGAGTAATTAGGGGAATTCATCTTAACATGGTTGAAACCATCTTTACCTTTGGTTGGCCAGGGGCAGTGTTTCCAAGCTTATAACACTGGGGTAGGTTATCTTGATGATACAGATCTCAGGAAGCTTTCTTGAGGCTATTTCTTCAAAGTCCCTACAGGCCGGGGCAAAGCATTATGCAGAGGCATTCCTCCACCTCATAATTAATCAGGTCAAGTCCAGGCGCAAGCTAAATAACTATTAAGTTTGAATGGCATATTAGGAAGTTAGGATCGTTATCCTCAGCTCATCATAGATCTAAGTCTGTGTTGGAGTTTCTCCATCAGAAGTTAAGGATAAATATCTCCAACTCGAGTCAGGATTGTCATCCTCATTAGAGATCAAGGTTTAATTCCAGGTTGTTGTTTTCCTTCTACAGAAGTCAGAAGACGGGATTCTATCCATTGAATTCCAACAAATTTCTTTGCTTCGACACATTGCACATAGTAATCATCATTGCAGTGTTTCGCATTTTGCAAATTTTGTTTTTCAAAGATTTTAGAATAAGAGCGTGATACGCTTGATCTTTGGTCACCGACAAAGTTTCTTTCTCTCCAACAAGATTTATCTATGGCATATGTGTGCCCTTGGATGTTATCATTCTTTCCCCGACGCGGAAGATCGCAAAGAATGGCTTACACCAGCAAGATCATTTTCAAAGACTCACCTGTGCTAGAGGATATGCATGTTATTTCCCGCTAAGCTGAGTTTCGAGTTGTTTTAGCCCAACATTTGTTTTCTCCTCAAGTAAATGCTAATATTTCAGAGAAAATCCAGTGTCGACTCCTCTTATGCAAGAGCAAGAAATCCTGAGTTATTTAAATCAGGAACTCTATGCAACATGATTGTCATCCCCGATGAATGCCAATCTCTAAGAGTTACTTCCCCAATGATGTAGATCATTGAAAGTTGATACTTCTATTCCGCAATCCCCTTGTCGAGGTCCAGACTATCATTTCTTTGACAAAGACCAGATGATTTACATTCAATTCATGGATGGTTTTTGCTCCCTCGGCAGCTCACAATTGCCTTAGTCCTAGACGAAATATTAAAACATGCATCATTGTATTACATATGATTCTTAAAAATGCGTAGCATTTCCATCGATATGGAGCATTACGCTAAAAATAATAATCTCAAACATGCATATAAATAAATTAAATCTCAAAGAAAGTCTATCCATTAAAAATCCCCAAGTGGTATTCCTTGTCATGTTTTCCTTAAGCCACATCCTCTTCTTGTTGCTATCCATCTGCCAATCCCAATTCAATTAATTCTTCCTTTTGTCTCTATCGTTATAGTGCGAGTAAGAGTTGGTGTCTAACCTTTCTTGCTTCTCAATTGTTTGAGTATCCATACTTGGTGTGTGGTAATTCATATAATTACTACTCTTGAAGAATTACACCCCGCCTTTGGCCTGAGGGATATTCTATTTCTTGCATATTTGCAAACTTTCAAAGTAAAACATAGCTTGGCAATCCTTGCTAGAGTCCCTTTGGTTGGTCTCTTTCCCCGTGAATTCGTCTTCGATCGACAATTTTACCATTCCATATATCTTCTCCCCAGTGAGTCTTCTCCATTCTCATCTACATATACTCCCGTCTAATTTAAGTATTCCAAGATCTTATCTTTTCGATCCAAGCTTATTCAACAAAGATATCAGTTAAATCTGGCATTTTACTCGGCGCTATTCAAATTTTGAGTTCTACCAAGTTCACTTTCCGGCGATTAAATAGGGCTATTGCGATTTTTATCTTCACATTCACCGCATACGCTTCCAGGTCATCGATTTCCAGGCATATGTTACTTATTGTATCGTTTTAAGTTGATTATGTGTCGATAATATTGATATTTTGGTTTTATAAACAAAATGTTAAAAGCGATTCGACACTGTACAAAAATTAGTGTGAAAAATATTTCAAGTTTTCGTCTCTAACTCACTGCTTTATGAATCTACGTGTCGCGTAGATCATGAAAATATGCTCTCTCTAATTTTTGGATACATTTCGAAGTCTTGTTTTTAACCGTAAGTGTTTTAAAATCAAGTATTCTTTAATATCGTTTTATTTCAATTTTAAATATTTCCATAATTTTTCTTTAATCTTTCAAACCCGTAATTTATTTTAATGTGCACATTTAATTTTTTTCAGATAATTTATTGTCCGAATTTATATCATTTTTGACAATATTAGGTATCTAATTTTTATCTCTAAAAATCAAAATAAAAATATATTTGGGTAAATTATTTTTTATACTTTTGGGACTTATAGCCCATTTTGTCAGAAGGGCATTTTAGGTATTTTTAAAAATTATCTAATCCTAATTTTTGGGTATATATATGTGTGATGTTAATGTTGCAAAGGGGGCCAAATTGAAAAAACAAGAGTGAAACGGCTGAGGCTACCAGGAAATGATAAACAGAAAAATAAAGAAACTCCCTCTTCGTTCACTTTCCCTGTGACCTTCTTCTTCATCCAACCACATCTCCCCTCAACCGCGACACCCTCCATCCCTGTTTCTCCTCTCGCCGTTCCTTCACGCGAACCCCATCATCCGTCTCACCTTCATTCCCACTGCTACCGTCTTCTTCCAAACAACCATCCACCCTCACGTTTCTCCCTCCCTGTTTCCTTCTCCGTTTCTCCATAGCCGCCGCTTAACCCCAACACACCACATCTCCGCGTCTCCCTCGTGTCTCACTGTACAGACCACCATAACTCCCTTCACTTCCGCTGTCATACTCATTCCATTAACTCCCTCTGTTCATACCCCCTTCGCAGCTCCATTTCCTTCTCACCTGAACCTTCGATTCACCATCTCCTTCCATCATCCACCGCCATACCCCCATCTTACTCTACTCCTTCATCTAACCATCAATCGTAACCCTCACAATCTGCAACCTCCTTCCAGAACCCTCCTGTTCGTTCTGCTACTCCCTGTTCCCTCCATCCACTACCTTCGCCGTACACCACCCTCCTTACACCGTCCCAAATCGCCTTCAGTTTCTGCAACAACCTCCTTCTACAACTAAACTTGCCGCCTTCGACCCTCATCGAAAGTACAACAACATCCATCTCTTCTCATATCGGTACCACAGAACTGATACCAACACCTTGTTTTCTTCCCTGCCACGACAAATCCACCGACAACATCACTGTCAGCTCTCTCTCACAGTATCCTTTCTGTCTCCTTGAGCCTTCCAATTGGCATAAAATAATTTAAGTATTATTAAGTTTGGCTATTGATTCCGGACTTCATCCATCAACGTTCTAGCATGTCTTAGCGCAAATTTGAAGCACGATTCTGGCTCTTATTCCAGTGCTGACATATGATGTTGATAAGGTATTCCTTTATGACTTATCATAACTCTGTTATTGCATTAAACAATTGTTGCACTTTCGATGTTCATATGCTCGATTGTAACTAAACAACATGTTGTGGTGGAAATACATTTTTTTTAGCTTCTGTGAAAATTGGTTTAACATGGTTTGAGTTAGTTTGTTATGCTAAGAGTTCCTTTGATGAATCCTGTGAAATAACGATTCATTGTTTGCTGTTTTGGATTCCTGTCGAATAAGCTTATATGTTATATACGTTGTGTTAAATGCTAGAAGCTTTATTGTTGAACCTAAATAATTCTTATAGTTTTTCTTTATGCGTTTGCATTTATCAAACTTAAATGATTGTTCTAGTAACAATGATTAGAATCTGCTGTTAAAGTTGTTGATTTGTTGTTTGTCAAAGGAATCATAGAAAACTAAGTGAAGGTGTTGAGTATAACATCTTGTTTGGTTCTTTAAATTGAAAGAGGGTCTTGACGTAAACCTGTGATATGGTCGATATCGTTTCAATTCATGGATGGTGAGAATTGCATAGTTTCGATGAAGGTGATGATGATGCCACGTTAATCGTGTGTAAGTCAAAACCGAGAAACTTTTGTAGCAGCTGCCCAATTTTCTTTTGTTTTGATTTGAAATCAATTTCCCACATTTTTTAATTTGGATTAAATAACGGCGTGAATTTCTTTGAACAAGTGTACATGGCTGCCCGGTTTGGTAAGTGGTTGAAATGTGCAAGTTAGTTGATGATTCGTGGTTGATTGAGTTTATCTTGACACTCGTTTGCGTTTGCCTTTGAGTTTATGTGGTTTTGATCGATATTTTGTGTTTCTTGAGATAACAAAGTTGCTGCCCATTTTCGGTTTATGCGGTTAAAATGTGCTTAAAACTCAATTTTCCACGTTTTTCGATTGATTAATAGCATGAGTTCTTTGGTTAGTCTATTTGTGAATCGATAATCATGATTAAATTCTTGACTCTTGAATGGTTCATTCATTCATATAAGTTCATTTGATTTTAATATCTTGCTTATTAACCATGTTTATATTATTGCCATTTCATTTCGATTCTATTCTACACTATGCTACTAACATGTTTGCTATTTGTGAAGACATTCAAGGATTATCCAAGAATATATTTTCTATTAGTGCATCTATATATCATTTTTTTAATTGTTATTATAGTTCTATTACTATTTTGATATAAAATTTAGTAATGTATATAGTATTTCTATTCTATATTTAGTATTGTAAATATAATTATATAGTATTTCTATTTTATATTTAGTATTGTAATTACAATTATACTACTTTTATTCATATGTTTTATTCGGTCCAATTAATCATATTGTAATTATTATTCTTGTGTTACGATTTTGAATTCGGAATTTAATTCAACCTTCGAATAAATTTGAATGCAAATGTATCTATTCTAACTAATCTAACAAAATACATACTTGAGCATTGCAACATTCTCCGCATAGTTTTTGTTTGTATCTTGAGTGATGTAAGAATATTCATTTGGTATTCATCTGATGCGTCAAGCCTTATCCGATCTTGAAGATTACTTGGAGCTCAACTCTTGCACAACATAAAAGCTATTTATTTATTCAAACTAATTCGATTTGGTTGTATATATCCTCGTTCGTGAACATATACCTCCACTCCCGCATAGATTTTAATAGCTTAGGATTTATTTCCTTGTGTGTTCTAAATACCGTTTAATTATGCGTTTAGCATATTAGAACACATAGCCTCCTCTTGGGCTCCTCATCAAGGAACAGGTAAACATACACAATGCACACTTACACACATTCATAGTTGTCCTGGGCTTTTCTACAGTGATAACTATCTGATCGATTGTTCCAATCGGTCGTTTAGAGTACTAGTGTCACGCTAGTCCCACTTTTAGGAGCATACATAAAGCCACTTTGTATGGGCTCACTTTTTTTCCTAATTGAATTATTCTATCAACATCAAAACCCCTAAAACACTTTCAAATTAAAATAATTAATTGAATTTGTTTTCTTTAAATCAATTTTCTATAAAAAAGAACACTTAGATGAGATTTGTTTCAATTGTTAGATGTTAGCCTAACGATTTAAACAAATCGAAGTTTCTAGTTTGTTAGATGATAGCCTAATAAACTAAAAACTTCTATCCGTGTTCTAGAACAAAAAATATAGTGTAATGGCATTTAATTAAATTGTTGGATGTTAGCCCGACGATTTAATTAAATTTAAAGTATCTGGGCCATTAGATGATAGCCTAATGACTTAAATACTTTTATTCCATACACTTAATAAATGTGAACTTTGCTTCACCTCACCCTTTTCATAATAAAGATTTTGGATGAGAGATGATTGGTCGAGCTCACTCACCAATTTCAAGTATTCAAAACCGTGTCAAACTCAAAATACTAATAAAAAAAACCCCTTTTCTTCTTTCTTATTTATAATTTAGAAATTAGCGAATACACACACAAACACTTTGGAACTAAATGGGTCCCATCGAGTACGATGGACGTAAGGGGTGCTAATACCTTCCCCTTGCGTAACCGACTCCCGAATCCATCCTTTTTGGTCATGTAGACCACCTTATCCGATTTTTGTGGGTTTTATCTATATTTTCCCGTTCCTTCTAGAACAAATAAAATTAGGTGGTGATTTCATTGTTTTGAAACTTTAAATGATTTTTGAAAAACAAGCTGCTTTAGTTAGTTCGTTTACTCCCGACGTTCTACCTTTTGTAAAGGTTCACCTTCTCCCGATGTTTCTTTTCAATGTTGATTTCACCCTCTCCCGATGATCTCTTACCTCGGTGAGTTTGTCTTCTCCCGACTTTTTTTCCATTGGTAGTTCATCTTCTCCCAACGTTCTACTTATTGCAAAATATTTGTCTTCATCCGACGTTTCTTTTTTGTTGAATTTCACCTTCTCCCGATGATTTCTTCCTAGTTGGTCCGTTTTCTCCAGATGTCCAACCCTTTTGTTCAATTTCGCCTTCTCCTAGTGCTCTATTCTAGAGTTTCGTCTTCACCCGACGTCTCTCTTTGGTGTTGAACTTCACCTTCTTCCGCTGATTTCTTCCCAATTGGTCGGCCTTCTCGCGACGCCCTTTCTGTTGTTAAGATTTGTAACGCCTCGTTTTATTTAATATTATATTATACTAATATTTTGAGTTACCGTTTGACGATTATTTTGGTGACGAGAATATTTATATTAATCCATATATCTATTAATATATTTGGTGACGTTTCGTTCGGTCCGGTTTTTATTTTGTTCGGTCTGGTTTTTATTCTGTTCGGTTCGGTAAAATATTAGTCGGACTGATATTTAATTCCCCGGGATTATTTTAATTAATTGAGTTAATAATATTATTAGATATTATTAGTGTGTTAATTAATAAGAATAGATAGGGGTGTGAAGA
Source organism: Vicia sativa (assembly GCA_021764765.1). Classification (NCBI taxonomy): domain Eukaryota; kingdom Viridiplantae; phylum Streptophyta; class Magnoliopsida; order Fabales; family Fabaceae; genus Vicia; species Vicia sativa. Next base: position 88,841,907 of record CM038794.1, on the reverse strand, counting down.
TTAATTGTGTAGGATTGGGTTTACACCCTTAGTTTACTATTAAGAGAATAACATTATAAACACTTTTCCTCATTTTCTTCCATTCCAACACAAAGCCAAACATAGTAACCTATAGAGAAAGAGAGAGTTTTGGAAGAAGAAGAAGAAGAGTAAGAGCAAGAGCAACGTTTGGAGTTGTTGAGTCATCAAGAATCATCCAATCACTTGAGGTAAGCGGTTTGATTTTCCTTTCCATATAGTTTGGGTTTGATAGATATATTTTGGATTTAGGAAAAATTGATAGGTTGATTCATAAGTTTGGTTGGTTGACTGTTGAAATAGCTTAGAAAGGTTGAGTTAGGAGTATGGATTATTGGGTGTTTCATTGCTATCTTGTAGGAACTAGAAGTATAAAAATGGAAACAAGGAAACTGCGAAAAACCAGAAAAGAATTTACGCTGTCTGTAACATACCCATGGATGAAGAGGATGAGTGAACCATAAAACGAGGGGGAGGCGCCCACCTCAGCTTGAGGGGCGGCCGTCCCCCACTCAAAGGCCCCCGCCTCCATCATGGTACAAGGGGCTGGGACGTGCGTCCCTTAATGCAGGGAAAGAGAAGGAATTTTGGTTTTTCTGTATACTGTGTTTTTGTTTTCTGTTTTCTGCAGAATGGTTTTTCTGCATAATTTTTCTAGCTAGCTTCTGTTTCTTTAAAATTCTCCAATTTCACATAGTATTAGTTTATATTAATAAAATATAATTAGGACATAAGTTAGCCGATTAAATTTAGAACCTGATTTTCTGATTTCGGTAATTTCGGCAACAGAGCAAGTTGCTCTGAATTCAACGAAAATTGACGTGCTAGCTAAGTTCGACGTGTAGAACCTAGTGTTGAGGTTTGTTTTTCGAAATTACGAGTTTTTACGAAACGACCCGAAATAGACCAAATTACAGTTAAATTGAATCGGATTGCGTTTTAGTCGATTTAAGACACGTATGGACAATCCGATTTCGATGTTGACGATTATGATTAATGCCGGTTATTAAGAATGGCTTTCGCGACGATTATTGGTATTTTGACTATTTTTCCGTATTTGGAATTTGTTGGATTACATTGATAATGATGTGGTGTGATTAAACATGATGTTTGCGACGGTGTATTTATTAATGAATACTTGATGATATGCGATGCGATGATATTTTTATCTTGATGTGGATAAATATGGCAACATGGACTTTATGTCAATTTTCATTAGCGATGATGATGTGTTGTTGTGGTGTCTTTATTGTCGAGTCACATACATTGCATTGGCGACGAGGGCTTTTATGCCAAGCGACGATGGGCTTTATACCGAGTGTTCCTAATTATGGACAAAGCACGGGTACCACATGCATAACATAGTCGTGTCTCATGGAGTCGGTTATGTTTATATTTGAGTTGTTTGGCGTTGGGTTTTAATTGATGGATGATGTTGGATTGTGATGATATATGATACTTTGTGTTGACACGAGTATAAAGATTATGTGACGAAGTTAAAGTGTTAATTTTATACACTAAATGCTAATTTAAAGTATGTAAGCTTTTAATATATGTTGACATACTCTTATTAACTTATATCATTTATTATTCCAAAACTATTTATATATTCTATCATGCCTTTAATTATATGTTTTGGAGTATCTCACCCTTTACTTGTTTCACCGTTGACTTTATATTGGTAACATGCAGGTGATCCACGAGGATGATGAGGATTAGCTCGAGTCTCTTTATTTTGAGTCGCTCTGCTCTGAGCGTAGTAATACTCGGGATTTGGGCGACGTTATTATTTTGATAGGATAGTTTATGTATACTATCTTATGATGTTATAACTTTATGTATTGATGATAACATGATGTTATGTATATTTTGTGAACACATCCGTTGTGTTGTGAATAGTCATATGTGTATATGATGAATTATGATATGAATCGGTATATCCGACTTTTGATTTTTGTGACGTGCATTATAATGCAAAATGATGAAAATGTGAATATGTGATGCCTCAATTTTGTTGGATGAAATTTTGAAACTCTGATTTTATTATTAATTACGAGAGGTAGAATTGGGGTGTTACATTAGTGGTATCAAAGCAGGTCGGTCTGTCCGGCCAAGTTGTTGAGTTTGTTGTTATCTAACAATCAAGTATTGTTATTTGTTGATTCTAATCCTTCTTTTGTTGTGAGCAGAAGCTGTTATGGCTGGAATGAATGTTGGTAGGAATGATGAGGCTCTTGCTGCTGCTATGCAGGCAATAGCTCATGCTTTCCAACACCCGTCGAATGCTGATGAGAATGCTGGGTCTCGTAGTTTGGCAACCTTCCAAAGAGAGAATCCCCCTACTTTCCAAGGAAAGTATGATCCTGAAGGTGCCTTATGGTTGAAGGAGATTGAAAGAATCTTCCGTGTGATGGATTGCACTCCTGTGCAAAAGATCCGTTATGGTACTCATAAGTTAAGTGATGAGGCTGATGACTGGTGGGTTGACACCCGTTAGAGGCTTGAAGTTGCTGAGGAGGAAGTGACATGGGGATTTTTCCGTAGGGAATTCATGAGGAACTATTACCCGGAGGATGTACGGGGAAAGAAGGAGATAGAGTTCCTTGAGCTGAAATAAGGGAATATGTCTATCACTGATTATGATGCAATGTTTACCGAGCTAGCTAAGTTCTATCCTCACTATGATGGAGAGAATGCCAAGTTTTCTAAGTGCATTAAATTTGAGAATGGCTTGCGTCCTAAGATTAAGAAAGCGATTGGTTATCAGAAAATATGTGTCTTTGCGGATTTGATTGATAGTTGTAGAATCTTCGAGGAAGATAGTAATGCACACTATAAGATTATGTCTGATAAGAAAAAACAAGGGTCAGCAGAGCAGTGGGAAAGAGAAATAGAAAGCGTTTCAAGGGTGAAGGACTAGTGGGGGAGATGCTCTTGCTAGTATTGTTTGTTACAAGTGTGGGAAACCTGGCCACAAAAGTAATGTTTGTCGAAGTGATGTGAGGGCTAAGGAGAATGAGGTGAGATGTTTCCGATGTGGAGAAGTGGGTCATGTGACTCGTGATTGCAAGCATAAAGATGTGGTCTATTTTAATTGTGGCGAGGGAGGTCACATTAGTTCTCAATGTAAGAAGCCTAAGAGAACTCAAGGAGCGGGGAAGGTGTTTGCTTTGTCGGGTGCTCCGACGGCAAACGAAGATGGTCTTGTTCGAGGTACTAGTTTCATTAATAGCATTCCTCTTATTACTATTATTGATACTGGTGCTACTCACTGTTTTATTGCTGCTGATTGTGTTAAGAGATTGGGTCTCAGTTTGTCATCTCTAGATAGAGATATGGTGGTGGAAGTTCCGGCTAAGGGAACGGTTACTACTTTTGTGTGTGCAAGTTTCCCTTTATCAATCTTTGATAGAGACTTTGTGGTGGATCTTGTTTGTTTACCGCTTGTTGGGTTGGACGTGGTTCTGGGTATGGATTGGTTGAAAGCTAATTATGTCCATATCAATTGCTATGACAAAAATGTGAGGTTTTCTTCCTTAGTGGAAGAAGATCAAACTATGTTGATGTCGACGAAACAGTGGAATGAGTTCATGAGAGATGAAGCATTGGTTTTCTTGTTGATGGCGACTCTTTCTGTGGAGAGTCAATCTAAGATTGCAAACTTTCCGGTGGTGTGCGATTTTCCCGAAGTATTACCTGATGAGATTCCTAGTGAAATTCCAGAAAGAGAAGTTGAATTTTCTGTGGATCTTGTCCCTAGTACCAGACCTATCTCTATGGAACCATACCGGATGTCCGCATCTGAGTTAGCAGAATTGAAGAGCCAATTAGAAGATTTGCTCGAGAAGAAGTTTGTTAGACCAAGTGTGTCACCGTGGGGAGCTCTTGTGTTATTGGTGAAGAAGAAAGACGGTAGCATGAGACTTTGTACTGATTATCATCAGTTGAATAAAGTAACTATCAAGAATAGGTATCCACTTCCTAGAATTGATGATTTGATGGACCGATTGGTTGGCGCTCGCATGTTTAGCAAGATTGATTTGAGATCGGGTTACCATCAAATAAGGGTGAAAGAAGAAGATGTTCAGAAAACTGCTTTCAGGACGAGGTATGGACATTACGAGTATTTGGTGATGCCTTTCCGTGTCACTAATGCACCGGGAGTATTCATGGAGTACATGAATCGTATTTTCTATCCTTACTTGGATCGTTTCGTGGTTGATTTCATTGATGATATTCTGGTTTATTCTAAATTGGAAGAAGAGCACGCAGAACATTTGCGCATTCTATTAGATGTTTTGAAAGAGTAGAAGCTTTATGCTAAGTTGTCAAAGTGCGAGTTTAGTTAAGTGAAGTGAGCTTTTTGGGGCATGTCATTTTTGGTGATGGCATTGCGGTTGATCCTTCTAAGGTTCATGTTGTGTTAAGATGGGAAACTCCTAAGTCTGGTACTGATATTAGAAGTTTCTTAGGTTTGGCTGGTTACTACAGGAGGTTCATTGAAGGTTTTTCTAAGTTGGCACTTCCCTTGACAAAGTTGACTTGTAAAGGAGCTGCTTTTCAGTGGGATGTCAAGTGTGAAGAAAGTTTGTTGAATTGAAGAAGAGGTTAACAATGGCTCCAATCTTGATTCTACCTAATCCTGAAGAACCATTTGTTGTTTATTGTGATGCTTCTAAGATGGGTTTAGGTGGTGTGCTTATGAAAAATGGCAAGGTGGTTGCTTATGCTTCTAGGAAATTGAAGGTTCACGAGAAGAACTATACTACTCACGATTTGGAACTCACAGCAGTTGTTTTTGTGCTTAAGATTTGGAGGCATTATCTTTATGGTTCTAGATTTTAGGTATTTAGTGACCATAAAAGCTTGAAATACTTGTTTGATCAAAAAGAGCTTAATATGAGGCAAAGGTGGTGGCTTGAATTGTTGAAAGATTATGATTTTGGATTGAATTACCATCCTGGTAAAGCTAATGTGGTGGCCGATGCTTTAAGTCGAAAGACTTTGCATATGTCACTTTTGATGATGAAAGAGTTGGAAATGATTGTACAATTTAGAGATATGAGTCTTGTGATAGAAGTGACGCCGAAGAGTGTTATCTTGGGATTGTTGAAAATCAATAATGATTTCCTTGATAGCATTAGAGAAGCTCAAAAGCTTGATGTGAAACTTGTTGATTTGTTTGTTGGTATTGGACAAACTGAAAGTGAAGATTTCAAGTTGGACGCTCAGGGTGTTTTGAGGTTATGAGATAGGATTTGTATTCTCGATGATGTGTATTTAAAGAGAATGATCTTAGAAGAAAGTCATAGAAGAAATTTGAGTATTCATCCCGGAGCGACCAAAATGTATCAAGATTTAAGGAAAATATTTTGGTGGTCGGGCATGAAAAGATAGGTGGCCCAGTTTGTTTATGCTTGTTCGATTGGATAAATTAGCAGAGATAAATAAATATTTCGAATCAAACTGGGAAAAAGTCAATATTAATGATAAGTATTGGTGAAGAAATATAGGGCCTTTGTTATGAAAAAGGGGTTCTTCGATTGCCAATGGTAAATGATGGGATTTCGATTGGAGAGCTTAGTGTTTAAAATATGAAGAAATTCCTTTTGATAAATGTGCTAGTATTGGAACGGTCCAAGCAAAGGGTTGGTTCAAAATTCAAGTGATTATAGAATTCGAATCTCAAATAAGACTAAGGATTCGAATGTTAAATAAGAGCGTCATTCTTAGAAGACGCGTGGAAGTCAGTGAACGAAGGAGGTCCGCATGCTTCAAACATGGCGCAATGTTAAAGTAGGACCGTTAGGGTCGATACACTATAAATAGGTGTTTTTATGTTAGATTCGGTGTGTTCAATTCGAGTACAAAAAAAATCTTAAACACTCAAACTACCGTAACTGAAGAAACGAGTCAAGAAGACAAAATGTACGTACTGAACATCATGATCCTTTACAATCTAAATACAAGTTCTTTTACATTCGTTTCACTTTTACTTCACTTTTGTTTTTAGAATCCTTCAATTTCTTTTTCATGTCTTTACTCTCATGTCCTTATTTTACTTGCCTTTAAACACTTTTATTCCTTCAAAAAACTGTGTCTTTACACTTTATCTTCTCATTCAAACACTTTATATTTCCAGATGCTTTTATGTTCTCAGAAGTCATTTATCTTTACATTTTAAGCATCAAAGTTTAAGTTCAATTCATAAATCATTTTCATTATTTAATCAGCATATTTATATAGAAAATTATAGAGAAACTATTTAAGAATCTCACGTTCTACAACATAAAAGTCATGAAGATAATAGGTCTGAACATGGAAATCTATTATGACACATGTGTCCTAGGATCAATCTAGTCGATCCTGCAAGTAACCAATAGTAATTAGTAAAATTGGAAGACTAGCGGTTGTTTACTAGAAATCACTGTAAACAAATTGGCACACCCGGTGGGACACTGTCATATTAGAAACCTTTTATCAAGATTGTAAATTTCGAATACGTGTTGGTATATGAACCTTCGAAGTGGCAAAATAAAAGACATTAATCCACATATACCCAGTAGAAAACGTACTAAAATGATGGTTAACACAACTAACCAAGATAGCGGACAAAATCCCCCATAGGGGGCTTCAACAATCGTTTCAAGTTCGATCGATGCCTCCAGTACCATCCCTGTTGGTAGTTCGAATACGGCCCCAATTAGTACATTAGAAATACCGCCTAATATGTCATCAGTGCAAACTATGCCACACTCGGGGAATCAATTGTATTCGACCCCCACTAGGCCTCCAGGTTTCGAACCTTTCAGGCCCAGGAATCCTCCATATGGAATGCCAACTTCGTTTATGGCAAGGTTACATAATGCATCCACATCGTCTCCGGTCCAGGGGTCTGGCTCAGGAATGAACCATTTAGGTGCCAATTCCCAAAATTTAGGAAACTATACCTAGTTGCCTACCCTTACAACTAACAATCAGGCCGCGCTTAGGCAACAGATGGATGATAGTAACCATGACATGGTAGGAGTCCTAGCCCGTGAAATGAATGCTATTTTTGGTCCCTTAATTCAGAACATAAATAGGACAAACCAAGAAAATGTTGTCCAGATGTCTAGAATAGCAGATTTCTTTGGTACCGCTGATGCACCTGCAAGACGTAGGCAGAACCCAGTGGTAATTCGAAATGAAGAACCCACATTGAAGCATTCGACCCCTAACGGTGGTCAAGAGAGAAACGTAGGGGTAAGATTGAGGCAACAAGAAGTTCAGGAAGATCAGAACGAACAACTTAGACCAATAATGGTTGTTAACAGAGACCAAAATGCAGACAGAATTGTCCACAGGATTAGAAATGACAATTTAGTGGTAGAAAATAACCTGACCACCATGATAGAAAGGATTATGGCTCAAAACAGTCTCAATACAGGAATTAGAAGGCCAAACTATTCCTCTCCCATAGTAGATTATGTGATGCACACTGATTTACCAAGGGGATATAAGGTCCCTAAATTTACAGAGTTTGTCGGAGACACCAATGAGTCAACAGTCGAACACATAGCCAAGTATCTGACCCAAGCAGGAGACATAGCAAATAATGAGAACCTTAGGATTAAATATTTCCCAAGTTCCCTAACTAAGAATGCTTTCACATGGTTCACCACATTTCCTCCTGGATCCATAGATACTTGGACTCTTTTGGAGAGATTATTCCATGAACAATTCTACATGGGACAATCTAAAATAAGTCTGAAAGAGCTAGCCAGTGTCAAGAGGAAGTTCTTGAACCCATAGATGATTATATCGAATAGGTTCAGACTCTTGAAGTCTAGATGTTTCACAGTAGTTCCTGAACATGAGTTAGTCGAAATGGCTGCTGGTGGCCTATACTACTCCATTCGAAAGAAATTAGATACACAATACTTGAGGGATATGGCCCAATTAGCGGACAGGGTTCGACAAGTCGAAAGACTAAAGGCCGAGAAAGCCAGGGTTTTTAAAAATAACAAGAAAGAAAGGATTTCCTATGTCGAAACTAAGGAAGCAGAAGATTACCTTGAATTCGAAGAGGTCGAAATTGACCTCGCTGAATTAAAACAGGCTCCACCTTACTCTTGTAAATTACTAGTTCCCACAAAAGGGAAAGAAATTATTGATAATGAGAAAAGTAACAAGTTCCCAAAGAAGGTGTATACCTTCGACGTAACGAAGTGTGATGAAATTTTTTATTTGCTTGTCAAAGATGGCCAACGAATAGTGCCATCGAATGTCAAATTACCACCTTTAGATCAAAGAAAGAAAAGAGGGTTTTGTAAGTATCACAGTTTCTTAGGCCACAAAACCTCACAATGTTTTCTTTTTAGGGATCTGATTCAAAATGCAATCAAGGATGGTAGATTAAGGTTCGCTGACAAGCCAAAGATGAAAGTGGATGATGACCCTTTAGATGTTGCTGCCACCAATTACTCTGAACCTGCATACATTGGAGAGATAAACAAGGTTGGAGCAAATGAAGGTGACACTCCATCAGAAGAGGAAAACACTGAAGATGAAAACTACGCGTTAGCTGAAGTCGAAAAGGAAGTTACTGAGGACTTCCATAAGGAACAAAAAGCTTCGATTGAAGTAGTTCCTTTGGTTGCTTCGAAAGAGATCCAGGCTACTGAAGGCCAGGATAACCAAAAGCAAAATTTGACACAGGCTACTGAAGGCCTAAGGCGAGAGTTGGAGAAAGTACAGATCACATTGCCAGCTCTTCCTCAGAAAGGAATATGGGATACCTTGGGGGAGCCCAGCGGAAAGTTCGATTACATGGTAAAGTATTCCGCCCCAGAAATCTCAGAGACCCCAATTGAAGACATCAAACCTACAGGATGGGGACATACTAATATCAAAGGAGAAGATGTGGACGTTAACATGGTAGATATGGAGCAACCTTGTTCCGAAATGAAGGAAATGAAAAGGTACTTAGAGAAAGAAAAATACAAGATGGAAGACAGTTATACTAGGGACACCAGTCTCAAAGACTACCTCATGCTATGCCACAAAGAGAATGATGTAATGATGTTATGTCCCAGATGCAACATCATTTGTAACCAGAGAATCGATGTAGATTTTGAAAAAAGACAAAGGGTACGAACAAGCGTCAACTGGCACCAGGATAACCAGCCGTTCAGATGCTACCCTAAGGCTGGAGAAAGTCTTTTGGGGTTCTTAGTTCGTTGTCATAAGGGGGCAACCAAATGCCTAATGTGTCCAAGATGTTCTGCAGTATATGATCAGAAGGTGGCTGAAACCTTCGAAACAGTCCCTTTCGCCCCATGTTGGAACCACAGAGAAACTGGTCAGATGGCCCAATGTTTCGAGAACAACTACACCCAACGGAGGCCTGACAGCCCTTATCCTAGAGGCGCTCGAAGGGTAACATTCAAAGTTCCTGATGAGGTACCAACGGACAAGTGGCTACAAGTTAGGGCTGACAAGGGGAAAGGCAAGTGGAGGAATAATGAACGAAATGCACGCCATGCCATGGCGTACAGAAGGCAGTTCAATATGGCGAAAAGGGAAGAAGTAAGGTTGGAAAACTACAAGGGAAAGAATCCTATGTCAAGGTCACAATGGCGCAAGCAACAAAGAGTTCGAAAAGCTGAGAGAGAAGCTATGTTAGACAAAGGAGTGGCTTCGAGCATGGACAAAGAGGAATCGAGTACCAACAAACCTGCACCAAACAATCAACCTGGGGGCAAACCTCCAGTTAGTAGGAAACTTTTCTCTGAAACAAAGCAAAACGAATAGAAGGAATATACGCCAGGTCCAGAGGAGGATGAGGATATGCTGACTGATAATTTCGAATCAGAAGGGGAATCTTCACTCAACATCAACTGCAATGTAGTATTTGTGTTGCCTTGCGAATTTGGGCAAGAGACTGAAGTCGGAGAGCACGAGGAGGAGGATGCAATAGACCTGACGAAACATAGGCCAGTATGCTATTATGTGATGGATAATGGGGCTATCGAAGAGCAGAATGCCTTCTTTGAATACCCAGAACCAGCCATGCAAAATCACTTAAAGCCATTGTTCATTCGAGCAAAAGTTGGTACACATGGCGTAAACAAAGTCCTGGTGGATGGAGGCGCTGCAGTGAACTTGATGCCCCATTTCATGTTGAAGAAGTTAGGGATACAGGATGTTGACATAAAACCACACAATATGGTATTATCAAACTATGAAGGTAAAATAGGCCAGACATTGAGGGTGGTCCAAGTGGAGTTGACAGTGGGATCAAGCTGCAGACCCACTATGTTCATGGTAATCGAAGCTAAAGCCAACTACAATTTGCTGTTGGGTAGAGAATGGATCCATGGCGTTGGAGCAGTCCCCTCGTCGATGCATCAGAGGTTAGTATTATGGAGAGAGGATGGCATTGTTGAAAACATCGAAGCAGACCAAAGCTATTTCATAACAGCAGTCAACCTAGTTGACAAGAGAAACAATGACAAACACTTGGCCAAAATTGCTCCTTGTACCCCTAACGATGACATCAATGAGACCAGGAACGCGCATTATTACATGACCCTTCGCCATGATGGAATGTATTGGGATAGAAGGATAACCAAGGGAGATGGAGAAGTCGAAGGCGCTGCACAAAGACGGCCAGCAGGCTGGGAATTCGATAGTCATGCTCATGATTGAGTCCTCCTTCTTCGAAAAGATTTCGTCCTACATGGCTGAGAACGAATGGAAGGCGGCCTTAGAGGATGAAGTAGATAGTATGTATGCAGAAGTAAACAAAAAAAGGTGGGGATGGCTCAAAAGGCCCACCCGTTGAAGAACAAGAAATAGGTGAAATAGATCAAAGGCTAGACGCCATTTATGATAAAGAACCCTTAGGCTTCGAGAAGGACCCCACAGACTCAGGTGCTAAAATGTTAGCGCAGGATCCACTCGAAGAGGTGAACTTGGGAGATGAAAACACAAAAAGAATAACTTACATGAGCACAAAATTCAATTCAAGCCTCAAGCAGAAAGTGATCGAAGTTCTTAGGAAAAACAAAGATTATTTCGCGTGGGACTATGATGAAATGCCTGGTTTAAAGAGGGAGCTAGTGGAACACAGACTCCCAATCAAGGATGGCAAGAAGCCCATCAAGCAGACCCCTAGAAGGTTCGCACCAGCAGTTCTCACGAAGATTAAAGTTGAAATTGAAAGGTTGTTGCGCTTCAAATTCATCAGGACCACAAGGTATGTCGAATGGTTAGCAAATATAGTACCTGTTATTAAGAAGAATGGATCTCTCAGAATTTGCATAAATTTTAGAGATTTAAATACTGCTACCCCCAAAGATGAGTATTCCATGCCTGTGGCAGAAATGTTAATAGATTCTCTGCAGATTTGAATATTTAAGTATGTTAGATGGATACTCTAGGTATAACCAGATCTTTATTGCTGAAGAAGATGTTGCTAGGACAGCATTTCGTTGTCCAGGAGCCTTAGGCACCCACGAATGGGTAGTAATGCCTTTTGGTTTAAAAAACGCTGGAGCAACTTATCAAAGGGCAATGAATTCGATTTTTCATGATTTCATTGAGACTTTTATGTAGGTGTACATTGATGATATAGTCATCAAATCAAGATCTGAAACTCATTTGCATCATTTGAGCCAATCATTCGAAAGAATGAGAAAACATGGCTTAAAATGAACCCCTTAAGTGTGCATTTTTGTGCAGGCTGGAGATTTCCTTGGTTTTGTGGTTCATAAGAAAGGTATCGAAATCAACCAAAACAAGACCAAAGCCATTGTAGAAACGAAAGTACCTACATCAAAAAAGGAGTTGCAATCTTTGCTAGGTAAAATTAACCTTTTAAGAAGGTTAATTTCGAATTTAAGCGGAAGAACCGGCTTTCTCCCCGTTACTTCGTTTGAAGCAAGGACAAGCCCTTAAATGGAACGAAGCACATCAGGAGGCGTTTGACAATATAAAAAGATATCTCACTCAGCCCCCTATGTTGTCTCCACCTTCATGGGGAAAGCCCATGAGATTATACATATCCGCCTCTAAAGTTACCATAGGTAGTATGTTAGCACAAGAAGATAGCAATGGCATCGAAAGAGCCGTATACTATTTAAGTAAGATGTTGAATGATGCAGAAACCAGATATAGCAACATAGAAAAGCTATGTCTCTGTTTGTATTTCTCTTGTATGAAACTTAAATGTTATATAAAGCCTGTTGATGTTCATGTTTCATCTCACTTTTATGTTATTAAACACATGTTGTCGAAACCAATCATGCATAGTAGGATTGGTAAATAGGCCATGGCGCTCAGTGAATATAATTTGGCCTTTAAGCCTTTACAGGCTATGAAAGGACAGGTTGTCTCAGAGTTCATTGTTGATCATTCTATGAATGGAAACTTCGCGTTGGATTATGTTGAGATCCAGCCATGGAAATTATATTTCGATGGATCAACACATAAAAATGGAAGTAGTATTGGAGTATGTATCATTTCGCCTGGAGGAATTCCAACAAAATTCAAGTACAAGTTGGAAGGCCCTCATTGTTCGAACAACGAAGCTGAGTATGAAGCATTGATTGTTGGACTTGAAGCTTTGTTGGAATTGGGGGAAACCAGAGTCGAAATTAGAGGAGATTCAGAGCTGGTCATCAAACAAATAACTAAAGAATACAAGTGTATCAAAGAAAATTTGATCATGTATTTTGTTATAGCTAATAGATTAATCAAGAAATTTGAATATGTGGATTTAAAACATATTCCTAGATTTAATAATCAGGAAGCAAATGACTTGGCCCAAATAGCTTCAGGATATAGAATATCAAAAGAAAAAATCCAATACCTCGTAGAAACGAGAGGTAGAATAATGGCTACTAAATTATCACCATTAGACTTAGAGAATTCGAAATTGGGTTATGCAGGTCAGGAAGAATTCGAAGTATTAAGCATAGATGCTTTGGCGGACACAGATTGGCGGAGTCCCATAGTAAATTACTCGAGAGAACCCTCAGTAAGTACAGAGAAAAAGGTCAAATACAGAGCATTGTCTTACGTGTTAATAGGGAATGAATTTTTTAAGAAAACCCCAGAGGGAATATTACTCAAATGCTTGGGGGAGAACGAAGCATATTTAGCTTTGTCCAGTATGCACAGTGGGGCATGTGGGGCACATCAAGCAGGTCACAAAATGAAGTGGTTGTTGTTCCGATATGGAATGTATTGGCCCACTATGCTCAAGGACTGCATAGAATTTGCTAAAGGTTGTGAAGAGTGCCAAATTCGTGCAGGCATTCAACATGCTCCTGCAAGCGAATTGCATTCAATTGTTAAGCCTTGGCCTTGTAGAGGATGGGCATTAGATATAATTAATGAAATTCGGCCAACATCATCCAAAGGACAGAGATATATTCTTGTGGGTATAGACTATTTCACAAAATGGGTCGAAGCAATCCCTTTAATGAATGTTGATCAAGAAGCTATTATAGAATTTATCCATAAGCAAATCATTTACAGGTTTGGGATACCAGAAAGTATCACAACAGATCAAGGATCAGTCTTCACAGGGAGAAAAATGCAAGAATTTGCCCAAGAAATAGGATTCAAATTACTCACGTCAACGCCTTATTATGCCCAGGCAAAAGGTCAAGTAGAAGCAGCCAATAAAGTAATTATAGGATTGATAAAGAAACATGTAAGGCGTAAGCCAAAGAATTGGCATAGAACTTTGGATCAAGCTTTATGGGCATGTCGCACCTCTCCTAAGGAGGCAACGAATACTACTCCGTTTCGACTTACATTTGGGCACGACGCGGTACTACCAGTCGAAATACATCTACAGTCAGTCAGAATCCAAAGACAAAATGAAATACCAGTTGACCAATATTGAGAAATGATGATGAATGAATTAGTAGATGTAGATGAAGATAGGCTTCATGCTTTAGAGGTTATGAGAAGACAGAAAGAGAGAGTAGCTAGAGCGTATAACAAGAGAGTTAAAAACAAGGTATTCTCAACTAATGATCTGGTATGGAAAGTTATTTTACCTATGGATAAAAAGAATAGATTCTTAGGTAAATGGTCACCCCATTGGGAGGACCCTTTCGTGTTTTGAAGACATTTTCGAACAATGCCTATGAAATAGAGGAGTTAGCAGAAGATAGGAGAATCTTAAAGGTAAATGGGAAATACTTAAAAAGGTATAAACCATACTTGCAAGAGATTCGAATTACTTCAGAATAGCTAGAACTGGATAGATTATAGAGCCAAGATAGTATCTAGATAAGTACCAAAATACTTGTGTTCGAATTACAAATTACATAAATAAAAAACTTTAACATTGAAAAACAGTGAAAGGAGCGTCTCGCTTCAGCTTGGCAGGTTTGCTTATGCATAAGTTGAGTTTACATTGAGCGGCATTTCTGATGTTTTCGAGCCCCTTAATTTCTTTGTCTATTCCTTCAGCTACCTCTATTTGTTGAAGTCTTTGTGTGACCAGATTTGCAAGTCCCTGGTCATCAACAGATTTCAAAACTGCTTGTTCATTCTTCGCATCTTCAATTTTCTGTTTGAGCTCTTCGATCTGCGATTCCCAAAACAAGATAGACCGAGCTAGAACATCATGCCTATCTTTGGCTTTGTTTTTCGCTTGCTCTAAAGCTTCTACTTCTTTAGTAAGCTTTGAAGTCTGGTCAAAAGCTTTAGATAAAGCTTCTTGTTTGGTTCGAATTTTAGCCTCAATACCATGGATCCTGATATATGCATTGTTAACTTCCTCAAGCAAAATTTGCAGATCATATATAGTTTCGCCCACGTCAGGTGGGCAGATACTGAGGTCTATCTGAGATAACAAATTCTTCATCGAAAAATAGGCTCCAGGGTTATCTCTTAAGATAGTAAAAAGATCAGCTTGAAGGATAGTTTTGTTAACCTCCTAAAGAAGATGGTCAAGGGAAGTGAGAGGGGTATCCTTTTTTGCTTGGTTCGAATCCTCAGATTGAGATTTGCTTGAAGAAGAATCCTATTGGGCTAGCAACAGCTTGAGGAATTTCAGGGGATCACTTTTCTTCATTTCCTCTTTTTGTTCTTCAGATAAGGTTGGAAGGTCAGGTCTGGTGAAAACAGCTCCAATAGGGACAGGAACCTCTACTTCTGCTTGCATCCCCTCATCTTCATCACCATCTGCGAAGTAATGGCTCACAGTATTTGTTTCGCTCTGCTCCTCAGATTGGTCAGTGAAATGCACCTTTTTGGGGGAAGAATCACTGGGAATGTCAATGACGGAAGTTTCGATCCCTATGTTTGGTTCATCAGCTTCAAGGTTCTATACCAATGGAGGAGAAGTTGCCTGTTGATCTTAGACTTCAGCCAATGGAGGCGAAGTTGCTTGTTGATCCAGGGCTTCGACAGTTCCCACAGGGGTGGCTGCGGTAGATGAGCCTTTATTTAAAGCAGCTTCATTAAAACCTTCTGGTTGAGGAGAAACTGTAGATTTTTGGCTTTGGATAATGGGAGGGTCAACAGGAGCAGAAGGAACACTCTGCATAGAGATGAAGAGTTAGCATAGAAGAGAGTCATATGACTTTTCAAGAAAAACATTGAAGTAAAATTTACATGTTGATCATCAGAAGTTGCATTGCTTTCAATGCGCTCTGGATATGGATTTGGATTTTGAAGGTTGAGATTTCGAAGGGCCTTTGGATATGGATTTGGGAGCAGTTGCAGGGATTTCGCTGCCAGTAGGATTGATGGTTTGAGAAGTTTCACCAAGTTTTTTGGTCTTCTTCTTTTTCTTTCGCTTGAGAGGAGAAGCATCTTCGTCTTTTTTTGATTCGCTTTCTGAGTGGGCATCATCACGTCTCCGTCTCTTGGGAGACTTGAGGGGCAAGTCACTTGCCTAGAAATACGAAGAAGGCAGTTAGTCAATTTAAAAGTAATTTCGACAATTAGAAAGAAGTAAGTGAAGTGTTACCCTTTTCTTTTTTTTCTTCAAAGTGTTATCTTCCTCAATAGGAGGATTCTCAGTGGTGGTGGTTGTTTCCTTCGAAGTGGAGCTTGAGCCTATTTTGGGCACAACTTTATCTTTTTTCAAAGATTTTAGATCAACAGCTGAAAAGAATTTTGAAAAAAATAGTTAAGTTAAAACAAAAACTAAAAAAAATATATATATATATAAGGGAACTTCGATTTTTCTTCAGTTCCGCACCTTCGCCTTTACGAGACGTAATAGACATGGCTGATAAGTCATAGCGAAGGTGCCCTTTGAAATTGTACAAATCATTTTGGCCCACGTTACCTTTTGGGCAGGATTTTTGGCATCATTTTCGCAGCTACGAAAAATCTCCCTATAATATAACCACCCAGGGTATGGTGGAAAAAAGGCCAAAGCTAGCTCTGAAGTAGGTAGATTTGGAAATTTAGGTGGCTGATGTTTAAAAGCCCACCAATACCTATCATCAGGTTTTACATAAGGAGGACATCGAATCTTTGAAAGTTGTTTTTCAAATTTTTCTTTCAAAGTTTTTGCTGCGTCACAAACAGTTCGATGTATATCCATAGGATTATAGACAATTTCAAAGTATTTTTTAAAGGCTCGAATTTCCTTGACACGAGTGAGTCTACCTTTTTTGACTTTTTCCTGCATAATGGAAAAAGCTTTTGTCAATTGTTGTTGAATCTCGATGGTGCTGAACATATTATTCGAATAATAGTTCGTCCAGCAGGTGTAGAAATCTTTGGTTTTATAAAACGAAGGAGTAAAGAAAACTAGTGTAAAATCAGCGAAGCCATCATGTTGTTTCTGTCTAGCTTCGATTTCTTTGAAAGGGTATGGCACCCCTACTAAACATATTTCTCTCTTCCTATCAAAGAGAGGCTCAGGTAAAATTTGGCACAATCCAAACTAACGGGCTACAAAATTGGGCTGGTAAGCAAGGATATGCGCCTGACTTTTTATAGGAGTAATTCTGGAAGAGATTAGCCTTGGAGTTAGGAAGGCGCGCCAAATGTCCCTCATGGTTTCTTCTGAAACAGCTTGCTCAAGGGGCATGGTAAACCAAGATGGTCCACAGTTTCGAGTGGCAAAAGGGGCCATCGAAGGATCAAACTTATGCTTTTTTGAGAAAACCATCATATAATTGACGAAGCATGTTTTGAAGTTCTCTCTTTCGTCATTTGGGGTTAACTTCAGCAATCTGGTTCCCTCAATGCTGCGGTTTGCAACATCAGGGTGATCTTCGTTGATGACCCCAAAAGTAGATAGAGACGGTTCGAAAATGGCGTTTAGCCAAAGCTGTAATAACCAGAAGGGTCCAGTGAGAAGAAGATTGGTGCCAGCTTTGTAGGTTTTCAGTTTTAACACTGCAGCACATATGCTCTCATATAAGCTGGTTAGAAGCAACTCGCTAATGCACACTCTTTGACCGTGGTGTAGTTGGTTCGCCAATGTGATAAATCTGCTTGCCACTTGCAATGATTTACTGCAAAAAACATATTTCGATAGCCACAGTGCCAGAAACGCTATGTGTTCGACTTCTGAAACCTCTTCTTCAGCAGAGTGATAGCAAGTGATGTACTTTGAGAAACTGGCATGCCTAACATCGAAATCAATGAGGTTGTCTGCATCCTCATTTGGATCGAAAGTTTCTCCAATAGGGGAGAGTCCGGTAATGGCAGCTAGGTCGAAGAAAGTAGGTGTCAACATCCCACATGGGAGGTGAAAAGTGTTATAGGTACTATCCCAAAAATACAAAGAGGCTAGTAGAAAAGGGTGACTATAGCTAAATCCTAATTTTGACCTTCAAATTAGGTTAAGAATGCCTAGGTTTTCCCATTCTTGGGATTTTTTGTTCTCAATCTTCGTAAGCCAATCTTGATACAACTGGTCTGACGTTGGACATGAGCGAAAGGGTTTAAAGTTTACAGTAACATAGTCCATGTTAAAAGCATCTCTTCTAGGTGTTGATGTTGTACCTTCACCAGTTTCCTCTAGGTTTTTGGGTAACTTAACCGCATATTTGTTTTCTTTAGGTTTTGACGGAACAGATTTATTAGTAATAGGTTTTGTTTGGAAATAGGCGGGAAAGAATCCCTTTGTCTTTTTTAGACGTTCCGTGGATACCAAAGGACCCATAACCCTAGGTTTTTATCAAGAACAGTAGCAGGGATGATTACCTGGGAGGCGTAGATAGCTTTCTATTCTGGAGTAAGTTTAGGAGTTGAGATGAACTCTTGGTTGTCAAGGTTGATAATTTTGCTTGCTGGTTTAATGTTGGAAGAGGAAACTTGTTTGGATTTCCCAGATTTCTTGGATGTGGAGGCTGGCGCTGTTGGGGAAGACATTGTTGAAGATCAAAAGTATTTTTTTCTCTGATAATAAAAATCTGGGTTGTATGAAGATTGAGAGTGTTTTTTGGAAAAGTTTAAAATGAGGAAGATGAAAGGCTTTTATAACCTTCTCCAACGGTTAGGAAAATTATTGACCTTTGGAAAAAGTGGGACACTATAACACGGTGAACTGACTTTTAGTGATTTTGTATCGCAAATGTGCGGATAGCAAGAGTCGCCACCGACTTTTATTTTTATCCAATTAAGGGAAGGTAAAAGTAACAGAAAAAGACCTTCGTTAGATTCTGAGTTCGGGAGAATGGTTATGAAAAGGGAAGGTATTAGCACCCCTTTCCATCCGTAGTTATCTACGGGCTCTTAGTTGCTCTAGATCACCTTTTAAAATTGCTTTCTGTGTGTTTGACAAAAATGTTTTGAAAAGGCATTTCGCTTTGACTTTGTAATGACTCATGTAGGAGTGTATACAAAGTGTTTGGAAATGTTTCGTTTTGAAAAGAGTTTGAACTTTGAAAAAGAGTGTATGGTGTGAAAAGCATTTGGTAGAGCGAGCAACTAAAAGACTTATTACCCACTCAGAATTGGTCGTTTTCGTACTTTTACGTTTCTTTAGAATAGCGCTAGCCGTACCATTAGTTAGTAGGTAGCTCCATTCGTTGGATGTAAGCGGGACATTCGAAGGGACATTGGATGGTCATAGAAGGCAACTTGTAGGAAGTATCCTAGCACATTCGAAGCGACTATCATCATTTTTCGTAGGCGACAATCGAGGGTCAAGATCATGTATTCGGAGGCGACATCGTGGGTCTTATGATCTTTGTATCGAAGGGACTATGATGATTTGTTTGGAAGGCAACGGTGCTAGAATACCTCTACGTTCGAGGGACATGACCATTTGTGATTCGCAAAGGCAACGAGAGAGAATTACCCTAAGGGGTGCGTGTGTGAAAGAAGTGTGTTGATTCGGATATTTTATCTTGAAAATTAGTGAGCTATGTTGATTATTATCTTGCCATACACGCCTAATTACTAGCAATTTATAGGGTGCGGAAAGTAAAATGCGGAATGTAAAGATGCGGAAAGGTAAATCCTACGCTATTACAAGGCCGGCGTATACATAATTTAAACTTGCGGAAAATAAAAACCTAATTTAAACTATTACATCCCATAGACAGTTACATTATTGAAAAAAAATAAAATGATAAAGAAAGAATCGTCTGAATCGGATCAACCTGTAAAAGAATAAGAAATCGGAAAATACGATATGAATCGAACAAGAGAAAAAATATTAGAAAAATGCAAATTTTTATATGAGAAAATTATTACATGCTGGAAATAATATAAATATGCTAAAATAAATTTTTTGGGATTTTTTGGATGCAATTTAATAATTAAAAATGAATTTAAAATGATTTAAATGCAAAAATATGAATAAAAATAAATATGCATGCAAAATTGTATTTTTAAATTTATTAAATTAAATAAAGGTTTTCTGAAAATAAATGCAAAAAGAAAAATAATTTTTGATGATTTTTAAATACAAAAATAAATTTATGAAAAGAAATTAAAATGATGCAAAATATTAAAATAAAATGAAAATAGAAAAATAATATGAAAAGTTGAAGTTTGGAAAAGAAAAGAAAGAACCGGTCCTGGGGAGATTCGAACTCATGACCCTGGAAGGTATCTTGGCACAGGAAGCGTCTTAACCACTGGGACAAGTGGCGTTTGATGTTTGAAAAGCTGGAAACAAATCAACATAAATGATGACGCGTCAGGAGTGAGTTGAAAATCAAAGTCAGCACGCGTGGGGTCCATGTGGAACGAGAGAACGAATCAAAGCAAGCTATCATGCCACGCAAGCCTCCCACCGGAGTCAACCGGTCAGCGACGCCGGAGAAGTTTGGCAATTTTGGACAATTTTTGAGTGTTCTTGGACTTTTTGGAAAGCTCTAAGAGTCCTCTAACCAACCTTTTTGGTCTCATCTCAATTGGAGTTTCCATGCTCAATATATCTTCAAAACAAAAAGTTGACTTTTTGTTGACTTTGAAAGTGACCTGTAATGTTTTGAGCTATACCTCTTAAATGAAGCATTTTTTGGACATTCTTGTGAGACATGAAGTTGTAGAGAATTGAATTCCCTTCAAAACAAGAGGTGGTGGAAAAATTTCTGAGAAAGTATGAGAAAGTTATGATCAATCAAAGTTCAGTTAACTTTTCACCTAGAAACCCTAATTTAGAAAGTTTGACTTTTGAGCAAATCTTGAGTTTTCTTGATGAATCATGATCAACCCTTGATCAAATGATGAATGTAACTTCAAAATGAGGATGTTGACCAAAAATTATGAAGTTTGATCAGTATGTTGACCACGTTGACTTTTTGTTCAATACAACTGATTTTCAACCATCTGAGCAATTGTCTGAGGAAACTTGATCTGTGAAGCTTGAAACTTGACATGGAGAATATTTGAAGCATATGAGGAGGCATGAAGACCATTGGAGATGTTGGAAATTCATCTTGACTGGAGAGATACCAAACCCTAGTTTGGGTTGATTATCTAAGAGAGAGTTTGTCTGATCAACTCTTGAGGAATCCTTGAGTATAGATGTATGAAATCTCTTGAGTAGATGGAGGGCAAATTTTGGGGTATGACAGACACGTGTAACTATTTTATTGAAAGAAGAAAAGGTGGATTTTTCAACTTCCTAGGAAGTGACGTATTTTCACTAATTATTAGTCTTAAACTGCTATGATAGCACGTTTAGGCGTGCTGATTGGACATTTTGCAGAAAGTTGGATACCTACTCTGACGTCGTATATAGTGTAATCATCATGAGTGTTGGCGTATCGAAATTTCAAGAATAAGTATTTCTTTATATCTATCGAAATAAATGTTCTTGAGGGGCAATTTGTTAGCTGGCAATTTCGATTGGATAAATTAGCAGAGGTAAATAAATATTTCGAATCAAACTGGAAAAAAGTCAATATTAATGATAAGTATTGGTGAAGAAATATAGGGCCTTTGTTATGAAAAAGAGGTTCTTCGATTGCTAGTGGTAAATGATGGGATTTCGATTGGAGAGCTTAGTGTTTAAAATACCAAGAAATTCCTTGTGATAAATGTGATAGTATTGGAACGGTCCAAGCAAAGGGTTAGTTCAAAATTCAAGTGATTATAGAATTCGAATCTCAAATAAGACTAAGGATTCGAATTTTAAATAAGAGCGCCATTCTTAGAAGACGCGTAGAAGTCAGTGAACGAAGGAGGTCTGCATGCTTCAAACGTGGGGCAATGTTAAAGTAGGATCGTTAGGGTCGATACACTATAAATAGGTGTTTTTATGTTAGATTTGGTGTGTTCAATTCGTGTACAAAAAAAATCTTAAACACTCAAACTACCGTAACTGAAGGGAAACGAGGCAAGCAGACAAAATGTACGTACTGAACATCATGATCCTTTACAATCTAAATACAAGTTCTTTTACATTCGTTTCACTTTTACTGCACTTTTGTTTTTAGAATCCTTTGATTTATTTTTCATGTCTTTACTCTCATGTCCTTATTTCACTTGCCTTTAAACACTTTTATTCCTTCAAAAAACTGTGTCTTTACCCTTTATCTTGTCATTCAAACACTTTATATTTCCAGATGCTTTTATGTTCTCAGAAATCATTTATCTTTACATTTTAAGCGTCAAAGTTTAAGTTCAATTCAGAAATCATTTTCATTATTTAATCAGCATATTTATATAGAAAATTTTAGAGAAACTATTTAAGAATCTCACGTTCTACAACATAAAAGTCATGAAGATAATAGGTCTGAACATGGAAATCTATTATGACACATGTGTCCTAGGATCAATCTAGTCGATCCTGCAAGTAACCAATAGTAATTAGTAAAATTGGAGGACTAGCGGTTGTTTACTAGAAATCACTGTAAACAATGGGATAGCATTTCTATGGATTTCGTAACGGGGTTACCGAATACACCAAGAGGACACGGTGCGATTTGGGTGATTGTTGATAGGCTTACAAAGTCGACTCACTTTATTCCTATTAACATCACTTATCCCGTATCGAAGTTGGCAGAGATTGATACGCATGTGATTGTTAGATTACATTGTATTCCTTTGTGTATTGTTTAGGATAGAGATCCGAGGTTCACTTCTGAATATTGGCAAAGCTTGCAAGAAGCTTTGGGTTCTATGTTGAGGTTGAGTTCGGCTTATCATCCTCAGACTAATGGTCAGACGGAAAGGACGATTCAATCGTTGGAAGACTTGTTACGAGCATGTATTCTTGAACATTGTGGTTCATGGGATACATATCTCCCTTTGATTGAGTTTACTTATAACAACAATTTTCATGCTAGTATTGGAATGGCACTGTTTGAGGCTTTGTATGGTCGGAGGTGTAGAACTGCTTTGTGTTGGCACAAGTCAGGTGAAAGTGTGGTGCTTGGACCCGAATTGTTTAGAGAGACTACTGAGGCGGTGAAGATGATTAGAGAAAATATGAGAATTTCTCAAAGTCGACAAAAGAGTTATCATGATAAAAGGAGAAAAGACTTGGAATTTCAAGATGGTGATCATGTATGTTTGAGAGTTACTCCTAGAACCGGCATTGGGCGAGCATTGAAGTCGAAGAAGTTAACCCCTCGCTTTATTGGTCCTTACCAAATTACTAGTAAAGTGGGAAACGTGGATTATAGGGTGGCGTTACCGCCAAATCGTTCGAATTTGCACGATGTATTCCATGTGTCGCAACTTAGGAAGTATGTTCCGGATTCTTCGCATGTGATTGAGATGGATGATATTCAAGTTCGAGAAAATCTTACGGTGGAAACGATGCCTTTAAGGATTGAGGATTGTGAGGTAAAGTCTCTTCGTGGCAAAGAGATTTCATTGGTCAAAGTTGTTTGGATAGGAGCAGCTGGTGAAAGCGCGTCGTGGGAGTTAGAAAGTAAGATGCAGGATTCCTATCCCGAGCTTTTCGAGTCAGGTAATTTCGAGGACGAAACTTTTTAAGTGGGGGAGTTGTAACGCCCCGTTTTATTTAATATTATATTATATTAACCGATATATCTATTAATATATTTGGTGACGTTTCGTTCGGTCCATTTTTTATTTCGTTCGTTCTGATTTTTATTTCGCTCGGTCCGATTTTTATTCCGGTCAGTTCGGTAAAATATTATTCGGACCAATATTTAATTCCCCGGAATTATTTTAATTAATTAATTTAATAATATTATTAGATATTATTAGTGTGTTAATTAATAAGAATAGATAGGGGTGTGAGGACTAATTGTGTAGGATTGAGTTTACACCCTTAGTTTACTAGTAAGAGAATAACATTATAAACACTTTTCCGCATTTTCTTCCATTCCAACACAAAGCCAAACATAGTAACCTAGAGAGAAAGAGAGGGTTTTGGAAGAAGAAGAAAAAGAGTAAGAGCAAGAGCAAGGTTTGGAGTTTTTGAATCATCAAGAATCATCCAATCACTTGAGGTAAGGGGTTTGATTTTCCTTTCCATATAGTTAGGGTTTGATAGATATATTTTGGATTTAGGAAAAATTGATAGGTTGATTCATGAGTTTGTTTGGTTGATTGTTGAAATAAATTAGAAAGGTTGAGTTAGGAGTATGGATTATTGGGTGTTTCATTGCTAGCTTGTAGGAACTAGAAGTATAAAAATGGAAACAAGGAAACTGTGAAAAACCAGAAAAGAATTTACATTGTCTGTAACATAACCGTGGATGAAGAAGATGAGTGAACCATAAAATGAGGGGGAGGCGCCCACCTCAGCTTGAGGAGCGGCCGTCCCCAACTCCAAGGCCCCCGCCTCCATCATGGTGCAAGGGGTTGGGACATGCGTCCCTTAATGCAGGGCAAGAGAAGGAATTTTCGTTTTTCTATATACTGTGTTTTTGTTTTCTATTTTCTTCAGAATGGTTTTTCTGCATAATTTTTCTACCTAGCTTCTATTTCTTTAAAATTCTCCAATTTCACATAGTAATAGTTTATATTAATAAAATATCATTAGGACATAAGTTAGCCGATTAAATTTAGAACCCGATTATGTTCCAATTTTCCGATTTCGGTAATTTTGGTGACGGAGAAAGTTGCTCCGAATTCAATGAAAATTGTCGTGCTAGCTAAGTTCGACGTGTAGAACCTAGTGGTGAGGTTAGTTTTTCGAAATTACGAGTTTTTATGAAACGACCCGAAATAGGCCAAATTACGGTTAAATTGAATCGGATTGCGTTTTAGTCGAATTAAAACACGTATGGACAATCTGATTTCGATGTTGACGATTATCATTAATGTCGATTATTAAGAATGGCTTTCGCGATGATTATTGGTATTTTGACTATTTTTCGTATTTGGAATTTGGTGGATTAAATTGATAATGATGTGGTGTGATTAAACATGATGTTTGCGACGATGTATTTATTAACGAATACTTAATGATATGCGATGCGATGATATGTTTATCTTGATGTGGATAAATATGGCGACGTGGACTTTATGTCAATTTTTATAAGCGATAATGATGTGTTGTTGTGTTGTCTTTACTGTTGAGTCACATACATTACATTGGCGACGAGGGCTTTTATGCCAAGCGACGATGGGCTTTATGCCGAGTGTTCCTAATTATGGACAAAGCGACCGATACCACATGCATAACATAGTCATGTCTCATGGAGTCGGTTATGTTTATGTTTGAGTTGTTTGGCGTTGGGTTTTAATTGACGGATGATGTTGAATTGCGATGATATATGATATTTTGTATTAATGTGAGCATAATGATTATGTGACGAATTTAAAGTGTTAATTTTATACACTAAATGGTAATTTAAATTATGTATGCTTTTAATATATGTTGACATTCTCTTATTAACTTATATCATTTATAATTCCAAAACTATTTATATATTCTATCATGCCTTTAATTATATGTTTTGGAGTATATCACCCTTTACTTGTTTCGCTGTTGCCTTTTTATTGGCAACGTGCAGGTGATCCACGAGGATGATGAGGATTAGATCGAGTCTCTTTATTTTGGATCGCTCTGCTCTGATTGTAGTAACACTCGGGATTTGGGCGACGTTATTATTTTGATAGGATAGTTTATGTATACTATCTTATGATGTTATAACTTTATGTATTGATGATAACATGATGTTATGTATATTTTGTGAACACATCCGCTGTGCTGTGAATAGTCATATGTGAATATGATGAATTATGATATGAATCGGTATATCCGACTTTTGATTTTTGTGACGTGCATTATAATGCAAAGTGATGAAAATGTGAATATGTGATGCCTCAATTTTGTTGGATGAAATTTTGAAACTCTGATTTTATTATTAATTACGACGGGTAGAATTGGGGTGTTACAAGATTCGTCTTTACCCGACATTTCTCTTTGGTTGAATTTCACCTTCTCCCGGTGATTTTTTCCATTTGGTTTGCCTTCTCCCAACATTCTTCTTGCTCTTAAGTTTCGTCTTCACCCGACGTTTCTTTTCAACATTGATTTCACCCTCTCCTGGTGATTTCTTCCCTCAGTAATTTTTGTATTCTCTCGACATTATTTCCATTGTTAGTTCGTCTTCTCTCGACGTTCTATCTCTCCTAAGATTTGTTTTCTCTCGAAACTTCTTGTTCATTGATAAGCTTCATCTTTTCCCGACATTCTATCTCTCCTAAGATTTGTCTTCTCCCAACACTTCTTGTTCATTGATAAGCTTTGTCTTCACCCGACGTCTTACTAATATTTTATGTACCTATATCCCAGTAAGTCCGCTTTCTCTCGACATTCTTCTTGCTGTTAAGACTCGTTGTCTCCCAATATTTCTTTTCGATGTCGATTTCACCTTCTCCCGGTGACTTCTTCCTCAATAAGCTCGCTTTCTTCTAGAGACCTTTTCTTTCATTTGATTTACCTTCACCAGTTTGCTTTCCGTCAGATATAATGTAAAATTCAAAAATATAATAGTGTGTGCTCGCCCTCAGAGCGCGGATTTTACGGTTCATTTAAGTATTCAATCATCTTCTACCTTGTTGATTCGAAAGGCTTGCGCCAATCTCACCCCCTGGTCGAATAAGATTGAATAGGGGTAGCTGTTGCACCCCAAAATTCTCCCTCTTCATTTTTTTAATAAATAGTTTGCTTACACTTAATCAATAGGTGCATTGCATACATATAATCCATGCATTAACCATGTGATCTAATTTTTCTAATTGAGTAAGAGTGCAGAACTCTGAAGAACAAGTTGGGTTCCTAAAAGTTGAATATCTAAGTTTCTGCTATTTCAAGTTTCATCTCAATATACAAGATGTGTGCATCCCGAAGCTTATTATTATTTCTCGAGAATCAAGCTTTTGGAGTTCTAATTTCCTCTCATGTGGGTATTGGTTAAGGTTTTCGAGGAAGAGCAGGTTGTGGTCGAATATTTGAACCCAAATTGATTCTGTGGCCTTCTGTGAATCTTGAAGTATCTCTATACGACTTATTGATCCGTACGATTCATCAGAAAATCAAGTACGGTCGAATAGAATGAGATTTGAGTGTGTATTAAAAAGTCAACAAAAAAGTCAATCTTTGACCAAGTGGAAATTTTTGTCAGAATTATGGTTAACAATCCATATTTGAGAAAATACGATCATTTGTTGAGAAAAGTCGGAAGAATAAGAAGAAAATGAGATTTCTTGCATCTTAAGTAATCCTGGACTTAGGAAAAATTTCTAAGTTTTATGAGTTTCATGATCCTGAAACCATGTTGTCGACTCCGTATCTCCTTCATTTGTGATCGAATGTTCGCGAATTTGTAATCATTGAAAACAACACATTTCTTACTCTGAAATTGTCCTTGTGAGGATTTCTCTGAAAATGCTCGAATTTCAAGTTATGAAGCTCCGAAGTTTGAAGTTTACAACTTTTGTAGTTTACACATAGTGAAATTTAGAGTGTTTTTCAACATGTTCAAGTACCCGACTTCAGAGGTATTTTAGACGCGGTTCCAAGAATCGATTCGACTTGAGTTCAAAATCAAAGTTGTTCATTTTGCAGCAATCTACAAATTTGCTGAAGGAATCAAATTAATTCGGGACTCGGATCAAAACTTATGAAGTTTGGAAGTTACAAAGTTATCATGTGTGCAAAGTCCAACACTTTATGAAATTTTGCTGAAGTTTTCGCATGGTCAGATCGACGACTTTGGGTTCGATTTTCAATATAGTTCGTGGCGCCATTTCAGAAAATGCTTAAAAAGAAAGTTGTTCATCTCACGGCAGTCTACAACTTTGCCGAAGAAGTCGAATCCATTCGGGATTCGTGTCGAATGTTACGAAGCTTGGAGTTATGAGTTTGTCATATTTACTATATTCAACACTTAGAAAGTTTTTAGAGTGTTTGTTTATATGGTAAGACTGACGACTTCAGGTTCGATTTTATCTTAGTTATCGGTTCCGAATTAAAAAATGTTCAACTGCAAGATTGTTTATCTCACAACGGTCTATAACTTTGTCGAAGCTGACCACTTCGGGTTTAATTTTCTAATAGCTATCGGCTCCGCATCGAAAAATGTTCAAAAACAAAGTTGTTCACCTCATGGTAATCTTGAACTTTGCTGAAGAAGTTGAACCCATTCGGGATTCAGATCGAAAGATACGGAACACAAAAGTTATGAATTTGTCATGTATATTCAACATTTAGAATTTTTTTTGAGTGTTTGTTTCTATGTTCAAGCTGACGACTTCAGGTTTAATTTTCTCTAAGCTATCGACTCCTAATCAAAAAATGTTCAAATTCAAATTTATTCACCTTGCAGCAAGCTACAAGCTTCCTGAAGGAATCAAATCCATCTGAAGTTCATATTGATAGTTATAAGGCCGTAAAGTCATGGAAAAACATTCAGTGAATTTTTGTCGATGTTGCCAGCATTTTAGTTGTTACTTGCTCTTAACTTCGGGTACGATATAAATCATGTTCCGGGCCTCGATTCAGAAATTTTTCAACGCGAAAACTGCTTAGAGAAATGCATTCTTCAATTTTGATGTTGGGCTCACGGCTTGAAAGCGCTTGAAATTCAAGTTGTAGAGTTGAGAAAAGCATCACGTGGGCATATGCATGCAACGGTTTACATTCTTTACTTCACTAAGCCATGTGAAGGAAATGGATGGAATGCAGGAGGGAAGGAAAATGTCTCTAACAGAAAAACAAAATAACAAACTCTCTTAAATCTTATCATTCTCACCTTCAACAACAACCATAACCATTATTCTCACACTCCCTCCACACACTCCTTTACCAACCTCTCATTGGAACCAACATAACAAACATCATCGACCACCATAAAGGAAACTCCCTCTTCTACCTTGTGCCAACCATAATAAACTTCTTCTATAACTACGTTTCTTCTTCTTCCCTTACTATCCACGACCACTCTTCTCCTCCATGATTCTCTCATAGCAAGAGTAACAGAAAATAAGAAAACTCAAACAACTTTCTTTTATCTTCTTCACTCACCATTCTCTTCTCCATAACAACCATCGTAACAGCCTTATTCTCTCTCAAGAAAAATCAGAACGATCGTAGCAAAAAAATAACGCCCTCCACTCTTCTTCCTCTCAACTGAATCTTTTTCACCACCATTTTTCTAACAAATTTCTCCCACGCTCTAATCTTCATCCTCATCGACATGCCCGTCCTCTTTCACTGTCATCGATGCCATAACGAAAAGACGCCATCATCGCTTTGCCTAAATCTCCCTTTTTCTCCCTCGCACATCAATCTTTATCGACTTTCTCTATTTTCTTCATTGATATGAACTACTATAAACGAACTCTTATTCTCATACAAGATAACTACGGATGGATAGGGTGGTAATACCTTCCCTTTTCATAATTGCCTCCCGTACTCAGAATCTAACAAAGTTCTTTTCCTGTTCTTTTCACCTTCCCTTTATTGGATAAAATAAAATTCGATGGCGACTCTTGCTATCCATAACATTTGCGATAAAACGCAAAACAAACAAGTCAGTTCTCCCACCGTGTTACAAAACTGGCGAATCTGCTGGGTATACTACCTAAAGAGAGGCTACCTTAGGGATATAAGATCACTTTTATTGCTTTCTGTTTGCTTTGTCTGCTTTATTTTTAAGGGATCCTTGGGTATTATATCTGTGGGGGATCTTACACCCGGATCCAAGTTTCCTTAGGTAAGTAGCAATAGATCATTGCAACGGTCTGGCGTATACCGAAATAGTCAAAATGATGGCTACGGTTAGTGCGACACTTTGGATGGCTTGATGCTCCTCATGTTCAGTTGAGGAAGTATTTGGCATCTGCGTGGTTTCGTAAGAAATAATTCAACTTTAGAACCCTAATTGACCCATCCTGGCCATTAGAAGGTAGTGGGATAGCGGGCTTCGGTGCAGACTGAGGTTGGTTGATACTCGATGCTATTCTCATTGAGATTCGACTTTTGAGATGTTTCAGTCGACCACATGGTAGTTGTATTGAAATAAAGCCTGCGAGAAATATCCTTGATTTGAGATTCATAGAACCTAGTTACTATTATAGGACAGGTTGAACCAACTTAAACTCCAGTAGGGTAGACACCTATACCTCATACATGCCTTAAACCTAGGGTTATTGTGTGAATTCCTTGTGCTCTCTATTCTAACATGACATCATGACATCATAAAATCATATCATCATATCATTTCTAACCATTTCAAGGACCTAGGGATTTATGGGTTCCAGGAAGACTATTTGAATTAACATTGTGGGTATACCTTCTCAATTGAAGGAGTTCGTATCAGATGTTCTTGATCACTCTCA
The DNA here is from genome assembly GCA_021764765.1 of Vicia sativa. Classification (NCBI taxonomy): domain Eukaryota; kingdom Viridiplantae; phylum Streptophyta; class Magnoliopsida; order Fabales; family Fabaceae; genus Vicia; species Vicia sativa. Next base: position 88,811,679 of record CM038794.1, on the reverse strand, counting down.
ATTCATCGAGAGGCATGGTTACCTACTCGACTTGGTTACCTCAGGTTTTGAAAAATATATGATGAGCATCATATTCCACTTCCTTGATCAAAAGCATCACTATTTTACTTTCCCAGACTATCAGTTGCTACCTACATTGGAAGAGTTCTCTAACCTACTCGGGATACCCATTCTTGATCAAATACCATTCAACAGTTCATAAAATTTTTTGATGTTTGAAGACATCACATCAACATTACATCTAAAAGCGATTAGACATTGAAGATAATTGGTAGATAAGATGTGGAGTTAAGGGTTTGCTTGCTAAGTTTCTGATAAAGAAAGCTTGAGAATTCCTAAAGGCTATGAGTTTCGATGCTTTCGAAGACGTTTTGGATTTGCTAATCTATAGTTTGGTGCTATTTCCTAATCCAGATTAATTCAAAGACTAAAACACCATCAATATATTCCTCACTCATAATCCCGTGCCTACCTTGCTCAGAGATATTCTACATTCTCTCCACACTCGTACCATGAAAAGACAAGGAACTCTCATGTGTTGCATTCTGTTATTATCCAGGTGGTTTATTTTGCACCTTCCTCAATTAGTAATGAAGAAAGAGAAAAGTTTGAAATGGTCTCAAAGTAGGCATGTAAAAAAGACCCAGACCCGCCGGGCCCACCCGGACCCGCCATAAAATTAACGGGGAACCCGTCTAAAATGGGTACGGGTGTGGGTGCGGGTAAAACCCGGTTTCTAGCTAAGGATTCGAGGCCGGGGGCGGTAAGACACTGAGACCCGCCCGCACCCACACCCGACCCGCCCCGAACTAATGCAATCACCATAATACTCTTAATTTTATTTTATCATGTTGCTTTATTTTCTCAGCATAATATGTTATATGCAATTTACTTTCTCTACGGCATGCGTTGCGTGAAACATTTTCTTCAGAAACGGCCGACGGCGACACGACGTTCATCCACATGGACCACAACAGCATCCCCAATGGGCGACGATGTTCATCCATATTAGTATCCCCAACAACTTTGATCCACAATAACATCCCCATCAACTTCAGCCGCTTGATTTGAAAGGTAAGATCTATCATCTATATCCTCTTTCTTGAATCAAAGGTTTGTGTGTAATTAGGTTTTAACTTGTTATTAAAAATGTTATTGAGCTTCTCTCGAATAATCGAATCTAGTACTCTATTGAACTTGTTAGATTCGGTAGCTTATGTCGAATACTAGAATCCGGTACTCTATTGTTGTCGAATCCTAAGCTTGTGTATAATTAGGTTTTAACCTGTTGTGTTCTAATAATTAGGCGAGTTCATAATCTGTTTTGGATTAATCTGTTTGGGACATGTCTATGTAGCGTTAGGTTTTCGCAATTTGTATTTGTTATGACAGTACCCTATTGTTGTTTCTGATAGTAGAACAATTTTGCATGTACGATAATGCCAGTATGTGACACCCCAATTTAATTCGAATATTAAATAATTAGGAATTTAATTATTTAATTAATTAAAGGCGTGATTATTTATATTTTTTGATTTTATTGGACTATTTAATTAAAAGGAAGAGTTGGTGGGTGAAGAGTAATTAGAGGGTGTGAGGAGTAAATCACTCTACTCTTACTAATTACCACTTATTTTATTTTATTGGAATAAATAATAGGAGTATTAAAAGGATTATAAAAAGGAAAAGAAGGAAAGGAAGGTCTTTTTGGAAAAGTTATTTCACGTAGAATTGGAGAAGAAAAGAGAAGAGAGGAAAAAGCCGACGCCGAGGAAATCGAAGATCATCGCGAGGTAAGGGGTGATTTCATTCGGTTTTAATGCCTTATGGGTTTTGGGAATCAAATGGATGATTGGGTACGTTAGGAAATTCGATTTTGATTAATATAGGTTTGTAGGATTAAACCCTATTTGTGTCGGATTGTAGGTCGGAAACCATTAGTGTGTCAAATAATAAATAGGAATGATGAAATAATGTTGTTTGATGTTATAATGGTGTAATATGGATGTATCTTGGTGTTCCCATTGTTGAAATTCGTATGGGAATGATTGAAAGTGATAAGGAATGCATAAATGCTATCAAAATACCAGATTTTAATTCTGCAGGTCGTAGGAACCGGTTCCCAGTGGGGAGGAACCGAGTTCCCAGTGTTAAACTGTCAAAATTGTAAATTTTTGTATGTAGTAACCGGTTCCCAGTGGGGTAGTAACCGGTTTCCCATACATTTTTCCAGAGGCGTGTTTTTCAGACATCGCAGGAACCGGTTCCTGTATATGTAGGAACCGGGTTCTACTGCAACATTTTCAAAAATACTTAAACTTTAAAAATTCATAACTTTCAAACTGTAAGTCCGTTTTAGTCGCCGTTTTGGACGTTGTTTCTTAAATGAAATACTCTATTTTATAAAATAAAGAAAATTATAATTAATTCATTTTATTTTGAAAAGAGTCATTTTCCGATTTGTGAACTATGGTAGTTTTAAAAATGGTGGATGAATTGGTTTAGATTGTTTTGACAAGTTGAACGAAGATTGACGCTTATGTGTTGGTTTCCTTGTTGTTTATTCATGATTGTATTGATATCATGTGTTGTGGTCGATGTTGTGTATTCATGATGGTTGTTGATCTCAGTTGTTGTTGTTGTATATACTGTGATAGTCTTACTAACTGAAGAGTAAGCGTTTGGCATATTTATGCTTTGTGATAATTATTTCATGATTATGTTGTTATCATGTGATACTTGTTGATGTTGGCATTATGTGGAATTATGTTGTGATCATAATCCGTTGAATTGATGTTGCATGCTTTTATGGTGCATGCATAAGCATTTTTATTGGTTCATTCCCATTGTGTGGAGGTGAAGTGGCAGAGCCAATAGGCTTACCTGGTTCAGAGGTAGTGAGGCTAGATTCTTGACCCAGTGGTTATGGGCGAATCATGGATTGAGATTCTTGACCCAGTGGTTATGGGCGAATCATGGATTGTCGCTGTCTTTCTACATGTAAATGGAGCAGCGGGTGAACTCGGTTCACGTTTTGGTACCACATGCATAGAGTCTGCATTGCATATGGGATTGTAACATGCTAGGATGGTTTCCAGTGTTGCAATTTCCATTGATTGATTATATTTACATGTTTATTGTATGAGATGCATTGTGAACTGAACTGTGATTTGTGTTTTGATAATGGACTAACGTATTGAATTATTCAATTGTATTTAAAAACGTATAATACATTTTATATTGAATAGAGATCTCACCCTTACTTTAATGATTTCAGATTTGAAGTGATTAGCTGCTTGGAATCGGTGAGGATAGCTCTAGAGTTGAGTCATTTAGTTAATCCGTGTGTCAGTGTCGTGCTCTGGTAGATGTAACACTGGGGAAACGTTTGTTTTGAAATCCTTTACGGATATTATTAATGGTGTTGAATTATGTTTTGATTTATGTCCTGGAATAATTATGGATGATGTATTCAGGATCTGTTATGTTTCATTTCCGCTGTTAAACATAACCTTAAGTATGTTTCATTTTAATGATTTTCTTCAGTGAAAGCATGACAACTGTTTTGATTTATATTAAAAATTGTGATGCCTCTTGATATGTGATAAATACTCTCATTATTATTTAAAAAAATCGCGGGTAATTAGAAGGGGTGTTACACAGTACCCTATTGTTGTTTCTGTTCTCCTTGATTGTGTTGTTGCTGTTGTATTTGGAGTAGAAGTTTGGCATCAATTAGAAAACTGTAATGTTGACTGGTATCTCTGGTTCTTATCAGCCTCCAATTCTGGGTTGACAAATAGTATTATCCATCATCAGCCCTTGACTAACTCCAAAGGCAGAACATTGCTGAATGGGAGGATTAGAGTTTATTTGGTCGGCTATATAATGCAGTCAGTAACATTAATTAATACATGCATGAGAAAGAAACATAAGAAAAGAGAGGAAATGATCCATTTCACTTGGTTAGTTTTGTCAGTTTATTCCAGTATTTTACCCTCTAACACAAGATACCAAGCAAGGTTCAATAATGAATAACCGCATTAGATAGATAAGATAAGAATAAGAAATTAAAATTAAGACTAAACTAATACACAATAAATAATCATATTCTTATCCCTCCCATGATTTTATTGAGTACGTCGTTATTGTTATAGTATACAAAAACAAATGGCTATGATTTTCCAACAGATAATCAAGTTTTTAAAAATCAAATATCAAATAAAGACTGTGTTTTGATTATACCAGTGGAATGGTGGAAGTTTAAGAAACTTCATTTGTACATGAGTTAATAGAAACATTGAAAAGGCCTAGGCTCATCTTCTATTCCCTTTGTCGAAACAATTCCCATTGGTAGACTTCTGGGAATATGTTTGAAGACATTATATCAGACGAGCCAATCTAAGATTCCAAATTGAAATTCCTAGAAATCTCAAAAACAATTTGCCAACCAAACAATCCCTAGGGGTTATATTTAATGCTTATTATGATATAAGTATTCATATTGGTGATTCATTTACCTTATATCTAACTAGAATGTATGTTGTGTTTCTTTCATTTTCTAGTTCTGGCAAAGGGAAGCAGCAGTGTTAAGGCAGCAATTGCATAATTTGCAAGAAAGTCACTGGTACACTTACGTCATTTTTATTTTTATTTTTATCAAAGATAGAATACATAAATTTAAACTGTTTTCTCATCCCAAAATCCAAAATATGTTTGTCTTAAAGATGAGTCAACAATGCCACGTTATAAAACAGTAGTAGCATCTAGATTTATAAGCAATCAGTTTATTTCAACATGCTTAGTTGCTTCATTGGTTTATGAGCAATCTTCATGGCTATTAAATTTCCATAAAACACTTATGAGGTTCTTCATACTCAATGATCCAATAACTAATGTCCTTACTTTACAGCATTTAAACAACAATAGTTGACACTCGGCTTTCTTTTTCATTAGCCCCATAATTTTGTACATTGGCATCCAGTAGCAACCTTGGTGGCGTTCATTATCATTGACTTTCATTTGCCTTGCAAAAATGCAATCTGAACAATACTTGCGAATTACATGAAATTATTTTCTGGCCAATTACTGAGCGTACATTACAACCAATTACTTTGACTGAGCCTTGTTAAAATCCACTCTTATAGATCAAAGTTGATTGGATATTGAATACTTAATCCTTCCAGTAACATTCTCACTATTGTATGTTGCAAAGATTAATTACTTTTGACGAAAAAGCAAATGATTCTAGTGATTTTGCAACGACTAGAAGAGGTTTACACAGTTTCATTGATTTTGAATACTTGTTATTCTAATGTTTATAATTATTCTTGTCTTTATCCTATTCCAAATGTTATCCTTATCCTATTGTGATAAATTTTAGTTTATTCTTATTCTTATGTACAACTTAATTACTTTATAGGATAATAAGTTATGGAAAATGAAGATACCACTCAAACACGATGTCCACCTATCTCACAAGAAAGTACACACCAACCAATTCCCAATGAAAGTGGTAACCAATTAGTTGATGTTCCTCCTCCCACGCCAAATGATAATATGGAGGTTGATAGCCAAACAACCACAAGTCATCGATCTAGACAGAAAATTTTTGTATGGAATCATTTTACAAAGGTCAAAGTTGACAGAAAATATAAGGCTCAATTTAATTATTGCTCAAAGAAGCTTAATGGATCATCAAATGATGGGACGTCACATATAAAAGGCCATTTGGGAAGTTGTCCTAAAAAGAAGATTTTGAACCCATCTGATAAAGGACAAACAATTCTTACGCCTAGATCCATGCTAGGTAAACAAGAGTTGAGTACTGGAATTTATGATGTAGAAAATTCTAAGAAAGAGCATGCACATGCAATTATTTTGCATGAATTTCCGCTTTCAATAGTGGATTATATTGGTTTTAGAAGATACTCAACTTCTCTCCAACCAATATATCAAGTTCCTTGTAGAAATACTATAAAGAAGGAGATACTCAAAGTATACAATATGGAGAGATCATCAACTTTGAAGTTGTTAGAAAATCTTGAAGAAAGAGTGGCCATTACTTCTGACCTTAGGACCTCGAGCAATCAAAAAAAGGGATATATGGCTGTCATTGCTCATTACATTGATGGAAACTGGAATTTACAGAGTCACATTTTGAGGTAAATCTAATTTCTTCTAATAATAGATTAATTGCATATTATATATAGTTTTGTGAATCACATTTTGAGGTAAATATAATTTGTTTTAATAATAGTTTTGTGAATCACATTTTGAGATAAATATAATTTCTTCTAACAATAGTTTTGTGAATCACATTTTGAAGTAAATCACATTTATACTAGTTTTGTGAATCTTATTATGTTAGGTTCATTTATGTTCCTGCACCTCATACTAGTGAAAATCTTTGTGGTGCATTGGTTGAATTTTTGATGGATTCGAACATTGATTCTAAATTTTCTACTATCACTTTGGACAATTGTAGCACAAATGATGCGATGATTGAAAAAATTAAGGCTAAGTTGAAACCAGAGACATTATTAAGGGACAGGGCCTTACTTCATATGTGTTGTTGTGCACATATACTAAATTTGATAGTAAAAGAAGGGTTATAATTTGTGAAAGAATGAATAAAGATGATTCGAGATAGCGTTTCATTTTGGATAGCAACTCCTAAAAGGAAGGAACGGTTTGAGGATACATGTAAACAATTAAAAATACCTTGCACCAAGAATTTAGTTTTAGATTGTCCAACTAGATGGAATTCTACCTACAAGATGCTTGATGTTTCTATTTTGTATGAAGAGGTATTTAATAGATTAGCAATCCGTGTAACTCAGTACACTTGTTTGCCAACAACTTTATATTAGAAATTTGCAAAAGAGATTTGTGTAAAATTGAAATTGTTCAATTCTATCATTGAAGTGTTTTCTGGAACTAAGTATCCAACTGCTAATGAATACTTTCCTAAGATTTTTCAGATTAAAGTTTCATTACTTGAGTGGATTGAATCCTCTGACGAATTGGTAAAAAGAATGGAGGAAAATATGTTGGTAATGTTTGAAAAATATCGGAGTGTGATTCATGAAAGAATGGGGGTTGCTGCTGTTTTGGATCCTAGGTATAAAACTGATTTGCTTGAATAATATTGTGGAGTCTTCTATGGGAATGATGTTGATTCCCATGTTAAGTCAATCAGACAGTTGTGTTACGAGTTGCTTTATGATTATCAATTAAAATTGAACAAGGATTCTAGAAGTGAATCTGAAATGTTGGATGCTATTGTTGGTAATGTTAGTAATGAGGAAGTTTATTTAGAACTTCATCTATTAAAACAAGAAAAAAAATAGCAAGAACTTCATCTGTTAAAATATAGTTGGATGTTTATTTTGAAGAGGAAGTTTTACCAAGAAGTCCAGATTTTGATAATTTATTATGGTGGAAGTTGAATGGGATTAAGTATCCAACATTTCAAGTAATTGCAAGGGATGTATTGGCAATTCTTGTTTCTACCGTGGCTTCTGAATCCGCATTTAGTACGAGTGGTCATCTCGGAAGCCCTCATCAAAGTAGACTTCATTGGACCACTTTAGAAGCTTTAATGTGTGCAAGAAGTTGGTTATGGAGTGTTGAGAATTATGGTAAAGACCTTTCTTGTTTATATTTTTTATTTTTACTTGCCAAGACAATCATTGACTATATTTTACTATATTGATAGGTAATTTGAAATCTAACGTGGGAAATAAAAATGCTATTTTACTAACTGAAATGGAGTCTGATGATGAAGGTATTATTCATACTATTTGTATTAAATTTGTCAAGTTAAATTTTTATGTTTTAACTTTTATTTTTTAATACAGGTGAGTTGTTGATCGATGGTGCTACTTCTATTTCCAACTCCTGCCTCGAAGATGAAGATTATTAAAAAATTTGTTGTTTATTTGGAACTTTTTTTGTTATGATGATATAGTATATTTTGTTCCATGTTGTTTGAATGGTTCTTTTGTTGATTGTATTGTTTTAATTTTGTATTTTTACTTTGCAAAAAATTGTTGGTTGTTGGGAGTGATTTATACTTTGATATATTAAAAGATTACACTCTTTTAATGAATCACAACCAATTATAGTTGTTGATTGAAGGGTTATGATAGAAAAATATTTGGAATGGTGTTTGAATATTAAATCGTACAATTATTTACTAAAATTAAGGGAGATTTTTGTATTTTTGATGTATTTGTTAATGTTGTGTTTGTGGAAAAAAATAGGTATTTTTTTATTTAAAAAAAACAATTTTCGCGGGTGGGCGGGTGTGGGGGGCAGGTAACCCATTGGGGGCGGGTTTGGGGATAAGTTTCAACCCCCTACAGGTTTGGGGGAGGGGGCGGGTCTACTACTGGGGTTGCGGGTGCGGGTGCGGGCTTAACTAAACCCGCCCCCGACCCGCCCCGTTGCCATCCCTATCTCAAAGGTTGAAGTCAGTCTCTCATTCAGCTATCTGTTGGTGTCTCTACTTTCAAAAGGACTTCACTTTCATTGAACATTGTGGAGAGTTCCCTAATGTACCACTCCTTGGAATAAGGGGAGGTATCACTTACAAGCCTTCTCTAGCATTACGATAGTTTGGTTATGCTCAAATAGATGGTCCTCATGATATACTTATTCAAGACATTATATTTGACTACGACAACGATCTCCATGACTATCGCCTAAGATTTGTGCATGCTTGGGGTATGGCGAAGAAAACTGATACCAAAACCTTGGGGCATAAAAATTCCATTCCTTGTGAACCTTACCTCAAATGGGTGCAATCTCGTGTTCAAAATCTCATGATGCCATATACTGCTGTCCTGCCAGTAATTATGGAACTTGTTGCTGTATGTGGTGAACCCGATACCATTTTTCATCCAGACATGCCTACTAATTTTGAAGAATTAAAGAGATCCTGGATTCAACGCAAAGAATAAAGGCATACATTTGAAACTCAATTCTATGCTAGCGAAAAAAGAGTATTGGAATTATCAAAGCTACTTCACGAGGAACAACGCATTAAAACCTACCTCAACACAAAAAGGAAGCGTCCAAGGGAGGCCTAAGTATTAGGAATTTTATTTTTTACTTGAACTCTCTTTTGATTACTGATCAGACTAATAAAAAAGTTTGTTCGTGCTTTTTTTACCAAATTTAAATTCCTAAGGTCCTTGAAAATATTGCATTGCATAACATTGCATATCATAGCATAACATTTCAAAACAGGTACTTTGAAGACCGATTCACTCATTCTCTCACTGTTTATTTCAACAGAAATGTCTCTCAAACAAACTGTCAAAGATCTCCAGGCTCAAAATGCTCAATTCTATGAGATGTTCACCAATTTGGCCCAAGGTCAGAAAGATCTGAAGAAAAGGTATAGAGGTCTAGTCAAGGTAATCAAACAGCTTGAGTTCTCAGACAAGAGCGGTAAAACTGAAGAAAGTATAAAAAACAATGAAGGAAGCCATTGTGAGTCTGAAAAAGAAGAGGAAGACTATATGAGCAAGCAGCAATCTGACAATGAGAAGTACAAGTAACTTGAAGACCGCCTAAATGCTATGGAAAATCTGAAAATGTTAAGGTTGACTTTTGATGATCTGAGTCTGGTTCCCGGAGTGGTAATTACTCGCAAGTTCATAGTTCCTATGTTTTCTAAGTACGATGACATTTCTTGTCGAAAACTTCATCTGAAGTCCTATGTTCAGAAGATCCATCCTCATACTAAAGACAGGAAGTTATGGATACATTTTTTTCAAGAGAGTTTGTTTGGAACACAGTTGGAATGGTATTATCAGCTAGAGAATACCCATATTCGTACATGGAATGATTTGGCAGATGCTTTCTACAAACAATACCAGTACAATGCTGAATTGGCACCAACCCGTATGCAATTCCAGAGCTTGCCTATGGTCCGTGATGAGAAGTTCAAATAGTACTCCCAAAAATGGAGAGATCTAGAAAGACGGGTTCAACCACCCTTGTCTAATAGGGAATTGGTTGATATGCTCATGGGAACGCTGATAGGCCCATTCTTCAATCATCTGATTGGAAACTCCTCAGCCGAATTCAACAAACTGGTATTAACAAGCGAACGTATCGAAGCTGGAATCAAGAGCGGAAAGATTCAAGTTGAAATATGCTCGAATACTGCGAAGATATCTTTTGGTGGGAAGAAAGAAGCCAATACTGTATATGGTAAAAAGAGTCGTGAAAAAGCTGATCGTAATCAATCTGTGGGGGCAGTTCTGATCTCCAATACCACGCCAGTGCAATCACAACAAGATAACACACGTAGACAGAATGCACCAAGAAAACAGTTTACAAAGATCAACATGCCTTTATATCAAGCACTACAACACATGTTTAAATTAGAGCTGATTACCTTGAGAGATCCTCCTCAACACGTCAACACCTTCTGAAGTAAAATCCTAATGCAAGGTGCACATACCACTCGAACAGCACGGGGCACGACACCAACTACTGTTGGGTCTTGGAGAACAAGATCTCAGACATGATTGAAGCTTGGGAAATTGAATTCGACCCTCCTGTAGAAACTATGAATGTGGTCGATGCACTATTGCCTGACCATGGTATAAGTGCAAATGCCATTAACAATGACTCATATGTCTTTGATGTGAATGAGTTGACCATTCCCCTATTACTGTCAAGAAGGATTTGTTGATAGCCGGTTTATTTCTAGGATGTCCTGAAAACTTCCGTTGGTGCGCATCTAACTCCAATGGATGTGCTTGGTTGAGTCAAACCTTGTCATGTAGTGATTAAAATAAATAGGACCAATTGATAACTTGTAGCATACATACAAATAAAATGTGACAAGCATTATTTAAAAAATCTGAAATTTGTTTTTTTGTTTGGACAAACAGGATTAGGGATAATTCAGGATTGGGCCTAGCGCCATTTGGATTCATACCCCCCACGCTTGTTGGGCCTTAGCGCCATATAAGTAATTTTAGTTCAATCTTGGAATTTGGAACACACCTCCCTTGTTTCCAGACACAATCTCAACACATACCCAATCTTGCTTCCGATTTAAATTGTTTCGACATGTAAAAAATACAAAAAAAATAGGTTCCTGACATTTTAATGTCTTAGAATATTTTTGATTTTTTTTTTGAATTTTTAACAATTAATTTCCTTTATTTTTTAATCAATTTTTGATAATATGTTTAGAAACGATTTCTCCATGATACCGTGCACATTTTGAAGTGGTTTTCGATCAGTTCTCGACAATAAAAATATGAATAAATAGGTTCCTGATAATTTTGTACTTTTAGAGTTTTATTACATTTTTTAGGGATTTTTTGTAATTAAAATTCAATCTTCTTTTAATTTTTTTCTATAACATGTTTAGAGACGATTTTTCCCATAATACTTCGCATTTGGATGCGATTTTTGATTGTTGCTTAACAACAAAAATTCCAAAAAATAACATTATGATTCTATGATGTATTAGTATCTTTTAGATATTTTTTTCATAATTGTTTAGATCTTTTTAGGTCTTTATTCGATTTTTCTTTTGTGCAAACACAAAGATGTATAATTACTTGCTATTTCACCATGTTAGGAATCGATCTTTTGCATACGGGGCCTAATTTTCTTTCTAACAATCAACTAGATTTTTGACTAACATGTTGACATGTTTATGTAGTTGTACCTTGATTTGTAATTCATAATCGAGAAATATGATTAATGTATCATGATAGTTGATCATTAAAGCGACGATTAATCATTTTAACCTCGTTTTGTGCATAAATATGTTTCAGCCATGATTTTTATTGTTTAATTTGTTTGAGATCATTGAATATGAGTTAGCTACTGACTTGTGAAGTTCTATATCTAATTTAATTCAATAATTCCATAATTCTCAAGTTTCGATTATAGTTTGTGTGGTTTAAAAGCATGTTTCTCCTTTGTCGTTTGAATCGATTAATTTTAGGAGTGTAATACCATGTGTTTCTTAGAAACTTTAGGACATTTCCCCCAATTAATTTTAGTTAAATATAAACTTCATCTTAGGGTTGTAAACAGAACTTTAAAGCTAACCTTTAGCTGTATAAATCTTAGGAACTAGTTTGATATTTGTATAGTTCTTCTAGGTTCCTCTTGCATGATAAATTTGGAATGTTTTCCTCTACTTTTAGGAATGTTTAGTTAAACGTTAGGATGTGTAGTTTCTTCCCCCTATCAGGGAGTTACACTTCATGCTTCGATTTCTTTGGGATTAAGGAGTTTTAGGCCATTTTAGTGTAGATCTGTGGTCTCCAACTTCTCCAAATCCCTAGTTATGCTTAGCATTGCATTTGAGGACTAGTGTGATAGATTTAGCTCGATTTTGATATTGTTCATGGGTTATTTTGCATTATGTATGTGTGTCTTTCCGGCTTTCCATTCTCATTTTGCTATACATGTTCATATTCTATTTCTTCGCATTTGGATCATATTTTTGACTTGCGATGTGAGTATGCAATTATATTCGCGCCTCCTTGTTATTTTTGACGTGTTTGTTGACTTTTTCAAGGTACATTGAGGATATTTTGGTTAGGTACCTAATCTTTGTACCCTAACACACCATTTCTCCCATGGTTACCACTTCTTCTATGGTCTTGCTTGCGTTTTAAACGCACTTTGCTTTGTGTTTTCTCATGTTACGAGAAACACGTATTCTGCTATTTTGTCTGGATATGTACTTTTGTGTAGGTGTTCCGATTGTTGTGAGGACGTGTCTGTTATACGCATATATTGCACGATATCACCTTGTGGATTGTATTGATTGAGCTATTTTTGATTATTGCTTTGTTGATAGCATCTTACTCGAAGTTCTCCGGAGTATTTTTAGCTCACAGTGCTCTTCAGATTTATTATCCGTTTGGTAATGGCTATACTCTGTTTATCGCATTCTTTTACATCTTTCCTAGATATTACGAGAAGTAGGGTTTTACCGCTTTGTTTGCCATTATTAGGATAGGAGCGTTGGGCTCAAAGTTTTTGTTTAAATACCTGTAGTTAGGCATTCTGCAAATTGTGTGCCAATTGTGTTTGGTTTCTTTAAAACCCTCCACCGTGTATAGGAAGGTGATTCTCAGTAAGTGTTTACAATTATTCTTGCATAGGTCAATAGTGGTTGGGCAAACTGACGTGGCACCAACAAGAAAAGTCCCACTTTTTATATTTCCTGCTATCCAGTCATGATGATATGATGGGGCACGAGGAAAGGGTCAGCAATCAACCCCCGCACAGTTCTAGTCCGTGTCAGCTCAGCACATGCGAATCGTGTTACTTCCTTATTGAGTCAATGATAATAAAGTGGCAAGAGTTCCCTATTGTGACTCTCCACGCTTTCTTAGGGTTCGCATTTATTGCAGAGCTTGCATCATTTACTCTTCACACTTGACAATTCATGTCATGCGGTGATACCATTCATGGGAATAAGAATGTGTTGGCTGTTGGTTCCTTCTGGCCCTCGGCTTTCTGTTGTAGGCTATGGGACTTTCTCATTTCCCTGCGCTTGTGTGACATTTGTTTGTGCATTGCATTGTTTGTGTGCTTATGCCAAAGCACTTGTTTGCTAAATCCCTTTGTATCCTTTGGTTTTACAACCAAGACGGATATAGGATAGTTTACCCAGGTTTGCTCGGTTAGGATAGTCTTCGAGCTTAGAATTTTATTCTCAACCATAGGGTCATTTTTACATGATAACATTAGGGTAGAAATATTTAGTTTCCCTTGTTTTCTAGTTCCTTTTGCATCCTTGCATGTAATAAAACTAAAACTTGTTTTCTTTTCTTTTGAAAATCAAAACACTTAATAATGGTTCAAACTCCTTTTCAAGGTAAAATCAACCAAACAATGTAAATCTTTTTCTCCTACGGGCTATCTTTTTGTGTTTAAAACCTTTTTCTGAAAGGATGTGCTTCACCCGCACCTTCCTAAACTTTTTCCGAAAGGATGTGCTTCACCCGCACCTTCCTAAACTTTTTCCGAAAGGATGTGCTTCAGCCACACTGTTAAAAAACCTTTTAAGAAAGGAAAGGACGTGCTTCACCCGCACCGTTCGTTAAAAAAACACAAAACCACCCAAACATATGAGTCGAACTACGACGCTCTGACTTTCCCATTGCACGAGGAAATACGTAGGCATCTTGTCACTGGGCTCGATCGAGCAAACTTTGTAAATACTTCCTTCGTTTCCCCATGTTTTCTTTATTTTCTTTTCTTTCACATGCATTTCCCTTAGCATAGCATTGTAGTGATTAAGAAGTAAATACATAAAAACACACCAATTAGATAGAAATTAGAAGTGGATACCGTAGAGTACTACAGACGTGTGGAGTGCTAATACCTTCCCCTCGCGTAATAAACTCCCTTACCCTCTCTCTTAGTCGCAAGACCATTTCTTATCCCTTTCAAGTTTTCTCGATGTTTACCATTCTCCTTTGGCGAGATAAAAAACGTTTGATGGCGACTTCATTGATATAGTTATCCGATGATGTTTAGCCGATTGTTTCAGCTGGCGACTTCACTAGGGACCGTCTAGACCTCTTGCTGGTTTGATTAGGAGTCGATCCTAGCTTTTATTTTCTTGTCTATTGGATTTTATTTATTTATTTGCTTTATCGTATCATCCTTTGTATGCTTGCATTGCATCCTATGTGACATTTTATCGCTTTCATGTATCTTGTACTTTGTCTGCTGTTGTGCTGAGATATTTGGGGTGGGAGTTTCAAGAGGTAAAAGGCCCATTACCTAGGCCAGATATGTATAGGATAGACGAATGTTCATCTCATATCCTGTGTGGAAGGAGAGAGTGGGACGACCGTCCCTTTTGTGGGGCCCAAGTGTTTTGTGCTCTCTAAGTGGTTTCTTCTTGCACGTATGTGTTGGATCTATGTCATAGTAATTTTGTTCCTTTAAGTAACTAGTGTTCATAGTTTATAATATTAGTTCGATTAGTAATTATTGACGAAATAGTGATTATTCTAGCAGATGTGGTAGTAGCAGTATAGAAACAACCTTGTAATAGGATACCAAAAATTGAACAGTAGCATGTAACTTAGTATTAAAAACGGAAAAATAGCAACTTAAGGCTTTTGGCTGAATTAGAAATTTAGCAGAACTAATTGTATAGTATTGTTAGCAGACTGTAATATTTAACAGGAGCAGTGTAGTTTGATAGCAGGCTTTTTTTATAACAGTGTAATTTTAGATACAAGAAAACAATTATATCAGCCGTAAAATTTGACCAGAACACTCTAAGAAATGATAATAAAAATAGTACCTAAACACAGTACCGAATTAACCGGGATAGTAAATTAAGGGGTATAATTAGTTGTCCGGAATTAATTGAAAATTGTTGGGATGGTTCGTATATTTTAGTAGGTGATTACGATTGTTCTATTTTGTTGAAATTGGGTTGAATGTATCATGTTGTCGATTTGTTTGTGAATTATTGGCGAGGAATATGTTACTGTAATATGGTTGTTATTTATGCAAAGTTGCAGGGTGTTTTTAGTGACGATAATTACCTCTAATTATTGGTAATAACAGTGATATAGACGTATGCCCCGTGAAGTGAATTTATGTTGTTGTTGTATGTTGTTAGTGTTGCATTACATTTGCATCCTTATGAAGGCTTGTATTGGCGGAATTGTGAAGAAGGCTTATGCCTTGTGCCTCTATTAATTGGCAGTAGTGAAGGGAGCTGAAGTTCTGTTGGTACCACATGCATATGCATTATTGCATCTCATTTGAATTGGCATAAATTGAATGTTGTGAAGTGAATTGATTAAAGATGTTGTAATTGTGAAGTGAATTGATTGTTGATGCTGTAATTGCGAATTGATAATTTCTGTATGATTTAGTTCTAATATATTATTTATCATACGCTTATTTATATTGGTAGATATCTCACCATTTCCTATTTGTTCGCCGTTGCCTTTATATTGGTAACGTGCAGGTAATGAGGAGTAAAGAATTTAGTAGTTTTTGGCGTCGTTGCTCTGATACATAGCACTCGGGGGGAATGAACGCTTATTGATTTTATATTGTTTTCCATTGTACTGTTGATGTTGCTACTTTAAGAATTTGTTTCCTTTGAATTAAGTTGTTTAAAGGATGCTATGTTTCTTTAGAAGTTTTGAAAGTTTATGAATTCGCTTCGTAGTTATTTAATAAAGTTGAATTATTTTTGGAGACTATTTAATTATTATAAGTTCTATGAATTATTAAGTGTTATGTATCTGCTATGTTAAGATATTATGTTGTTTTTTTTAAGTTGATAATATAATGCCTCAGGTTGTGGAAATTTTATAACTCTGATTTTATTATTATCTGTCGGGTAGAATTGGGAGGTTACATATTACAAAAAACAATTGCTCGCTATTATTTTGGTTTTCTCCAAATTTCTCTTTGTACAGTTTAAATAAATTTTTTGTGAAGGTACCATTGAAACCGTCTTGAAGAGATGAAGAGAATGGTGTAACGGCCCGAATTTAATTAATTGGTTAATTAGATTATTTAAAAATTTGATTATTAGATTTACTCGAAGTTCGAGAATCAATCGGGTTTGTCAGTATTATTTTGGGAAAAGTATTTGGATTATTAAGTTAAAGTCAAATTTTTTTCGATTAGTCAGAGAATAAATAAATTTGATTAAGTTGAAGAAATAATATTAGAAATAATATTATTATTAATAATGGACTATTTTATTAAATTGAGTTGCGCTTTAATTGTGGTGTCGCAAAGTAATAAGGAGGTGTGTCTCTTAGGCCCATTTAGATTACTAAGAGATTGAATAAAATAGTATTATTATTTTTAGCTGTTTTATAAAAGAAAGATAGTCATTAGAAGAAAGGAAAAAAAGGAATAGGATTTTGGACAAGGAGGCAAGAGAAAAGAAAGTTCTAGAGCCAAGGTTCTAGAAATTCGATCAAGGTTTAGAGTTGCCATCAATCCGAAGAGGTAAGGGTGGAGTTCTAACTTTATAATGGGATATATGATGGATGATTTGTGGGATGGGGTTTATAGGTTTGCCTTTGTTTTGGTGTTTTGATTGTTGTGGTTTGATTCCAAATTGTTGCCTAATAATCCATGAAATTGGTTGTATGAACTGGCATATGTTGTTTTAGTTTGACAACTTATGTTGTTATTGCATTGTACTGAATCGTTTTGGTCTGTACGTGATTTGGGTGCCAAATTTTAGGAAAAAGGGCATGAGAAAGATGCTGGCAGCGCAGAAAATCTAACTGAGTTACGTTAAGTTTGCGGCGCCAACGGGTTGACGCGACACGAACTGGGTTCCTGCTAATGTCACGGCGCGCAGATGGTTTCGCGGTCCGTAATTTGTGATTTTGGATATATTTTTCTTATTTTGAATTATGCCCATATTTATTAGTTGATGTAATTCACTTATAGTTGGCTACTTTGAGTGGGATAATACTGGTGATTAGTTAGGGAATTAGCTCCAAAAATCGAAGTAGCGAATTAGAGAGATTAGTAAACTAATTGATCTATGGTGAAGATAGTATGAATTCCAATGTTAGGGTTATAACAATTGAACATAGGAATAATAAGAACTTGTAATAAAGTGGAATTAATGATACCAGAGTTAATTAAAAACAGTACCAAAAATTGTGTTGGTAGTTTTAAACGGTGCAACTAACTGATAGGAATTTGAAGGAATCAAAATAGTATGCTATTAGAATCAAATAAATAATTGATTAAAATTGGTAGAAAGTTTATTGATAAACTGATAATATGGTTTAATGGTGTTCAATTAAATTAAGTTGGTTTAGTTGGATTATGTAGATTATATGAATACTGACACGAGCAAAATGGTTGAAGATAACAGACATTGTTTTGGTTAACTAAGTTTTTGTGGTAGCATTGTTGTGACACCCCAAATAATTTGATTATTAAATAATTAAAATTTTTAATTATTAATTTAATTAGAAATTTAATTTTTGGTATTTTTGGATTATTAGAATTAATTAATTAAAATGAAAGTGGAATTGTTGGTGGTGTGAAGTGTAATGTGTGTGTGGGAGGGGGGGGGTGAGGAGTAAAAGGCTTTACTCACACTATTTATTTTATTTTTATTATTTTGGAATAATAAAAGGAATAATAAAAGGGAAAAGAAAGAAAAAGAGGAATAGAAGGTTTTCATCATTCGTAAGGGGTGATTTCGATTGATTAACATGCCTTATCGGTTTTAATTGCAATATAATTGATCGTAGTATGTTAAGAATTCTAAATTTAGTAATTCTAGGTTTTCGTAGAATTATCCCAACTTGTGTCGGATTGTGTAGAATTGAGTAATTTGGATGTTATAGGGTCATCAGGAATGATCGGAGAATGTTATATTGCATATTACTGTTGTTGGATTGTGTAATTATATTGTGTTTGGATGTTGGAATCGTGTGGGATTGATAGGAAGTGAGTGGATATGCATAATGCTGTCAAAATTGCATAATTTTGGTTCTGTAGGTCGCAGGAACCTTTTCCCATGTGGGAGGAACCGGGTTCCTGGTATAAAAACAAGAAGAGGAACATTCTGGGTTGCTGGGAACCGGATACTCCTGGGGAGGAACCGGGTTCCCAGTTCATTTTTTCAAAGAAAACTGATTTTTCTGCTGGGAACCGGGTTCCTTCCTGGAGGATCTGGGTTCCCCATACATTTTTCCAGGGGGCGTTTTTTTGAACTTTGTGGGAACCGGGTTCTCCCTTGGAGGAGCCAGGTTCCACTGTTACTTTTTGAAAAATTCCAAACTTTAAAAATTCATAACTTTCAAACCGTAAGTCCGTTTTGAGCGCCGTTTTGGACGTTGTTTCTTAAATTAAGTACTCTATTTTATAAAATGAAGAAAATTATAATTAATGGATTTTATTTTGAAAAGAGCCATTTTTCGAATTGTGAACAATGAGAGTTATGGGAATGGTGGATGAATGAGTATAGGATTGTTCTTACAGGTTGAACGTGGAATGAAGCTTGTATGTTATTTTCCTGCTGTTTGTTCATGATTGTATTGATATCATGTGTTTTTGTTGGTGTTGTATATACCTGGTAGTTGTTGATCTTAGTTGTTGTTGTTGTGGTATATACTGGTGATAGTCTTACCAATTGAAGGGTAAGCGTTTGACATATTTATGCTTTGTGATGATTTATTTCATGATAGTTGATGATATCATGTTGTGGTTGATGATGGTTTATGATGTCTGATGTGGTCATAACTTGTATTGAATGTTGCATGCTGGTGTTGTGCATCCATATGCATACTGGTGAAGTTAATTCCCATTGTGTGGAATTTGACTTGTATTGCCAATAACCGTACCCGGGTGATGATGGATGGTGAGGCTGGATTCGTGTCCAGGTGATTATGGACGAATCGATGATTACTGTATCCTGGTGATGATGGATTAATGTGTGTGACTTAGTTCACGTTTTGTTACCACATGCATTGAGTCTGCATTTGTATTTGCATGGGATTGTAACATGTTAGGATGGTTTCCAGTGTTACAATTCTGTTGTTGTTGTTGTGCATAATGAAATGTGTGGTTGTAATTGTGTGTTGAAATATGAATTATGCTAGAATGGGTGGATTAATATACTTGTGATATTATGTTGTCTGAGGAACTTATAATGCACATTAATTATGATGAAATCTCACCCTTACTTTAATGATTTCAGATTAAAGTTAGTAGCTCAGGAGTTGGTGAGGATGGCTCTAGAGCTATGTTATTTTGTGTTCGCGTGTCAGTGTCATGCTTTGATAGGTTGTAACACTGGGGAACGTTTAGCTGAGAAAATTATTTAGTATTCATTTATTATTTAAGTTACTTTGGGAATAATTATGATTCAGTTTTATTCCGTTTTGGTTTTGTGGTACTTTTCAGCTGTGTAAGACATGATATTAATTTGACTGATTATTCTAATGAACCTTTCAGTGAAGCATGACTACTGTTTATTAAGGTTTTATTTTATTCTGAATTGTGACATCCCTTGTTTCCATGTTAACTCTGATTTAATTAAAATATTCGTGGGGTATTTTAGAAGGGGTATGACAATAGTGTTATCAGAGCATAGTCGGTCGTTGTGACCAGTGTCTTAATGTCATTATCCCTTTGTGAGCGACAAGTGTGTACAACATCGCCATTTGCTTTTCTGATTGATTATTGCAGGAGTAGTGTGAAACTAAGTGGGGGAGAAGATATGCTTCCCGGATATGTTCCAATTGTAAGTCATTGGTACGAGGTACTGCTTGAGAAGACAGTGCAAGTGTGGTTAGAGTTGTCGGAATCGTTTGGACCGTGAGTCATAGTTGGATGTGCAAAAAGGTGAGTATGATTCTGAGAATAAGAAGTGTTTGTAATGATGATTTATACTCCAGTATGATTACGGATGTCTATTGACAAATTGAGGACTTGATCACCCTTAATCTCTTGTTGATAGTAGACGAAATCGTATTGGATGGTATACAATTATCTTGCTATCTAAATGGAGCATATAGTGATGAATATGAATGAAGTTTGGTAGAAGCTTGTGAACCATATGAGTTGACGTATACTCTAAAAAGGACAATGAATTAAGATGGATGATCAGAGTTGCACAGCTGTTAATGATGGTGTTGTGGTGTTTATGTTGTATTCTTCGATGGAAGCGAAGGGAAAGGCTAAGAGTAGTGAATTGCTAGTGGTGAATGAATTTCCATAACTGTTTCCGGAAGATGTCAGTGAATTTCCACCTAAGAGTGAAGTAGAGTTTATTATATATTTGATTCTTGGAACTAGTCCGGTGTCGATGGCGCCTTATCGCATGTCGGCATCTGAGTTATCATAATTGAAGGAGCAGTTAGAAGAGTTACTTGAGAAGAAGTTTATTCGTCCAAGTGTTCTGATGTGGGGTGCTCTTATGTTGTTGGTTAAGAAGAGAAAGGGTTCGAGGAGACTATGTGTTGATTACCGACAGTTGAACAAAGTTACAATCAAGAATCGGTATCCCTTGCCGAGGATTGATGATTTGATGGATCAGAAAACTGCATTTAGAACGAGGTATGGACATTATGAGTATTCTGTTATGCCGTTTGGAGTTACTAATGCACCTGGTGTTTTCATGGAGTATATGAACAGGATATTTCATCCGTATCATGATAAGTTTATGGTGGTATTTATTGACGATATTCTAATCTATTCAAAGAATGATGAAGAACATGCAGAACATCTTAGAATTATGTTGGAACTGTTGAAAGAGAAGAAGTTGTATGCGAAGTTATCTAAGTGTGAATTCTGGTTAAGTGAAGTAAGCTTTCTTGGTCATGTGATTTCCAAGAATGGTATTGCTATTGATCCTACGAAGGTAGAAGCGGTATCTCAGTGGGAAGCGCCGAAGAATGCTTCTGAGATCCGTAGTTTTCTTGGTCTTGCAGGTTATTACAGGAAGTTCATTGAAGGATTTTCCAAATTAGTGTTGCCATTGACTAAGTTGACAAGAAAGGGTCAAGTGTTCGTTTGGGATTCTGAATGTGAGAAAGGATTCCAAGAGTTGAAGAAGAGGTTAACTAGTACTCCGATTCTCATTTTACTGAATACGGCAGAATCTTTTGTTGTGTATTGTGATGCGTCATTGATGGGTTTAGGTGGTGTGTTGATGCAAGATAATTAGGTTGTGGCGTATGCTTCGAGACAATTGAAGGTTCATGAAAGGAATTATCCGAATCATGATTTAGAATTGGCAGTAGTGGTATTTGTTTTAAAATTATGGAGGCACTACTTGTATGGTTCTCGATTTGAGGTATTCAGCGATCACAAGAGTCTGGAGTATCTCTTTGATCAGAAAGAGCTCAACATGAGGCAGAGAAGGTGGTTAGAATTTCTAAAGGATTACGATTTTGGTTTGAATTACCATCCTGGTAAGGCAAATGTTGTTGCAGATGCCTTGAGTAGAAAGTCTTTGCATATGTCGATGTTGATGGTTCGTGAATTGGATTTAGTTGAACAATTCAGAGGTTTGAATTTGGTATGTGAGACTACTTCTAATAGTGTTAAATTGGGTATGTTGAAGTTGACTAGTGGTATTCTGGAAGAAATTTGAAATGGACAGAAATCTGATGTTGGGTTGGTTGATAAATTGACATTGATCAACCAAGGTCAAAGAGGTGAATTCCGAGTTGACGAGAATGGTGTTATGAAATTTGGTGAAAGGGTGTGTGTTCCGGATATTGCCGAGATTAGAAAGAGTATTTTGGAAGAAGGACATCGTAGTGGGTTGAGTATTCATCCTGGTGCTACTAAAATGTATCATGATTTGAAGAAGTTATTTTGGTGGCCTGGAATGAAAAAGGAAATTGCCGAGTTTGTGTATGCTTGTTTTGTTTGTCAGAAGTCGAAAATTGAACATCTGAAATCGTCAGGATTGATGGAACCGTTGTTTGTTCCGGAATGGAAATGGGATGGCATTTCTATGGATTTTGTATCTGGTTTGCCGAGGATAGCGAAGAATTGTGATTCTATTTGGGTTATTGTTGATCGGTTGACAAAATCTGCTCACTTATTTCCGATAAGAATGGATTATCCTATGGTAAGGTTGGCAGAGTTGTATGTCGAGAAGATTGTGAGTTTGCACGACGTTCCTTCTAGTATTGTGTCGGATAGAGATCCAAGGTTTACGTCTAAGTTTTGGACAGGGTTGCAAGAAGATTTGGGTACTAAGTTGCGATTGAGTTCTGCTTACCATCCACAGACAGATGGTCAGACAGAGAGAAAAATTCAGTCGTTAGAGGATTTGCTGCGAGCTTGTGTGTTGGAGAAAGGTGGAGCTTGGGATAGTTATCTACCATTGATTGAGTTTACCTACAACAATAGTTTTTATTCGAGTATTGGCATGGCTCCGTTTGAGGCATTGTATGGTAGGAGATGTCGGACACCGTTGTGTTGGTACAAATCTGTAGAGAGTGTTGTGATTGGACCGGAAATTGTCCAACAGACTTCAGAAAAGATTAAAATGATTCAAGAAAAGATGAGAGCTTCTCAGAGTCGTCAGAAGAGTTATCACGATAAGAGGAGGAAAGATCTTGAGTTTAGTGAACGAGAACATGTGTTTATGTGAGTTACTTCGATGACTGGTATTGGTCGAGCTTTGAAGTCAAGGAAGTTGACTCCACGCTTTATTGGTCTGTTTCAGATTACCAAGAGAGTTGGGAAGGTTGCGTATCAGATTGCCTTACCACCGTCACTTGCAAATTTGCATGATGTTTTCCATGTATCTCAGCTGAGGAAGTACATCACTGATCCGTCTCATGAGATTCAGGTAGATGATATACAGGTACGAGAGAATTTGACTGTTGAAGCATTGCCTGTGAGAATTGACGACCGAAAGTTGAAACAGTTGGGAGGTAAAGAGATAGCACTGGGGAAGGTAGCTTGGGGAGGACCAGCAGGTGGAAATGTCACTTGGGAGCTGGAGAGTCAGATGAAGGACTCTTATCCCGAGGTATGTTTTCATCTAAGGTATGTTTTCGAGGACGAAAACTCTTTTAGTGGGGGAGAGTTGTGACACCCCAAATAATTCGATTATTAAATAATTAGAATTTTAAATTATTAATTTAATTAGAAATTTAATTGCTGGTATTTTTGGATTATTATAATTAATTAAAATGAAAGTGGAATTGTTGGTGGTGAGAAGTGTAAAGTGGGGGTGAGGAATAAAAGGCTCTACTCACACTATTTATTTTATTTTTATTATTTTGGAATAATAAAAGGGAAAAGAAGGAAAAAGAGGAATAGAAGGTTTTCATCATTCGTAACATTGGAGAAGAGAAGAGAAAGAGGAAAAGAGTGAAAGTTGCCGGAATTCGAAGCCCCACAAGGTAAGGGGTGATTTTGATTGATTAGCATGCCTTATCGGTTTTGATTGCAATAGAATTGATCGTAGTATGTTAAGAATTCTCAATTTAGTAATTCTAGGTTTTCGTATAATTATCCCAACTTGTGTCGGATTGTGTAGAATTGAGTAATTTGGATGTTATAGGGTCATTAGGAATGATCGGAGAATGTTATATTGCATGTTACTGCTGTTGGATTGTGTAATTATATTGTGTTTGGATGTTGGAATCGTGTGGGATTGATAGGAAGTGAGTGGATATGCATAATGCTGTCAAAATTGCATAATTTTGGTTCTGTAGGTCGCAGGAACCTTTTCCCATGTGGGAGGAACCGGGTTCCTGGTATAAAAACAAGAAGAGGAACATTCTGGGTTGCTGGGAACCGGATACTCCTGGGGAGGAACCGGGTTCCCAGTTCATTTTTTCAAAGAAAACTGATTTTTCTGCTGGGAACCGGGTTCCTTCCTGGAGGATCTGGGTTCCCCATACATTTTTCCAGGGGGCGTTTTTTTGAACTTTGTGGGAACCGGGTTCTCCCTTGGAGGAGCCAGGTTCCACTGTTACTTTTTGAAAAATTCCAAACTTTAAAAATTCATAACTTTCAAACCGTAAGTCCGTTTTGAGCGCCGTTTTGGACGTTGTTTCTTAAATTAAGTACTCTATTTTATAAAATGAAGAAAATTATAATTAATGGATTTTATTTTGAAAAGAGCCATTTTTCGAATTGTGAACAATGAGAGTTATGGGAATGGTGGATGAATGAGTATAGGATTGTTCTTACAGGTTGAACGTGGAATGAAGCTTGTATGTTATTTTCCTGCTGTTTATTCATGATTGTATTGATATGATGTGTTTTTGTTGGTGTTGGATATACCTGGTAGTTGTTGATCTTAGTTGTTGTTGTTGTGGTATATACTAGTGATAGTCTTACCAATTGAAGGGTAAGTGTTTGGCATATTTATGCTTTGTGATGATTTATTTCAAGATAGGTGATGATATCATGTTGTGGTTGATGATGGTTTATGATGTCTGATGTGGTCATAACCTGTGTTGAGTGTTGCATGCTGGTGTTGTGTATGCATATGCATTCTGGTGGAGTTAATTCCCATTTTGTGGAATTTGACTTGTATTTCGAATAACCATACCCGGGTGATGATGGGTGGTGAGGCTGGATTCGTGTCCGGGTGATTATGGACGAATCGATGATTACTGTATCCGGGTGATGATGGATCAGTGTGTGTGACTTGGTCACGTTTTGGTACCACATTGCGTCTGCATTTGTATTTGCATGAAATTGTAACATGTTAGGATGGTTTCCGGTGTTACAATTCTCTTGTTGTTATTGTTGTGCATAATGGATTGTGTGGTTGTAACTGTGTGTTGAAATCTGAATTATGCTAGAATGGGTGGATTAATATACTTGTGATATTATGTTGTCTGAGGAACTTATAATGATTTCAGATTAAAGTTAGCAGCTCAGGAGTTGGTGAGGATGGCTCTAGAGCTATGTTATTTTGTGTCCGCGTGTCAGTGCCATGCTCTGATAGGTTGTAACACTGGGGAACGTTTAGCTGAGAAATTTATTTAGTATTCATTTGTTATTTAAGTTACTTTGGGAATAATTATGATTCGGTTTTATTCCATTTTGGTTTTGTGGTACTTTTCCGCTGTGTATGACATGATATTAATTTGACTGATTATTCTAATGAACCTTTCAGTGAAGCAATACTACTGTTTATTGAGGTTTTATTTTATTCTGAATTGTGACATCCCTGATTTCCATGTTAACTCTGATTTAATTAATATATTCGCGGGGTATTTTAGAAGGGGTGTTACAATTGTGTTAGCTGAAATTTTGTAAAGTGAACTAAGGGCATGGTTCAGAGGCAAAGGTCCCTACAGCTTAAGGACTAACCTTAGAAGGAGGTAGCTTCTGGAGACATTTTAACAAAGCTGAGTCAGAAGCTCCAGAAGAAATGCTTGTTAGTTGGGAATTTGGCTCAGAAGGACACGCTATGTCGACCATAGCAAAACAACGTTAAAAAACAAGACCATGTCAATGCATTATGCAATGGTCGAATCGACAGAGATTTGAGTGGAGTGAGGAGAATAGTCGAAGTATTTTTGCTGTCGAAGTGTTTCGCTAGTGGACTTCGGACATTTTGTTGTGCCTCAAGGAAGAGGACAGAATATGAAGGCAGTTTCTTTTGAAGACACGAAGCGGGAAAAAATCAAATAAAGATATCGTGGGTAGTTGCGTTAGAAGTTCGTGGGATATGGATTCTATATGAATGGTGAAACGTGGGAAGAAGTTACATCCAAGGATAAAATCTCATCTATTGATTAGCTTTAGCGGTTATAGACATTTTAACAAAGCTGAGTCAGAAGCTCCAGAAGAAATGCTTGTTAGTTGGGAATTTGGCTCAGAAGGCCAAGTTATGTCGACCAGAGCAAAACAACTTTAAAAAACAAGACCATGTCGATACATTATGCAATGGTCGAATCGACAGAGATTTGAGTCGAGTGAGGACAATAGTCGAAGTATTGTTGCTGTCGAAGTGTTTCGCTATTGGACTTAGGAAATTTTGTTGTGCCTCAAGGAAGTGGACAAAATCTGAAGGCAGTTTCTTTTGAAGACACAAAGCGGGAAAAAATCAAATAAAGAGATTGTGGATAGTTGCCTCAGAAGTTCGTGGGATATGGATTCTAAATGAATGGTGAAACGTGGGCAAAAGTGACTTCCAAGGATCAAATCTCATCAGTTGATTAGCTTTAGCAATTATTTCTGTAATTACTATAAATAAGTTAGAATGTTTAGAATTAGGTGTGTTCATTTGTACTCTCAAATTATTTGCTAACACTCTGCTCAATTATGCGCTAAAGGAAAAAAAGAGTAACGCAAGCTTTGATGTACGTGAATCACCACACTTTTATTTCATTGCAATCGTTTTATGTTTAACTCTTTCGTTATTGCTTTTTCATTTTACTTCTGTTCATTTGCTTTTTTGTCACGAGTCACCACTAACTTTATTTCACCAAAACATTACATACACTATTGGTCACGAGTCACCAATAGTCAGAATCCTTCTTGTGTGGAAAACCATTGCACTATTCCCCTTAGGTTCTGGAAGCCGCTTCGACCAAGGCCGGCCACATGTAAGTAGTGTGATTTACCAGAAACCTTAGCACGTGTCTTGAGATCAACTGGTCGATCTCTCTAGTAACCCTTAATTTTAGGACTCAGGGAGGACCAGCGGTTGTTTACCGTTTCCCACAGTAAACAAATTGGCACACCTGGTAGGACCCAGTGCTAAGTGTTAGAGTTTTATCATAATTTGTCTTAGAAGTGTATGAAACTTAGGAGTGGAAATTCAGCAAGTAAGAAACCACCACCCACTAAAAAACGTACAGTTAAGATGACAAATCACGCATCCGCGTCGAACGTGGATGAGATTCCATCTAGAACGCTGGGTGTTACCGACACATTTGTGTCACAAGTAGCGTCATTTCCCCCTTTAAGAAGCACCACTGCTTCTGGGCCAACTGCTTCAGTATCAATTCCCATGCCCCAAACCACACCGGTGAGTCCAAGGCCTATGGTGGCCACGAGTGCCATTCTAAACACAACGATTCCTAGATTTGGTACTGCTACAAATCCCCCTTATGGAATGTCGTATTCTTTAATGGCGGGATATCAGTCGACCCCTAGTGTAGCAATAGTGTCTGATAATTTCCAAAATGCTAACTCCCCTTTAAAAGGATCTGTAGTGGGGGCAAATAGGGAAATGCCTGCACAACACTTGATTACTACCTATGTGGCAGTATTAAGGCAACAGATGGATGATAGCAACCATGAGTTAGTTAATATGTTAACTAACCAAATGGGGCATGTGTTTAACCCCATAGTGCAAGAATCGGTCGAGACTAATAGGCAATCTGCTGAAACAAACCGATAGGTTATTGCACAACTAACACGCCTATGTAACTTCTTAGGTGCCCCCCAAGTGGTTGGGCGACAGATGCCTCCGGTTCGATAACCCATACATGTCCAAGGGGCCATGGGGGTAGTAGAAGAGGATACTGTGTATCAAGGAAAAGCTGCAACGCCTCAAAGGAACGTTGCGATTAACCAACCTAGGGTCTTAGTGCAGAGACACCAAGAAGCTGATCAAGTCCTTGACCAGGTTCGACAAGAGGATTTGGTTGTTGAGAATAATTTAACCAACATTGTCGAGAGAATTATGTCCTGAAATGGTATGAATACCATGCCCAGGTGTAACACGGTGAACTGACTTTGTAGGTTTTGTACCGCAAATGTGCGGATAGCAAGAGTCGCCACCGACTTTTCTTTTATCCAATTAAGGGAAGGTAAAAAGTACAGAAAAAGACCTTCGTTAGATTCTGAGTAAGGGAGAGGGTTATGAAAAGGGAAGGTATTAGCACCCCTTTCCATCCGTAGTTATCTACGGGCTCTTAGTTTCTCTTAGATCACTTTTTAAAATTGTGCTTTCTGTGTGTTTGACAAAAATGTTTTGAAAAGGCATTTCGCTTTGACTTTGTAATGATTCATGCAGGAATGTATACAAAGTGTTCGGAAATGCTTCGTTTTTGAAAAGAGTTTGAACTTTGACAGAAAGCTTGCAAACTTCCATCTTACTATGCAGAAAGCTTGCAAACTTCCATCTAAACATAAAACAAACCACAAAACATGTTAAAATGCATGAGAATTAAAATACGATTTTGAGAAAAACTTGACAAATCGAATTCTGATTTGCTCGATTCTTGATGGTTTTGGATGATGTAAGGGTCTGGATCGACTCTAAACAACCCAAGGAATGCAATGGAATCCTCAAAATCGATTGAAACAAGCTTGAACTGTGGCTGCTAGTTGCTTGAACTCCACAGATTTTTTGAGCTTCAATAGGGTTTCTCCAGCCAATTTTTCTACCCTAATTCATGTGGTATGTGTTGTATATATATAGTAGATGGAATTAGAGCTGATTTGAGAAAGAATCAATCATCAATCAATGCAAAAAATATTTGATTTTGTTCCGAATCAAATTTTCATCTTTTTGATCAATTTCAATCAATTTCTTGCCATATCCAATCAAATTTCGAAATTTGCTGGCTTTATTGGTTTCCTTGGATCCCAAGGAAGAGAGAAAAATCAAATTTGCATTTAATTTTGATTTTATACTTTATTTTTGAATTTAATTTGTATTTAAATGAATAAATTCCAAATTAAATAGAAAAATAAAATAAAAATTCGTGGCATTGGGCTTGGATATTCCTAATTGCATAAGGAAAAAGTTTGGATGAAGAAAAAGTAAGCCCATTTGCAAAATGTTTGATTTTTAGAAGCATTTCTCTTTGTGCACTTCTTCAAAATTACCCAACTTGTGAATGGTGTATCTTGCTCACTTTTCCACATTTTTGAGTGTTCTTGGACTTTTTAGAAAGCTCTAAGAGTCCTCTAACCAAAACTTTTGGTCTCATCTCAATTAGAGTTTCCATGCTCAATATATCTTCAAAACAAAAAGTTGACTTTTTGTTGACTTTTGAAAAGGACATGTAATGTTTTGATCCATACCTCTCAAATGAAGCATTTTTTGAACATTCTTGTGAGACATGAAGTTGTAGAGAATTAAATTTCCTTCAAAACAAGAGGTGGTAGAAATTTTTTTGAGAAAGTATGAAGAAGTTATGCTCAGTCAAAGTTTGGTTGACTTTTCATCTAGAAACCCTAATTTAGAAAGTTTGACTTTTGAGCAAATCTTGAGTTTTCTTGATGAATCATGATCAACCCTTGATCAAATGATGAATGTAACTTCAAAATGAGGATGTTGACCAAAAATCATGAAGTTTGACTGTATGTTGACCACAGTTGACTTTTTGTCCAATACAACTGATTTTCAACCATCTGAGCAATTGTTTGAGGAAATTTGATCTATGAGGCTTGAAACTTGACATGGAGAATCTTTGAAGCATATGAGGAGGCATGATGACCATTGGAGATGTTGGAAGTCCATCTTGATCTGAGAAATGCCAAACCCTAGTTTGGGTTGATTGCCTAGGAGAGAGTTTGTCTGATCAGCTCTTGAGGAATTCTTGAGTATGGATGTATGAAGTGTTTTGAGAAGATGGAGGGCAAATTTTGGGGTATGACAACTGCCCCTGTTCAATCTTCTTGTATCGGAAGGGTTAGATTGACATGTCTGTCTTTTGTGACCTGGAGGTAGAAGATGATTGAACACTCGAGTACACTTGAAAATTTGCACTCGCTATTGGTGGATGATGCGGGAATGGGCTTATAGATGCCATTTGGAGAAGTTGGAGACTTCGCTGGGGGGTGAGTCGTACGCTAGACTCAAGAGCATCGGCTGGATAGGAGGACCGTCGGAGATGGGCTTACGATACCATCTGGAAAGAATGATGCTGGGAGTGAGCCGTACGCTAGGCTCCGTAGATGTTTCTGGAAGTGAATGGAGCATGGAGATGGGCTTAAGATGCCATCCGGAGGGATTCGTATGTTAGACTTCGTGTTCATCTTTGAATGAATTTATTGGTTTGTATTGATTTTTAACCATATATGCAGCATTCTGAAAGTGGAGAACTGTTGACAAGTGGTCGGAGATGGGCTTAAGATGCCATCCAAGGCAACTGAGTCGTACGCCAGACCCTGTAGTTGCTGTTGATAATAAGAGAGTCATAATAGATCTTCGTGCTGATTACTCTGAGGGGGTAGTAGTTGTTAATATGCGGATATTTTCCCTGTTGTGCATCGGGTATTGATCCACTGCATGTTATCGGAGGATAACTTGTGATCGTTCGGATAGGGTTTCCCGTCTGGCTTCGGGTATTAATCTTGGATCTGTTGTCGGAGGACAACGAGGGTGGTAGTTCGGATAGTTTTCCCGTCTGGATTCGGGTCTTAATCTTGGACCAGTTGTCGGAGGACAACCAGGGTGGTCTTCTAGATAGTTTTCCCGTCTGGATTTGGGTCTTAATCTTGGACCTGTTTGCGTTAGAGGTGACTTTCACCTGCTTTGGAGAAAACAAAAGAAACTTTGACGGAATATTGTTAGTCTTATGCAAAGTATGATGCATGACGATGTGTATGAATGACATATGCATATACTATGACTTTATGAGAAATGTATGAATGATAGATGTTGTAGTATTTCAAAACATATCCATCTTGAAGAAGATGTGGATGTTCTGCTTGAGGATTTCTGACTTCTGTTTGGGGATGGAGATCCTGATGCACTATCTGACCAAGTCTTGGGGCCTAGATATTGTTGAGGATGATAGAGATAAAGAGACGTGCCGCTTGAGGATCCTGTGCGTAGACCCTGCTGGGGAAAAAGTTAGGGGGCGCTCTACTGGGGATCTTGTGTATAGATCCTGCTGGAGAGCATTGATAGTTGCTGGGAGACCGGGTTGGAAGAGTCTGGGGCCCGCTGTAATCTCCGACTAGGGAATAAAGGAGTAGGTTTCCTCCGATGCACTATCTGACCACGTTCCAAGTCTGGATACTGCTGTTGGAGAAAAGGGGAATTGTTGGGAGATATTCGCTGGGGATAAAGTGTTATTGCTCGGAGACTGATGTAACTTTGCTCAGTTGAGTGGAATTACTGCTCGTGGATTATCATATACTCCGCTGGGGAAGGTTTGTAGTGAGTGACACCTCTGTGGGGATCATGTTCTATGGGGAAATGTTTTTGGTGACTTTCGTCGTCATCTCAATTCCTGGAGCTTGTAATAAGTACTTTTGTATGTTCACTTTTCGCATGTTTGTGAACAGATTTTTATTGTCAGATGCATATAATCATTTAAAGCAAACGTTGGACTTTATGCAAACAACAACAGTGAAAACTGTAAAGAGAAAGAACTTGTATTTATTTGAAATGTGGCGTATGGCCAAATAGTTTATACACAAGAAAGGTAAAAAGCTATGCGGAAACAATCTCGTTAAGTTCCAACTATGCTAGTACTCATATATTTCAACTATCTCATCTCCTTGCTGTCAGTAGAAAGTGAGTAGACTGATTATCGCCATTTGAATCTTGAATGCTGATAGTAGTCTGGAAGCAAGTGATCTGGACGAGAAAGAGTCGTACGCTTAAATCCCTAACTTTTGCCTAGACCGCCCTTTCGAATTGCCGGGTGTATATGTTTTTTTTTTGTATATATCCTTAACTTTTGCCCGAACACTTTTGGTTCGCCAGGATGCCCTTATTTTTGCCTAGGTCATTCGACCTAGCGGGTCTCTTTTATGCGTAGTATTTTTTGACTATGTCTGCGTTCACAGGGTGTGGGAAGTCTTCACCATCCATGGTGCTAAGTATCATAGCTCCGTCGGAAAATACTGTCTTGACTACAAATGGTCCCTCGTAGGTGGGAGTCCATTTGCCCCTGGGATCACCTTGTGGAAGAATGATGCGCTTGACTACTAGGTCGCCGACTTGGTAGACTCGGTGCTTGACTTTCTTGTTAAATGCTCTGATCATTCGCTTCTGATAGATCTGTCCATGACAAATGGACGCGAGTCGTTTCTCATCAATCAAGTTAATCTGGTCAAGGCGAGTCTGGATCCAATCGTCTTCACCTAACTCTGCGTCTTGGAGGACTCTGGTCGAGGGTATCTGAACCTCGTTGGTCGAGGGTATCTGTACCAGTTGTAGCGGCACTTCCTCAGGCTAGTCCATCAGAAGAATGGAACAGGTAGATGCATCTCGCTCATCAGAGAGCATTCATGTTTATGCATGAGAGCATGGAGCACCTTGCTCTACAGATTAGAGATCCCGGAGTGAACCATTTCACTCGCACGGGAGAGCAGCTCCGTGCATATGCTGGTTGGCCCGGGGTCGGGCCAAATGCTGAGGAGGAGGTGGGAGATGAGGATGATGGTGAAGATAATTCTGATTCTGGTTCCGGTTCTGACTCGGGGTCTATTGGAGATTCGATTCTCGAGACCACAGAGATTGATGTTCTCTTTTATTTTCCTGTTTTTATTTTACTTTCAGCATTTTCTAGTTTAGTGTTTATTTTCGCATTTTACTTTTAAACTTCTGAATTTTGTTGGTTGCCATCCATTTTTGGGGATTGGCTTGTAATTCCAATTAATATTTTGTAGGCATAGAGCCTAAGTACTTCTTTTTAAGTTTTAAACACCATTTTGGGGTGTCTTTTTATTTTAGTTATTTTATTTTCTTTTAGTTTGTTTTATTTTATTTTTATTTTTATTTTTTAGATTATAGTTTATTTAGTTTGAATTATTACTTCTTGTGGTTTGTCCGGACTGTTCAAACGGTTCTTCAAAGCTAGTAAGCGTGTTTCACCAAAGTGATGGTGATGATAAAAATTCTCGATGCATTCCACAAAGAAGGTACACATTTAATCGTTTTGTAGAAACATAACATGTCTATGAAATTTGTTCTTTATGCAAGATATTTTGGCATGTACACAAAACATTTGTGTTCACATTCGAATCATTAGGACATAAACCACATATGTGAGGATCTTCCACTTTTTACCATATATTGAGTGTCTAATAGTTGTGTTAACTCGTGTGATTCATGCTTAATCTTTACTTGTTTATGATAACTTGGAAACTTAGAAATGATCAAGGAAATTTTTTGTGCATTATGAGAAAAACCACCAATTCTAAAAGGGCTTCAATTACCCGTGAGTGAGTGAATCCTTGTGAACCCTTTTGAGCTAAATAGTATTTGTAGGATGAATGTATCAAATCGACTAATTGTTAAGTAGGCCACTTAATAGTTGTTGATGATCTTTGAGAAATTCAATGATAATTCATTCTATAAATTTTCTTGTTTGTGAATACCAACCCTTTTGTTAATTAACCCGAAGAGCATGTTCTTGAATAAAAAAGGATTGATATAAATAAAGTTGGGGAGGTGGATCAAAAAGAACCTAGAATTGATGGTACAATGATCCTAAGAAAGAAAAAGAATAGAGAAAAGAAAAATACAAAAAGAAGAAAGTTGTATATATGAAAAGAAAACAAAAGAAAAGAAAAAAAAAAGAGGATCATTGTGTGGAAAAGAAAAGAGGTTGTGAATAATAAGATGGGAATTAGTTGTGAAGAGCTCTTCATATCCTTTTACCCGATTCGTTTCAATAGCTTTGTACTTAAATATCCCTTGTTTCTAACCTAAGCCAAGTTACAACCTTGAAAGTCCTTAGTGATCTTTGTTTCCATTTTATCATTCAACTTGTTTCGATGAACGCATGAATTATTCTGGATGTGCATAATTATTAGTGAGAGTGTTTAGTCCTTTGTGAAAATTCATTTTGTTCTTCATAAACTTTGAAGAAATGATTAGGTGATTCAAGTGTGAACATATCTTTTATTTTGTTATATGTTTTGATATATTGTGTTTAGAACTTAATTCATGGCCATGTTGTGTTTAGAAGAAGCGATTGATGTGTGCTTTTGCCTGGTATGTCGAGTTTGAACCATTATCCTTGTGTGAGTTTGCATGCTTGCATTTTGTTCTTTCTAGCTTTGTAAGATTATTGACTTTTGTTTGGGGACAAACAAAGAAGTAAGTTGGGGAGAGTTGTTAAGGACCAAATTGTAGTTATTTTGTACATTATTTTGTGGCCCTTAACAATGTCTTTTTAAGTAATTAGTATTATTTATTCTAGTATTTTTGTTTAAGTAGGTTTTTATTTAGTTTTTGTTTAATATATATTATTTAACTTATTTCACTCTTATTTGTAGGAATTTATTGGCTAATTCTCCCAAGCTTGGATTCAGGAATTTTGAAGAGCTTTAGGGAAGATTCTTTTTGAAGATAATTTTGGATGAAGGAAGCATGCTACAGGTCGCGCTCAGCGCGGTACCAGCATGAGTGCGCTCAGCGCAACTTACCCGCGCTTAGCGCGGTCTGCGAAAAAAGCAGAAAAAGGACAGAACCCATGTTTTCACTTTTGAGCCACCAACCCATCATTTCAGCTGACTTTTTGGCTTGTAAAGGAAGCAAGAAACACTCCACCATGATTATCTTTCATCTTTGTAAAAATCTAGGGCAAGAAGTAGTAACAACACCATAGCTTTTCCTTCTTGAACTTTTGATTTTCTTCATTCCTACCAAAAATCTTGAGAGCAAGCAACCATGGAAATGAGTGGCTAAGCTCTTTTTGTGTCAAGATTAGAGGTAGTTGATCTATATAGTATTTATTTCTATTAATCCATTTGTGTATGAACATGGTTGATGATTAATATAGTTGAATATTCTTGTTCTTCATCTTTATGCTTTGAGTTTTGCATGGAAAAGAATACTTCAAAGTAGACCTAAGATATTCATCCTCTAATAAACAAATGCCAGGAATAGATTTGTGTGTTAGTGTTTACAAAATATTGAACTTAATGATTATCATGTTAATAGTTGTAGTGAGGAATCATGCAAGGATTAACATAATAACATTCACAATCTTGGTGGGAAATCTACAAGGTTGAGAGGATATGTATTTATAAAAATCATCTACTATGTTCATCACTTGATTAAATGAATATGTATGAAACTAGATCAATGAAACTAATCTTGACATGCCTCCTTAATTTGAAAACAATCTCAAACTCTCTCTAATCAAAACTATAACTCTCTTTTACAAAAACATTAATTTAGTTATTGTTTGGAAACTCATGGTTCTAGTAGAGTAGATAACAAACCATTTGGTTACAATATCTTAAAATACACTTTTCTATTGAAAGACTATAACATACACCAATCCCTGTGGAATCGATAATTAAAAATACTTGTTTGCGGAAATATCCTACAACAAGTATCAACCAACCTTAGTCTGCACCAAAGCCGGCCATCTCACTACCTTCTAATGGCCAAGATGGGTCAATTAAGGTTCTAAAAGTTTAGTTAGCGCTTGATGACACCACGCAGAAGCCATATACTATCCTCAACTTGGGAATGAAGAGTATCAGGACATCCAAAGTGTCACGCTAACGTAGCCATCATGTTGACCGTTTTGATATACGTCTAACGGTCGCGATGATTTATTGCTACTTACCTAAAAGGAAACCCGGATCCGGGTGTAGGATCCCCCACAAATATAATACCCAAGCAACCCTTTAAGATAAAGCAAGCAAATCAAACAGAAAGCTGTAAAGATGATCTAAAAATCCCTAAGGTATTCTCTCTTTTAGGGTGTCTCCCCGGCAGAGTCGCCAGTTCTGTAACACGGTGAACTGACTTTGTAGGTTTTGTATCGCAAATGTGCGGATAGCAAGAGTCGCCACCGACTTTTCTTTTATCCAATTAAGGAAAGGTAAAAAGTACAGAAAAAGACCTTCGTTAGATTCTGAGTAAGGGAGAGGGTTATGAAAAGGGAAGGTATTAGCACCCCTTTCCATCCGTAGTTATCTACGGGCTCTTAGTTTCTCTTAGATCACTTTTTAAAATTGTGCTTTCTGTGTGTTTGACAAAAATGTTTTGAAAAGGCATTTCGCTTTAACTTTGTAATGATTCATGCAGGAATGTATACAAAGTGTTCGGAAATGCTTCGTTTTTGAAAAGAGTTTGAACTTTGACAAAAGTGTGAGGTGTAAAAAGTATTTTGATAGAGCAAGCAACTAAAAGACTTATTACCTACTCAGAATTGGTCGTTTTCGTATTTTTACGTTCCTTTAGAATAGTGCTATCCATACCATTAGTTGGTAGGTAACTCCATTCGTTGGATGTAAGCGGGACATTCGAAGGGACATCGGATGGTCATAGAAGGCAACTTGTAGGAAGTATCCTAGCACATTCGAAGGGACTATCATCATTTTTCGTAGGCGACAATCGAGGGTCAAGATCATGTATTTGGAGGCGACATTGTGGGTCTTATGATCTTTGTACCGAAGGGACTATGATGATTTGTTTTGAAGGCAACAGTGCTAGAATACCTCTACGTTCGAGGGACATGACCATTTTGAATTCGTAAAGGCAACGAGAGAGAATTACCCTATGGGGTGCATGTGTGAAAGAAGTGTATTGAATTCAGATATGTTATCTTGAAAATTAGTGGGCTATGTTGATTTTATCTTGCCATACACGCCTAATTACTAGCAGTTTATAGGGTGCGGAAATTAAAATGCGGGAATGTAAAGATGCAGAAAAATAAATCCTACGCTATTACATGGCTTTGGGGCAGATACATAATTTAAGATGCGGAAAATAAAAGCCCTAATTAAACTATTACATCCCATGAGCAATTACATTATTGGAAAAAAGAAAACGGTAAAAAGAAATCGTCTGAAACGGGATAACCTGTGAAAAGATGAGAAAATCGGAAAATACGAGGAAATCGAACAAGAGGAAAATGTTAGTAAAAATGCAAATTTTTGGATGAGAAAAATATTCCATGTTGGAAATAACATTAATATGCTAAAATAATTTTTTGGGATTTTTTGGAGATAATTTAATAATTAAAAATCAATTAAAAGTGATTTAAATGATAAATTAGAAATAAAATTAAATATGCATGCAAAATAATATTTTTTAATTTTATAAATTAAATAAACATTTTCTGGAAATAATGTAAAAAGAAAAATATTTTTTGGTGTTTTTTAATGCATGATAAAAATTATTGAAATCAATTAAAATGCATGCAAAAATATTAAATAAGAAGAAAATATGAAAATATGTTAGTTTGTGAAAAAAGAAAACAAAACTGGTCCTGGCATGGCTCGAACTCGTGACCCCCTAGAGTATCTACCAACAGTCTGCGCCTTAACCACTACGGCAGTGTGCATTACGTGTCATGTAAACGAAACAAAGACGTTTTAAGGATTTTTGATTTTCTGAAACCCAGAACGCGCGCGAAGATTTTCATCTTCTCCATTTGAATTTTTGAAAAGCTAGCGTCGGCTTCCTTCGACGCTATGATCCCTGCAAATTCTAAAATCTAGTACAAGCAATATAAATTCAATTCAAAGGCATGGTTCGATTGGAAACACCATTTTGAACATGATGGTGGTATTCGTTTTGTCCAATTTATCCTATTTCGTGAGATCCTAATTCTAACCATGGAACCCTAGCTATGGTAAGTATCGATTCCGGCCATGAAAACTCAATCAAACTATGCAGAAAGCTTGCAAACTTCCATCTAAACATAAAAAAACCACAAAACATGTTAAAAATGCATGAGAATTAAAATACGATTTTGAGAAAAACTTGACAAACCGAATTCTGATTTGCTCGATTCTTGATGGTTTTGGATGATGTAAGGGTCTGGATCGACTCTGAACAACCCAAGGAATGCAATGGAATCCTCAAAATCGATTGAAACAAGCTTGAACTGTGGCTGCTAGTTGCTTGAACTCCACGGATTTTTTGAGCTTCAATAGGGTTTCTCCAGC
The DNA here is from genome assembly GCA_021764765.1 of Vicia sativa. NCBI lineage: Eukaryota > Viridiplantae > Streptophyta > Magnoliopsida > Fabales > Fabaceae > Vicia > Vicia sativa. Next base: position 88,773,369 of record CM038794.1, on the reverse strand, counting down.
CAAATTTTCTACCCTAATTCGTGTGGTATGTGTTGTATATATATAGTAGATGGAATTAGAGCTGATTTGAGAAAGAATCAATCATCAATCAATGCAAAAAATATTTGATTTTGTTCCAAATCAAATTTTCATCTTTTTGATCAATTTCAATCAATTTCTTGCCATATCCAATCAAATATCGAAATTTGCTGGCTTTATTGGTTTTCTTGGATCTCAAGGAAGAGAGAAAAATCAAATTTGCATTTAATTTTGATTTTATACTTTATTTTTGAATTTAATTTGTATTTAAATGAATAAATTCCAAATTAAATAGAAAAAATAAAATAAAAATTCGTGGCATTGGGCTTGGATATTCCTAATTGCATAAGGAACAAGTTTGGATGAAGAAAAAGTAAGCCCATTTGCAAAATTTTTGATTTTTAGAAGCATTTCTCTTTGTGCACTTCTTCAAAATTGCCCAACTTGTGAATGGTGTATCTTACTCAATTTTCCACATTTTTGAGTGTTCTTGGACTTTTTAGAAATCTCTATGAGTCCTCTAACCAATCTTTTTGGTCTCATCTCAATTGGAGTTTCCATGCTCAATATATCTTCAAAACAAAAAGTTGACTTTTTGTTGACTTTTGAAAAGGACCTGTAATGTTTTGATCCATACCTCTCAAATGAAGCATTTTTTGAACATTCTTGTGAGACATGAAGTTGTAGAGAATTAAATTTCCTTCAAAACAAGAGGTGGTAGAAAAATTTCTGAGAAAGTATGAAGAAGTAATGCTCAGTCAAAGTTTGGTTGACTTTTCATCTAGAAACCCTAATTTAGAAAGTTTGACTTTTGAGCAAATCTTGAGTTTTCTTGATGAATCATGATCAACCCTTGATCAAATGATGAATGTAACTTCAAAATGAGGATGTTGACCAAAAATCATGAAGTTTGACCGTATGTTGACCACAATTGACTTTTTGTCCAATACAATTGATTTTCAACCATCTAAGCAATTGTCTGAGGAAATTTTATCTGTGAGGCTTGAAACTTAACATGGAGAATCTTTGAAGCATATGAGGAGGCATGATGACCATTGGAGATGTTGGAAGTCCATCTTGATCTGAGAAATGCCAAACCCTAGTTTGGGTTGATTGCCTAGGAGAGAGTTTGTCTGATCAGCTCTTGAGGAATTCTTGAGTATGGATGTATGAAGTGTTTTGAGAAGATGGAGGGCAAATTTTGGGGGTATGACACCAGGCCAACGTATTCTTCTCCATTTTCAGAGTATATCTTACAAACTAAAAACCCTAGAGCATGGAAAATACGTAAGTATACCAAGTTTGGGGGAGAGACGGGTGAATCAACAGTCGAACACATTGCCAGATATCTGACTGAGTCAGGAGATATGGCAAACAATGAGGGTTTAAGGGTGAAACATTTCCCTTCATCCCTTACTAAAGTAGCCTTCATATGGTTTACTACTTTTCCCCCTGATTCGATCGATTCATGGTCGAAGTTGGAGAAGCTATTTCACGAGCAGTTTTATGAGGGGCATTCAATGATTAGTCTGGTCGAATTGTCAAGCATTAAGAGAAAGTTTGCCGAGACAATATATGACTATTTGAATAGGTTTAGATCCCTAACCGCAAGGTGTTTTACCCAAGTGCCTGAACATGAACTTGTTCAAATGGCTGCTGGAGGTTTGGATTATTCTATTAGGAAGAAAATAGATCCAACTTCCGTTAAGAGTATGTCACAATTGGCTGACAGGGTTCGACACCTCGAACATCTTAGAATAGAGAAAGTTAGACATACTAAGGTTAAGTCTAAGAAAGAGAACGTAGCCTACGTCGATTTCGACGATACAGATCCCATATATGAGGTCGACTATATGTTGTCGATAGAGGCAGACGTAGATGTGGCTGAACTGAAATCAGGGCTAGCTTATGAATTCAAATTGCTGTTTCCTGCCAAAGGAAAAAGCCCCACAGTCGAAACTAGTTCTAGAGCTCCTGCAAAAACATACACTTTTGATGTTAGCAAGTGTGAGGAGATTTTTGATTTACTAGTTAAAGATGGTCAGATTTTAGTACCCCCAAATGCTAAATTTCCACCATTAGAACAAAGGAAAAAGAGAGGTTTTTGTAAATATCACAATTATCTTGGTCACACAACCTCTCAATGTTTTATTTTCAGGGATCTGGTGCAGAAAGCTCTCCAAGAGGGGCGTCTGATGTTTGCTGCCAGAAAACAAAAGATCGACACTGACCCATTGTGGCAAGAAGAGGCCTTATATGCTGAACTTGTGGCCATTAACATGGTCGAAATTACTGAAGATACCGACAATGCAATGTTGGAAGAAAGCACTGATGAAAGCCATCATGTCGGTTTAGCTGATGTCTATCCCAGGGATGATGAAGACTTGCTAAGTTTTCTATATCGATGCAAGAATAAGGGCGCTCAAGTGGGTTTGTGCCCTAGATGCAGTGCGCTAAATGATAGGGTGGCTGCTGAAAACTTTCAGAAGTTGCAGCTGGAAAGAGGAAGAGCCCAATGGAACAAGAGGGATCCAAGGCAAAGGCAATCGCCTCAGTTTAGGCCAAAAACATTTGTTCCGTCGGCTGCTCTGACCAAGGGAACATGGCTTAAACCTCAAATGGTTGTTGGGCCATCCAATGCTACTAGTATCATCAGAGAAGCCAGAGGAAAAGCTCCAATGAGCTATCATCTCGAAGTGCGCTTTGAGAAAACGAGTCACGTATCTGAAAACTATATGGGATAAAATCCAATGACTCGAACTCAGTGGAGACGTTTCTAGAGGAAGAAGCAGGCTGAGAGACAAGCCGCTACTGCCCAGCAGAGTGTTGTCAATAAAGGCAAGAGTCTTTGACAGTACAAGCCCAAAGTCGACCCTACTGTTAGCCAACAGATCAAAGAGTGCATGAATAAGCCAGTCGACCATGGATCTGAGGAGGCAACTGATGATTTTGCCCCTGACTCTGAAGCAAGTCTAGACATTCTGGTCAATGTGGTTTCTATACTCCCAGAGGAGTACAACATACCGACAGAGGTCGAGAACACTAGTGACCTTGCTGCTGCTTAAATGGCTTTGCATAAGCCAACCTGCTATTTCGTGATGAACAATGGCTCTGTCGAAAGCCAAGATGCTTTCTTTGAGAAGCCTCATATAGCTATAAGAAGCCATTTAAATCCATTGCTGATCAGGGAAAAGGTGGAAGAAACAGTCATTAACAAGGTGTTAGTGGATTGTGGCGCTACAGTGAATATAATGCCACATCACATCCTGAAGAGAGTCGGTAAATACGACACCGACATAAGGTCTCACAATGTGGTCCTGGCAGACTACGAAGGAGGAACAAAAACCACCATGGGAGTAATTCAGGTGGATGTTACTGTCAGCTCAATTACTAGGTCGACAATATTTATGGTCATCCAAGGTCGACCAAGTTACAATCTGCTTCTAAGCAGAGAATGGATGCATGCAGTTGGTGATGTGCCTTCATCTATGCATCAGCGCTTGATTATATGGTGCGAAGACGGCATTGTAGAAAATATTGAAGCTGATCAAGGGTATTTCATGGCATATGTTAATACTGTGGGACAAACTCAATTTGATAGGAAATTGGCAAACATCGCTCCCTACCATCCAACAGAAAATATGTATGCCAATTTACACGAGGCATTCGTTTCATTGAAGTTGCATGAAACCCATGGGTTTACATAGGATGTTGAGTATCTGGAAGATCCATATGCAGAAGAACCCGCACCGACAGGCTGGGAAAATCAGCATGAGAATGATGCCTGAGCTGGAGGCTCTGCGAAGGATTTCGGCATATATTGCCGAAAATAGAATAAATTCGGCTATGGAAGCTGTAGAAGCGAAGATGGCAACGAAGTTGCTAAACTTCCAGTCCCAGAGGAAGTAATTCTGGCTGTCGAGCCAGAACCACTAGACAAAAGTAACGTGGTCAACAGAAGCGTCGAGGAGCAACGTCTAGATTGCATATACGATGACGAACCACTAGGTTTCGAGAAGCATCCCATGCCGCCTGAAAAAATGCAGCCACAAGACCCTCTAGAAGAAATCGACCTTGGCGCAGAAGGTGATAAAAGACCTACTTATATCAGCGCCAACATCGACTCAAAGCTCAGAACTGAGGGATTTGGTCGAATTGAAGCTACCAATAAAAGCTGGCAAGAAGCCAGTAAAGCAAACACCTCGACGGATTGCACCTACAGTCATGTCGAAGATCAAGGAGGAAGTAGAAAGACTCCTCCAAAGCAAGTTCATCAGAACTGCAAGATGATGATGTGCCGAAGACGGCGTATGCCTAATGGGCTTTAGCATTAACTGAGTATTCCTTAACGTATGTGCCTTTAAAAGCGATGAAAGGGAAAATAGTGGCGGATTTCCTAGTCAACCATTCTATGGTGGCTATACCAGAGAATTTTGTTGATTTGGCACCTTGGAAATTATACTTCGACAGTTCAAGTCACAAAAATGGTGCAGGAATTGGTGGTGTTATAATCTCTCCTAGTGGAATTCCAGCAGAGTTCAAGTACACCATCGATGGTATTTGCACTAATAATGAAGCAGAGTATGAGTCCCTTATTGCTGGACTTGAACTACTGCTAGAATTGGGGGCAAGGAGTGTCGAAATTATGGGAGACTCTGAATTGGTGATCAAACAAGTATCAAAAGAATATAGATGTGTTAAGGAAAATTTGATTATGTACTTCGTGATTGCCATAAGGTTGTTGAAACGGTTAGAACAAGCAAGCCTTCGACACATTCCCCGGCGAGAGAATCAAGAAGATAATGATTTACCACAAGAAGCTTCAGGATACAAGAAGAATGAGAATGAAGAGCTTGTCCAAGTAAAGAAAAAGGTTAGAGCTACTTCATTATCCCCTTCAGGGTTGTCAATTATAAAATTAGGAGCCATAGATGCAAAAAAATTTGAAATTTTAGCAATTGATAATGGGCAAGATAGTGATTGGCGAAAACCTTTGGTTGATTACTTGCGTTCGCCAACTGGTTCGACAGATCGTAAAATAAAATATTGCGCCTTGAGTTTTGTTTTGATTGAAAACGAATTGTTTAAGAATACTGTCGAAGGGGTATTGCTTAAGTGCCTAGGAGAAAGTGAGGCATATGTAGCAGTGTCGAATGTGCATAGTGGAGCATGTGGTGACCGCCAAGATGGACACAAGCTGAAATGGTTGCTAATGCGAACAGGTCTGTATTGGCCCTCAATGTTGAAAGATTGTATTGAGTTTTCTAGAGGATGCCAAGAATTCCAAATGCATTGGGGCATCCAGCACGTACCAGCAAGTGAATTGCATGTTATAGTAAAACCTTGGCCATTTAGAGGATGGGCTTTAGATGTAATTGGCGAAATAAAACCAGCGTCATCTAAGCAACAAAGGTACATTTTGGTCGGCATTGATTATTTCACAAAGTGGGTCGAAGCCATAGCATTAAGAAATGTCAACCAAGAAACTGTGATTGATTTTATACAGAATCACATTATGTGTTGGTTTGGAGTTCCTGAAACAATTACAACCGACCAAGGCACAGTGTTCACAGGGAAGAAAATGCAAGACTTCACGAAGGAAGTTGGAATAAAATTACTAACTTCCACCCCCTATTATGCTCAAGCAAATGGCCAAGTTGAAGCTGCAAATAAAGTAATAATTAGCTTGATCAAGAAGCATGTGGGTAAAAAACCCAGAAACTAGCACCAAACACTAGATCAAGCTTTGCGGGCCTGTCGAACGTCTCCTAAGGAGGCAATGGGGGAAACCCCATTTACCAGTAGAAATACATGTCCAATCTGTGAGAATTCAACGACAACATGAAATACCGTTTGAAAATTATTTGAAGATGATGACTGATGAGTTGGTCGATTTGGACAAAGAAAGCATGTTAGTCCTTGATGCCTTGAGAAGGAAAAAAGCTAGAATGGCTAAGGCAAAAAGTTATTCATGTGGATGATTTAGTTTGGAAAGTAATATTGCCTATGGACAGAAATGATAGGGTGCTAGGTAAATGGTCCCCAAATTGGGAAGCACCGTTTAAAATAACTCAAGTTTTTTTCAATAACGCATATGAACTGGAAGAATTGGCCCCAGATTGACGCATTCTGAGGGTAAATGGTAAATACTTGAAGAAATACAAGCCTATTCTTCAAGAAATTTCAATTTCGACTACTTAAAATATGTGTGTCAAACTGAGCTGGAACGTAGTGATAAAGCCAACATTATAATTGTACAAAATATAAACTGTGCAAATAATTAAAAGACAAGAATGCCAAAAGGATGATGTTTTATAAATGATGGAAGTTCATATTACAAGGAATGAAAACCACAACAAATACATTTACACATCAATCAGAAGTTGCCAAATTTTCTTTGGAAACTGCCTAAATCACTCTGAAGACGAACAGTAGTGTCACCTAGTTTATCAGCTTTGGCCCTGAGAGTGTGCAGTTCATCTTCGACCCTAGTCGTGGCATTACTGACGATAAGAGCATCTTTGGTCAACTGGCGCAATTCTTTTTGATCAGAAGTGTTGGCCTGGTCGATTTCTTTGTCCTGTGCTTCGACACGCTCTAGCTCTTTCGTCAGTTCAGTAACTTGACTACGTATTTCAGCAGCTCTTTTTCTTTTGGGGCTCTGTTCTTGCCACCTCTAATTGATGCGGGTCTTTATTTCTTCGACCTCCGCTGTAGTTTTCCTCACCATCTCCACATTCTGCCTCATTGTTGCCTGTTTGGTGTCAACCAATTGTTCAGTCTCCTTTGCTTGAGTGATATTGGCCAGAAGAGGAGAAAAGATATCTTCAAAGGCTGCTATCATTAGTTTTAAAAACTCAGAAATTTCAAGATCTTTCAACTAGGTGATAGCATCCAGAAGTTCAGGTCCAAGAGTCGAGTCTTCGCGCAGCGCATGAGGCAAGTCATGATTGAAAGCATGAGTATTGATAGTATCATTCAATTTCTTGACCTTAGCAGCCTCAGGTCCTAGCTTATCACTATGAATCTGAGAACGGTGAGAATTTGAAGAGGTAGCATACCGATTCATGAACTAATTCAACCTTGCCAAAGCAGCCTCGACATCGTCGACTTCCATATCTACGGAAACATCCTTTACTCCAGAAGGGCCAGCTAATTTGTCCTTCTCAGGAAAACTCTGAATCTGAATGGTTTCGACAACAGTTTGAGGAACCCCTGAATCCTGCAGGGAATCTGAAAGACTAGAGTTAGAACTAGTCGAACAATAAGTGTGGTGCCTTATAGGACTAGTAACTGAATAAGACCCACTGTAAGAATCCCAAGTGGCGAGTTCGACAACTCACCAGCTGCTGCGTGAGGAGTCGGTTGGTGTTGAAGGGAAGAAACTTCTGAGATAGGAGTATATTCTGGCATGCTGTGTTGTGGCTCAAAAGCTTCGACTTGGGAAAAGGGCGAACATCAAATCAGACAGGTATAGCTTGGCAAGTTAAAAGACACTCCAGAGGGTGCAAGAAATACATATGGGGGTGGTGAAGGATTCTTTGTTTCATTTCCTCCAGCAGAAGCATCAGCAAATTCTTCTGCTGGCTCCTTATTGACATCAGGGATAGGTGTGGGGTCTGGAGTAACAATGGTTGTATTTATTATGATATTACAACCAGCATGTGAAAGTAAGGCAGCGTCATGACAAGTAGTCAAGAGCACTTTACCTCGCCCCCTGGTTACAAGCGGTTGGTCATCGACCTTTGTCGGCCCCATGTCATCATTGGCCTGCATCCCTGAGCCTTCAGCCGTGGGGGCTTTATTTTTCGTCGATTTTGCCTTTCTTTCAGGCATATCAGTGTGCCTCTTCTTATGGCTTTTGGATTTTTTGGGGTGAAGAGACTGAGCATCAGGTGATGGCTGTAGAAATAAAGATGGTTTCAGAAGAGAAATCTTGATTCTTCATCAAAAGTAGTCAGAAAGTGATGAGAGGTTTACGTCAGTTCCCCCACTATGTTGAGATTCTTTGTCTTGCTTGGACCTTTTGGATATTGTGGAGGTGAGCAGTTGAATCCGCTAAGCACTTTCGACTTTGTTACAAAAATAAATCGAGACGTTAGTAAATAGATAAGATATAAGACGTCGAAATAGGCACATTCGCACTTACAGAAGAATCAGCCTTCTTGATAGAAGCAGAAATAGGCTCATCATCTGAAAGATGTGGATGGGTATGAACTGTAAACACATCAAGTATTAGTTAGGTGTCGAACAAGAAAGATACACGTAAGTATGAGTAAAACATACCTTGGATTGTGAAGGGCCCCCTACAGCGTGGGTTTTAGCATGCTTGGTCGACCGCTTCTTTTGGGTTTCGACAGCAGCAGCTTCTTGCCAGGGGGAAACCACATGTGGCAGAGGTACAGCTAGAAAAGAAGCTACGTCAAGTAACAATGTAAGATATACTATGAAAGAAACAAAACTTTCCAGAAGTGGTTACCCTTGGGTACTACAACAAGCTCTCTCACATATCTAAGGTCAATATGGAGAAAGCCTGGGTAGCTATGCAGCAAATACTTCGTCGGAACCACCCTGTCGGCTTTCTTTTTGTAAGCATTTTGAACGTTCGACCAAGAGACATACCACCAATCTAGAAATGGTGGTCGAAAAGCTAGTGCCAAAGGGCTAGTCGGTAAAGGAGGAAATTTGATTTTTCCAAAGTGAAGTGCGTAAAGATACTTGTCTTATGCGTAATTGGGAATCTTGAGATGGGGAATTTTCCCAATTACCTTCTCCTTTAGCTCTTTGGCCGCATCATGAATGGTTCGACGAAGATTGTTTGGCAAGTACACCACTTTGAAGAAGTTCTGGAATGCTTTGATTTCTTTAATATGAATTGCCTTACATTTTGTTGTTTTCACCTGCAAAATATCAAAAGCCACCGTTAGCTCATTCAGTTTTCCAGCAACATCATTTATGAAGGTGACAAGATATGACTGCCACCAAATTTTGAACTCATGAGTGCAGAAAAAGGTTGGCTTAAAAGGGGTAATGTTAAGTATGGCTCTACGCTCCCATAAAGTGTCGACGGTTTCCTTAACGACTTCCCAGATTTGGTCATCTAAAATATCCATGAGTAATTCATGGGATGGATAGAGTGACTTAGGCACGATTTGGCAAAGCCCAGACTGCCTAGCTACCAAGTTGGGTTGATAAGCTGCCAAACAGGGAGTCATTTGAGTGATAGTGGCTGATAGAAATTAAGGAGTCAGAAAACGTCTCCAAATAACCAAAGATCTCTTTTGATGCTTCTCTTCAATAGGGGGAAAGGACTCAGTAAGCCATAATGGCCCACTTTTGCCATCAGCAAAGGGAGCCATTGAAGGTGTGAAATCCTCCCTTATCAATATTATGTTGAAAAACATTTTGAAGACTTCGTCATTTGGAGAAGTATTGTCGGTTGGAGTCAAAGGAAGGTAACATGGCCATAAGGCCCCGCTTTTGTCTTGAGATACTGAAACCTTCTTCTGTCGAAAAGGTCTCACATCAGCAGAAAAAGTGGCATTTAGCCACAGTTGCAAAGAGCCAGAAGGGTCCATGCACCAGCACACACTTTTTCTTTGGATTTGTGGGATCAAAACTTTTGATTTGGCCGACCATGTCGGTCATAGAGGATTATAAAGAGGCCAAAATTAATTGGCCAAAAGCAACATTCTCCCCTTTATGCAACGCTGAAGGCAGATGAGAAAATTTCTTAGCTATCTGTATTGATCTCGAGCAGAACACAAAGCGAGATGACCAGAGGGTTAGGAAAGCAACATGTTCTTCATCAGAAACGTTTTCAATGTCGTAGAAATGGTGTAGAATAAAGTTGTTGTAAGTTGGATGTTTTGATTCGCCAACATCGAATTTGATAGGGATAACTTCGTGGTCGGAGAAGTTGAACACAACCCCAGCAGGTTTTACACCTGTTAAAGCAGCTACATCCAGTAGCGTAGGAGTCATCATACCATACCTTGTGTGGAAAGTATTAGTGGATCCTTCCCAGATATATAAGGCAGCTAATAGCATGCCGCCTGAGTATGGAGTGACCATATGAGAAAGCCGCAGTAGGTCATAGATACCCATTGCTTTCCATTGTTGGCCTTTATGTTGCTCCAATCTATCCATCCAAGCCCCAAATTTAGGACAATACAAGGGAAGTGCGGAAGTTTCTTCCAACAAACTGCAACGAAATAGGGTTTGTTGAAGAGATTAAGGGGGCACTACGCTGGCTGGTGGGGAAAAAAGCACCCTCATCTTCTACGTGTATTTCAGAAGGGACATCTGAAGTTAATGGCCCTAAAAAAGCATACGGTTCATCATCCAGTCTGAAGGGAACAAGTACTTGAGATAGCCATATTTTGGTTTTCTCCTCAAATAGCGATGGCTCTAGGAGGTAAGGCTTTCCATCAACAAGGCGAATTTGGAGACTGGCGGCAGGAGCGGTGACAACAACGTCCTTGTCTTCCATTGTTGAAGTAGAAGAGGTTGAAAAGGGTTTAGAGATTCTTGATGGAAACCGAAAAAGAAGTTGAAAAACCCTAAAAAATTGTTGTTCTTTAATATTGAAATGCAAACTGGAAACTTTGAACGGTTGAAAACAAAGGAATCAAGTGATTAGGGTTGGTTACAGTTGTTGTTAGTTTCCTGGTTCGGAGATTTGAAACGGAGAAGAGGAAGTTCGTTTTAGGTTTTCCTGTGTAGAGAGTGAAAATGCAGAAGAAAAAGAAAGAAAGGAGAAGAATGTCTATTTATAGGCGTAGGAATGAGAAAAGTGAAAAGGCGAAGGGGATTGTGGCATTTCCCTAGAGTTCTAATCGTGGCCGTCGAAGGACACGTGTAGGAGGATTAGTGCCTAGCGTGGTGGGGCCATGCTGGATACCTAGGCAATAATGACTAAATATTAAATGCTCCCACGTCTCGAGGGAAGGAAATGCATGTTTTCATGATTACGTGATGTCATGACAAGACTGGAGCAGATAGCTGTTAGCACTAAGGTAGTGGAAACGACTAGACCGACGCAAGGTGAAAATTCAAAGATACCGTTGCCTCATGTTCGACAACGTCGAGAAATCGAAAATGGTATCTCTGGGGGGCATTTTGTTACCTGAAATTTTGTAAAGTGAACTAAAGGCATGGTTCAAAGGCAAAGGTCCCTACAGCTTAGGGACCAACCTTAGAAGGAGGTAGCTTCTGGAGACATTATAACAAAGTTGAGTTAGAAGATTCAGAAGAAATGCTTGTTAGTTGGGAATTTCGCTCAGAAGGCCAAGCTATGTCGACCAGAGCAAAACAACGTTAAAAAACAAGACCATGTCGATACATTATGCAATGGTCGAATCGACAGAGATTTGAGTCGAGTGAGGATAATAGTCGAAGTATTGTTGTTGTCGAAGTGTTTCGCTAGTGGACTTAGTAATTTTGTTGTGCCTCAAGGAAGTGGACAGAATCTGAAGGTAGTTTCTTTTGAAGACACGAAGCGGGAAAAAATCAAATAAAGAGATCGTGGGTAGTTACCTCAGAAGTTCATGGGATATGGATTCTAAATGAATGGTGAAACGTGGGCAGAAGTTACTTCCAAGGATCAAATCTTATCCGTTGATTAGCTTTAGCGGTTATTTCTGTAATTACTATAAATAAGTTAGAATGTTTAGAATTAGGTGTGTTCATTTGTACTCTCAAATTATTTGCTAACACTCTGCTCAATTTCGCGCTAAAGGAACAAAGAGTAACGCAAGCTTTGATGTACGTGAATCACCACACTTTTATTTCAATGAAATTGTTTTATGTTTAACTATGTCTTTATTGCTTTTTCATTTTACTTCTGTTCATTTACTTGTTGGTCACGAGTCACCACTAGCTTTATTTCACCAAAACATTACATACATTATTGGTCAAGAGTCACCAATAGTCAGAATCCTTCTTGTGTGGAAAACCATTTCACTATTTCCCTTAGGTTCTGGAAGTCGTTTCTGGACCAAGGTCAGTTTCGCTTACAGAAGTAGTGTGATTTACCAGAAACCTTAGCACATGTCTTGAGATCAGCTGGTCGATCTCGCTAGTAACCCCTAGTTTTAGGACTCAGGGAGGACCAGCGGTTGTTTACCATTTTCCACAGTAAACATATTGAAATAGTAGAAGTCGGTTAGTTACAGTGTTGTAAACTAGAATATATTCACCTAGTAGTATACTTTAATGACTATAATCAATATACTAATTTGAAAATGAAGAAACAGTAGCGGAATGATTGTTGATAGCAGTGCAGAATCCAAATACCATGAATCCTAACCGATAAGCAGCTAACTAGAATTAGATGAAAACAATTTGAAGGATTATAAGTTGAATTGTAGTATAAGTTGGTAGGAGGTTAATGTAGTAACTAGTAGTGGATTATTAAGTGGATGAAGGTAGTATGTGTTGGTAGCAAGTGGTATTAATAAGACTTATAATAATATGTTTGATATTATTAACTCGTAGGCTTTTAGCCAATGTTGAATTGTTAATAAGTTGTAGGCTTTTAGCCAATGTTGAATTATTACTAAGTTGTACGCTTTTAGTCAATGTTGAATTGTTACTAAGTTGTAGGCTTTTAGCCAATGTTGAATTATTACTAAGTTGCAGGCTTTTAGCCAGTGTTGAATTATTACTAAGTTGTAGGCTTTTAGCCAATGTTGAATTATTATTAATTTGTAGGCTTTTATCCAATGTTTAGTCGTTACTAAGTTGTAGGCTTTTGCCAATGTTGAATTATTACTAAGTTGTAGGCTTTAGCCAATATTGAATTATTATTAAGTTGTAGGCTTTTAGCCAATGTTGAATTGTTAATAAGTTGTAGGCCTATGACCAATGTTGAATTGCGGTTAACTAGTTGTTATGTTATCGTTGTCGTGTGTTGTTGTTGTTGTTGTTGTTGCATTGTCGTGATTTTGTTATTGAAGTTGAGGTCGCATGGCATATATTGAATTATTAAGTTGGCTTGGATTGACACCACGTTGGCCTGGATTGGAAATTTTTAAGTTGGAGCGAATGCTCACCATGTTGGTCTGTATTAGCAAAAATGATTACGTTGAAGGCTTATGCCATGTGTCTCAGTAAACTGGCAAATGATTACATTGGGATTTTTACTCCAACGGTACCAGATGCATGTGCACAGTTGAGTTGCATTTGAAGTTGCATAATTATAGTTGTTATGTTGATGTGTCGATTGATTTAAGTTGTTGTCGTTATTCATATGTTGTGAAATAGTTGTTATGTTGTGTTGGAAATGTTTTTGTGATATAATTGTTGTTGTTATTATATACCTGTTGTTGATTCTATTGTTATTATTGTTATTATAAGTTGATAAGTGGTGATTTTATATAATCCGATCTAATATATTATTTATCATGCATTCAATTATATTGTTTGATATCTCACCCTTTCATTTGTTTCTCCATTTCCTTATATTGATAACGTGCAGATATTCGAGAATGAAGAATTAGTTGTTATTAGTCCAAGTCGGTTTAGTTGCTCTGATACGTAGCACTTGGGGGGATGAGTGGTAGTTGTTTAATTGTTGTTATTGTTTTAGTAGTTGAATCTTAAGTTTTTATTATCAAGGAATCGTTATATGTAAATTGTTTTGAGCTAGACATAAGGTTATGTCATTATAAGTTGAATTATCTGAAGTCGTTTATTAATAAAAGTTGTTTTATTTTCAAAAGAATAAACCAGGTTGTTATTAGTTTATCCGAACCAGTGTTATGTATCTGAATTAATTGTGGTTATTAGAAGTTGTTTTAAGTAGAAAATGTGGCATCTCATTTGTTTGTTGAAAATTTTTGCACTCTGATTTCCTTATAATTACCGGGTAGATATGGGGTGTTACATTAGTGGTATCTGAGCAGGTCGGTCCTTCTGGCTAGTGTCGTCTAATGTTTTTATTTCCTCTGTACGCGATAAGTGTGTGAAACATTGTCGGTACTTGTTGTGTTTTTGATTTGTTGTCTGCATGAATTGTGTTGAAGCTAAGTGGGGGAGAAGCTTTGCTTCTCGGATGTGTTCAGTTGTGAAATGCTAATTATGTATGTTGTTGATGGCTGCAGTACAAGTGTTGTTGAAGATTTAGTATTCCTCGAATTCAAAGGTAATATGGACTTAAGATTTTGGTTGTCTAGCCAATTAGAGTGTCTTGGAAAAGGATAAATGTTATAACATGGAATTTAGTAAGTTGTTGTGTTTTAGCGTTGTTGGTGGGCTGCAAAGTTGTCAGTTAGTGTAGCCTTGCATAGGATGTCAACGTTGGAATGACGATAGAGTAATAGATTACTGTAGACAGTGTCGTGGGATTCTTGTGATGATAAATAAGTTGTTATATAAGGCTGAGTGATTTAGTAGTGATATCAAGTTGAATAACCTTGTGGCAATATTATGTGGATGACTGGTTGTGGTAATCGTTGTCATAAGTTGTGATATTTGGTTTTCGATCTGAGATTCAGTCAAATGAAAAATCTTACGTTAACTGGGTCGGGGGAATGTTGTTCACACAAGAAACCTTTCTATTATGTTCACTCTCGGCGCCAACGGGTGTACGCGGTGCGAAGTGGGCTTTTCTGGAAAGATCGCGGCGCCAAGGATAGTTCGCAGCGCGTACTGTGTGATTTTTGCAAAAAATTTCAGGAGTTGATTGTTACCCCTTAGTGATTGGAAAGAAGATGTCCTTTAAAGGACGTTTCTTTTAAGAGGAATTAAAGTCGTGGTTATGACGCCAAGGTAGTGGCATGAGTAAAAGAAGAATTTGAGAGGTTCTATCGCCAAGATGATGTGGAATGGCGTTGTTGAAATTTTAACCAGGACGAGACAAAGTTAATGTACTGGTGTAGTAGAAATTCTCAAGTTGGAGAACACTGAACCATCGTGTGAAAATAAGTGAGTGTAATATAGACCTTGTAAGTGTTGAATGTTGGTGACTCATCGACAAGATCGAGTGAGAGGGAATTTGTGAGGGTATCTGTAAACCACTTTGGAAATTATTGGAGTATGACGCTTGAGTACAAGTTGGAAAAGAAGATTATTATAGTTAGTAACGATGGTTTACATTTCATTATCCTGGTCGGCTATGTATTGACAAATTAAGGAACTGATCACCCTTAATCCCTTGTTTATAGTAGACGAGATCGTGTTGGAGATGTTGACTGGAATTGCTATCTCAATGGTGCATTAAGTAATTGATGTTATGTCATGAAGATAGTTGCTTCCGAGTTGATGAGAATTAAAAGAGATATATCCATGGAAAATTTGAGGGACATTAAATAATTTGGAGTAGATGGTTTATGTGCGAGCTAACGTCGCGAAGTGAAAGATTGATGCACGTGAAGGGAGTCTGGAACTTGGTGGAAGCTTGTGAATCTTATAATTGGATAAGAGCTCTAATAAGGAAGGTGAATTAAGATGGATTGGATGGTTAGTGGTCGAATTATTATTAAGTTGGTGTTATAAAATTTTGTTCGGTTGCATGAAATTATTGTTGACTACCGTAGATGATGAGTAATACTCTATGATATGATGAAGTTGATCAAGTGGACTATGTCGATGTCACTATAAGAGTGATACGACAAGATTAATAGAGCTGTCATTATTCTGCGGATAAGTGACCTCGGATATGGAATAAGAAAAGTATATGTGTTTTAGTGATGATTATGTTGCGGCGGTAATGACGCGATGTTGTATAAGTCAAGTATGAGCAAGCGAAGGTTGTTGATATGTTATAAGGTGTCGTTTCAAGATATTGCCAAAATGGTTGGCAAGTTAGTAGTGGTTCTGTTGTATATGTATTGGATTCAAGTCATGTTGAGATACAGTTATATCGAAAAAGTAATGGTCGGATTGTTGTCAAGCGCAAATTGAGAATAAGATGGTTGGATGAGGAAGCGATATTAAGGATAGTTGTGTTAGGCGAATTTCCGAGGACGAAAATATCCTAAGTGGTGGAGAATTGTAACACCCCGAATTTAATTAGTTGGTTAATTAGAATATTTAAGGATTTGATTATTGAATTTACTCGAAGTTCGAGAATCAATAGGGTTTGTCGGTGTTATTTTGGGAAACGTATTTGGATTATGAAGTTAAAGTCGGATTTTATTCGGTTAGTCGGAGAATTAATAAAGTTAATTAAGTTGAAGAAATAATATTAAAAATAATATTATTATTAATAATGGACTATTTTATTAAATTGAGTTGGACTTTAATTGTGGTGTCGCAAAGTAATAAAGAGGTGTGTCTCTTAGGCCCATTTAGATTACTAAAAGATTGAATAAAATACTATTATTATTATTATCATTAGAATTATAAAAGAAAGAGAGTCATTAGAAGAAAGGAAAAATAGGAATAGGGTTTTGGATAAGGAGGCAAGAGCAAAGAAAGTGCTAGAGCCAAGGTTCCAGAAATCCGATCAAGGTTTAGAGCTGCCATCAATCCAAAGAGGTAATGGTGGGGTTCTAACTATATAACGGGATACACGATAGATGATATGTGGGATGGAGTTTATAGATTTGCCTTTGTTTTGGTGTTTTGATTGTTGTGGTTTGATTTCAAATTGTTGCCTAATAATCCATGAAATAGGTTGTATGGACTGGCATATGTTGATTTGGTTTGATTCCTTATGTTGTTATTGCATTGTACTTAATCGTTTTGGTCTGTAAGTGTTTTGGGTGCTAAAAAATTGGAAAAGGGCATGAGAAAGATGCCGGAAGCGCATAAAATCCCACTGAGTTACGTTCAGTTCGCGGCGTCAACGGATTGACGCGGTGCGAACTGTGTTCCTACTAATGTCGCGGCGCGCAGATGGGTTTGCGTCGCGTACTGCGCGATTTTGGGCATATTTTTCTATTTTTGAATTCTTCCCATATTGATTAGTTTATGTACTTAACTTATAGTAGGCTACTTTGAGTGAGATAATACTAGTGATTAGTAAGTGTTCGCGTTAAAAGGTGACGCGCTAGAGGATGCGAACATGAGTTTGGATTCTCTGGCTCGAAACGATTTAAATCTTTTGATTTGTTTATAAAGATGCCGCGAGCATCAAGCTTTATTATTTTCTACACAAGAAAGATGATTTAATGATTATGAAAAACGGGAAAGCTGAAATACCCTCAATTGATATTGATATGCGTAACGACTAGCGCAAACTAGACGCAACGCATTGGGGAGATTCTGAGTAAGGGGGATTGTTATATAAAGGGAATAGATGGAGCACCCTAAATATATGTAGTTATCTACAGCTTTATATATGAATACGTTTGATATGTTTGTGTGTTTTAATTGCTATTTCTATGATTGGGAAAGTTTCTCCTTTGGGATTTTAAGGAACAGATTGTGTGGGATTCTAGCGTTTATTATTATTGTGCTCGCAAAGATCTGTGGATCTTACGCATACATATCCTAGTGGGAATCGAGCATTTGTAGCTCGGATCTGTGGATCTATGGTTTGTTTGGTCTGAGGGAGAAAGAAATTTGCTCGCCAAGGATGAGACCTTGTGCCTACGTATTCTCAAAGGGATGTTGAGAAAGTCAGAGCAATCGTAGTTCCCACTTATGCTAGTGGAATGCAACGGGATGTTAGTAAGAGACAGACAAATGTCATCTTAATGAAAAATGTATCTAATTTATTTCATCACACACATTTTTGAAAATTTTGATTGATAAAAATCTTTCGTCGTAAGTATTAGGTGTTTTGCTTGAGTGTACAAGCGTTACCACTTACATGTTTAAGAAAGATGTTTGAAAAAGATGATTGAATCTTTTGACTGTAAGTATTGGGTGTTTTGCTTGAGTGTACAAGCGTTACCACTTACAATTAAGAGATGTTTTTTTGTTTTGTTTGAAAAGAGTTTTGAAAAAGTTTTGAAAAGTTTTTGACTGTATGTGATGTGATAGATGAGATACTTCTTCCATAGAGATGATAAATGTCTAAATCTCAAGGAGAAATTGATTGGATTAAAGGGATGCTTTTAAGAAGCCCGTGGGTCCTTGTATTGTTAGCCCAAGAGGAGGCATTCCGAGGGTCATCGAGGGTCCTTGTATGAAGCTCAAGAGGAAGCTATAGGGTATGGCTGGCTTTGGCTTGAAAGGGATTTCACCGAGAAACCATCCATTTCTGAATAAGAGCAATTTCACCGGGAAATTTTACTCTCTGGGGGATTTGAAAGTGATTTCACCGGGAAACCATCCTTCAGGGTTCTATCTTAGCGCGGGTGATTCTTTGTATTGGAAGCCCAATAGGAGGCTGTTAAGAGATTTCCTATCTCTTTCATTGTATGATGCCCAAGAAGCCTAAACTCAATGAGGAGTTCTTTTGAGCGAAGCCCAAGGAGGCGACTCAGCAGTCTTGTCTTATATGAAGCCTAAGCGGAGGCTAAACTCTGTGGGGAGAGTTTTCTTTGTACAAAGCCCAAGAGAAGGCTAGACTCTGTTGGAGATAAATTATCTTGTATGAAGCCCAAGCGGAGGCTATACTGTGGGGAACCTATTGATTAGTCTAATTGTTATGTTATGATTAGACAATTTGTATAAACAAGTGTGTGTGTGATATGTATTCACAGGAGTTTATGAAGGAAATATAAACAATGCATGATGTTTATTTACAGCAGTTTATGAAATATAAACAAGTGTCTGTGAAACAAGCGTTAAAAAAGCAGCGTAACTTGATTATTTACAAGTTTGAGCTGTACAAGGAAATGAATATGTACACGAGCAGTATTTATGGAGAGAAGGGTGGATGTACATAGGAGGGTTGGGACTTACACCATAAGGGAGGCCCATTGATTTGAAAACAGTTTCACAGGGAATAATGCTTCTTTCAAAATCAATGGTATTCAGTGTAAAATGTACATATGAAACGAAAATGATAGATTGAAGTTTATCTGTAAAAGGTATCTGTATTATGTACAGATAAAAAGTATTTGAAAAAGAAGTATTTGTGTTATGTACAGATAAAAATTTGTATGTGTTTTGAAAAGAATTTGTTATGTACAAAGAAATATTATGTACACAAAATAATGTTATGGGACTTACACCGTGAAGGAGGCCCATTGGTTTGAAAACAGTTTCATAGGTAATAATGCTCCTTTCAATACCAATGGTATCGGTGTATAAACAAACGAATGAAAACAAACGAAAGAAATTTGTTTATGTTTGAATATTGACAATGATAATTTGAGTATGTACAAGTAAAAACTAAGTATGTACATAAAGGATTGGGACTTACACCATAAGGGTGGCCCAAGATCGATTGAGAAATTCGAGAAAGAACGAATTTGATTTTATCATTTAAATTGGATCGATCGTGGTAAAAAGATGTAAGTTTTGATGAAATGTTTTGAAAAATGATTTGAAAATGTTTTGAAAGGTGAGGTTCATTTATGAAAAGTTTTGAAAAATCGAAGTCGAAAACTTGAAAAATTCACCTTTTAAGGAGGTTTGAAAAGTGTTCGAACGTCGTTTTGGCTCGATTAAAATTTAATCGATGAAAGTTTTTCGAAAATTTTGCACTATCATAAAATAGATGTATTTGTTGACAAGTGTTTAAAAATCATCTCAAAATGAGAAGTTTTGATTGGTCAAAAATTGTGGAAGTTTTGTAAAAACATGAAAAATTTGAAAAGTTGTAAAAAGAATGGTCCCGTGGGTATTGAACCCATGACCATGAGGTGGGACGTGGCAAAGAAACTTAAGACCAAGCAAGCAACCACTAGACCAAACGCGTTTACGTGTTTTGGTGGACAATGACAGCGTTGATATGAGATTGGAAAGTTTGAAAATTTAAATTGGAAAATGATGAAGAACACGCAGCGTAATGTTCTTCATGATTTTGATTTTAAATCCAAATCCTAGCTAGAATCCTCGTTTCTCAACCAAATTGAATGATATAAAATGAAACTTGATCGATTTTGCTACGAACATGATAGCAATTGTTAATTTCATTTATTTTAAGCCCAGAACATTTTTTGGTTTCGAAGAACACTAAGAACCCTAATCTGAAAAACTCAAATTAAATGATAAAGGTTTGATGATTCTTGGATTTTTTTTGAGAGTTAATGATCGTTATTAGTGCAGAAAGAGAATGGCCGTGAGTTTTTTCAAAAGGATGCAAGGAATTATGAGAATGGATTTCGTGTTCTTACCTGTGAAAGTGAGAATCGAAAACTGGATTTAAGTGCTTCCAATTGTTGTTTTATGACTGCTTGAGTACCAACGGCATGTATGGAAACTGTGAGGATAGTCTGCTTGCCTTGAATCCTTTCCAATCAATCCAGCCAAGTCCACCTGCACAGTTAAAAAATGGCAACTGGATTTTGATAGAAATCGTGCTATAGTTAAATTTTAATGGCCTGGATCATATACATGATGTATAGTGATGCTGTTTGAGTGATTTGATCACAGTTTGATCAAGCTTAACTCCAAATTCGATTGCTTGGGCAGTTTGAAAGTTGTGAAAGCATGGAAAGTGAAAACTGTTTTTTAGCTTGATCTAGCTTGATTTTAATGTTTAAACAGATTCCATATGGATATTATGATATGTTAGACACCAAAGTTTATCATAGTTCTTGCTAAATTTGACAATGTTTGGCAAATTGAACTATAATGCTTGAATTTGAAGAAAGTGGAAGGAAAGCATGGATTTGTGATGCTTTGGTGTAAGTTGAACTTGAATTGGTGATCCTTTTATAGGCCAAAAGTTCTGATTTGTTAGGCAACAAGGACATGGCAATTGGATGAATCATGGATTGATTAAGGGGCAAGAATGACAATTGCCAAAAAAGGAAACTTCCTTTTTTCACCATGTGCTTCAATTTTTACAATTTGATCCAATCCTCTCAATTATTACTCTAGGCTGATATTTATCAGTTTGATGACTCATTTGACATGGTGGCAAGTGGTCTAAATGAGAAAAACACAAAATGACCTATAATTTGATGTTTTGACTTTTGAAAATCAAGTTTCATGGAGCCTTATGTTTCAATTTCAAAAGCATAGCTAGACTCCATGGATTTGAGAGTTCTTGGACATTTTGGAAAGATGTTTTCACAAGCTACAACTTTGATGTTTTGAGTTTTTTCCAATTCAAATTGGAACTAGGTGAAAAAATGGCATGAAGTTTGGAAAAAGTAAGAAATTTCAACACTTAGAAAAATTTCTAAGTATAAAAACTTTTGACTTTTTGTTGACTTTTTCAAATTCTTTGATTTTTTATGATCATGATGGATCATTTGAAGTATTTTGATGTTGGAAAAAGTTTTGTTTTGAAAAAATTTGATCGAAAGTCAAAGTTTGACTTTTCTGTGCAGATGAATTTTCATCAGACGTTTCTGAAATTGACTGATGAAGTCTGTGAACCTCTGTGATGTTCTGAATACAGAAATTAGGTCAACATGTTGTATCTAAGATATAATGACCAATCTCTATCCAAAAAAGTCATTCCTTGCTCAAAAAATCAGAGAATGCCTATGCTCGACCAAAACCCTAATTGGTCGATCCTCGATTGTTCTGTGAGAAAAATGGGTATCTGATGATCAGAGGCTGATGATTTGATCAAGATAGATCAAATGTGGTGAGAAAAACTCAAACCCTAATTTGATTGTCTCTTGATTCAGATGAAAATTTGATGAAACCCTAATTTTGACCTGTGACTGCTACACCCGATTAATGCTGTCTGAATTGTTAGTGATGCAATGATGCCAATGTAAGGTGGTATATTAGGTCAAAAATTGGGGTATGACAGATGCCCCTATTTAAGTTTCTTTACCCTGAGAGATGAAGATGAATATCTTCGTTTTGATAGGTGTAAAGAGACTTAAATATCAGAATACGCAAATTTTGGACCTAAGATACCAAAAATGCGGATGATGCAAAATGATTGTAAAAGTTTCACCCAGATAACTATCGAAGGAATGACATGGTGGGGAAAAATTTTGTGGATACGTCCCTGCTGGGGGAAGAATGATTCACAAAGCACGTGAATGTTTGTTTCGTTTCGGAAACAGAGAGATTACCTTCTGTCAGCCTTGTGACAATGTTTAAGGTAAATGAGAATGACATTACCAATTATCAGTCTTGTGATAGTTCATGGTAAGGAGTTCTTAAGATGTTACCAATTATCAGCGAAGTGATAACTATAACAAGGTAAATCTTGAGAAATGAGTTGTTGTGTATTCAGCTTTGTGAATAACAGACAGGTGAAAGAAAACAAATTTTAAATGAGTTTTGAAGATATTACCAATCATCAGCAAAGTGATAACTATAACAAGGTAAATCTTTTAGAAATTTTGTTAAATATTCATCTTTGTGAATATCAAACAAAATGATGGAAACAGATCTCAAAATGAGTTTTAAAGATATTACCAATTATCAGCAAAGTGATAACTATAACATGGTAAATCTTTTAGAACATTGCTGTGTATTCAACTTTGAGAATAATAGACAGTGAAAGAAATAGAACTCCAATGAGTTTCTATTTTCTTGGATAAAGTCTTGCCGAAGATCTCTCTTTTGAGAAGATGCAAGCATTTTGATTGGAAGGCACAGGTTTTCTTTTAGACAGAAAGACAACTGTCGGGAAATCTCTCGTATAGTCATGATTTTGACTTTGTCGAGAAAAAACAAATTTTTATGACAATTTTACGAATGAAGAGAAAGATAAGCAGCTCAGATGATGAGGCTATTGCTTATTGCTTTGTTGATTATAGACAGTGTTCTATCCAGGAATGAACTGGAAAGAAAAAATCAATCAAGACATTATTCCCAATGAGGAATGATCTCAGCTGGGGAATGTGGTGGAGAGAAGAAAATGCATTTCTCTGTTTGGGGACTCCGCCGGGGAAAAGGGAAAATGTATCTTTTCCGTTTGGGAGATACTCTACTGGGGATAGACTTGTACTTACATGAGTAAGTGTGATTTACACCAGTGATGTGGGAAGCAAACATTTCGAGGAATGCAAAAATGCAATGAATGATGCTATTATGTATGAATGTCATGAATGTTATATGTATGCTAACAATACTTGACAAAGACACTTAAAGGGATATTTGGGAAAAGGACCACGTCACAGTTCGAACAAATACTCGGTGAAATTTGCGAATGGTGCGATGTTCACTAATGAAGATTTTGAGTTGCAGGCTTTAAACTTTCTGAGAAAGGCACTTCATTGGCAACTTGGTTGGGGATTCTTTTTTGGAATAAGAATAGCGTCCTTTGATGATTTCTGAGGAGAAGGCTATGTGCTTGTTTTATCCTTCAGAGACCGAAACACTCTTGGAAAAACTGTTGAAGTTTTTTCCGTGTTCATAGTTCAAAGGAAATTTTTTGCTTTTGTTTCAAAATTTTGAAGTAAAAATTCATTTAAAACATTTTTGTTTCAAAAAGTGATTTTCACAATAAAAGCGTTATTTTGCGTAATGTAATAAAGCGATTTGCAAACAAAAGGCACAAAGCTCAAATTTATTGATAGAATGGTAATCAGCCAAATGCGTGATTCCATGAACTATTTACAAAAGTTGGAAATGATAATGTATTGGGAAAAGGCTACATTGAAAGCAAATAACCACTACTATCCCTAACAACTTTGAATTCCAACTGTGCTTGTTGCTTCAGAAGAGTTGATTGAAGATCCGTTGATGGGAAATTCTTTATATGGACAAAATACAGACTGACTGCAGTTACTTTGTCATTTTTTTCTGTATCCTTATTTTTGCCTAGATTTCCTTTTCAGGTTTTCAATCTATCAGGATAATTTCTGTTTATTGTCTCTAATTTTTGCCTGGATCGCCTTTTCAGGTTTTCAATCCACCGAGACGCTCTTTTTTGCCTAAGCCGCCCTTTTTGGGTTTTCGACTTACCGAGCTGTTCTTTTGTTTTTTAGACAAAGTATTTCTTGACTGCATCAGCATTCACAGGATGCGGGAGTTCATCACCGTCCATGGTTGTGAGAGTCATAGCACCGCCAGAAAAGCTTCTTTTGACGATGTATGGGCCTTCGTAATTAGGAGTCCATTTGCCCTAGAATCGGTTGAAAAGACAAAATCTTTTTAAGCACGAGGTCACCTTCTCGAATTCACGAGGTCGGACCTTTTGTCGAAAGCTTTTTCATTCTTCTTTGATAGAGTTGTCCATGACACGAGCGGTCGCGCTTTTCTTCAATTAATTTCAGTTGGTCGTACCTTTGACACCATTCGCCTCGGATAGCTTAGTTTCCATGAGAACTCTCATTGATGGGATCTCAACTTCTACGGGGAGCACTGCTTCCATGCCGTATACTAGAGAAAAGGGAGTTGCCCCTGTTGAAGTGCGTACTGAAGTACGATATCCATGCATAGCAAATGGCGATTTCGTGCCGTCTTTGTAGGTGATGACCATCTTACGGACGATCTTTTGATGTTCTTGTTGGCGCTTCAACTGCCGTTCATCTTTGGCCGTAAGGAGATGAGTTGTGATGCTCGATCTTGAATTCCTCACAGTTCCTTCATCATTTTGTTGTTCAAGTTTGATCCATTGTCTGTAATGATCTTACTTGGAATTCCATATCGGCAAATGAGGTTGTTTTTGATAAACCTCACAACCACCTGTCTCGTGACGTTGGCGTAAGATGCGCTTGACCCATTTGGTGAAGTAGTCAATGGCCACTAAATGAAACGATGTCCGTTGGACGCTTTTGGTTCGATCATCCCGATCATGTCAATGCCACGTGGAGAAAGGCCACGGAGAGAGAACGTTGAGTAGAGTCGGTGGCACATGGATCTGCGTAGATCCGCACTTGTGACATCTTTTCACGTGTTCTGACAATCGGATTCCATCGTTATCCAATAGTATCCGCTCTCAAGATTTTTCTAGACATTGCATGCCCGTTTGAATGGGTTCCAAAGGACCCTTCATGTACTTCATGGATGATTGTGTACGCTCGTCGTCGGCGATCCGAGCGAGAACCATGTCGAAGTTTCTTTTGTATAGGACATCTTCATTGAGGAAGAAATTCTTGGAAAGTCTCCTTAGAGTTTTCTTATCTTTGTACGATGCCCCGAGTGGGTACTCTCGTGTTTGAAGGAAACGTTTGATGTCGTGGAACCACGGTTTATCATCAAAGACTTCTTCAGTTGCAAAGACATATGCAGGTCTTTCAAGGCGTCGATCGACTCGGGCATATCGTTCCGATCGTTGACTTTGAACATGGAAGATAGAGTAGCCAAGGCGTCTGCCATTCGATTTTGATCTCGAGGGATATGATGCAGCTCTACTTTGTTGAAGAAAGTCAACAACCGTCTTGCATAATCTCTGTAAGGAATTAGACCAAGATGATGAGTTTCATACTTGTCTTTGATTTGATTGATCACGAGGGCTGAATCTCCGTATATGTCAAGGATCTTGATCCTCAAGTCGATGGCTTCTTCAATACCCATGATGTATGCTTCATATTCTGCTATGTTATTAGTACAGTCGAATAACAATCTGGCGGAAAACGGGATATGAGAACCCTCGGGAGTGATGATGACTGCCCCAATTCCATTGCCAAAAACGTTAACAGCTCCATCAAAGACTAGGCCCCATCTGGATTCTGGATCTGGTCCTTCTCCGTGTAGCGGTTCGTCACAATCTTTCATCTTTAAGTACATAACATCCTCTTCTGGGAAGTCAAATTTGAGAGATTGGTATTCGTTGAGCGGCTGATAAGCCAAGTGATCGGCGAGAACGCTTCCTTTGACCGCTTTCTGAGCGCAGTACTGGATGTCATATTCGGATAGTAACATCTGCCATCGAGAGATTCTCCCTGTTAAGGCAGGCTTTTCAAAGACGTACTTGATAGGATCCATTTTGGATATTAACCAAATCGTGTGATTGATCATGTACTGGCGAAGACGTTTCAAAGCCCACACCAAAGCGCATCATGTTTTCTCAAGCATAGGGTAACGAGTTTCACAGTCTGTGAATTTCTTACTCAGGTAGTAGATGGCATGCTCCTTCTTACCGGTTTCGTCTTGTTGTCCAAGTACACAACCCATGGATTCTTCTAGTACGGTAAGGTACAGGATTAAGGGTCTTCCTTCTACTGGAGGGATCAGTAATGGTGGTTCTTACGGTATCCTTGATCTTGTCGAATGCTTTTGGCAATCTTACATCCACAACCTTTTGATTTTGCGGAGAAGCTTGAATATCGGCCTGTGTAGATCATCGAGAGATAAACGGAGATGTAATTCAACCGTCAGAAATCCTCTTACTTGCTTTTCCGTGCGTGGCGTAGGCATTTCTTGAATAGCCTTGACTTTGTCGGTCCATTCTTTTGGTGACGATGAAACCTAGGAGTTTTCGGATCTTACCCCAAAGGTGCATTTGTTAGGATTGAGTGAAATTTCATTAATTTGAAACAACTTTAAGAGATATTCTATATGCTCTTCTTATGTATCGACTTTGCTATCATGTCGTCTCGTAGACTTGATCTCTTTGTGCATCATGTCGTGAAAGAGAGTAGTCATTGCCCTTTGGTAAGTTGCCTACATTCTTTAATCAAGCGGCATTACTTTGTAGCAAAAGGTGCCCATGGCGTGATGAAAGATGTCTTCTCCATGTCTTCGGAGCCATTACGATCGATTATAACCGGAGAAACCATCCATGAAGGAAAAGGCGTTGAATTTGGCGATTATCCACTAGCATGTCGATATGCGATAGTGGGAAATCGTCTTCGGACTTGCTTTATTCGGATCGGTAGTCAACACACATTCGACCTTTCCGTCCTTCTTGGAGCGGGCACTATGTTGGCTAACCATTGAGGATATTCGAGTGATTAGGAAATCGGTGCTTTTGAACTTCCTACGATTTTCTCGACCATTTCGGGTGAACTCTTCTCGATTTAAGCGGTGGACACTCTGGTCTTAACGGCAAGTGATGCTCCACAATGTTGGTATCAAACCCGCATGTCTCTGGTAAGACCAGCGAACACATCAACATATTCTTTGAGAAGATCTATCGGTTTGCTCTTGGCGTTCTTTGTCAAGTGAAGCTCCGATATTTACTTTTTATCTTCCTCCGAACCCAAGTTGATTGCTTCTAGAGGTTCTTTATGAGGTTGAATGATCCTTTCCTCGTGCCTTAGCAACCTAGAAATTTCATCAGGATCTCTTTTCAATTTCTTCCTCGGCGACTAGGATTTCAATGTTGAGAGAGGCGTAGAGTTATTGCTTTCAATGGATTTGTCTATCTGCTTTCTGCATGTTTTGATTTCATTTTGATTAAAAAGAAAAAAATTTGTGAAAGTGTATGCAGATTAATTTTATTATTTTGAAGAGAGATTTTTTATTGTGTTTTTAGGATTATCATTTCCGAAAAGGGTAAAATGAAAATAAACACAAAATGTGGAATCAAAACAACGCGTTTTATTTATGATTCACAATATGAGCAGGTCCCTAAAATACAAACTCATTTGTCTTGGGCAAGGCAAAGAAATTTATTTAAAAGCTAAACCCTATAAAACATCTCTTCGCTTTGGGCGGCGAGTTCAAAACAAAAAGAAAAGATAAACTACTTAGAGCTATGAACATTAGTCAAACTTCAGGGTTTCCGTGTGAACTCCTTGGAAGTCGAGGTACTCGGGTAATTTTCCGCTTGGTTTAACCCTCGAGTAAACTTTGATTCTTTCGGCGAGCTTTGAAGACTACGGATGATGGCCTTTGCCTTTTGTCTTCTTGAAGCGATCTTCTTGATTAACGGATCGAGAAGTATGAGATATAGCATTTGTACTTCTGTTGATCTTTGTGTTGAATGGGGATGTTCCTTCCGGTCTTGAGTGAAGAGACTCGTTGTCGCGACACTTTCCGCATCGTATCTTGAGTCATACTCTTGATCTTCAGTGACCATGTTGATGTAGTGATAACCAGGATCTGGCTTGGTGAAATCCACAGACGTGTTGAAACAAAGATCTTCGTTTGGGATCTCGATTTGTTGATTAGGTTGAGAAGGCAGTATTCCTCTTCGATTGACTAGGGTATTCAAAGTCATCACCCCATCCTGTGGGTTGGATATCTTCGATCCGGATTTTTGAGCTTTATGGCGCAGAGTATTTCACCATGTAGTCAAATTTACCACTTGGTTCTCCCAAGGTATCCCAAGCTTGAGGGTGGTGGATTTTCATGTTGCGAGGACATGTCTTTGAATTGATCGATCGGTGCATATGATTCCTCTTGAGACACATATTCGGGCTATTCAAATAAGTGCTCCACTCTTGATTTGGATGGATCCTCTTCATCCTCTTCAATGGTTACAACATTAACCTCTTGCGAATAGGTTTAAGAAACCTCCACTATGAAATACTTCCTTGATCGGGAAAGTGTTTCATCTTTCCGTTTTCTTTGGAGAATACGGGCGTGAACCCAAGTCCGACTTTCGTTTCATTCTTGATGGGTTTGATAACTTGTCCCCATCCTTGAGTATTGCCATCTTTCACCATTTGTCTTTGCTTCTTTATCTGAAGAGATAGATGATCTATTTTAGTAGATTCATCTTCTAACGGATTTTACGGGAGATGCGCGCTTCAATGTCATTGGCAATGATGAAGGAGAAGCTGGATAGATGACTTACAAGTAGCTTGTTCACCTGCGATGGTCACCAACTTTCCATTTCTTGTGAATTTTAATTTCGATGGAGTAGAATTCTGCTCGCCTCATGGATCAAGGTCTTCCTAGTAAGCAATCTGGTACGTCCATGACTTGGAAGGTAATTTGGAAAGTGTGTGGGCAATCGTCATCGGAGATCTACTTCCCAATAAGCGACTTCCTTGATCCATCAAAAGCTCTTACTATTATGTCGTTGAACTTCATTGGCGTTCCTTTGTAAGCTAAGCGCGTCGTTTTGGCATTACGTTTAAAGATGAACTGTATCCACCAATACATTGGATAGGGAATGCATCGCAAATCGTCGAGATGTGCAAGGCCAGTTGTGATCTTTCCTTCTTGGAAGTTCTTCGTCACTAAAACTCGGTTATTGCGGTTTATGTTGGAGCGATCCTCCAAATTGATGCGTAGTCACATCGTGATCCACATAAGCTGGTCTAGTACTCTCATCAAAGCTTCTCGGTGAGCTTGAGTTGAGGAGTAAAGGCAGTGTTGAAATTTTTGAAGGAGTGCATTAATTGGTCTACGACTCGATATTCACTCTTCTTGATTAGTTTGATATCTCGTCAAAGTCGAGTTGATGTTGGTTCCATCTAGAACCAATGTTTGTTCTTGGGTTAACAATGGGAATCGTTGCGTGATTCTCGGAAGATATGTTAACTTGGTTTTGTTTAACAACAGGAGCTGAAGGCGATTTTGGTGGCAATGAAGCGTGTACTCGTCCACTTCGCGTTACTCGTCCGATTTCTGTTATATTGACATTGGCTGGAAGTGTAGGCATGGGTTTCTCCTTCCCATCTTCTATCAGGGTTGCATTGTATTGGTAAGGAATTGCTCTGGTAGAACTGTACGGAACAGGACCAGGTGGACAAATCACCAAAGGAGATGTTGGAATGTTGGAACTATTGTACGTGATCTCCACATGCTCGGGTATGTTGAAACAAGGGATCACAACGTTTACTTCGGGATTTTCCGAGTTGATATCTGAGACTAAAAGCTCATGCGGAAAATGTCCTATTGTATTTACGTCATGGTCATCTCTATTTCTGTAAATTTGTAGGTCACCAATGTCTAACAAATGTTGAATATCTGCTCTTATGGTGGGACATCCATGAATATTCTTGGAGCGATATAACAAGCATAATTGTGCTTAGTGAAGGTACTCATTTCTTGTATGCTTCATGGAGATGCACCAAGTTTCCTTTGACTAAGTTTACATACGTGACAAGCGTACTGCGTATTCCTTAGCATTAGATTCATGAGTGTCCACTTTGGTGGAAGTGGATTGGCTTGCACATTCGGACTTGTGTTTACGAAGGAAAGAAGATTAGTCTTTACTAATCTGTATACCTTTCAATGCTATGCAATGCTCAAGGTCATGGCTGGTTCCCCTTAGTGAAAGCGGCAAGCGTCGACTTTGTACCACCATGGTAGTTTTCGGGACGGAGGTGGTAACCTTATGCGTATTAGATTCCTTTCTATCGTAGGTAAAGTTACGTATGCGTCATGGGAATTGGGTCCAATGAGTGACCCGAGGCGTCGGTTTTGATTGTTATCTTCTTGAGCCATTGGCGAAATTTGTTGAGTTTGTTGATTTTGTTGAAATTGCGGAGCAATTCACATGTTGGAGTTGTGTTGACGGAGGGTGCTATGGCGGCTACATCGTTGTTGAATGACATTCTTGTGTGGTTTCCTCGGGACACCATTCCTACGTCATGTTCTTTTTTCCTTGGGAAACTGGTTCCAATTTTCTTGGTACTACTAGAAGATCCTACTTCCTTGGTTAGACGTCCTGTCCAAACCCCTTCTTCTAGTCGCATTCCCATGCTTACCATTTTGTTGAAGTCTCCGGGAGCGCTAGCGATCATTCACTCATAATAGAATGAGCCTAGAGTATTCAAGAATACCTTAGTCATCTCTTTCTCTTCCAAGGGCGGGTTGACTTGGGCAATTTCCCTCCATCGTTGCGCATATTCCTTGAATGTCTCTCTTTCCTTTTGAGACATGGAGCGGAGTTGATCCCTATCAGGAGCCATATCCAAGTTGAATTTGTATTGCTGGATAAAGGCTTTGCCTAGGTCGTTGAATGTTTGGATATTCGTCTTGTCTATTCCCATATACCACTTGATGCGGCAGTGAGAGGCATCACGGAAGTAATGGATCGAATCGATGATCCTCATTGTCGTAGACATTTTCTGGCATACATCGTGAGATGACTTTGCGGACGGAGTTTCCTTTGTACTTTTCAAAGTCGGGGACTTGAATTTTGCGGTATTTTGCGAGGAACTAAGCACGGATCCGGCATTTTTCCAAACAATTCTTTCCTCGAATCGTTTTTATCTCAGTGCATTTTGAGGAGTTGTTCTGGAGATTCTCCATTGAACCACGGCGTTCGTGTTATTTCTTGGAGTGTGATGAACTTCTTCGTGCGGGGTAGCGTGCACTACGGGATTCAACATGATCGGTTGAGAAACCGACATTGTTACTTGTGGAAAAGTTATTCCACGTTGTGGAGTGAGCGTAGCGTTTTCTTTGCAAAGTAGGTATTTCAAGCGGGTTATTTGAGAAGTCGGTTGGCGAACTCCGATGCGAAGTTGAAAGGCATTCCCCATGGATAGCCTTCGGCATCTTTGAAAGGTGAACTCTTGGTTATGACTGAAATTGGAGTAGTAGTATCCTCAAGTTCTGCTTGGTTTTGATTTTCGATGTGCTTGTTGACTTTCTTGTTGTGGCGCGAGTTGACCAAAGATGTGAGTCTTTCCACTTCTTCTTGTAGTGTAGTTACCGTACTACGGAGTTCAACGTTTTCTTGTTCAAAATTCTCCATTACTTTTCTTCTTTTTGATCTAGTATAAATGCGTTCGAGTTGGGTGGACGGTCGAGAAACCCTAAGACGCGACAGCTTGACGATCTTTCTATCTGTTCGAACTGTTCAAGGTGGAAAAGCTGGAAAAGTGGTGTATCAAACCCTAAACAATAGACTTAAATGCAAAGTATGATGCATGAATATGATTGTAAAGAAAAGAAATTTCCAAAGAATTTACGCTAAACGAGATATTTCTGGCAAATATTTGGATGGGCGAATTTTATTGATTAATGAAGGAAGAATACAACAATTGTTTTTGTTGGAGCATTGCTCACACAAATGATAAAATAAATGATAAAATTACAAACTAAATTGAACTAATTAAGCGTCTTTCGGATGGATCCAAAGGCTTGAACTTGACGATTTTGCTCCCATAGTGAGCTTTTAGTTTGGCTTTCTCGGCTTTTAGCTTGCTAATGACTCTCTTCCACTCGTTGGGAGCGGGATTGCTGGTTGTCATTTCCTCGAGCTTTCTTTTCCTTTCCTTGACGTATTTCTGGATTGCGTTATCCTTCTGGCGAATCTTCTCATCTTTCTCCATGAGCCATTCATCCTGGAAGTAAAGCGTCTTTTCATGATCTTTGACTTGCTTCTTGAGCTTCTCATTCTCAAGGTTGGTCTTAAGGAATTTTCTTTCCAAAGCTTCCTTCTCAAACCTTATCTTGGTCAAGGCTTCTTGGTATTCTCCCACAGCTTCAACGGGAAAAATTTTCGATTTGGGCGGTGAGAACATGGGATCCTCATAAGCGTAAGGCATTCAAATTCCTTCGCTCTTTTCTTTACCAAAGTGTAGGTTTCCATGGCTACACAATTCTTTTCTTTCCCTTTTTCTTTCCTTCGGATGTAGTGCCAAGCTTTGATCATCCTAGCTTTCAACCCCTGGGAATCCTCTCCATCATGATAGAAGTAGCTTTCTACTGTAAAACCAGAAGGTTTACCAGAATTTGCGTATCCGAGCTGACGTTTTGCTAGAAATGGGTTGTAGTTGATTCCCCTCGTACCAATGAGAGTGCGTTGGCAAATTCTCCACAGCTCTCAATGATTTCCATCTCATTGTCTGCCAAGGTATACCAATGGATATCATCGTTTGTAAGAGACATGAGTCTTCTTGACCAATGCCACTCGTCTTTGTTTTCGCGGAAAATAGGAGATTTAGGCAGATGTGAGGTAATCCATTTGAAAAGCAGTACGACACACGATAGTTCCGTCTCCTTGACGATTCCTATGATGAATAGAGACGTACGTATCACCAAGCAGGGTAGGAACGGGATTTCCAATCAGAGAGATCCTTATGGCGTTAATATCAACGAAGTTTAGGACGTTGGGAAACAAAACCAATCCATAGAGGAGTAAAGCTAAAATAGCTTCAAAGGCTACCATACTACCAGCTTCCGAGAATTTGAGAGCCTTCTCCATTAGGAACTTTGAAGTCAGTCCTAAGAGTTTTCCTCTGGTAGTTAGGTTTTGTCTATCTCGATTTCTTTATCGAGTCATCGTTACAATAGCGGTGACTTAGGAATGGCTTCAAACCATTGAAAGGCACTTTGTGCGTCTTGAGATACCTAGGATATCGCGATACTCTTCCAAAGTAGGCATCAAGCGATAATCGGGAAAGTGAAACAATGATAGGCGGATCGTAGAAGCGAGCGAAGGTTTTGAGAAGTCCTTCATCGGCGTTAGCGTTTAGAAGAGTTAAAAGAGTTCCATAGCGTTTTCGAAATCGAGGGATCTTCTACCAAGGATGCTAACTCTTTCAACTTTCCTCGTCGGGAATCCTAAAAGCGTATCTTTTGGTGAATCTTCCTCGGCGTCCATCACTCTAACCTAAAATATTTTTACAAAAAAATCTCTAAATTCTTTGGAAATGGGAAGAGAAATGAATTTTTTGTTTTTGAATGAATGAATGAATGCATGAATCGGCAAACATGGTTAGTAGTTATACACACGGCAAGCGTTCAAGTCACGAGCATGAAGCCAGCGATAAGAATCAACGTGGTTAAGTTCTATGGGCTTATTCATACGTGAAGCGGGTTCTCTCGATAATCTGAGCTCAACACTCCCTTCTAAACATTATTGGATTTGTTGAATACTCGATGGTCCAATAATCTTTTCAAGAGAAACTACTTTGATCGTAGTATCGCATGACAATTACTCTAGGCTTACACCGAATAATCTACACTACATCCTAATGGCGGGATGGTTTATGTGTTCTGATCCACTCGACTTCTTAAGTTCCCTCAAAGCACGGTGTCTTCGCAATTACTTGCTAAACACAATACCCCCAAGACAACCTCCACTGCGCGGGAAATATTAACTTCGAGAGCATTGAACTTCTCACGTATTAATATCTCCACCTAGATCTTAAAAATGTTTCTTAAGATTTCTTTCCATCAAGTGAAATCGCGAAACACACAATAAAGAAAAAACAGATATATGCAAAAATATGAAAAGCTTATCCCCTTTCTTTTCTTTTTGAAAACAAAAAAAGCTTGGTGCTCTCGGCGAAAGCGTTTTTTTTTTGAAAAATCAAAGTTTCAGCGTACTCCCCAGCAGAGTCGCCATTTTTCCTGTTCGCGTTAAAAGATGACGCGCTAGAGGATGCGAACATGAGTTCGGATTCTCTGGCTCGAAACGATTTAAATCTTTTGATTTGTTTATAAAGATGCCGCGAGCATCAAGCTTTATTATTTTCAACACAAGAAAGATGATTTAATGATTATGAAAAGGTGAAATACCCTCAATTGATATTGATATGCGTAACGACTAGCGCAAACTAGGCAACGCATTGGCGAGATCTGAGTAAGGGGATTGTTATATAAAGGGAATAGATGGAGCACCCTAAATATATGTAGTTATCTCGACTTTATATATGAATACGTTTGATATGTTTGTGTGTTTTAATTGCTATTTCTATGATTGGGAAAGTTTCTCCTTTGGGATTTTAAGGAACAGATTGTGTGGGATTCTAGCGTTTATTATTATTGTGCTCGCAAAGATCTGTGGATCTTCTGCATACATATCCCCTAGTGGGAATCAGAGCATTTGTATCTCGGATCTACAGGGATCTATGGTTTGTTTGGTCTGAGGGAGAAAGAAATCTGCTCGCCAAGGATGAGACCTTGTGCCTACGTATTCTCAAAGGGATGTTGAGAAAGTCAGAGCAATCTGTAACACGGTGAACTGACTTTGTGGATTTTTGTATCGCAAATGTGCGGATAGCAAGAGTCGCCACCGACTTTTATTTTATCCAATTAAGGGAAGGTAAAAAGTACAGAAAAAGACCTTCTTTAGATTCTAAGTACGGGAGAATGGTTATGAAAAGGGAAGGTATTAGCACCCCTTTTCATCCGTAGTTATCTACGGGCTCTTAGTTGCTCTAGATCACTTAAAAAATTGTGCTTTCTGTGTGTTTGAAAAAAATTTTTTTGAAAAGGCATTTCGCTTTGACTTTGTAATGATTCATGTAGGAATGTATACAAAGTGTTTGGAAATGTTTTGTTTTGAAAAGAGTTTGAACTTTGACAAAAGTGTGAGGTGTGAAAAGCATTTTGATAGAGCAAGCAACTAAAAGTCTTATTACCTACTCAGAATTGGTCGTTTTTTGTATTGTTACGTTCCTTTAGAATAGCGTCATCCATACCATTAGTTGGTAGGTAACTCCATTCGTTGGATGTAAGCGGGACATTCGAAGGGACATCGGATGGTCATAGAAAGCAACTTGTAGGAAGTATCCTAGCACATTTGAAGGGACTATCATCACTTTTCGTAGGCGACAATCGAGGGTCAAGATCATGTATTCGGAGGCGACATCGTGGGTCTTATGATCTTTGTATCGAAGGGACTATGATGATTTGTTTGAAGGCAACGGTGCTAGGATACCTCTACGTTCGAGGGACTTGACCATTTTGAATTCGTAAGGCAACGAGAGAGAATTACCCTAAGGGGTGCATGTGTGAAAAAGTGTGTCAAATTCAGGTATTTTTATCTTTGAAAATTAGTGAGCTATGTTGATTTTAGTCTTGCCATACACACCTAGTTACTAGCAATTTATAGGGTGCGGAAATTAAAATGCGGAATGTAAAGATGCGGAAAGATAAATGTCCTATGCTATTACATGGCTTTGGGGCAGATACATAATTTAAACTTGCGGAAAATAAAAACCTAATTTAAACTATTACATCCCATAAACAGTTACATTATTGGAAAAAATAAAATGATAAAGAAGAATCGTCTGAATCGGATCAACCTGTAAAAGAATGAGAAATCGGAAAATACGAGACGAATCGAACAAGAGAAAAAATGTTAGAAAAATGCAAATTTTTGAATGAGAAAAAATATGAAATGCTGGAAATAACATAAATATGCTAAAATAATTTTTTGGGATTTTTTGAATGCAATTTAATAATTTAAAACTAATTAAATGTGATTTAAATGCAAAATTATGAATAAAAATAAATATGCATGCAAAATTATATTTTTTAATTTTATAAATTAAATAAACATTTTCAGAAAATAAATGCAAAAGGAAAAAATATTTTGGTAATTTTTAATGCATGAAATAAAATTATGAAAAGAAATTAAAAATGATGCAAAATATTAAATAAATAAGAAATATGAAAAATAGAGTTTTGTAAAGGAAGAAAAAATATAGGTCTTGCCAGGATTCGAACTAGAGACCTTGCTTTCAAACTTTGAGTTCCCTTGCCTTGACCAACTTAGCTAACGTGTTTTACTGTTTGGAAACCGGAGCGAGTAGAAGAAAAACAAGTGTCGCCTCGATGCTCGGATCACGCCAAGCTTCGTCTTCCTCGTTTCAAATATTTGAAAATCCTGCGTCGGCCTTGGCTCGACGCTATGTCCCTGGCTAAATCAAAAATCACACACAAGTAATATAAATGCATTGTGAATACATGTATCAACTCGTTTTCGTCCCCTGATCACTCTGGTATGCTTAGTTTGGTCCAATTTTTCTTGTTTAAAGAAACCCTAATTCGAACCCGAAAACCCTAGCCATGGTGTTTTTCGTTCCAGGTCACTAAAATGCAATTGGGCTACCCAGATAGCTTGCAAACTTGATGCTGATCATGAACAAACAATCAAAAAGTGTTAATAATGCATAAAAAACAGAAATCGATTTTGGAAAAATAAGAACAAAACGAAATCGTATTTTCTCGATTCTTGATGGTTTTGGATGATATAAGAGTCTAGATCGATTCAAGAGGTATCAAAGAATGTGTTTTGATGCTTAGAATCAACTGAAACGATCCAAAACAAAGGCTACCAGTTGCTTGAAGGTCACGGATTCTTTGAATTAGGTTAGGGTTTCTCCAGCCAATTTTCTCCTTTTTTCTTGATATGTATGCATCATACATTTATACTGGATGGATTTGGAATGGTTTTGGGAGAGAATCAATCAACATTCAATGCAAATCAAATTTGATTTTTGTACAAAATCAAATTTTCAAAATTTGATTAATTTTCAATCCAATCTTGCCATATTGATCAAATTTCGAAATTTGCAGGCCTTTGTGAGTTGCTTGGGTCTCAAGGAAGGAATAAAAATCAATTTTGCAATTAATTTTGATTTTATACTTTATTTTTAAATTTAATTTGTATTTAAATGAATAAATTCCAAATTAAATAGAAAAATAAAATAAAAATTCGTGGCATTGGGCTTGGATATTCCTAATTGTATGAGGAATAAGTTTGGATAAAGAAAAAGCAAGCCCATTTGCAAAAAATTTGATTTTTAGACGTATCTCTCTTTGTGCATTCCTTCAAAATTTCCCAACTTGTGAATGGTGTATCTTGCTCAATTTTCCACATTTTTGAGTGTTCTTAGACTTTTTGAAAAGCTCTAAGAGTCCCCTAACCAACCTTTTTGGTCTCATCTCAATTGGAGTTTCCATGCTCAATATATCTTCAAAACAAAAAGTTGACTTTTTGTTGACTTTGAAAATGACCTGTAGCATTTTTTGGACATTCTTGTGAGACATGAAGTTGTAGAGAATTGAATTTCCTTCAAAACAAGAGGTGGTGGAAAAATTTCTGAGTAAGTATGAAGAAGTTATGATCAGTCAAAGTTCATTTGACTTTTCACCTAGAAACCCTAATTTAGAAAGTTTGACTTTTTGAGCAAATCTTGAGTTTTCTTGATGAATCATGATCAACCCTTAATCAAATGATGGATGTAACTTCAAAATGAGGATGTTGACCAAAAATCATGAAGTTTGATTGTATGTTGACCACAGTTGACTTTTTGTCCAATACAACTGATTTTCAACCATCTGAGCAATTGTCTGAGCAATCTTGACTTGTAAGGCTTGAAACTTGACATGGAAAATATTTGAAGCATATGAGGAGGCATGAAGACCATTGGAGATGTTGGGAGTCCATCTTGACCTGAGAATTGCCAAACCCTAGTTTGGGTTGATTGTCTAGGAGAGAGTTTGTCTGATCAACTCTTGAGGAATCCTTGAGTATGGATGTATGAAATATCTTGAGAGGATGGAGGGCAAATTTTGGGGTATGACACAATCGTAGTTCCCACTTATGCTAGTGGAAAGCAACGGGATGTTAGTAAGAGACAGACAAATGTCATCTTAATGAAAAATGTATCTAATCTATTTCATCACATACATTTTTGAAAATTTTGATTGATAAAAATATTTCGTCGTAAGTATTAGGTGTTTTGCTTGAGTGTACAAGCGTTACCACTTACATGTTTAAGAAAGATGTTTGAAAAAGATGATTGAATCTTTTGACTGTAAGTATTGGGTGTTTTGCTTGAGTGTACAAGCGTTACCACTTACAATTAAGAGATGTTTTTTTGTTTTGTTTGAAAAGAGTTTTGAAAAAGTTTTGAAAAGTTTTTGACTGTATGTGATGTGATAGATGAGATACTTCTTCCATAGAGATGATAAATGTCTAAATCTCAAGGAGAAATTGATTGGATTAAAGGGATGCTTTTAAGAAGCCCGTGGGTCCTTGTATTGTTAGCCCAAGAGGAGGCATTCCGAGGGTCATCGAGGGTCCTTGTATGAAGCTCAAGAGGAAGCTATAGGGTATGGCTGGCTTTGGCTTGAAAGGGATTTCACCGAGAAACCATCCATTTCTGAATAAGAGCAATTTCACCGGGAAATTTTACTCTCTGGGGGATTTGAAAGTGATTTCACCGGGAAACCATCCTTTCAGGGTTCTATCTTAGCGCGGGTGATTCTTTGTATTGGAAGCCCAATAGGAGGCTGTTAAGAGATTTCCTATCTCTTTCATTGTATGATGCCCAAGAGAAGGCTAAACTCAATGAGGAGTTCTTTTGAACGAAGCCCAAGAGGAGGCTGACTCAACAGGGGAGTACTATCTTATACGAAGCCTAAGCGGAGGCTAAACTCTGTGGGGAGAGTTTTCTTTGTACAAAGCCCAAGAGAAGGCTAGACTATGTTGGAGATAAATTATCTTGTATGAAGCCCAAGCGGAGGCTATACTGTGGGGAACCTATTGATTAGTCTAATTCTTATGTTATGATTAGACAATTTGTATAAACAAGTGTGTGTGTGATATGTATTCACAGGAGTTTATGAAGGAAATATAAACAATGCATGATGTTTATTTACAGCAGTTTATGAAATATAAACAAGTGTCTGTGAAACGAACGTTAAAAAAACGAGCGTAACTTGATTATTTACAAGTTTGAACTGTGTACAAGGAAATGAATATGTACACGAATGAGTATTTATGTACAGAGAAGGGTGGATGTACATAGGAGGGTTGGGACTTACACCATAAGGGAGGCCCATTGATTTGAAAACAGTTTCACAGGGAATAATGCTTCTTTCAAAATCAATGGTATTCAGTGTAAAATGTACATATGAAACGAAAATGATAGATTGAAGTTTATCTGTAAAAGGTATCTGTATTATGTACAGATAAAAAGTATTTGAAAAAGAAGTATTTGTGTTATGTACAGATAAAAATTTGTATGTGTTTTGAAAAGAATTTGTTATGTACAAAGAAATATTATGTACACAAAATAATGTTATGGGACTTACACCGTGAAGGAGGCCCATTGGTTTGAAAACAGTTTCATAGGTAATAATGCTCCTTTCAATACCAATGGTATCGGTGTATAAACAAACGAATGAAAACAAACGAAAGAAATTTGTTTATGTTTGAATGTTGACAATGATAATTTGAGTATGTACAAGTAAAAACTAAGTATGTACATAAAGGATTGGGACTTACACCATAAGGGTGGCCCAAGATCGATTGAGAAATTCGAGAAAGAACGAATTTGATTTTATCATTTAAATTGGATCGATCGTGGTAAAAAGATGTAAGTTTTGATGAAATGTTTTGAAAAATGATTTGAAAATGTTTTGAAAGGTGAGGTTCATTTATGAAAAGTTTTGAAAAAATCGGAAGTCGAAAACTTGAAAAATTCACCTTTTAAGGAGGTTTGAAAAGTGTTCAGAATGTCGTTTTCGGCTCGATTAAAATTTAATCAGATGAAAGTTTTTGCTGAAAATTTTTGCACTATCATAAAATAGATGTATTTGTTGACAAGTGTTTAAAAAATCATCTCAAAATGAGAAGTTTTGATTGGTCAAAAAAATTGTGGAAGTTTTGTAACAAAACATGAAAAATTTGAAAAGTTGTAAAAAAGAATGGTCCTGGTGGGTATTGAACCCATGACCATGAGGTGGGACGCGTGGCAAAGAAACTTAAGACCAAGCAAGCAACCACTAGACCAAACGCGTTTCTGTGTTTTGGTGGACAATGACACGCGTTGATATGAGATTGGAAAGTTTGAAAATTTAAATTGGAAAACAGATGAAGAACACGCACGTAATGTTCTTCATGATTTTGATTGTCAGAAATCCAAATCCTAGCTAGAATCCTCGTTTCTCAACCAAATTGAATGATATAAAAATGAAACTTGATCGATTTTGCACAACGAACATGATAGCAATTGTTAATTTCATTTATTTTAAGCCCAGAACATTTTTTGTTTTCGAAGAACACTAAGAACCCTAACCTGAAAAACTCAAATTAAATGATAAAGGTTTGATGATTCTTGGATTTTTTTGAGGGTTAATGATCGTTATTAGTGCAGAAAGAGAATGGCCGTGAGTTTTTTCAAAAGGATGCAAGGAATTATGAGAATGGATTTCGTGTTCTTACCTGTGAAAGTGAGAATCGAAAACTGGATTTAAGTGCTTCCAGTTGTTGTTTTATGACTGCTTGAGCACCAACGGCATGTATGGAAGCGTGAGGATAGTGCTTGCCTTGAATCCTTTCCAATCAATCCAGCCAAGTCCACCCGCAGTTCAAAAATGGCAACTGGATTTTGATAGAAATCGTGCTACAGTTTAGATTTTAATGGCCTGGATCATATACATGATGTATAGTGATCTTGTTTGAGTGATTTGATCACGGTTTGATCAAGCTTAACTCCAAATTCGATTGCTTGGGCGTTTGAAAGTTGTGAAAGCATGGAAAGTGAAAACTGTTTTTTAGCTTGATCTAGCTTGATTTTAATGTTTAAACAGATTCCATATGGATATTATGATATGTTAGACACCAAAGTTTATCATAGTTCTTGCTAAATTTGAAAATTTCAATGTTTGGCAAATTGAACTATAATGCTTGAATTTGAAGAAAGTGGAAGGAAAGCATGGATTTGTGATGCTTTGGTGTAAGTTGATCTTGAATTGGTGATCCTTTTATAGGCCAAAAGTTCTGATTTGTTAGGCAACAAGGACATGGCAATTGGATGAATCATGGATTGATTAAGGGGCAAGAATGACAATTGCCAAAAAAGGAAACTTCCTTTTTTCACCATGTGCTTCAATTTTTACAATTTGATCCAATCCTCTCAATTATTACTCTAGGCTGATATTTATCAGTTTGATGACTCATTTGGCATGGTGGCAAGTGGTCTAAATGAGAAAAACACAAAATGACCTATAATTTGATGTTTTGACTTTTGAAAATCAAGTTTCATGGAGCCTTATGTTTCAATTTCAAAAGCATAGCTAGACTCCATGGATTTGAGAGTTCTTGGACATTTTGGAAAGATGTTTTCACAAGCTACAACTTTGATGTTTTGAGTTTTTTCCAATTCAAATTGGAACTAGGTGAAAAAATGGCATGAAGTTTGGAAAAAGTAAGAAATTTCAACACTTAGAAAAATTTCTAAGTATAAAAACTTTTGACTTTTTGTTGACTTTTTCAAATTCTTTGATTTTTTATGATCATGATGGATCATTTGAAGTATTTTGATGTTGGAAAAAGTTTT
This sequence comes from Vicia sativa, assembly GCA_021764765.1. Taxonomy (NCBI): domain Eukaryota; kingdom Viridiplantae; phylum Streptophyta; class Magnoliopsida; order Fabales; family Fabaceae; genus Vicia; species Vicia sativa. The sequence goes on along the minus strand of CM038794.1, from coordinate 88,731,541 downwards.
GTTTTGAAAAAAATTTGATCGAAAGTCAAAGTTTGACTTTTCTGTGCAGATGAATTTTCATCAGACGTTTCTGAAATTGACTGATGAAGTCTGTGAACCTCTGTGATGTTCTGAATACAGAAATTAGGTCAACATGTTGTATCTAAGATATAATGACCAATCTCTATCCAAAAAAGTCATTCCTTGCTCAAAAAATCAGAGAATGCCTATGCTCGACCAAAACCCTAATTGGTCGATCCTCGATTGTTCTGTGAGAAAAATGGGTATCTGATGATCAGAGGCTGATGATTTGATCAAGATAGATCAAATGTGGTGAGAAAAACTCAAACCCTAATTTGATTGTCTCTTGATTCAGATGAAAATTTGATGAAACCCTAATTTTGACCTGTGACTGCTACACCCGATTAATGCTGTCTGAATTGTTAGTGATGCAATGATGCCAATGTAAGGTGGTATATTAGGTCAAAAATTGGGGTATGAAAGTAAGGGAATTAGCTCCGACAATTGAAGTAGCGTATTAGAGAGATTAGTAAACTAATTGATCTATAGTTAAGATAGTATGAATTCCAATGGTAGGGTTATAGCAATTGAACATAGGCATAATAAGAACTTGGAATAAAGTGGAATTAATGATACCGGAAATAATTAAAAATAGTACCAAAAAGAGTGTTGGTAGTTTTAAACGGTATAGCTAACTAATCGGAATTTGAAGGAATCGAAATACTATGCTATTAAAATCAACTAAGATAAGTGATTAAAATTGGTAGAAAGTTTATTAATAAATTGAGAATATGGTTGAATGGTGTTCAAATGAATTAAGTTGGTTTAGTTGGATTATGTAGATTATATAAATACTGACAAGAGAAAAATGGTTGAAGATAACAGACGTTGTTTTCGTTAACCGAGGTATTGTGGTACCATTGAAATAGTAGAAGTCGGTTAGTTGCAGTGTTGTGAACTAGTAGATATAGACACCTAGTAGTATACTTTAATGACTAGAATAAATATACTAATTTGAAAATGAAGGAACATTTGCGGGATGATTGTTGATAGCTGTGCATAATCGAAATTCCAGCAATCCTAACCGATAAGCAGCTAACTAGTATTAGATGAAAACATTCTCAATGATTATAAGTTGAATTGTAGTATAAGTTGGTAGGAGGTTAATGTAGTAACTAGTAGTGGATTATTAAATGGATGAAGGTAGTATATGTTGGTAGCAAGTGGTATTAATAAGACTTATAATAATAGTATTGGTATTATTAAGTTGTAGGCTTCCAGCCAATGTTGAATTGTTATTAAGTTGTAGGCTATTAGTCAATGTTGAATTATTACTAAGTTGTAGACTTTTAGCCAATGTTGAATTGTTACTAAGTTGTAGGCTTTTAGCCAATGTGGAATTATTACTAAGTTGTAAGCTTTTAGCCAATGTTAAATTATTACTATGTTCTAGGCTTTTAGCCAATGTTGAATTATTATTAAGTTGTAGGCTTTTAGCCAATGTTGAATTGTTACTTAGTTGTAGGCTTTTAGCCAATGTTGAATTATTACTAAGTTGTAGGCTTTTAGCCAATGTTGAATTATTACTAAGTTATAGGCTTTTAACCAATGTTGAATTATTATTAAGTTGTAGGCTTTTAGCCAATGTTGAATTGTTACTATGTTGTAGGCCTATGGCCAATGTTGAATTACAGTTAACTAGTTGTAATTTTTTTGTTTTCTTGTGTTGTTGTTGCATTGTCATGATTTTGTTGTTGAAGTTGAGGTTGCATGACATACATTGCATTATTAACTTTTCCTGGATTGACACCACGTTGGCATGGATTGACAATTTTTAAGTTGGAGCGAATGCTCACCATGTGGGCCTGAATTGGCAAAAATGATTATGTTGAAGGCTTATGACTCGTGTCTCAGTAAACTAACAAATGATTACGTTGGGAGTTTTACTCCAATGGTACCACATGCATATGCACAGTTGACTTGCATTTGAAGTTTCATAATTATAGTTGTTACATTGATGTGTCGATTGATTTAAGTTGTTGTCGTTATTCATAAGTTGTGATATAGTTATGTTGTGTTGGAAATGTTGTTGTGATATAATTGTAGTTGTTATTATATAAATGTTCCTGATTTTGTTGTTATAATTGTTATTATAAATTGCAAAGTGGTGATTCTATATAATCTGATCTAATATATTGTTTATCATGCATTCAATTATATCGTTAGATATCGCACCCTTTTCATTTGTTTCGCTGTTGCCTTTTTACTAGTAATGTGCACGTATTCGAGAATGAAGAATTGGTTGTTGTTAGTCCAAGTAGGTTTAGTTTCTCTGATATGTAGCACTCGGGGGGATGAATGATTGTTGTTTAATTGTTGTTATTGTTTTAGTAGTTGAATCTTAAGTTATTGTTATCAAAGAATCGTTATATTAAAACGGTTTTGAGCTAGACATGAGGTTATGTCATTATAAGTTTAATTATGTGAAGCCGCTTATTAATAAAAGTTGTTTTGTTTTCAAAAGAATAAATCAGGTTGTTATCGATTTATCTGAACCAGTGTTATGTATCTGAATTAATTATGGTTACATGAAGTTGTTTTAAGTTGAAAATGTGGCATCTCATTTGTTTGTTGAAAAATTTTGCACTCTGATTTCCTTATAATTACCGGGTAGAAATGGGGTGTTACAAATGGCATCGGTCCGAGCTCTTAATTTTACAATTTGCAAAACCTGCAAATCGAGCTTGGACGATGGTTGAAGACTACCAGCGTGTCATCTTCAACCAATGAAGTCATCTAATTTATTCAAATAGATTTTAAAAATATTTTTATTATGTGGTTTATTCAATAGAGTCCATGATATGCACAACACGTCGTTTCCCTTGATGTGCTTACTAACGCGTTTTGACATTATGTGATGGTCCACATATTTTCTGAACATTTTTATTTATTTTTAAACCTATTCTGGGGTGAAAACCAAGGAGGTCCATATCAAGCACAGCGCGTGTGATCCTTTGGATATTTTTACTCACGCGTTTTGACTGTGGTCTGATTGTCCATATTTTTTTTACTTTTATTTTATTTTTTGATTTTTATATTTCATTGTTTTAAACTCCAAAAATTCATAATAAATTTATTTCTAACTCAAAAATTATGAAAAAATTCACCAAAATATTTTCAAATATTCTTTTTCTGATTTTTATTTTTTCATAATTTTATTTTCAGATTTGTTATTTTTATGAATTTTCCTTTTCATTTGAGTTATTAAAATGTTTAAAAATACTTTTTGACATTTTTAAATTCTGAAAAAACCATGGAAGGATACAATGGTCATTTGACAAATATTAGTGACCTCATTTTATTTTTATTTCTTATTCTACTATTTTTGCCAACTTTTGGTTTATTTTATCATTTTCGTTTATGTTTAAAAATAGTGTTTTAACTTTAAAAAATTCTGAAATTTTTTGTCAACACTTGTTGACCTTTGTTTGACCTTGCACAATTATCATAGAATTTTATTTTGATGTATGAATACCATTATGTATTCTATCAATAAAATCCAATTTAATAATCCAATTTCAGAAAAAAAATTTAATTATTATTTTAATATTTTTAATTGTTTAAAATTTGTTTCTTATTTGGATTCATTTGGAGTAATAAATTTCCTCAACATCAATGGAATTTGGGTGTTGATAGGCTCATGACCAAATCCACCAAGATGGTTGATTGATTGATTTTGATGAAGTTAGATCAATTGAATTCATCTTACGCATTGATGATTTTGTGACTTATCCACTCCCTCTTCATCTTATCCCATTCATTTTTTTACACGTGTTGACAAACACAAGAAGATTATCTACATATCACTCATTTTGTTAGCTTTTTCAACACATAAGTTATGCTTGACCGATTTCGTTGTAGGGTGACCTCTACATAGTTTACTTGGCGATTGCTTACAAAACTCTACATTTGTCCCGAATCAAAAAATGATCAGTTGGTGACATAAACTTCATGTTTAAACAAATCCCCAAAATATTGTTTGAGTTTTGACTTTGGTTCCACACTTGTGAAACTTATGTTATAGTCGCTATGATTCTATGAAGCTTCTAATAAGTTTTCACTAACTTTGTCCATGTGAAATCCTCAATCATCATTGATCAAGTGTTGAGATCTTTGGTTGTTCCAAAATGGACGATATACTTGACCAAAAGTAATTGAAACTTGTTGTGTGGTCGCTATGATTCTATCAAGCTTATGGAAAGTCTTCATGCACAAGCTTCAAGATGATCATTCAGCTAACCTTACTAATTACTAACAATTAACTTTATTTTTATGCTATTAATTTTCGCCTTTATTTTAGGTCTTTATGTTCTATGTTCCTTTATTTTTAATGCTCTTTACTTTATACATTTTATTTTAGCATTTACATTTAATGTCATTTTTCTTCTTTACTCACTTGAGCTTTTTACTTTTTTGTTATTTTGAATTTTCTCACATGAGCTTTATTCTTAATTTTTATTCTCGGACTAGGTTACTTTTCCCTATGCTCGGAGTTTTACTTTGGATCTAGGATTAGAACCTTGATCGCAGCTCGGAGATTCTACGATTCCGGTGTTATTTGGTATGTGCTTTGGTTTTTTTTTCTCTATGCAGGTTATTCTATTTGTACTCGAATAAGAGTGGATTTCCTCTAGATACAGTTGTTACTCTGCCTGTTTTTTGAAGACATGATTTCACCTGATGCATAGGTTCATCTGATATTTGGTTTTTTTGTTTGGTTTTTTTTTTGTTGACTTGTAAATTCAAAGGATCAAACTAAAGTATTGGCTTTTTGATGTCAAGTGCTGGTTTCTCACCCGATTAGATCTTACTTTACCATCACCTTTTTCTTTTTGTAAATAGGTTAGCCTCTTCATCTCCTCCCATATTCTTAAATTTTCAAAATTTTCCCCCTTTTTTCAAAGGATTATTGTTTTCTAAACTCGAACCACTTTCATAATAAACTTGGACTTATTTGCATTTATTTTCAAAAAATTATTTTCTTAATAAACCATTAACCAATTTAACAATAATTTAACATTTTTCTGAAGACTAAAAATCAACCAACCTCATTCAAACTTTTTGAGCCATTTTGCTTTTCCTCTTTAAAAACTATTTTCTTGAAAGATTAGACTCTTGTTAATTTTTTAAAATGGTGCGAGCTACTATACTTCTACGATATGTAGTTAAGTGAGACATTTTCCACTTGGTGTTGAGTATGCTTGTTGATGAAAATATGAACTTAAATTCTCCACTTTTAGTTGACAAAATGCTTCTTTCTCATAATTGTGGGTAGTAAGTATGTTTACCACTCAGATATGACTATGATGTCTATTCTTCTTAAAACCAACCAACGCACCAATTTTAGTATTTTTTATCCGCGCTACATGAGTTTTAATTTCATTATTGCACATTGTTGGTATGTAGGCCTAGAACTCGTTGGAAGTTCTATCAAATAAAAAATTATAAAAAATACTTTTTAAAGAGGTTCCTGCGGAATACCGTAGATGATTAGGGTGTCTAATACCTTTCATTTGCATAACTAACCCCCATAACATGATCTCATTTTCTTTTAGGATTTTATTCGCTCTTTTTCCGAGTCCTTTGATTAAATTAAAATGTGGTCGCGACTTCATTGTTATTTTTACGAATTGAGTCAATTAATAACTTAGTCCCAGAATGTTTTGCCGCGACACTAACTAAAAACTCACATCTAATAAGAAAGATGAAGATGAATTTGAGATGAAATATTCTTCCTTGTTCTTTCTTATTCAAGTTTTTCCTCATCATATATGAGTTTCCTTCTTCTCTTTTCTCTCTTCTCTCTTTCACTATATTTTCAAACAAATGAGAAGAATTCAAAGGTTGTTATAATATGTGGAGAAATATTTTGTCATTTAGAGGATTAATTATGCTTTACCATTCTACCCTTACCAAATCTTCATATTTTCTAAAATTCCACTCGTCAAAATTACTAAATTGTTCTCTTTTACTCATTAATCATGACTTATAAAATTACATGTTCAAATACTGATAACACAACGATCAAAGCAAAAGATATTTCTAATTTCGTATTTTGTACAAAAATAGTGTCGACGTTATGATTAAATATTGTAAATTGTATGAGTGACATAGGTAGACGAAAATTGTCCATTTGGTCTCTCATTGTTATTATTAAATTAAATTTGTACTTCAAATTATTTGAAAAATAAATAAATCTTTACGAATCTACTTAGAAAAAAATGAGACAATTAGATAACGGTAATTCTTAATTGATTTATGTGAACACGATATCTTTTATACTACATTGATATAGACATATACTTGTGTGACTTATCAGAGAACTACGATAAAATCTTTTATTATTTTATTTTCCACCACCTTAAATTTCTAAAATTTATTTATTATTAAGAATATATTTCTATCATATTCAAAGATACTTAAATTTCTAAAATTTATTTATTATTAAGAATATATTTCTATCATATTCAAAGATAATTAAGATCATAATACAATTGGAAAAAAATTCGAACAACCTTAATTCACCTCAGTCTCTTATGTCACATCTCATAGTTCCATCCTTTGAATCATATTCATTTTAAATGATATGTAAATATTATAATAAATCAAATTAGTTATGCATGATATTTTTTAAATTGGAAATTTATTTATCACTTATTATTGAAGTAGATTTTTATATTTTTCGTAGTGAAGATCTTTTTTTTTTTATATCTTTTCCAAGTGAATGATATAAAAATTAAATAATATATATATATATATATATATATATATATATATATATATATATATATATATATATATATATATATATATATATATATATATATATATATATATATATATATATATATATATATATATACACACAATAGCATGAAAATAAAATTATAGGTTATGAAATAATAAAAATTACTTTTTAACTTAACGATTAAAGATATTATAAAATATAAGACAAGATAGAAATGAGTATGAGACATATCTAATTAAAATCCATGGATAAACTTTGAAGCGACAGAGAAGTACATCATTTATATATAATTCAGCACAATACAATTCTTGGAATGAAAAAGAAAAGGAAAACAAATTATGATATGGAAATAAACAACTATAATATAGTTCATAAAATATTCCTGGAGAACATTTATGTACTTTCTTGGATTAGACACAAAATTCAAATCATATGGGAACTTAATTAATGAAATAAAGAGGTTACTGGAACACAACGACATATTTTGTTGTCACATTTCATTAACCATGGTGGGTTGCACATATGGCCAAAACAATCACCATCTTTTGTACATCTTGTACGTCCTATATTGAAAAATGAGAATAAATGTTAAGATAATATTTCATAATTCATTCTGTAAAAATTAAAAACAAAAGGGTAAATGTTAAAAATGGATTTACTTGGATTATTGTATGACACCAGCAATATAGAAATAAAGATGATCATAATATAACCAAACTTCACAATTTCAGTCATATTTCTCCTTCTATAATTCGGAAAGAGAATTATCAATTTATATCTTTTAAAGTTCGAACTCACTTTACGTCAATTAAATACTATTATCCTTTATATGGTTCTTAAAAGTCCTTTTTGAAGTTAAAAAAAATCTTCTTTTTTTTCTAAATTAATCAATGAGTTGTATCGGTCCTTCTATCATCTTTATTACACATTTTATGTTAAAAAAAACCAACCAATTTTACTAAAGTTCTAAACTTTCATGACATGAAAGATTAAAACATAAAAAGTTAAATCATATTTTGTATTTGTCCCTCTATCTTATGTAGTACGCATTTTATGTTAAAAAACTAACCAAGTTTACTAAAGTCTAACGTTTCATGAACGGCAAGAAAAAACACAAATCTTGAAATAATATTGTAAGCAAGTTCTAGATCCTAAGCTTTTCCTAACTCCTATCATATGCTGAGCATTAGTGTTACAATTCCTGTTGCATACAAAACAACAACATCCTTAAAAGAGCCTAAAAGATCCATATAATCTGCAGCTATATGATCCCTATAATCCCGACTCAATAACGTATTATGTCGATGATGGTTTGAGGCTCAACAACCTCAAACATGTCTCTAATCAAGGGAAATACCAATTTAATCATCCATGCTTAAAAACAAAATGACATAAGATTAAAATTAATTGTGTTAGTAATACGCTTGATAAAAAAAATTTAATGTTTGTTTCTAAGAGAGGCCACGTGTCATTGTTGAAATTTTAAATATTCGTCTTTAATGGACAACTTATGGATTTCAATACAAAAATAAGTGGACATGAAAGTCCTCAAGTAATCATACACATACAATTAGGTCAAAATTAAAAGTTGTCACTCCTAACTTGTTACCATGATGGGTGGGGAATCAATGTCAAACAAATATCATAGGAGCATTGTATGATAGAAATCCAATCACGAAAGATCAAAACCCTAATAGGTCATACTTGAAAGTGTATCACATGAGGTTTTCAAGATGGTGCACAAGAGCTACCTCCTAAACCTTGATCATGAGCAATCATCAAACAAAATTGAAGAAGAAAGTATGTTTAGGGGAAGTGAATTGTTCATTGATGACCTCTAATCAGTTAATCAGAAATGAGGATGAAAGGAAAAGAGAAATTGATTCCTCAAGGGTTGCATATATGCATTCCAATATACATCTAAGTCAAAAGAAACACCAATGCATCTATGGAAGAGATGCTTGGTTCAAAAATAGTAACAAGACTTGTATAATCAAAATAAAAATATCACAACATTCCTAAGACAATAAAAAGTTAGAAACAACACGCACAATTCAAAATTGGCAAAATTCAAATAGAAAATAAAAATCTATAAGCAAGCCATGTTCACAAGATGATCAAACTAGAAACCCTAATTTAGCAATGTTGGAAAAAATATCAAATCAAGTCCTAAAATCTAAAAAAAAATTAGTTCTATGATCCTAAGAGAGCATACCACCCTAATCTAATCAAAAGTTGACTGGAAAGTCAAGAAAAGTTAGCATATACACCCTAACTTGAGGCTTAAGCAACAAAAACCACATATTTGATCAATTAAATCAAAAATTTTAAACAAATTTAATTCAATCAAGAAAAATTCAAATCAAAATTCATACATTAAGATATGAACCTCAAAAGGTCAGAAAAGTCAATTTTGGCAATTTTGATTAATAAAATATTAAAAATTAATTCTAAAAATATTATATATCAAATAAACCATAAAAAATATTCAAAAAAATGTTAGGAAAGATAATCCAAGGTTAGAGACCAACTATACATCATGCAAAAGGACCAAAATAAAATCGGTGAAATTTTTTATACTAGGAAAACAATTTTAGAATCAATTAAATTAAAATAAACAATTGTTACATATTTTCCAAAAAATCAATAAAAAATTAGAAAATTATGAAATAAAAATCAGACATTAGAAACAGTCGCATCAAATATCCTAAAATAATTTTTGTTTAATTTTTGTATGAAGGAAAATATTTTTAATAATGACCAAAGTGCATGAAATCCAATATAATGCAAAGAATTTATTTAATTATGCAAAAAAATACAAAATTATGAAATAAAATTTAAAAATGCATACTATATGAATAAAATGATTCAAAATATTTTTTATGCAATTTATGCACGGGGGAAAGTATTTCAAATAGTAATTTAAATGCATGAAATGCAATATAATGTCAAAATTTATTTAATTATATAAAAATTAGAAAATAATTGAATACAAATCAGGGACTCATCATAAACTAATCAAAGGGCTCATAAATTTTTGTGTGAAATTGTATATAATGGAAAAACATTTTTTCAAGAATTTACAATAAAAACTAATTAAAACAAAATTGATTAAACTCATAATTTATTTGAGCAATCAAAACATTTTTAAAAATTCTAGAAACATTCCACAAAATATAAGAGATTGAAAAGAGCCTATGATATTTATTTCAAAAAATTTGGACAATTATTTAATGCAAAATAAAATGGAAGAAAACTTAAAATAAAAGAATTATGAAAAATCAAATAAATAGCAAGCTAGCCAATCAGATCGCGCCACACACTTCATCTTCAACCTTGGGACTTTTCCCTAACACGCGTATGATGCAGACCAACACCCTATCTTCTAGACTTTGTATCTTACTCATTTCTCAACCATTTTTCACGATTCAAAGCACACAATGAAGATTACATGGAAAGGAACAACAAGCAAGTCGTAGATTTCAAAAAGATCAATCACACATCAAGAAATCAAGCCACAAAAATCATGAAAATCATCCAAGGAATTGGCTGCGACCCAACCCTAACTTCCATAGGGAATGAAACAAAGACCAGTAACCACTAGATTTTACAGAATACCAGAATGCTGTATTCTGAGGAAGAAAACAAGTGTCGGGCTTGCCTTCAATAGGCATATGTATCGACCTGACCTAAACATGTTGCGCCAGGAATGAACTGGTATCACAACAAAAGAAGTAAAAACTAGTAACGACCAAACTTCACGGGGATTTAGACGTGTTAAAAGGATTTATCCAGATTAGGAAGATTTTAAAAGGATTTATCACTGGGGACAAAGATCATTGCTCCTGGCTTAGAGTTCCATGCAATGTATGAATTCACTATGGAGTAATGCAATGCGATGTTGCATGTTTATGAAAAAAATAATAAAATGAGTAACCGGTAACCACGGGTCACATCATGAATAGACTTTAGATCAGCGAACTTCACTAGAAGAAAGTGAAGTGTGCTATCGGAGCAAGAATACCACCACTGATTTGGTGATCAATTGAGAAATTCAGTAAGAGACTTCCTGGGGAACATGGGTTCCTAGGGAATATGATTTCATGGGGAATTTAATCATTACATAGTTAATAAGTGGAGAATGATTGGAAACACTTGACAAAGAGCTCCCGCCGTCACTCCTATCGGGAATATCATACCCACATCATGGCTTGAGATGGGGATAAAGATAATTGTCCGCACATCAATCTATTAGAAAGAAAATGATTCAAACTTTGGCGAGTAATAACTTCATTAGGGATTCCTATCCATACACTCTGACTGGGCAACAGAACCTTGAACTGCCTGTCGTAACCGGCTTTACTAGGGATAAATAGAGGCACAACCTTACTAGGGACATCGTGAGTAGTCCACTTCAACTTCGACTGGGGAGTATGGGTTTTTGTCAAATAATTTCCTTGAATATCACAAATAGAGCTTCTACCATCGGAATAGAGATCAAAGGAAACTTCTTGGTGCCGATACACATGGGAATAATCAGAATAAAATTATGTCTATACACTTGGGAGAAAGAACATGAAAGTCGAAAAGGGCAGTGAGATGGAATTTCGGGAATCAAAGCCATTCAAACAAGGTGTTCTAGTTAGAATTAATGTATTTTTTAGCATGCGCGAAAACCTTGCTCAGCCATAAAATTATGTTTAATTCTCTTGAAAGATTAATTTTCCAGGACTTTTCTACACACAAGTAGCCTTCGACCCTAACACCAAAAGTGTAGGTAATATCAAGACAAACCCACTGCTCAAAAATCGGCCAAAAACACCAAACGAGCCGAGAGTTATGAATTTTTGAGCACCGAACACTTCTAAGGCTTTCCTTTATGAATCGGCTTTCAGCCCGAAGACGAAAAAAGAAGATAATATAAAGATAGTCCCAAGGCTTGAGGAACCACTTCAAAACAGTGTTTTAGTCAAAAGTTGTAAATTTCCGAGTTCGATCTAGCAAAATCACTGTCTCTAATTCGAACTATTTGTAAATTGACTAAATGCTTGGATTTCTCTTCCATTTGAAACTTGTTAAAATAAACGAGACCTTGCAATGATAATGAATCAATTGAACACTGAATTAGACATTTGAGAAGCCACATAATGCAATTTAGCTCAGTGGGAAAATTTAAGGGTACAATAGTATGGGTTGAAATTGATGTTGCCTTGTAGGTAACATGTTTCCTACAAGTTAAAGTGTTGTCAATGAAGCTATTTATGCATCTAAAGTTAATGACGTTCAGGTGTCATACCCCAAATTTGTACTACCCTTTTATAAGGACCATTTGGCTTACACGGCTCGCATATTTCATATACATGTGCTCCATTAGGTCATTTAACATTGCAAACAGAGATGTAATTGGCCCTTTAACCATGAGATCGAGGTCTTTTTTATTGTACATATGTATATATTTCTAAAGAAGAAATTTCATTCATAAGGTATGGATATATGAAGTCTAATCATCAAGAATATATTCTCTATGCATGAGACTTTTTGTTTCAATAGATTTTATAATTTCCTTGGCGCTTAGCCATTTGTCCCTAATTTAGGGCCTGGATATTAGGCCCTCAAAAATAGGTAACTTCCAGGATCGGGAATCTCGTGCTCGACTTCTTGAATGGAGATGCTCGAAACTAGCCATTATCGCAGTTGAAGATTCATGGAACTAGTTGTGGCCACAACCAGGGACAAGTTTACGTGTAGGCGCGACCTTGTTGTCTTTGCGTCCACACGGCCACACGATCAATGTTGTCAAGTAGGGTAAAATATGCTTTTTTGCTAGCTCGAGCTAATTGGGCAAATGCTTTTCGGTCGTTCTGGAGCATGAGTGAATTAGGCCGTATGTAGTTGTTGGCCCATTCCAGAACAAAACCTTAGGATGGAATTTAAGTAAATGAACTGATAAGATAACTTAAGATAAGATATATGACTTAGTTGGCAGTATTTGGACACAAGTGTACCTCAAAGTGTATCGTGGACAAGTAGTTTCGACATAGAAAGTATTCGTGAATTAATGTGCTTTGTATGGAACATTTATTGATGTTGTGAGAATTGGGTGAATGTGATCAACAAGTGATTGATGAATGTAATCACGTTTCCATTGATGAACTAATCATGTATTTGAAAACAACCTCATTTTCGTGCCCGTCCGAAATAGAGATGCTTGTGAAAAAAAGAATTGGGATATAGATGCATTATTGCTTCGCACATGTTCAACCAAATGGGTTAGAGTCTCATAGAAGTCGTGGACCTCGAAGTGGATTAGATTCCCATACGAGGAAAAATGTTTGAAAAGGGTTTGAGTCCCATAGGGAGCTACGATTCTTATAATTAGGAACAAGTCCCATGGAGAATCCGAAATACACAAGAAAGTCGGAGCATGTTACAAGGATCTATGGCCAGTGTCGATAATCCTACACGTAGGGTTGGTTGGGAAAAGATTCCTTGGTACAATTTCTGAATAGTGATTTGTTTCTGTTGGTTACCTCAAGACTACATGTCCCCATTCAATGCAAAAGTCCCCCAGATGCTTAACTTTTTATACAATTGGAATGGCTTAAGTTAGGAAAATGATTAAATTCTCTTTAGAGCGGAGTGGACCCATATGATAGTGGACCCATAACAAGTGTGTGACATACATAACATGCAAGAGAGTGTCAAGATGAAGTGATTAAAGTAAAAACATCACACAAAATAATTCACAATCAAATCACAAAGAAAAACATCACAAAGATGCAATTACATCACTAGTACAAAAACTAGTCGAAACTTTGACCCAGAAAGCGTTTACAAGTCAAAAGAAACCAAGGAAAGGCATAGATCAATGAAAATGAATCATGAAAGTTTAAGAGAAATCATGCATCAAAGAAACAACAGGTACAATATAGTTTCTTTACATATTCTCATAACATCAACTCAAGATTAATGCACAACAACAAAACATAACATACAACACCATCAAAATATATCATCTTGGGTTACTAACAATAAGATAAGACATAGAAAGGATCATATTTTGTTCATTAATTTCAAAAACAAGGGAGATTTCATCAATATCCGAAACCAAAATTTCAGGTATAAAAATCACCCAAAAGTTATGCTAACTGTATTACTCAAATTTTTGCCCCTAAGATCCTCTATCATCTCATACCAACACATTGCACAAAGATCAAAAGTTAGGGTTGACTCTCTCTCCTATCTCTAAGTTTTCTCTTATGAGGATCACCAAGCACCTTGGTTTTGTATATTGTGTATATGATGATTGATATTTTCCTAAACATGAGATATGCACATCATTTATTCCTTAAATGTGGTTTCGTAGGAATTGGTGTAAAGGTTCTCCTTCAAGAAGCCCATAGTTTCATGTGTTTATTTTCATGCCTTCTCCACCAACTCTCAAGGAATTGTCAAGGTATAATTCTTGATATATCTCAAGCTATAATCATTAAATGAGGACCGATGGAGCTCATCATGTTCTATCTTGCAAGAAGAAGTTCCAAGATGCTAAGTTGATTCAAGTGGTTGACCTAATTTCGAGCATTGGATCACAAGTGCATAGCTTCGTTAATTCTCAATGTTTTGAAGTGTCTCTTCTTACCATGAATTCCTATTATCAACTACAAAAATCTCTCATCATGTGGATATGATCCATGTGTAAGAGAGATCATCAAAGTTGAAGGATTTTCCATGTCATGTCCAATTCAATTGGAATTAGGGTTTTGGACTTTTGAGGACCATATCTTGTTTGTTGCTTGAGATTTATGATTGATTTAAAAGCCATTAGACTCTTAAACTAGTCTATAACAAGTATATTTATTGGTTCAAGGATTTTGTTTGATTAAAATACGCTTTAAGGGTCAAAGATTGCAAGTTCTTTAGATTTGTCTTCCATCTCTCTTATGTAACTTCAAAAGATCATAACTTGGTCATCCTTTGTCTTGTTGAGATCATTATTTTTTCACATTGAACCTAAGGATATCTAATACAACTTAGTTCAATTGGAAATAATAGAAAATGCATGTAAGTTTACATGGGAAGTCAAGAGATTACAAGTCCTTGGTGAATTTCTCCATTTTTTACCATCATCTTCATGGAATCATAACTTGATTATTACCTATCACCTTGAGGCCATTATTTTTGCAAAATAATCTTGAGGATGTGGACTGTATCTCCATTTGTGTTCCAAGGTTTTAAGATATATGGAATGTGCTTGAAAAGTTCAAAAGATTATAGGTCATTTCTTGAATTTCCATCAACTTCACAAGGCCATAACTTTCTCAATATTTGGAGTTTTTTAGTAGTTATTTTTTCATAATGTCATTCAAGAGGTCTACTTCATACCATATTCGTTGGTCAAGATAAAATTTGGAAGGGAATTTTTTTTTAAGGAAAAACATTATAGTTCACTTTTAGAAAGCATGACATGTTTGACCAAGGTCTGGCTTAATTTTCAATGTTCTTTCTCAAATCCTAGTGGCTATTTATTTTAGATCAAGCATCCATTGAAGTTGATTCTTTTTTCATTATGTTCTACTCTTTGAGGGAATTGGATCTGGCCTAATGTGTAAACATCGTGCCAAAATCTGTTATTAACTTACCACCAGTTTATGCATTGTCTTCTTAATTCATTTTATAAGCCAGCTTAAGCCTTGCTTTCATGTCTAATTGTGTTTAAAAACTTCCCATAAGTGATTAGCACCTTGAAGCACGCGTTTTGACTGAGTTTTGATGCACATGAAGTCACACTTCACTCCAGCAAACACCTTGCACGATTTCACTCCAAACCTCACTAATTCTCTCAATTCTCATCACCATTCTCTTTCCTATAAATAGAGGTACCTATCCCACTATTTTTCTCAAGCATTGATAGCCATGAAACGCCTTCCAAACTCTCTCCATAACCAAAAAAAATTACAATTTCAAATTCTCACTTAAAGCACTTCCATTTCAAAAGTGATCACTGCTTAAGCTTTCTTGAACTTCACTGAAGCTAACAGGACCAGAATCGTGCCTTGGGGTGTCCTGAATCATGATATCCAAGCCAGGTTTCAGAGATTTGAAAATGTAATTCGTTCAGGTAGAATTCTTAACCAAATCAATCCAAAATAATGCCTAACTTGTTCTTCTCATCTTCGTGATCTTTGTGATCTTCACCATTTTCATTGAGAATTGAGAATTGAATCTGTATTTTAAAAAACAAGTGCTCTCTATTATTTTAGTTTTCTACAAATTTCTCTTTGTACAGTTTAAATAAATTTTTTGCGAAGGTACCATTGGGACTGTCTTGAAGAGACGTAGAGAATGGCGCCAATTTGAGCTCTTGATTTTACAATTTACAAAACCTGCAAATCGAGCTTGGACGGAGGTTGAAGAAGACCATCCTGTCATCTTCAACCAATGATGTCGTACCATCTTTTTATTAAAATAAGTTTTAAAAATATTTTGATTTTGTGGTTTATTCAATAGAGTCCATGATATGCACATCGCGTCATGTCCTTTGGATGTGCCTACTAACCTGTTTTGACATTATCTGATGGTCCATATATTTTCTGATTATTTTTTATTTTTAAACCTGATATTGTGTGAAAACCAAATAGGTCCATATCAAGCACTGCACGTATGATCCTTTGGACCTTACTCATGCGTTTTGTCTGTGATTTGATTGTCCATATTTTTTTGGCTTTTATATTATTTTCTGGTTTTTATATTTAATTGTTTTAAACTTAAAAAATTCATGATAAATTCATTTATGACTAAACAATTATGAAAAAATTCACAAAACTATTTTCAAATATTCTCTTTGTTATTTTAATTTTTTTATAATTTTATTTTCATATTTGAATTTTTTTATGAATTTTCCCTTTTATTTAAGTTATTAAAATGTTTAAAAATACTTTTAATGTATGGATTTTATTATGTATTTCAATAATAAAATCCAATTTAATAATCAATTTTTAAACCATTTTATTTAATTATTTTTAATTTTTAATATTTTTTTATGATTTTGATTCATTTGGTGTCATAAATTTCCTCAACATCAATGGAACTTGGGTGTTGATAGTTCTCATGACCAAATTCGCCAAGATGGTTGATTTATTTTGATGAAGTTAGACCGATTGAATTCATCTAACGCATTAAGGATTTTGTGACTTACCCCCTCCGTCTTCATCTTATCCCATTCTTTTTTACATGTGTTGCCAAACACTAGAGGATAATCTACATATCACTTCTCTTTTTTCCTTTTTCAAGACATAAATTATGCTTGACCGACCTCGTCGTAGGGTGACATCTATATAGGTTACTTGTGTTAGAACATAGTTTGGTTCTAGACATAATCTTAGAGTTTTGATGATAACAAGTGGAATAAATTTTATATAATAGATACGATACTCTGATGAATATTGTTTTCATTTCAGATGATGTTATGACTCAAGCATTAAATAAAATAGAGACATCAGAATTATGCTGAGTAAAAGAAGTATTAGAAGTTCTAATGAAAGCAGAACTTCAGGTCACACAAGCTAGAAGAAACCTTTGATGGAAGCATGCAAGCGCAAACCTCTGATAGAAAGCACCAACAGAATGCTCTGATAAGAAGATGTTCTAACAAGGCTTACTGAAAATTATGATCTATATGTACGTCATCTTCTAAGACAAGGTCTGCTACAACAACGTTATCCTACTAAGCTAAAATGGCTAAGTACTTGAGTGGCTCAATTTTCAAGAGTCATTTGTTAAGCTAAATCACGTGAAGTTATGCATCCTTAATTACACTTTCCTGTATCCAAGACACACTACCATGCAACGAAAACTTTCTAAGAAGCTCTATATAAAGTGTTCAAATTCAAAGAAGAATTACAACAATTATTATAGAGAACTTACGCTGTTGAAATTCAAATCATCATTCTGTAACATTTTATTTCTATGTTTTGAGCTAAACAATTTGTGTAAAAATCACTTTAAGTGATAAATCTTTTTAGAAGCAATTGTAAACACATTGTGTAGAAGTTTCTTGTGAGATTGTTCCTTGAGAGACCAATTGGGTCAGATTTCTCAAGAGGGCTAGGACTAGTTGAATCTTAGAGGTTTTAGTCACAACAGTTGGTTGTGCATTTGTAATTAAGTCCTCGTTGAGAGAGGCGAAATCACCTTGATGGGTGAACTGAAGTAGTTTGAGTTTCAAACGAAGCAGAATAAAAATCCTTGAGTATTTAGTTTTGTTGTTTTTCAAAAAGTAAGATTTAATCAGAAAAATGTATTCAACCCCCCCCCCTCTAAGTGTTTTCTAAGCCTTCAATTGGTATCAGAGCGCTTGGTTCTGAGTGCAAACACATAACAGTGTCAGATAAAGATCCATAAGGAAAACACAAAATGGAAACAGATCATAACAACAACAACACTAAACCTCCTATGTTTTATGGAGAGGATTTTGAATACTGGAAGGATAGATTGGAAAGTTTTATTTC
This sequence comes from Vicia sativa, assembly GCA_021764765.1. Lineage (NCBI taxonomy): Eukaryota > Viridiplantae > Streptophyta > Magnoliopsida > Fabales > Fabaceae > Vicia > Vicia sativa. The sequence goes on along the minus strand of CM038794.1, from coordinate 88,713,223 downwards.
AGGCCATGATCCTGATCTTTGGGATATGGTCTTGGATGGTTAAAAACATCCAATAGATTAAGAAGGAAACAAAGTAGAAAGAAAAACAATGGAGAAAGCACAGAAAACAGAATTTAAGAATCATCACAAAGTTAGAAATATTTTGTTAAGTGCCATTTCAAAAATAGAATATGAAAAAAATTACAAACAGAGACACGACACATGATATCTTTGAGTCACTCAAAATGTCACATGAAGGAAATTCCCAAGTCAAGGAAACTAAAGCTTTGACAGTTATCCAGAAATATGAGGCATTCAAGATGGAGGAAAATGAACCTATTAAGGAATTGTTCTCAAGATTTCAAACCTTAACTGCTGGTTTAAGAGTGTTGGATAAAGGATACACCAAGGCTGATCATGTAAAGAAAATTATCAGGAGTTTACCTAGAAGATGGGCACCTATGGTGACAGCATTCAAAGTCTCAAAGGACCTGAATGTTATATCTCTAGAAGAACTCATCAGCGCATTGAGGAGTCATGAAATAGGGCTTGATGAATTTGAGCCTCGGAAGAAAGGTAAGTCAGTTGCCTTGAAAGTTACTAAAAAATATGATGTTAATGTTTTTCAGGATGAATAAGGAAGCTATGAAGACTTAGAGTCAGAAGATGAGTTATCCATGATGTCCAGAAAGATAAATCAAATGTGGAAGCATAGGCAGAAAAAGTTCAGAAACCACATAAGATCTGAAGATAGAGGAGAATCTTCTGGACACAAAAAGTTCAGTAAAATAAGTGTCACTTGCTATGAATGCAAAGAACCTGGACACTTCAAAGTGAAAGTCCCAAGCTACAGAGGGAAAAGCCAAATAAAAGATTTTAGAAAAAGAAAGGAATGATGGCAACATGGGACGACTCAGAATCTTCTGAAGTTGAAACTAACTCAGAAATGAGCATGCCAATATAGCTTTCATGGCTACACAGCAGATGACTCAAGCTCTAAATCAGACTCTGATGAGGTATTCTCTAAATTCTCTCGTACTAAACATATAGATAGTTTATCAGAACTTCTGGAAAGTAAAAGTCAACTCAAGATCAAATACAAGAAACTTAAAAAGAGTTGTACAACTCAAAGCAGAAAATGTTGAACTTAAAGAAAATAATTTCAAACTTAAAGATTATTTTCAAAAAGTTCAAAAAATTTCTAGTTCAGATACTGCTTCAAGTTCTAAAGATATTCTTAAGGAATATGACTATAACTTTCAGAAGTTTCTGACGAAAAGCATAGATAGAAGCAAGATGGCTTCTATGATCTATGGAGTTAGTAGAAACAACATAAAGGGAATAGGATATGAAAAAGTTTGGATCAAAAGATTATAGGCCCATTTGGAAAATTTTGCATTTTGACCAAAATGTCCTTTTGTGCAATTGTCCAAAATTGCCCAACTTCTGAATAGTGTATCTTGCTCAATTTTCCACATTTTTTAGTGTTCTTGGACTTTTGGGAAAGCTCTAAGAGTCCTCTAACCAACCTTTTTGGTATCGTCTCAATTGAAGTTTCCATGCTCAATATATCTTCAAAACAAAAAGTTGACTTTTTGTTGACTTTGAAAATGACCTGTAGCATTTTTTGGACATTCTTGTGAGACATGAAGTTGTAGAGAATTGAATTTCCTTCAAAACAAGAGGTGGTGGAAAAATTTCTGAGTAAGTATGAAGAAGTTATGATCAGTCAAAGTTCATTTGACTTTTCACCTAGAAACCCTAATTTAGAAAGTTTGACTTTTTGAGCAAATCTTGAGTTTTCTTGATGAATCATGATCAACCCTTAATCAAATGATGGATGTAACTTCAAAATGAGGATGTTGACCAAAAATCATGAAGTTTGATTGTATGTTGACCACAGTTGACTTTTTGTCCAATACAACTGATTTTCAACCATCTAAGCAATTGTCTGAGGAAACTTGACTTGTGAGGCTTGAAACTTGACATGGAGAGTCTTTGAAACATATGAGGAGGCATGATGACCATTGTAGATGTTGGAAGTCCATCTGGATTTGAGAATTGCCAAACCCTAGTTTGGGTTGATTGCCTAGGAGAGGGTTTGTCTGATCAACCCTTGAGGAATCCTTGAGTATGGATGTATGGGATATCTTGAGAAGATGGAGGGCAAATTTTGGGGTATGACACTCGTCGGTCAAAAAAAGTCAAGGATGCCAGTTCCATCCTCCGGTCGTCTTCTCCGACGAAGCCAACCTGGAACCAGCTAAAATGATGCGTATAAATGGTCAAGAGGGACCCTACCCCCCTAAATCGAGGGCTGCGAATTCAGCGGTGACGTCCTTTTGGTCTGAAAGTGTCTGTAACTAGGGTTTCGAATGTCACAAACAGTTATTCCCTAACCATGGCAAGGCCCGATTTAGGCATGCTAAGCTCCAAACGATGGCCCAAATCTACTCTATGGCATCTCACAAACACATTAGTATTGTTAGTTTCAATCAAAACACAACAAAAATTGAAATATGAGTTCAAGAAAAACATGTAAACGGATGTAACATGGTATGCACGATTCAAGCATGTTTGGCCATGGGTAATGTGGTGTACTTACTCAGACTTACCTTAGGAGCACGTTTGTGTGCTTTAAAGTGATTAAGAATTGCTGTAGAATTGAATAAGAATTTGCAAGCTTCTTGGAATTTTGGAGCGTTTTAGGGTTTCTCTTGGAGGCAAAGGTTCGTTTTTGGTGGCAAGGGTTCGTTCCCCTTATGGTCCGATCTTGTTGTGTATTTATAGGAGTGTAGAATTAGGTAAACAAAAGAAGGAAATATACGGCCTTGAATGGACAAAATATTTGATTGAAAATTTTATCAAATCTTTCCAAAAATGGCTCAATATTGCCTTAATGCTTCTTGCACGAATTTGACAGCTTTCATGGGCTTCCTTGGTCCTCAAGACAAGTAGGGGTCGTGGCCATTTGAAAAATATTTGCATTTGCTAGGTATTTTCCTTTTTGCACGTCCTCAAAAATGTCAAACTTGCACAATTTGTATCTTGCTCAATTTTCAACATTTTTTAGTGTTCTTGGACTTTTTAGAAAGCTCAAGATGTCCTATAAACACTCCTTTTTGGTTTCATCTACATTGAAGTTTCCATGTTTATGAACACTTCTTAGCAAAAAGATGACTTTTTGTTGACTTTTAGAAGGACCTCTAATGTTTTGATCCATAACTTCCAAATGAAGCATTTTTGACCAAAGCTTATAAGACATGAAGTTGTAGAGAATTGAATTCCCTTCAAAATGAGCTTTGGTGGAAAAAAATTTGATAAAGTATGTGAAAGTTATGCTTGGTCAAAGTTTTGTTGACTTTTGTCTAAAAAATCCTAATTTAGAAACTTTGACTTTTGATCAAATCTTGTCTTTCCTTGAAGAATCATGGTCAACCCTTGATAAAATGATGAATATTACTTCAAAATATTGATGTTGACAAAAAATTATGAAGTTTCCGTATATGTTGACCATAGTTGACTTTCTGTCCAATATAGTTGATTTTCAACCATCTAAGCAATTGATTGAGCAAATTTGACTTGTAAGGCTTGAAACTTTACATGGTGATCCCTTGAAGCATATGATGAGGTATGATGACCACTTGGAGCCTTGGAAATTCATTCTGACTTGAGAGAATCAAAACCCTAGTTTGGATTGATTGCTTAGAAGAGGGTTTGTTTGGTCAACCCTTGTGAATTGTCTTGAGAAGTAGGAGGGCAAATTTTGGGGTATAACATTATGGCTTGGGAAAGATTGGAAATTTTGAATAATTGCATGAAGAAAGTATTGATCAAACTTGAAAAGTTTCCAAATGGGCCCATTTTCTTTGATCTAAACTTGTTTCTAACATTATCCATAGCCTCTATGTCCAATTACACGCCCATCTTCTATTTATTTTATTTATTTTTGAATTAAATCCTTAAAATTAAATTTTAATTAAATTAAATGAAAGGAAAGGCTTAAGGACATCTGGGCTTGGTTTCCAAGTTGCTTGTGGTCCAAGATAGTCATAGTTAGAAAATTCTTGCAAGGAAGAGATTGATATGAAATTGAGAAATTTTGGAAAGATTTCATTTGATTTCCAATCAAATATGTTTTCAATCAATGCAATATATTTCAACACAAATGTTATCCTAATTTGCTTCTACTATATATAAACAAGCATTCTAGATGCTCAACACAAATTCTTGCAGCCTCAAGAACCCTAACCAAGCTTGGAAAAACGGTGAAGAACAAGCAATTGGAAGTCTAGGATTTCCATCGATTCAAGTCATTCCAAAGGTGTTAATCAATTCCCCATTGCCTTCTGAATCGTTCCAGCCTATCACCATCAATCAACACGTTCAGAATCGATCCAACCACGATCGCGGTTTGCATTTTCTTTTCATAAATCGGTTATCAAGTTTTACGCATTATAAACATGTTTTGATTGCACATTTGTGTTTAGAATGATGTTTGCAAGTTTTCTGGATGGTTCAATTTGAGTTTTAGCACAGGTACGAAGAAACACCATGGCTAGGGTTTTTGAGCTTCGATTTGGGGAAACAAAGTTACCAGTAAAATCGGACCAAATCGAGGGTACCATCATACTCAGAACAAAGTTTCCAATCGAACCATGGTCTCACCATTAATTTATATTGCGTGTTCTTAATTTTTGAAATTTACAGGTGTTTTAGTGATGGTCGAAATGTCACTATAGGTTTTCGCAACGAAATGTCTGAAGGTAAAAGTCCCAGAATTTCAAATCGGGGACGAAGACGACCTTTGCGTGCGTGTTTTAAATTTAATATATTTTAAATTTATATTTATTATATATTATTTTCTTTCTATCCCACTAACAATTTAGGCACATGGTTCAGATGGTAAGCGTGTGGAAATCTTTCACCCAGGGGACCAGAGTTCGATTTCCCAACGCCTCCCACCTTGGTTTTGGCATTTTTTCCACTAACCCTTATTTCCTTTCTTTTTTCTTATTTCTATTTTATTTTCCAAATTAATTTCTTTTAAAATAATTTTCTAAATACAAAAAAAATCACAAAAATATTTTTTAGAATTAGGTTTTAAAAAATAGTTATTTAATTTTTGACACCAAAAGTATTTTTCCTTTTCTTTTGATTAATTGTTTAATTAACCATAAAATTAGACTTTTTAGTTATTTTCTCAAATAAAATCAATCAAAAAAATACAATTTTTTTTCTTTCTTGAAATTAGGGTTTTTATCAATCGTAAACCTTTTCTTAAAAAAAATTTTTCTTACTAACGCAAAAATCTTTTATTAAGATTATTTTCTCTTATTCCGATTTAATTCTTCTCGCGATATTTACCGATTATGGTAACTGCTTCCAAGTTGCAATAGTTAGGTTTATTTTCTTGCACATTTTCCAATAGTATGTATCTGCTCACAAGATGTAATAGCTTAAACTAGTATTTACTTTCTGCGTTTATTTTCTGCACCTCCTTTGTATCTGCTCCAAAGCCATGTAATACCGTAGGACTTACTTTTCCGCTTTTACTTTCCGCACCTCTACTTTCTGTTTATATTTAACTGCTAGTAACTAGGGTTTCTATGGCAAGACTAAAAATAACATAGATAAGCCTAATCTCAAGATAAATATCTGAAATTAACACACTTTTCACACTTGCCTTACAAATACAATGGTCATGTCCCTCGAACGTAGGGGTACCATTAGCAAAGATTCTTATAGATAACATCATCATAATCCCTTCGATATAAAGATCATCGTCCCTTGATGACCCTCGATGTTGCCTACGAATATATGATCTCGTCCCTCGATTGTTGCCTACGAATAAATGATGATCATCCCTTCAAATTGCTATGGTATCCTTACATGTTTCTTTAAATTACCATATGATGACCCTACGCCCGTCCCTTCACATCCAACTGATAGAGTTACCTACTAACTAATGGTATGGACAACGTTATCCTAAAGGGGAAGGAAAATACCAAGGACGGCCCTTTCTGAGTAGGTAATAAGACTTATAATTGCTTGCTCCAATCAAACTATTTTCAAAAATACTTTCAAAAACTTGCATACATTCATACGAGAATCATTGCAAAGTTACATTTTTCGAACAAGTATTTTCAAATAAATCGTATACATTCTTGAGGACTGATACAAGAATCATTATGAAGTCAAAGCAAAATACTTTTCAAACACACAGAAAGCAAGTTTTTAAAAAGTGAGCTAAAGCAATTAAGAGCCCGTAGATAACGACGGATGGAAAGGGTGCAAATACCGTCCCTTTTCATAATTACCTCTCGTACTCAAAATCTAACAAAGGTATTTACTGTTCTTTTCACCTTTCCTTTATTGGATAAAAGAAAAGTCGGTGGAGACTCTTGATATCTATAACATTTACGACAAAACGCAAAACAAACAAGTCAGTTCTCCAATTGTGTTACACATGTCATGTCCAATACTCTTGGAATTATGGTTTTGGACTTTTGAGGACCATATCTTGTATTTTGCTTAAGACTTGTGAATTATTCCAATGCCATGAGCCTCTTAAAATAATCTCTATCAAGTATCTTTATTGGTTAAAGGATGTTGTTTAATTAAAAGATGCTTTGAGGGTTAAAAATTGCAAGTTCTTTAGATTGGTCTTCCATCTCTCTTGTGTAACTTCAAAAGATCATAACTTTGTCATCCTTTGTTTCCTTGAGCTTATTATTTTTTCAAAATGAACCTAAGGATTTCTAATACAACTTAGTTCGATTGAAAAGAATATAAAATGCTTGTAAACTCACTTTGTAAGTCAAAAGATTACAAGTCCTTAGTGAATTTCTCCATTTTTGACCATCAACTTCATGGAATAAAACTTTATCATTATTTATCACCTTGAGGCCATTCTTTTTGAACAATAATCTTAAGAATGTGAACTTTATCTCAATTTTTGTTCCAAGGTTTGAAGATATTTGGAAAGTGCTTGAAAATTTCAAAAGATTATAGGTCATTTCTTGAATTTCCATCAACTTCACAAGGCCATAACTTTCTCAATATTTGGAGTTTTTTAGTAGTTATTTTTTCATAATGTCATTCAAGAGGTCTACTTCATACCATATTCGTTGGTCAAGATAAAATTTGGAAGGGAATTTTTTTTTAAGGAAAAACATTATAGTTCACTTTTAGAAAGCATGACATGTTTGACCAAGGTCTGGCTTAATTTTCAATGTTCTTTCTCAAATCCTAGTGGCTATTTATTTTAGATCAAGCATCCATTGAAGTTGATTCTTTTTTCATTATGTTCTACTCTTTGAGGGAATTGGATCTGGCCTAATGTGTAAACATCGTGCCAAAATCTGTTATTAACTTACCACCAGTTTATGCATTGTCTTCTTAATTCATTTTATAAGCCAGCTTAAGCCTTGCTTTCATGTCTAATTGTGTTTAAAAACTTCCCATAAGTGATTAGCACCTTGAAGCACGCGTTTTGACTGAGTTTTGATGCACATGAAGTCACACTTCACTCCAGCAAACACCTTGCACGATTTCACTCCAAACCTCACTAATTCTCTCAATTCTCATCACCATTCTCTTTCCTATAAATAGAGGTACCTATCCCACTATTTTTCTCAAGCATTGATAGCCATGAAACGCCTTCCAAACTCTCTCCATAACCAAAAAAAATTACAATTTCAAATTCTCACTTAAAGCACTTCCATTTCAAAAGTGATCACTGCTTAAGCTTTCTTGAACTTCACTGAAGCTAACAGGACCAGAATCGTGCCTTGGGGTGTCCTGAATCATGATATCCAAGCCAGGTTTCAGAGATTTGAAAATGTAATTCGTTCAGGTAGAATTCTTAACCAAATCAATCCAAAATAATGCCTAACTTGTTCTTCTCATCTTCGTGATCTTTGTGATCTTCACCATTTTCATTGAGAATTGAGAATTGAATCTGTATTTTAAAAAACAAGTGCTCTCTATTATTTTAGTTTTCTACAAATTTCTCTTTGTACAGTTTAAATAAATTTTTTGCGAAGGTACCATTGGAACTGTCTTGAAGAGACGTAGAGAATGGCGCCAATTTGAGCTCTTGATTTTACAATTTACAAAACCTGCAAATCGAGCTTGGACGGAGGTTGAAGAAGACCATCCTGTCATCTTCAACCAATGATGTCGTACCATCTTTTTATTAAAATAAGTTTTAAAAATATTTTGATTTTGTGGTTTATTCAATAGAGTCCATGATATGCACATCGCGTCATGTCCTTTGGATGTGCCTACTAACCTGTTTTGACATTATCTGATGGTCCATATATTTTCTGATTATTTTTTATTTTTAAACCTGATATTGTGTGAAAACCAAATAGGTCCATATCAAGCACTGCGCGTATGATCCTTTGGACCTTACTCATGCGTTTTGACTGTGATTTGATTGTCCATATTTTTTTGGCTTTTATATTATTTTCTGGTTTTTATATTTAATTGTTTTAAACTTAAAAAATTCATGATAAATTCATTTATGACTAAACAATTATGAAAAAATTCACAAAACTATTTTCAAATATTCTCTTTGTTATTTTAATTTTTTTATAATTTTATTTTCATATTTGAATTTTTTTATGAATTTTCCCTTTTATTTAAGTTATTAAAATGTTTAAAAATACTTTTAATGTATGGATTTTATTATGTATTTCAATAATAAAATCCAATTTAATAATCAATTTTTAAACCATTTTATTTAATTATTTTTAATTTTTAATATTTTTTTATGATTTTGATTCATTTGGTGTCATAAATTTCCTCAACATCAATGGAACTTGGGTGTTGATAGTTCTCATGACCAAATTCGCCAAGATGGTTGATTTATTTTGATGAAGTTAGACCGATTGAATTCATCTAACGCATTAAGGATTTTGTGACTTACCCCCTCCGTCTTCATCTTATCCCATTCTTTTTTACATGTGTTGCCAAACACTAGAGGATAATCTACATATCACTTCTCTTTTTTTCTTTTTCAAGACATAAATTATGCTTGACCGACCTCGTCGTAGGGTGACATCTATATAGGTTACTTGTGTTAGAACATAGTTTGGTTCTAGACATAATCTTAGAGTTTTGATGATAACAAGTGGAATAAATTTTATATAATAGATACGATACTCTGATGAATATTGTTTTCATTTCAGATGATGTTATGACTCAAGCATTAAATAAAATAGAGACATCAGAATTATGCTGAGTAAAAGAAGTATTAGAAGTTCTAATGAAAGCAGAACTTCAGGTCACACAAGCTAGAAGAAACCTTTGATGGAAGCATGCAAGCGCAAACCTCTGATAGAAAGCACCAACAGAATGCTCTGATAAGAAGATGTTCTAACAAGGCTTACTGAAAATTATGATCTATATGTACGTCATCTTCTAAGACAAGGTCTGCTACAACAACGTTATCCTACTAAGCTAAAATGGCTAAGTACTTGAGTGGCTCAATTTTCAAGAGTCATTTGTTAAGCTAAATCACGTGAAGTTATGCATCCTTAATTACACTTTCCTGTATCCAAGACACACTACCATGCAACGAAAACTTTCTAAGAAGCTCTATATAAAGTGTTCAAATTCAAAGAAGAATTACAACAATTATTATAGAGAACTTACGCTGTTGAAATTCAAATCATCATTCTGTAACATTTTATTTCTATGTTTTGAGCTAAACAATTTGTGTAAAAATCACTTTAAGTGATAAATCTTTTTAGAAGCAATTGTAAACACATTGTGTAGAAGTTTCTGTGAGATTGTTCCTTGAGAGACCAATTGGGTCAGATTTCTCAAGAGGGCTAGGACTAGTTGAATCTTAGAGGTTTTAGTCACAACAGTTGGTTGTGCATTTGTAATTAAGTCCTCGTTGAGAGAGGCGAAATCACCTTGATGGGTGAACTGAAGTAGTTTGAGTTTCAAACGAAGCAGAATAAAAATCCTTGAGTATTTAGTTTTGTTGTTTTTCAAAAAGTAAGATTTAATCAGAAAAATGTATTCAACCCCCCCCCCTCTAAGTGTTTTCTAAGCCTTCAATTGGTATCAGAGCGCTTGGTTCTGAGTGCAAACACATAACAGTGTCAGATAAAGATCCATAAGGAAAACACAAAATGGAAACAGATCATAACAACAACAACACTAAACCTCCTATGTTTTATGGAGAGGATTTTGAATACTGGAAGGATAGATTGGAAAGTTTTATTTCAGGCCATGATCCTGATCTTTGGGATATGGTCTTGGATGGTTAAAAACATCCAATAGATTAAGAAGGAAACAAAGTAGAAAGAAAAACAATGGAGAAAGCACAGAAAACAGAATTTAAGAATCATCACAAAGTTAGAAATATTTTGTTAAGTGCCATTTCAAAAATAGAATATGAAAAAAATTACAAACAGAGACACGACACATGATATCTTTGAGTCACTCAAAATGTCACATGAAGGAAATTCCCAAGTCAAGGAAACTAAAGCTTTGACAGTTATCCAGAAATATGAGGCATTCAAGATGGAGGAAAATGAACCTATTAAGGAATTGTTCTCAAGATTTCAAACCTTAACTTCTGGTTTAAGAGTGTTGGATAAAGGATACACCAAGGCTGATCATGTAAAGAAAATTATCAGGAGTTTACCTAGAAGATGGGCACCTATGGTGACAGCATTCAAAGTCTCAAAGGACCTGAATGTTATATCTCTAGAAGAACTCATCAGCGCATTGAGGAGTCATGAAATAGGGCTTGATGAATTTGAGCCTCGGAAGAAAGGTAAGTCAGTTGCCTTGAAAGTTACTAAAAAATATGATGTTAATGTTTTTCAGGATGAATAAGGAAGCTATGAAGACTTAGAGTCAGAAGATGAGTTATCCATGATGTCCAGAAAGATAAATCAAATGTGGAAGCATAGGCAGAAAAAGTTCAGAAACCACATAAGATCTGAAGATAGAGGAGAATCTTCTGGACACAAAAAGTTCAGTAAAATAAGTGTCACTTGCTATGAATGCAAAGAACCTGGACACTTCAAAGTGAAAGTCCCAAGCTACAGAGGGAAAAGCCAAATAAAAGATTTTAGAAAAAGAAAGGAATGATGGCAACATGGGACGACTCAGAATCTTCTGAAGTTGAAACTAACTCAGAAATGAGCATGCCAATATAGCTTTCATGGCTACACAGCAGATGACTCAAGCTCTAAATCAGACTCTGATGAGGTATTCTCTAAATTCTCTCGTACTAAACATATAGATAGTTTATCAGAACTTCTGGAAAGTAAAAGTCAACTCAAGATCAAATACAAGAAACTTAAAAAGAGTTGTACAACTCAAAGCAGAAAATGTTGAACTTAAAGAAAATAATTTCAAACTTAAAGATTATTTTCAAAAAGTTCAAAAAATTTCTAGTTCAGATACTGCTTCAAGTTCTAAAGATATTCTTAAGGAATATGACTATAACTTTCAGAAGTTTCTGACGAAAAGCATAGATAGAAGCAAGATGGCTTCTATGATCTATGGAGTTAGTAGAAACAACATAAAGGGAATAGGATATGAAAAGTTTGGATCAAAAGATTATAGGCCCATTTGGAAAATTTTGCATTTTGACCAAAATGTCCTTTTGTGCAATTGTCCAAAATTGCCCAACTTCTGAATAGTGTATCTTGCTCAATTTTTCACATTTTTGAGTGTTCTTGGACTTTTTGGAAAGCTCTAAGAGTCCTCTAACCAACCTTTTTGGTCTTATCTCAATTGAAGTTTCCATGCTCAATATATCTTCAAAACAAAAAGTTGACTTTTTGTTGACTTTGAAAAGGACCTGTAATGTTTTGATCCATACCTTCCAAATGAAGCATTTTTTGAACATTCTTGTGAGACATGAAGTTGTAGAGAATTGAATTTCCTTCAAAACAAGAGGTGGTGGAAAAATTTCTAAGAAAGTATGAAGAAGTTATGCTCAGTCAAAGTTTGGTTGACTTTTCTCAAAGAAACCCTAATTTAGAAAGTTTGACTTTTGAGCAAATCTTGAGTTTTCTTGATGAATCATGATCAAACCTTGATCAAATGATGAATGTAACTTCAAAATGAGTATTTTGACCAAAAATTATGAAGTTTGACTGTATGTTGACCACAGTTGACTTTTTGTCCAATACAACTGATTTTCAACCATCTGAGCAATTGTCTGAGGAAACTTGACTTGTGAGGCTTGAAACTTGACATGGAGAGCCTTTGAAACATATGAGGAGGCATGATGACCATTGGAGATGTTGGAAGTCCATCTGGATTTGAGAATTGCCAAACCCTAGTTTGGGTTGATTGCCTAGGAGAGGGTTTGTCTGATCAACCCTTGAGGAATCCTTGAGTATGGATGTATGGGATATCTTGAGAAGATGGAGGGCAAATTTTGGGGTATGACACTCGTCGGTCAAAAAAAGTCAAGGATGCCAGTTCCATCCTCCGGTCGTCTTCTCCGACGAAGCCAACCTGGAACCAGCTAAAATGATGCGTATAAATGGTCAAGAGGGACCCTACCCCCCTAAATCGAGGGCTGCGAATTCAGCGGTGACGTCCTTTTGGTCTGAAAGTGTCTGTAACTAGGGTTTCGAATGTCACAAACAGTTATTCCCTAACCATGGCAAGGCCCGATTTAGGCATGCTAAGCTCCAAACGATGGCCCAAATCTACTCTATGGCATCTCACAAACACATTAGTATTGTTAGTTTCAATCAAAACACAACAAAAATTGAAATATGAGTTCAAGAAAAACATGTAAACGGATGTAACATGGTATGCACGATTCAAGCATGTTTGGCCATGGGTAATGTGGTGTACTTACTCAGACTTACCTTAGGAGCACGTTTGTGTGCTTTAAAGTGATTAAGAATTGCTGTAGAATTGAATAAGAATTTGCAAGCTTCTTGGAATTTTGGAGCGTTTTAGGGTTTCTCTTGGAGGCAAAGGTTCGTTTTTGGTGGCAAGGGTTCGTTCCCCTTATGGTCCGATCTTGTTGTGTATTTATAGGAGTGTAGAATTAGGTAAACAAAAGAAGGAAATATACGGCCTTGAATGGACAAAATATTTGATTGAAAATTTTATCAAATCTTTCCAAAAATGGCTCAATATTGCCTTAATGCTTCTTGCACGAATTTGACAGCTTTCATGGGCTTCCTTGGTCCTCAAGACAAGTAGGGGTCGTGGCCATTTGAAAAATATTTGCATTTGCTAGGTATTTTCCTTTTTGCACGTCCTCAAAAATGTCAAACTTGCACAATTTGTATCTTGCTCAATTTTCAACATTTTTTAGTGTTCTTGGACTTTTTAGAAAGCTCAAGATGTCCTATAAACACTCCTTTTTGGTTTCATCTACATTGAAGTTTCCATGTTTATGAACACTTCTTAGCAAAAAGATGACTTTTTGTTGACTTTTAGAAGGACCTCTAATGTTTTGATCCATAACTTCCAAATGAAGCATTTTTGACCAAAGCTTATAAGACATGAAGTTGTAGAGAATTGAATTCCCTTCAAAATGAGCTTTGGTGGAAAAAAATTTGATAAAGTATGTGAAAGTTATGCTTGGTCAAAGTTTTGTTGACTTTTGTCTAAAAAATCCTAATTTAGAAACTTTGACTTTTGATCAAATCTTGTCTTTCCTTGAAGAATCATGGTCAACCCTTGATAAAATGATGAATATTACTTCAAAATATTGATGTTGACAAAAAATTATGAAGTTTCCGTATATGTTGACCATAGTTGACTTTCTGTCCAATATAGTTGATTTTCAACCATCTAAGCAATTGATTGAGCAAATTTGACTTGTAAGGCTTGAAACTTTACATGGTGATCCCTTGAAGCATATGATGAGGTATGATGACCACTTGGAGCCTTGGAAATTCATTCTGACTTGAGAGAATCAAAACCCTAGTTTGGATTGATTGCTTAGAAGAGGGTTTGTTTGGTCAACCCTTGTGAATTGTCTTGAGAAGTAGGAGGGCAAATTTTGGGGTATAACATTATGGCTTGGGAAAGATTGGAAATTTTGAATAATTGCATGAAGAAAGTATTGATCAAACTTGAAAAGTTTCCAAATGGGCCCATTTTCTTTGATCTAAACTTGTTTCTAACATTATCCATAGCCTCTATGTCCAATTACACGCCCATCTTCTATTTATTTTATTTATTTTTGAATTAAATCCTTAAAATTAAATTTTAATTAAATTAAATGAAAGGAAAGGCTTAAGGACATCTGGGCTTGGTTTCCAAGTTGCTTGTGGTCCAAGATAGTCATAGTTAGAAAATTCTTGCAAGGAAGAGATTGATATGAAATTGAGAAATTTTGGAAAGATTTCATTTGATTTCCAATCAAATATGTTTTCAATCAATGCAATATATTTCAACACAAATGTTATCCTAATTTGCTTCTACTATATATAAACAAGCATTCTAGATGCTCAACACAAATTCTTGCAGCCTCAAGAACCCTAACCAAGCTTGGAAAAACGGTGAAGAACAAGCAATTGGAAGTCTAGGATTTCCATCGATTCAAGTCATTCCAAAGGTGTTAATCAATTCCCCATTGCCTTCTGAATCGTTCCAGCCTATCACCATCAATCAACACGTTCAGAATCGATCCAACCACGATCGCGGTTTGCATTTTCTTTTCATAAATCGGTTATCAAGTTTTACGCATTATAAACATGTTTTGATTGCACATTTGTGTTTAGAATGATGTTTGCAAGTTTTCTGGATGGTTCAATTTGAGTTTTAGCACAGGTACGAAGAAACACCATGGCTAGGGTTTTTGAGCTTCGATTTGGGGAAACAAAGTTACCAGTAAAATCGGACCAAATCGAGGGTACCATCATACTCAGAACAAAGTTTCCAATCGAACCATGGTCTCACCATTAATTTATATTGCGTGTTCTTAATTTTTGAAATTTACAGGTGTTTTAGTGATGGTCGAAATGTCACTATAGGTTTTCGCAACGAAATGTCTGAAGGTAAAAGTCCCAGAATTTCAAATCGGGGACGAAGACGACCTTTGCGTGCGTGTTTTAAATTTAATATATTTTAAATTTATATTTATTATATATTATTTTCTTTCTATCCCACTAACAATTTAGGCACATGGTTCAGATGGTAAGCGTGTGGAAATCTTTCACCCAGGGGACCAGAGTTCGATTTCCCAACGCCTCCCACCTTGGTTTTGGCATTTTTTCCACTAACCCTTATTTCCTTTCTTTTTTCTTATTTCTATTTTATTTTCCAAATTAATTTCTTTTAAAATAATTTTCTAAATACAAAAAAAATCACAAAAATATTTTTTAGAATTAGGTTTTAAAAAATAGTTATTTAATTTTTGACACCAAAAGTATTTTTCCTTTTCTTTTGATTAATTGTTTAATTAACCATAAAATTAGACTTTTTAGTTATTTTCTCAAATAAAATCAATCAAAAAAATACAATTTTTTTTCTTTCTTGAAATTAGGGTTTTTATCAATCGTAAACCTTTTCTTAAAAAAAATTTTTCTTACTAACGCAAAAATCTTTTATTAAGATTATTTTCTCTTATTCCGATTTAATTCTTCTCGCGATATTTACCGATTATGGTAACTGCTTCCAAGTTGCAATAGTTAGGTTTATTTTCTTGCACATTTTCCAATAGTATGTATCTGCTCACAAGATGTAATAGCTTAAACTAGTATTTACTTTCTGCGTTTATTTTCTGCACCTCCTTTGTATCTGCTCCAAAGCCATGTAATACCGTAGGACTTACTTTTCCGCTTTTACTTTCCGCACCTCTACTTTCTGTTTATATTTAACTGCTAGTAACTAGGGTTTCTATGGCAAGACTAAAAATAACATAGATAAGCCTAATCTCAAGATAAATATCTGAAATTAACACACTTTTCACACTTGCCTTACAAATACAATGGTCATGTCCCTCGAACGTAGGGGTACCATTAGCAAAGATTCTTATAGATAACATCATCATAATCCCTTCGATATAAAGATCATCGTCCCTTGATGACCCTCGATGTTGCCTACGAATATATGATCTCGTCCCTCGATTGTTGCCTACGAATAAATGATGATCATCCCTTCAAATTGCTATGGTATCCTTACATGTTTCTTTAAATTACCATATGATGACCCTACGCCCGTCCCTTCACATCCAACTGATAGAGTTACCTACTAACTAATGGTATGGACAACGTTATCCTAAAGGGGAAGGAAAATACCAAGGACGGCCCTTTCTGAGTAGGTAATAAGACTTATAATTGCTTGCTCCAATCAAACTATTTTCAAAAATACTTTCAAAAACTTGCATACATTCATACGAGAATCATTGCAAAGTTACATTTTTCGAACAAGTATTTTCAAATAAATCGTATACATTCTTGAGGACTGATACAAGAATCATTATGAAGTCAAAGCAAAATACTTTTCAAACACACAGAAAGCAAGTTTTTAAAAAGTGAGCTAAAGCAATTAAGAGCCCGTAGATAACGACGGATGGAAAGGGTGCAAATACCGTCCCTTTTCATAATTACCTCTCGTACTCAAAATCTAACAAAGGTATTTACTGTTCTTTTCACCTTTCCTTTATTGGATAAAAGAAAAGTCGGTGGAGACTCTTGATATCTATAACATTTACGACAAAACGCAAAACAAACAAGTCAGTTCTCCAATTGTGTTACACATGTCATGTCCAATACTCTTGGAATTATGGTTTTGGACTTTTGAGGACCATATCTTGTATTTTGCTTAAGACTTGTGAATTATTCCAATGCCATGAGCCTCTTAAAATAATCTCTATCAAGTATCTTTATTGGTTAAAGGATGTTGTTTAATTAAAAGATGCTTTGAGGGTTAAAAATTGCAAGTTCTTTAGATTGGTCTTCCATCTCTCTTGTGTAACTTCAAAAGATCATAACTTTGTCATCCTTTGTTTCCTTGAGCTTATTATTTTTTCAAAATGAACCTAAGGATTTCTAATACAACTTAGTTCGATTGAAAAGAATATAAAATGCTTGTAAACTCACTTTGTAAGTCAAAAGATTACAAGTCCTTAGTGAATTTCTCCATTTTTGACCATCAACTTCATGGAATAAAACTTTATCATTATTTATCACCTTGAGGCCATTCTTTTTGAACAATAATCTTAAGAATGTGAACTTTATCTCAATTTTTGTTCCAAGGTTTGAAGATATTTGGAAAGTGCTTGAAAATTTCAAAAGATTATAGGTCATTTCTTGAATTTCCATCAACTTCACAAGGCCATAACTTTCTCAATATTTGGAGTTTTTTAGTAGTTATTTTTTCATAATGTCATTCAAGAGGTCTACTTCATACCATATTCGTTGGTCAAGATAAAATTTGGAAGGGAATTTTTTTTTAAGGAAAAACATTATAGTTCACTTTTAGAAAGCATGACATGTTTGACCAAGGTCTGGCTTAATTTTCAATGTTCTTTCTCAAATCCTAGTGGCTATTTATTTTAGATCAAGCATCCATTGAAGTTGATTCTTTTTTCATTATGTTCTACTCTTTGAGGGAATTGGATCTGGCCTAATGTGTAAACATCGTGCCAAAATCTGTTATTAACTTACCACCAGTTTATGCATTGTCTTCTTAATTCATTTTATAAGCCAGCTTAAGCCTTGCTTTCATGTCTAATTGTGTTTAAAAACTTCCCATAAGTGATTAGCACCTTGAAGCACGCGTTTTGACTGAGTTTTGATGCACATGAAGTCACACTTCACTCCAGCAAACACCTTGCACGATTTCACTCCAAACCTCACTAATTCTCTCAATTCTCATCACCATTCTCTTTCCTATAAATAGAGGTACCTATCCCACTATTTTTCTCAAGCATTGATAGCCATGAAACGCCTTCCAAACTCTCTCCATAACCAAAAAAAATTACAATTTCAAATTCTCACTTAAAGCACTTCCATTTCAAAAGTGATCACTGCTTAAGCTTTCTTGAACTTCACTGAAGCTAACAGGACCAGAATCGTGCCTTGGGGTGTCCTGAATCATGATATCCAAGCCAGGTTTCAGAGATTTGAAAATGTAATTCGTTCAGGTAGAATTCTTAACCAAATCAATCCAAAATAATGCCTAACTTGTTCTTCTCATCTTCGTGATCTTTGTGATCTTCACCATTTTCATTGAGAATTGAGAATTGAATCTGTATTTTAAAAAACAAGTGCTCTCTATTATTTTAGTTTTCTACAAATTTCTCTTTGTACAGTTTAAATAAATTTTTTGCGAAGGTACCATTGGAACTGTCTTGAAGAGACGTAGAGAATGGCGCCAATTTGAGCTCTTGATTTTACAATTTACAAAACCTGCAAATCGAGCTTGGACGGAGGTTGAAGAAGACCATCCTGTCATCTTCAACCAATGATGTCGTACCATCTTTTTATTAAAATAAGTTTTAAAAATATTTTGATTTTGTGGTTTATTCAATAGAGTCCATGATATGCACATCGCGTCATGTCCTTTGGATGTGCCTACTAACCTGTTTTGACATTATCTGATGGTCCATATATTTTCTGATTATTTTTTATTTTTAAACCTGATATTGTGTGAAAACCAAATAGGTCCATATCAAGCACTGCGCGTATGATCCTTTGGACCTTACTCATGCGTTTTGACTGTGATTTGATTGTCCATATTTTTTTGGCTTTTATATTATTTTCTGGTTTTTATATTTAATTGTTTTAAACTTAAAAAATTCATGATAAATTCATTTATGACTAAACAATTATGAAAAAATTCACAAAACTATTTTCAAATATTCTCTTTGTTATTTTAATTTTTTTATAATTTTATTTTCATATTTGAATTTTTTTATGAATTTTCCCTTTTATTTAAGTTATTAAAATGTTTAAAAATACTTTTAATGTATGGATTTTATTATGTATTTCAATAATAAAATCCAATTTAATAATCAATTTTTAAACCATTTTATTTAATTATTTTTAATTTTTAATATTTTTTTATGATTTTGATTCATTTGGTGTCATAAATTTCCTCAACATCAATGGAACTTGGGTGTTGATAGTTCTCATGACCAAATTCGCCAAGATGGTTGATTTATTTTGATGAAGTTAGACCGATTGAATTCATCTAACGCATTAAGGATTTTGTGACTTACCCCCTCCGTCTTCATCTTATCCCATTCTTTTTTACATGTGTTGCCAAACACTAGAGGATAATCTACATATCACTTCTCTTTTTTTCTTTTTCAAGACATAAATTATGCTTGACCGACCTCGTCGTAGGGTGACATCTATATAGGTTACTTGTGTTAGAACATAGTTTGGTTCTAGACATAATCTTAGAGTTTTGATGATAACAAGTGGAATAAATTTTATATAATAGATACGATACTCTGATGAATATTGTTTTCATTTCAGATGATGTTATGACTCAAGCATTAAATAAAATAGAGACATCAGAATTATGCTGAGTAAAAGAAGTATTAGAAGTTCTAATGAAAGCAGAACTTCAGGTCACACAAGCTAGAAGAAACCTTTGATGGAAGCATGCAAGCGCAAACCTCTGATAGAAAGCACCAACAGAATGCTCTGATAAGAAGATGTTCTAACAAGGCTTACTGAAAATTATGATCTATATGTACGTCATCTTCTAAGACAAGGTCTGCTACAACAACGTTATCCTACTAAGCTAAAATGGCTAAGTACTTGAGTGGCTCAATTTTCAAGAGTCATTTGTTAAGCTAAATCACGTGAAGTTATGCATCCTTAATTACACTTTCCTGTATCCAAGACACACTACCATGCAACGAAAACTTTCTAAGAAGCTCTATATAAAGTGTTCAAATTCAAAGAAGAATTACAACAATTATTATAGAGAACTTACGCTGTTGAAATTCAAATCATCATTCTGTAACATTTTATTTCTATGTTTTGAGCTAAACAATTTGTGTAAAAATCACTTTAAGTGATAAATCTTTTTAGAAGCAATTGTAAACACATTGTGTAGAAGTTTCTGTGAGATTGTTCCTTGAGAGACCAATTGGGTCAGATTTCTCAAGAGGGCTAGGACTAGTTGAATCTTAGAGGTTTTAGTCACAACAGTTGGTTGTGCATTTGTAATTAAGTCCTCGTTGAGAGAGGCGAAATCACCTTGATGGGTGAACTGAAGTAGTTTGAGTTTCAAACGAAGCAGAATAAAAATCCTTGAGTATTTAGTTTTGTTGTTTTTCAAAAAGTAAGATTTAATCAGAAAAATGTATTCAACCCCCCCCCCTCTAAGTGTTTTCTAAGCCTTCAATTGGTATCAGAGCGCTTGGTTCTGAGTGCAAACACATAACAGTGTCAGATAAAGATCCATAAGGAAAACACAAAATGGAAACAGATCATAACAACAACAACACTAAACCTCCTATGTTTTATGGAGAGGATTTTGAATACTGGAAGGATAGATTGGAAAGTTTTATTTCAGGCCATGATCCTGATCTTTGGGATATGGTCTTGGATGGTTAAAAACATCCAATAGATTAAGAAGGAAACAAAGTAGAAAGAAAAACAATGGAGAAAGCACAGAAAACAGAATTTAAGAATCATCACAAAGTTAGAAATATTTTGTTAAGTGCCATTTCAAAAATAGAATATGAAAAAAATTACAAACAGAGACACGACACATGATATCTTTGAGTCACTCAAAATGTCACATGAAGGAAATTCCCAAGTCAAGGAAACTAAAGCTTTGACAGTTATCCAGAAATATGAGGCATTCAAGATGGAGGAAAATGAACCTATTAAGGAATTGTTCTCAAGATTTCAAACCTTAACTGCTGGTTTAAGAGTGTTGGATAAAGGATACACCAAGGCTGATCATGTAAAGAAAATTATCAGGAGTTTACCTAGAAGATGGGCACCTATGGTGACAGCATTCAAAGTCTCAAAGGACCTGAATGTTATATCTCTAGAAGAACTCATCAGCGCATTGAGGAGTCATGAAATAGGGCTTGATGAATTTGAGCCTCGGAAGAAAGGTAAGTCAGTTGCCTTGAAAGTTACTAAAAAATATGATGTTAATGTTTTTCAGGATGAATAAGGAAGCTATGAAGACTTAGAGTCAGAAGATGAGTTATCCATGATGTCCAGAAAGATAAATCAAATGTGGAAGCATAGGCAGAAAAAGTTCAGAAACCACATAAGATCTGAAGATAGAGGAGAATCTTCTGGACACAAAAAGTTCAGTAAAATAAGTGTCACTTGCTATGAATGCAAAGAACCTGGACACTTCAAAGTGAAAGTCCCAAGCTACAGAGGGAAAAGCCAAATAAAAGATTTTAGAAAAAGAAAGGAATGATGGCAACATGGGACGACTCAGAATCTTCTGAAGTTGAAACTAACTCAGAAATGAGCATGCCAATATAGCTTTCATGGCTACACAGCAGATGACTCAAGCTCTAAATCAGACTCTGATGAGGTATTCTCTAAATTCTCTCGTACTAAACATATAGATAGTTTATCAGAACTTCTGGAAAGTAAAAGTCAACTCAAGATCAAATACAAGAAACTTAAAAAGAGTTGTACAACTCAAAGCAGAAAATGTTGAACTTAAAGAAAATAATTTCAAACTTAAAGATTATTTTCAAAAAGTTCAAAAAATTTCTAGTTCAGATACTGCTTCAAGTTCTAAAGATATTCTTAAGGAATATGACTATAACTTTCAGAAGTTTCTGACGAAAAGCATAGATAGAAGCAAGATGGCTTCTATGATCTATGGAGTTAGTAGAAACAACATAAAGGGAATAGGATATGAAAAAGTTTGGATCAAAAGATTATAGGCCCATTTGGAAAATTTTGCATTTTGACCAAAATGTCCTTTTGTGCAATTGTCCAAAATTGCCCAACTTCTGAATAGTGTATCTTGCTCAATTTTCCACATTTTTTAGTGTTCTTGGACTTTTGGGAAAGCTCTAAGAGTCCTCTAACCAACCTTTTTGGTATCGTCTCAATTGAAGTTTCCATGCTCAATATATCTTCAAAACAAAAAGTTGACTTTTTGTTGACTTTGAAAATGACCTGTAGCATTTTTTGGACATTCTTGTGAGACATGAAGTTGTAGAGAATTGAATTTCCTTCAAAACAAGAGGTGGTGGAAAATTTTTTGAGAAAGTATGAAGAAGTTATGCTCAGTCAAAGTTTGGTTGACTTTTCTCAAAGAAACCCTAATTTAGAAAGTTTGACTTTTGAGCAAATCTTGAGTTTTCTTGATGAATCATGATCAAACCTTGATCAAATGATGAATGTAACTTCAAAATGAGTATTTTGACCAAAAATTATGAAGTTTGACTGTATGTTGACCACAGTTGACTTTTTGTCCAATACAACTGATTTTCAACCATCTAAGCAATTGTCTGAGGAAACTTGACTTGTGAGGCTTGAAACTTGACATGGAGAGTCTTTGAAACATATGAGGAGGCATGATGACCATTGTAGATGTTGGAAGTCCATCTGGATTTGAGAATTGCCAAACCCTAGTTTGGGTTGATTGCCTAGGAGAGGGTTTGTCTGATCAACCCTTGAGGAATCCTTGAGTATGGATGTATGGGATATCTTGAGAAGATGGAGGGCAAATTTTGGGGTATGACAGCCCTGTTCAATCTTCTTGTACTGGAAGGGTTAGATTGGCATGTTCGCCTTTCGTGACCTGGAGGTAGAAGATGATTGAACACTCGAGTACACCTGAAAATTTGCACTCGCGGTTGGCTGATGACGCGGGAATGGACTTATAGATGCCATCTGGAGAAAGTAGAGACTTCGCTGAGGGATGAGTCGTATGCTAGACTCGAGAATGTCGTCTGAATAGGAATATTGATGGGGATGGGCTTAAGATGCCATTTGGAAAGATCGATGCTGAGGAGTGAGCCGTACGCTAGGCTCTATAGATGTTCTTGATAGTGGAAGGAGCATGGAGATGGGCTTAAGATGCCATCCGGAGGATGTCGTATGTTAGACTTCGTGCTCATCCTTGAATGAAGCTATTGGTTTGTATTGGTTTTTTAACCAAATATGCAGCATTCTGAAGGTGGAGAAATGTTGATAAGTAGTTGGAGATGGGCTTAAGATGCCATCCAAGGCAACCGAGTCGTCCGCTAGACTCTGCAGTTGCTGCTGATAATAAGGAGGAGTCAGAATACATCTTCGTGCAGGTTACTCTGAGGGGATAGTAGTTGGCAAAATGTGGATAACTTCCATTGTGCATCGGTGTTGATCCACATTATCGGAGGATAACTTGTGATCATTCGGACAAGGTTTCCCGTCTGGCTTCGGGTATTAATCCTGGATCCGTTGTCGGAGGACAAGGAGGGCGGTCGTTCAGATAGTTTTCCCGTCGAGATTCGGGTCTTAATCTGGACCAGTTGTCGGAGGACAACTAGGGCGGTCGTTCGATATTTTTCCCGTCGGATTGGTCTTAATCCGGACCGGTTGTCGGAGGACAACTAGGCGGTCTTCGATGGTTTTCCCATCGGATTCGGTCTTAATCTTGGACGGTTGTCGGAGGACAACTAGGGCGGTCTTCGATAGTTTTCCGTCGGATTCGGTCTTAATCTTGGACCTGTTTCTTTCAGAAGTGATTTTCACCTGTTTTGGAAAAAACAAGAGAAACTTTGATAGAATATTGTTAGTCTTATGCAAGGTATGATGCATGACAATGTGTATGAATGACATATGCACAAATTATGACTTTTATGAGTAATGTATGAATGATAGATGTTGTGGTATTTCAAAACATATCCATCTTGAAGAAGATGCGGAAGTTCTGCTTGGAGATTTCTGACTTCTGTTTAAGGATGGAGATCCTGAGAAGAAGGATAGCTTTGATTCCTCCGGTGCACTATCTGACCAAGTTTCAGGCCTAGATATTATTGAGGACGGTAGAGGTACGCTGTCGAGGATCTTGTGTGTAGACCCTGTTGGGGAGAATCTTGGAGGTACTCTACTGGGGGATTTTTGTGTAAATCTTGCTGGAGAGTAATGGTAGTTGCCGGGAGACCGGGTTTTAGAAGAGTCTGGAACCCGTTGGAATCTCTGGCTGGGGAAAAGAAAGATGTAAGCTTCCTCCGGTGCACCATCTGACCAAGTTCTGGGTTTGGTCACTGCTGTTGGAGAAAAAGGGAGGGAAATTGTTGAGAGATATTCTGCTGGGGATAAACACCTCGGCTGTGGATGTGGCCTGATTAAGTTGAGTAGAATCACTGTTTGGGGATCCTCCTCTTCTTTGTTGGGGAAGATTTTGTGATGAGTGACATTTTTGTGGGGATCACGCTCTGTGGGGGAAATGCATTGGTGACCTCCGTCGTCATCTCAAATCCTGAAGCCTGTAGTAATTACTTTCGTATGTTCTTTTCGCATGTTTGTAAATAGATCTTTATTGTCAAATGCATATAATCATTCAAAGCAAACGTTGGACTTTATGCAAACAACAACAAAACAAATTGTAAAGAGAAAGAAACTTGTATTTATTTGAAAGGTGGCGTATGGCCAAGTAGTTTGTACATAAGAAAAATAAAAAGCTATGCGGAAACAATCTCGTTAAGTTCCAACTATGCTAGTACTCATATATTTCAACTATCTCATCTCCTTGCCGTCAGTAGAAAGTGAGTGAATTGATTTTCGCCATTTGAATCTTGAATGTGATGAGTCAGATGGGTGATCCGGAGACATAGTCGACGCTTAAATCCCTAACTTTGCCTAGACCGCCTTTCGGTTTTCACCAGGGATACCCTTTTTGCCCAAGCCGCCTTTTCGTGTTTTCGACTTGCCGGTGTACATTTTTGTATATATCCTTAACTTTTGCCCGAACCTTTTGGTTCGCCAGATGCCCTTATTTTTGCCTAGGTGCATCGACCTAGCGAGTCTCTTTATGCGTAGTATTTTTGACTATGTCCGTTCATGTGGTGTGGAAGTCTTCGCCATCCATGGTGCTAAGTATCATAGCTCCGCCGGAAAACACTGTCTTGACTACAAACGGTCCCTCGTAGGTGGGAGTCCATTTGCCCCTGGGATCACCTTGTGGAAGAATGATGCGCTTGACTACTAGATCGCCGACTTGGTAGACTCGGTGCTTGACCTTCTTGTTGAATGCTCTGATCATTCGCTTCTGATAGATCTGTCCATGGCAGATGGATGCGAGTCGTTTCTCATCAACCAAATTAATCTGGTCATGGCGATTCTGAATCCAATCATCTTCACTTAACTCTGCGTCCTGGAGGACTCTGGTTGAGGGTATCTGAACCTCAATTGGTAGGACTGCCTCCATACCGTATACAAGAGAGAAGGGGGTTGCCCCTGTTGATGTTCGCGCCGTAGTGCGATAACCATGAAGAGCAAATGGTAACATCTCATGCCAATCTTTGTAAGTCACTGTCATTTTCTGTATAATCTTCTTAATATTCTTGTTGGCGGCTTCCACAACGCCATTCATCTTAGGCCGAAAAGGAGAAGAGTTGTGATGCTTGATCTTGAACTGCGTGCAGAGTTCGGTGATCATCTTATTGTTGAGGTTTGAGCCGTTATCTGTGATAATCCTTTCGGGAGTGCCATACCGACAGATAAGATTATGTTTGATGAATCGAGCCACAACATTCTTGGTAACAGATGCGAACGAGGCTACTTCTACCCACTTGGTAAAATAATCAATTGCCACAAGGATGAAACGATGTCCGTTGGAAGCGGTGGGCTTGATTTCTCCGATCATGTCAATGCCCCACATTGCAAAAGGCCAGGGAGCTGTTAAAACATTCAGAGGTACTGGAGGTACGTGTACTTTGTCTGCATATATCTGGCATTTGTGACAAGATCGAGCATAGCGGTGACAATCAGCTTCCATGGTGGACCAATAGTAACCCATTCTCAAGATCTTCTTAGCCATCGTATGTCCACGGAGTGGGTACCAAATGCGCCTTCGTGTAACTCTTCCATGATACGTATTGCTGTTTTCTGGTCTACACAGCGGAGTAAGCACAAGTCGTGGTTGCGCTTGTATAAGATGTCGTTGTTGAGGAAGAATTTGGATGCAAATCTTCTCATGAACTTCTTATCATTGACAGATGCCCCTGCGGGATATTCCTGAGTCTCAAGATACCTTTTCACGTCATAGTACCAAGGTTTCTCTTCCGTATCAAGCTCATAGCAATACGCTGGTTCGTCAAACTTCTCAATGATGATCTGGGGAGCCTCGTTGTCCCATCTGACTTTGAACATAGATGACATAGTAGCTAATGCGCCCGCTAACCTCTTCTCGTGGAATGTGATTGAAAGTGATCTCTTCAAGTAGGGATCAAACTCGAACATGCTCTCGACTGGAATAAGATTCGGTGCTTCGATCCCACTCGCCTTAATCGACCGATCACCAAAGCCGAGTCTCCATACACTGTAAGAACTTTATTCTTAAGTCAATGGCACTTTAATACCCATGATTCACGCTTCGATTCGCCATGTTGTTAGTGCAATCGAAACATAATGGCGGTGAATGGCGATGTCACTGTAGGGATGTAATGATGGCGGCAATGCCATTGCCAAGTGCGTTTGAGGCTCCATCAAAGACCATAGTCCATCGGGATCCTTGTTCGTGTCCTTCGTCGGTCCCGGTTCTTCGTAATCAGTAACTAGCAAAACATCTTCGTGCGGAAATTGAAGCGCATAGATCGATAGTCATCTACGGCTTGATGAGCCAAATGATCGGCACTACACTTCCTTTGATTGCTTTCGAGAAGTGTCTTGGATGTCGATTCGGTCAAGATCATTTGCCATCTTGCTATTCTCCGAGAGAGCTGGTTTCTCAAATATGTATTTTATCGGATCCATCTTGAAATCAACAAAGTAGTGTGAGTCAACATATATCGTCTTGGTCTGAGTAGCCCAAAAAGCGTTGCAAGTTTTCTCGATGTGAGTATCTTGTTTCACATCGGTAAACTTTTGCCAAGGTAGTATATTGCATACTCTTTTCGACTGACGTCATGTTGCCCCAACACACACCCCATTGAATTCTCTAACACCGTCAAGTACATGATAAGAGGTCTTCCTTTGGTGGGCGGCATCAGGATGGGAGGATTCTGTAGGTACTCCTTGATTTTGT
Organism: Vicia sativa; assembly: GCA_021764765.1. NCBI lineage: Eukaryota > Viridiplantae > Streptophyta > Magnoliopsida > Fabales > Fabaceae > Vicia > Vicia sativa. The sequence continues at coordinate 88,686,094 of CM038794.1, read as the reverse complement.
CAAAGCGATCGGCAATCGCGTTCCATTCCACTACTTGATCTTTCTTTAGTAACTTGAAGATTGGCTCACAGGTAGCAGTTAGATGTGCAATGAATCGCAATGTAGTTCAATCGCCCAAGAAACCTCGACTTCCTTATCGGTGGGAGCGCATCTCTTGAATAGCTTTAACCTTGGCGGGTCAACTTCAATACCTTTACCACGACAACAAACCCTAGGAGTTTTCCGGATCGACTCAAAAGTGCACTTGTTAGGATTGAGTCTCATCACTTCTTCAATCATCAAATTTTGCAAATGATCAAGATGTTCTTCTTGATCGTGATCGAGCTATCATGTCGCCGACGTAGACCTCTATCTCGTGATGAATCATGTCATGAAATAATGTCACCATAGCACGCGATAAGTGGCGCTGCGTTCTTCATCCAATCGGCATAACCTTATAGCGAAGTGCCCCACCGTAACAAAAGTAGTCTTTTCCATGTCTTCAGGAGCCATTTTGATCTGATTGTAACCGGAGAAACCATCCATGAAGGAGAAAACCTTATGCTGAGCGGTGTTGTCAACCAGAACATCAATATGAGGAAGTGGGAAATCGCCTTTCGGACTCGCTTTGTTCAGATCTCTGTAATCCACACACATCCGTACCTTGCCATCCTTCTTAGGCACAGGCACCACATTCGCAACCCATTGTGGATAGGAAGTAACAGCTAAGAAACCGGCGTTAAACTGCTTCATAACTTCGGCTTTGATTATCTCTGACATCTCAGGACGCATGCGACGAACCTTCTGTTTCATTGTGAGAAAACCTTCTTTTGTTGGCAATCGGTGCACCACAATATCAATGTCCAACCCTGGCATGTCTTCGTATGACCAAGCAAAAACCTCAATGTAGTCTCGTAGCATCTGAACCAATCTTTCTTTAACACTGTTCTCAAGACCCGCTCCTATCTCGATCTCTTTTACATCTTCATCAGACAATTTACAACCTCAACTTGCTCTTCGTGTGGTCAGATAACTCGTTCTTCTTGCGTAGATCGACAAGTTCTCCGGCACTTTACAATCTTCCTCACTTTCGTCTTCGGCTTGGAAGATCGAATTATCAAGTCATATTTAGCAATAGCATAGTGTTATCAACGAGATTCGAGTGATTCATGTATCACGGGTGTGTGTAAGAAACACATAGCTTTTTTGAAGGGGTGATAAAGTAAAAGAAAGAAAGCAACAATTGAATGCAAAAGTTCAACGATTTTATTGAATGAAAATATGCAAATGACAGATAATAACCCTCATAAACGAGCCATGATGCCCCGGGCAAGGCACTAGGCTTTCAAAGTTTATTGTTCAAAACATAGCAAATACAAAAAGCAAAACAAAACAAAAGCAATTACTCCTGGCTAAAGCAGATTGGTATGACGTCTTCATTCTTCCAGTTGCTGAGCCCACTGTCTGGAGTTGGGAAGATCCACTTGCTGATGTCGAAGTCGTTGTCGTCGTCTTCTATAGCATGGATTCCACTCTGGCTGATGCGGAAAGGAAGTTGGCCGGCACGTTCGCGGCGTATCATCTTTCGACCTTTGATGGTGAAGCTTAAACCGCCTTGTCAAATTTGAAAGGAAGATCGGAGCTGACCCCAAATAGTACTACCTTCTTCAACAATGCTTGAGCATCTTTCAGCGAGGCCATCCTAGGCGGGACTTGTGTAACTTCAGGAGTGACAGGAGAGTCAACAGGCATGACTCTGGGTATTGTTTCAAAAGCTTGACAGGGAGTCTCGTAGAATTCACCCTCCATCTCGAGATATCGGAATGATTGTAGATGACTGACCATATACTCATCTTCTCCACACACTGTAACAACCTTCCCTTTCACCGGGTACTTCAGCTTCTGATGCAAGGTAGAGGTAACAGCGCCTGCCCCATGTATCCAAGGGCGTCCAAGTAGACAAGAGTAAGCTGGACGGATGTCCATGACAAAGAAAGTGGAATCAAAAGTCTGGGAACCGACTTTAACAGGCAGAGTGAGCTCTCCAAGCTATGTTCGCTTAGAACCATCAAAAGCTCTCACAATAATGTCACTGGGTCTCAGAACCAACCCTTCGACATCAAGCCGATCAAAAGCAGTCTTCGGGAGGATATTCAGAGCAAAACCGGTATCCACCAAAACATGAGACAGTGTAACGTCCTTGCATTCGACAGAGATGTGCAAGGCCTTGTTGTGTTTCTTTCCGGCAGGAGTCAAATCAGCATCAGAGAAGCGTAGGCCGTTGTTGGCAGCCAGGCTAGCAATACAAACTTCGAACTGGTCAGTAGTAGTGTCTTGCGGCACGTGAGCATTCTTCAGAAACTTCACCAAGGCATTAGCATGAGCCTCAGAGCACAAGAGCAGAGAAAGCATGGATATCTTGGACGAGTCTGTCCCAACTGCTCCACAACATTGTAGTCACTCTTCTTGATAATCTTAATTTCCTCCATTTCTTGTTTGGAGGTATCTTGAGAACTTCCTTTGGCACTTCTCGAGCGGGATGAGTCACCGTTCTTCCTCTAGCTTGGGGAATGGATTGAATAGCTGGAATGCGAGCTGGAATCGTAGTGTCTTTTGGAGGAGAGATTTCTGGAGAGAACACTCTTCCGGTTCTAGTCACCTTACTTGATCCGGTGATGTTATCAATGTCAAGAATGGTAGCTTCAACTGTAAGATCTTCAATGGTCAGAGAGTCTTGCTTGACGCCATGATAGTAAACATCAGCTCCATAGTTCCAAGGAATAGCTTTGTCAGAGGAATATGGAACTGGTCTGGGAGAAGTAATGATGAGGGGTGCCACTCTAGGCACAGGATCAGCAGAGGAAATCCTTATGGTGTTAACATCAGCATAGTCTTATGGGAACTCGTCACCCCATCCGGTTACCTTAACATCTTCAATAGGAATTTTGTAGCTTTCGGGAACAGTGTACTTCACCATGTAATCATACTTTCCTTCCAGGCCCCAAGGTATCCCACATGATGTGCTCGTTCACATTGTCAATCTTCAACTTAGACATTTCTTCACACACGATAGGTGGTTTTAGAAATAGTATCTCACGGTTATCCATCATGCACGAACACGTCTTCTCAACCAAGCACAACCATCGTGCAGATGGGCACCAACGATTCTTTGGGCATCCCGATTGACACCACTTGCAGAAATTCTCCTTAATATCATCGAGGAATGGTCAAGTCATCTATGTTGAAAACATAAGTATCTTCACCAACAGATTGGAACTCTTGTCATGATTAGGCATAGGCGCGTTGATCACATTCGGGTCTCAACAGAGGGTCAAACTCAATGCTTAGCTTCAATCATGTCTTGAATCTTGTTCTTCGTGAGCCCAACTTGTCATGCCTGGGCTATTGGAGTGGTAAGCACACTTAGCATTAGGATTGTATCTCTGAGAGGAAGTGTTGACATTCGAGGAGGATCCTCAAGGTAATCACCGCTTTCAACATGTGTTGCAAGGCTTGCGACAATGGCATGTTGATCTTTGTAAACCGCTTCGTGGCGTTCGCTACGCGTTGTCTCGGAGGTTGCCGGTGTAGGATTGGAGATCACAACTGCCCCCACAGATTGAGCACGGTCGGTCTTGGCTCGGCTTTCCTGACCATACACAACATTAGCTTCTTTCTTACCACCAAAAGATCTCTTCGCAGCATTTGATGATGACTCCACCTGAATCTTCTCACTCTTGATACCGCTTCAATACGCTTCATCAATATCACTCGGTGAATCCGGCTGAAGAGTTTCCAATCAGATGATTGAAGAATGGGCCTGTCAGTGTTCCCATCAACATATCAACCAACTCCCTATTGGACAAGGGTGGCTGAACTCTGCCTACTAGATCGCTCCACTTCTGAGCATACTCCTTGAACTTCTCGTCACGACCCATAGACATGCTTTGTAGTTGCATGCGAGTGGGTGTCAATTCAGCATTGTACTCATATTGCCTGTAGAAAGCATCTGCTAAGTCACTCCAAGTACAGATACGGTCATTTTCTAGCTGATAGTACCATTCCAACTGAGTTCCGTACAAACTCTCTTGAAAATAATGCATCCACAACTTTCTGTCATCAGTGTGGGGATTGATCTTCTGGACATAGGATTTCAAATGCAGCTTAGGGCAAGACATGTCATCATACTTAGAAAAAGTTGGAACTTTGAACTTGGGAGGAATCACAACACCAGGGACAAGACTCAGATCATCAAAATTCAGCCCGGACATCTTCAGGCTTTCCACAGTATTCAGACGGTCTTCAAGTTGTTTGTACTTGTCATCTTCATCAGAGTATTGTCCATTATCATAATCTTTCTCAGGCTCATGCTGACTACCTTCGCCATCACCCTTGTTACTTTGCTCATCCTCCTTCTTGACACTTCCTTCAGAGAGCTCAATTCGACTAACCACTTTAGGACCACCTTTGTAGCGTCTGCCCATGTTGAGAAGACCAACAACCTTCTTCTTCCTGTTGATGAGCTTCTTTAGATCTTCTTGGCCTTGGACCAAGCGGTAAACATCTCTGAAACCGAGCATTCGAGCTTGAAGATCTTTGATGATCGTTCAAGAGCCATTTTGCTAAAATAAATAGCAAGCAAATGAGAAAACCAATCTTCAATGTACTGATGCAATGTTATGCTATGATATGCAATGTTTATGCGGATGCAATGCAATGTTTTCAAGGACCTTAGAGATTTAAATTTGTTAAACAAGCAATGAACAAACATTTATTAGTACTCTTTTATTTTTTCTTTTAAGTACAAAAAATAGTTCAAACAAATAAAAGAAAACATATAAATCCTAAAGCTCTAAGTCTCCCATGGGCGCTTCCTCTTGGTGCCGAGGTAGACGTTGATGCTTCGCTCCTCGTGAAGTAGCTTGGTCAACTCTAGCACTTTCTTCTCACTTGCATAACACTGAGCTTCAAAGGTATCCCTCTCTTCTTTTAGTTGAATCCAGGATCTCTTCAAGTCTTCAAAATCAGTAGGCATGTCAGGATTATGAACGGTATAGGGTAGGTCACCTATAGCAACAGGTTCCATAATTACTGGTAAAATAGGCGTAAATGGCATCATGAGGTTTTGAGCTCGAGCTCGCACCCATTTGAGGTAAGGTTCCCAAGGAATGGAGTTCTGGTGCCCCAAAGTCTTGGTATCAGTCTTCTTTACCATGCCCCAAGCGTGTATGAACCTTCGTCGGTAATTCTGGAGATCATGGTTGTAGTCGAACACAATATCTTGGAGAAGCATATTATGCGGACCATCTCTTCGGGCAAAACCAAATTGACGTAGAGCTAGAGAAGGGTTGTAAGTAATACCTCCCCTTATACCAAGTAGTGGTACATTAGGGAATTCTCCACAACGCTCAATGAAGGTGAAATCCTTTTGAGAGAAAAGATTCCAACGGATATCTGAATGAGAGAGTGACATTAGTCTTTGAGACCATCTCAACCTTTGTTCGTTCTTCAAAACTGACGGAGGAAGGTGCAAAATAAACCACCTAGAAAGTAACGGTATGCAACACATGAGAGTTCCTTGTCTTTTAGTAGTACGAGTGTGGAGAGAATGTAGGATATCTCCAAGTAAAGTAGGCACAGGATTGCGGGTAAGAAACATCTTGATGGCGTTGACATCTATGAATTGATCCGAGTTAGGGAATAGAACCAAACCATAGATTAGCAAGGCCACAATGTCTTCGAATGCATGGAAACTCATAACTTTGAGGAATTCTCGGGCTTTCTTAATTAAGAACTTGGAAAGTAAACCCTTAACTCCGCTTCTTGTTTCCCAATTAGCTTCAATGTCTGAGCGCTTAAGATGTAAGGCTGATGCGATGTCTTCGTACTTAGGAACCTTTTCCAAACCGGTGAATGGCATTTGGTCAAGAATAGGTATCCCAAGTAGCTTAGAGAACTCTTCCAAGGTAGGAACCAACTGATAATCTGGGAATGTAAAGCAATGGTGTTTCGGATCAAAGAACTGAAATAGGACATGCATCATATCTTCTTCAAAACCGGAGATAACCAAGTCAAGCAGATAACCATGTCTTTTGATGAACTGAGCATGGTCGGGAATTTCTGAAACCAATTCTTTAAGTTGAGAAGGTATACCCATGAAGTTGATTCGGATAGTCTTTCTAGAAGCCATAATACCCTACAAAACAGAGCAAAGATAAATCCCTAGGTCCTTGAAATAGTTAGAAATGATATGCAATGTGATGATGTCATGATGTCATGTTTAGCACACACAAACAATTCACACAATGAGCCTAGGTTTAAGGCTTGCATGAGGTATAGGTGATTACCCCACCAAAAGTTTGAGTTGGTTCATCCTGTCCTATAATAGTAACCGGGTTCTAGGAATCTCATATCATTGATCTTTCTCGTAGGCGTTTATTTCAATACGACTACCAAGTGGTCGACCGAAAATATACCAAAAGTATGATCTTAATGAGCGTAGCATCGAGTATCAACCAACCTTAGTCTGCACCAAAGCCAGCCATCTCACTACCTTCTAATGGCCAAGATGGGTCAATTAAGGTTCTAAAAGTTTAGTTAACGCTTGATGACACCACGCAGAAGCCAAATACTATCCTCAACTTGGGAATGAAGAGTATCAGGACATCCAAAGTGTCACGCTAACGTAGCCATCATGTTGACCGTTTCGATATACGTCCAACGGTCGTGACGATTTATTGCTACTTACCTAAAAGGAAACCCGAATCCGGGTGTAGGATCCCCCACAAATATAATACCCAAGCAACCCTTAAAGATAAAGCAAGCAAGTCAAACAAAAAGCAGTAAAGGTGATCTAGAAATCCCTAAGGCATTCTCTCTTTAGGGTGTCTCCCCGGCAGAGTCGCCAGTTCTGTAACACGGTGAACTGACTTTGAGATTTTTGTATCGCAAATGTGCGGATAGCAAGAGTCGCCACCGACTATTCTTTTATCCAATTAAGGGAAGGTAAAAAGTACAGAAAAAGACCTTCGTTAGATTCTGAGTAAGGGAGAAGGTTATGAAAAGCGAAGGTATTAGCACCCCTTTCCATCCGTAGTTATCTACGGGCTCTTAGTTGCTCTTAGATCACTTTAAAATTGCTTTCTGTGTGTTTGAAAAATGTTTTGAAAAGGCATTTCGCTTTGACTTTGTAATGATTCATGTAGGAATGTATACAAAGTGTTCGGAAATGTTTCGTTTTGAAAAAGAGTTTGAAATTTGGCAAAAGTGTGAGGTGTGAAAAGTATTTGATAGAGCAAGCAACTAAAAGTCTTATTACCTACTCAGAATTGGTCGTTTTCGTGTTGTTTTACGTTCCTTTTGAATAGCTCTATCCATACCATTAGTTGGTAGGTAACTCCATTCGTTGGATGTAAGCGGGACATTCGAAGGGACATCGTATGGTCATAGAAAGCAATTTGTAGGAAGTATCCTAGCACATTCGAAGGGACTATCATCATTTTTCGTAGGCAACAATCGAGGGTCAAGATCATGTATTCGGAGGCGACATCGTGGGTCTTATGATCTTTGTATCGAAGGGACTATGATGATATGTTTCGTAGGCAACGGTGCTAGAATACCTCTACGTTCGAGGGACATGACCATTTGAATTCGTAAGGCAACGAGAGAGAATTACCCTAAGGGGTGCATGTGTGAAAGAGTGTGTCAAATTCAGATATGTTATCTTTGAAATTAGAGTGAGCTATGTTCAATTTTATCTTGCCATACACGCCTAGTTACTAGCAGTTTATAGGTGCAGAAATTAAAATGCGGAAAGGTAAAGATGCGGAAAGATAAATCCTACGCTATTACATGGCTTTGGGGCAGATACATAATTTAAACTTGCGGAAAATAAAAGCCCTAATTAAGCTATTACATCCCATGAGCAATTACATTATTGGAAAAAAAGAAAACAAGTAAAAAGAAATCGTCTGAAACGGAACAACCTGCAAGAGAATGAGAAATCGGAAAACACGAGAGGAATCGAATAAGAGGAAAATGTTAGTAAAAAATGCAAATTTTTGAATGAGAAAAATATTTCATGCTGGAAATAACATAAATATGCTAAAATAATTTTTTGGGATTTTTTGGAAAAGATTTAATAATTAAAAACTAATTAAAAGTGATTTAAATGATAAATTATGAATAAAATTAAATATGCATGCAAAATAATATTTTTTAATTTTATAAATTAAATAAACATTTTATGAAAATAAATGCAAAAAGAAAAATATTTTTGATGATTTTTTAATGCATGAATAAAAATATTGAAATAAATTAAAATGCATGCAAAATATTAAATAAATAAGAAAATATAGAAAATATGAAAAAGAGTTTGAAGTTTGTAAAAAGAAAACAAAACCAATCCCTGTGAGGTTCGAACTCATGACATGGGAGAGCATCTTTGCACATGAAGCGCCTTAACCACTAGGCTAAGTGACACTTGGTGTTAGAAAAGCCAAAATCAAATGAATATAAGTGATGACGCGTCAGGGATAAGTTTGAAACACAGTCAGCCACGCGTGGACCCCATTGTTTATGAATGAGCGAATTAGAACACTCCATCGCGCCACGCCAGCCACGCCGGAGTCAGCTCAAGTCAACGACGTCGGAGCCCTAGCTCCGGTCGTCTTCTCCGGCCAACCTGAAATCAAAGCTTGCAAAAAACGCGAAATAAATGGATAAAAGGTACCCTACCCCCCTAAATCGAGGGCTGCGAACACGATGGTGAGGTCCTCTTGCCCTGAATCGTCCTGGATAAGTCGGTTCGAAGCTTTCTAGTTTTTGAACCCTAACAATGGCAATATGAATTCTGGACGTGCAAGCTTACATGTAATGATTCAAATGCATTCTAATGGATGTCCTGAGTACAAATATGCAAACAAACATGATTAAAAACGCATGAATCGAAGAAACCAAAATTGAGAAAAATACCAAATCGGAGCGATCTATATATCAAGTTCTGGGCAGTCTTGGCTTCAAGTAAGGATTGGGATCGATTCCTGGAGACCTCAGGGAGGCAAAGGAAGGCTTGAAACTCCTTGAAACTGCCTGAAAAATAAAATTCGATTTTGGAAAATTTGAGAAATTTTTGGACAAAATAAGGGCTATGCTTTGAGCTAGGGTTTCGTGTCCTTGTCTTGTGAACTTGCTGGCTATTTATAGAGTGATTTGGGATGGCAAAGAGGAGGAAAAAAGATTTGATCTTGAATGTGCATTTATATTTTTTCAAATAAAATCAAATATTGGAAAAAATTTGATTTTCTCTTTAATGCAAAGGCTAGCACGAAATTGGTAAGAATCATGGGCTATCTTGGACCTCAAGCATGATATAAAATCATTCTCCTTAAAAAAAATCTTATTTTCATATTTTATATAATTTAATTTTGAATTAAATGGTTTAAAATCCAAAAATAAATCAATAAAATAGAAAATTGCCATGGCCAAGCATTTATGGGTCAGAAATAATGTCATGAACAAGTTTGGATCAAAAGATTATAGGCCCATTTGGAAAATTTTGCATTTTGACCAAAATGTCCTTTTGTGCAATTGTCCAAAATTGCCCAACTTCTGAATAGTGTATCTTGCTCAATTTTCCACATTTTTTAGTGTTCTTGGACTTTTGGGAAAGCTCTAAGAGTCCTCTAACCAACCTTTTTGGTATCGTCTCAATTGAAGTTTCCATGCTCAATATATCTTCAAAACAAAAAGTTGACTTTTTGTTGACTTTGAAAAGGACCTGTAATGTTTTGATCCATACCTTCCAAATGAAGCATTTTTTGAACATTCTTGTGAGACATGAAGTTGTAGAGAATTGAATTTCCTTCAAAACAAGAGGTGGTGGAAAATTTTTTGAGAAAGTATGAAGAAGTTATGCTCAGTCAAAGTTTGGTTGACTTTTCTCAAAGAAACCCTAATTTAGAAAGTTTGACTTTTGAGCAAATCTTGAGTTTTCTTGATGAATCATGATCAAACCTTGATCAAATGATGAATGTAACTTCAAAATGAGTATTTTGACCAAAAATTATGAAGTTTGACTGTATGTTGACCACAGTTGACTTTTTGTCCAATACAACTGATTTTCAACCATCTGAGCAATTGTCTGAGGAAACTTGACTTGTGAGGCTTGAAACTTGACATGGAGAGCCTTTGAAACATATGAGGAGGCATGATGACCATTGGAGATGTTGGAAGTCCATCTGGATTTGAGAATTGCCAAACCCTAGTTTGGGTTGATTGCTAGGAGAGGGTTTGTCTGATCAACCCTTGAGGAATCCTTGAGTATGGATGTATGGGATATCTTGAGAAGATGGAGGGCAAATTTTGGGGTATGACACTCGTCGGTCAAAAAAAGTCAAGGATGCCAGTTCCATCCTCCGGTCGTCTTCTCCGACGAAGCCAACCTGGAACCAGCTAAAATGATGCGTATAAATGGTCAAGAGGGACCCTACCCCCCTAAATCGAGGGCTGCGAATTCAGCGGTGACGTCCTTTTGGTCTGAAAGTGTCTGTAACTAGGGTTTCGAATGTCACAAACAGTTATTCCCTAACCATGGCAAGGCCCGATTTAGGCATGCTAAGCTCCAAACGATGGCCCAAATCTACTCTATGGCATCTCACAAACACATTAGTATTGTTAGTTTCAATCAAAACACAACAAAAATTGAAATATGAGTTCAAGAAAAACATGTAAACGGATGTAACATGGTATGCACGATTCAAGCATGTTTGGCCATGGGTAATGTGGTGTACTTACTCAGACTTACCTTAGGAGCACGTTTGTGTGCTTTAAAGTGATTAAGAATTGCTGTAGAATTGAATAAGAATTTGCAAGCTTCTTGGAATTTTGGAGCGTTTTAGGGTTTCTCTTGGAGGCAAAGGTTCGTTTTTGGTGGCAAGGGTTCGTTCCCCTTATGGTCCGATCTTGTTGTGTATTTATAGGAGTGTAGAATTAGGTAAACAAAAGAAGGAAATATACGGCCTTGAATGGACAAAATATTTGATTGAAAATTTTATCAAATCTTTCCAAAAATGGCTCAATATTGCCTTAATGCTTCTTGCACGAATTTGACAGCTTTCATGGGCTTCCTTGGTCCTCAAGACAAGTAGGGGTCGTGGCCATTTGAAAAATATTTGCATTTGCTAGGTATTTTCCTTTTTGCACGTCCTCAAAAATGTCAAACTTGCACAATTTGTATCTTGCTCAATTTTCAACATTTTTTAGTGTTCTTGGACTTTTTAGAAAGCTCAAGATGTCCTATAAACACTCCTTTTTGGTTTCATCTACATTGAAGTTTCCATGTTTATGAACACTTCTTAGCAAAAAGATGACTTTTTGTTGACTTTTAGAAGGACCTCTAATGTTTTGATCCATAACTTCCAAATGAAGCATTTTTGACCAAAGCTTATAAGACATGAAGTTGTAGAGAATTGAATTCCCTTCAAAATGAGCTTTGGTGGAAAAAAATTTGATAAAGTATGTGAAAGTTATGCTTGGTCAAAGTTTTGTTGACTTTTGTCTAAAAAATCCTAATTTAGAAACTTTGACTTTTGATCAAATCTTGTCTTTCCTTGAAGAATCATGGTCAACCCTTGATAAAATGATGAATATTACTTCAAAATATTGATGTTGACAAAAAATTATGAAGTTTCCGTATATGTTGACCATAGTTGACTTTCTGTCCAATATAGTTGATTTTCAACCATCTAAGCAATTGATTGAGCAAATTTGACTTGTAAGGCTTGAAACTTTACATGGTGATCCCTTGAAGCATATGATGAGGTATGATGACCACTTGGAGCCTTGGAAATTCATTCTGACTTGAGAGAATCAAAACCCTAGTTTGGATTGATTGCTTAGAAGAGGGTTTGTTTGGTCAACCCTTGTGAATTGTCTTGAGAAGTAGGAGGGCAAATTTTGGGGTATAACATTATGGCTTGGGAAAGATTGGAAATTTTGAATAATTGCATGAAGAAAGTATTGATCAAACTTGAAAAGTTTCCAAATGGGCCCATTTTCTTTGATCTAAACTTGTTTCTAACATTATCCATAGCCTCTATGTCCAATTACACGCCCATCTTCTATTTATTTTATTTATTTTTGAATTAAATCCTTAAAATTAAATTTTAATTAAATTAAATGAAAGGAAAGGCTTAAGGACATCTGGGCTTGGTTTCCAAGTTGCTTGTGGTCCAAGATAGTCATAGTTAGAAAATTCTTGCAAGGAAGAGATTGATATGAAATTGAGAAATTTTGGAAAGATTTCATTTGATTTCCAATCAAATATGTTTTCAATCAATGCAATATATTTCAACACAAATGTTATCCTAATTTGCTTCTACTATATATAAACAAGCATTCTAGATGCTCAACACAAATTCTTGCAGCCTCAAGAACCCTAACCAAGCTTGGAAAAACGGTGAAGAACAAGCAATTGGAAGTCTAGGATTTCCATCGATTCAAGTCATTCCAAAGGTGTTAATCAATTCCCCATTGCCTTCTGAATCGTTCCAGCCTATCACCATCAATCAACACGTTCAGAATCGATCCAACCACGATCGCGGTTTGCATTTTCTTTTCATAAATCGGTTATCAAGTTTTACGCATTATAAACATGTTTTGATTGCACATTTGTGTTTAGAATGATGTTTGCAAGTTTTCTGGATGGTTCAATTTGAGTTTTAGCACAGGTACGAAGAAACACCATGGCTAGGGTTTTTGAGCTTCGATTTGGGGAAACAAAGTTACCAGTAAAATCGGACCAAATCGAGGGTACCATCATACTCAGAACAAAGTTTCCAATCGAACCATGGTCTCACCATTAATTTATATTGCGTGTTCTTAATTTTTGAAATTTACAGGTGTTTTAGTGATGGTCGAAATGTCACTATAGGTTTTCGCAACGAAATGTCTGAAGGTAAAAGTCCCAGAATTTCAAATCGGGGACGAAGACGACCTTTGCGTGCGTGTTTTAAATTTAATATATTTTAAATTTATATTTATTATATATTATTTTCTTTCTATCCCACTAACAATTTAGGCACATGGTTCAGATGGTAAGCGTGTGGAAATCTTTCACCCAGGGGACCAGAGTTCGATTTCCCAACGCCTCCCACCTTGGTTTTGGCATTTTTTCCACTAACCCTTATTTCCTTTCTTTTTTCTTATTTCTATTTTATTTTCCAAATTAATTTCTTTTAAAATAATTTTCTAAATACAAAAAAAATCACAAAAATATTTTTTAGAATTAGGTTTTAAAAAATAGTTATTTAATTTTTGACACCAAAAGTATTTTTCCTTTTCTTTTGATTAATTGTTTAATTAACCATAAAATTAGACTTTTTAGTTATTTTCTCAAATAAAATCAATCAAAAAAATACAATTTTTTTTCTTTCTTGAAATTAGGGTTTTTATCAATCGTAAACCTTTTCTTAAAAAAAATTTTTCTTACTAACGCAAAAATCTTTTATTAAGATTATTTTCTCTTATTCCGATTTAATTCTTCTCGCGATATTTACCGATTATGGTAACTGCTTCCAAGTTGCAATAGTTAGGTTTATTTTCTTGCACATTTTCCAATAGTATGTATCTGCTCACAAGATGTAATAGCTTAAACTAGTATTTACTTTCTGCGTTTATTTTCTGCACCTCCTTTGTATCTGCTCCAAAGCCATGTAATACCGTAGGACTTACTTTTCCGCTTTTACTTTCCGCACCTCTACTTTCTGTTTATATTTAACTGCTAGTAACTAGGGTTTCTATGGCAAGACTAAAAATAACATAGATAAGCCTAATCTCAAGATAAATATCTGAAATTAACACACTTTTCACACTTGCCTTACAAATACAATGGTCATGTCCCTCGAACGTAGGGGTACCATTAGCAAAGATTCTTATAGATAACATCATCATAATCCCTTCGATATAAAGATCATCGTCCCTTGATGACCCTCGATGTTGCCTACGAATATATGATCTCGTCCCTCGATTGTTGCCTACGAATAAATGATGATCATCCCTTCAAATTGCTATGGTATCCTTACATGTTTCTTTAAATTACCATATGATGACCCTACGCCCGTCCCTTCACATCCAACTGATAGAGTTACCTACTAACTAATGGTATGGACAACGTTATCCTAAAGGGGAAGGAAAATACCAAGGACGGCCCTTTCTGAGTAGGTAATAAGACTTATAATTGCTTGCTCCAATCAAACTATTTTCAAAAATACTTTCAAAAACTTGCATACATTCATACGAGAATCATTGCAAAGTTACATTTTTCGAACAAGTATTTTCAAATAAATCGTATACATTCTTGAGGACTGATACAAGAATCATTATGAAGTCAAAGCAAAATACTTTTCAAACACACAGAAAGCAAGTTTTTAAAAAGTGAGCTAAAGCAATTAAGAGCCCGTAGATAACGACGGATGGAAAGGGTGCAAATACCGTCCCTTTTCATAATTACCTCTCGTACTCAAAATCTAACAAAGGTATTTACTGTTCTTTTCACCTTTCCTTTATTGGATAAAAGAAAAGTCGGTGGAGACTCTTGATATCTATAACATTTACGACAAAACGCAAAACAAACAAGTCAGTTCTCCAATTGTGTTACACATGTCATGTCCAATACTCTTGGAATTATGGTTTTGGACTTTTGAGGACCATATCTTGTATTTTGCTTAAGACTTGTGAATTATTCCAATGCCATGAGCCTCTTAAAATAATCTCTATCAAGTATCTTTATTGGTTAAAGGATGTTGTTTAATTAAAAGATGCTTTGAGGGTTAAAAATTGCAAGTTCTTTAGATTGGTCTTCCATCTCTCTTGTGTAACTTCAAAAGATCATAACTTTGTCATCCTTTGTTTCCTTGAGCTTATTATTTTTTCAAAATGAACCTAAGGATTTCTAATACAACTTAGTTCGATTGAAAAGAATATAAAATGCTTGTAAACTCACTTTGTAAGTCAAAAGATTACAAGTCCTTAGTGAATTTCTCCATTTTTGACCATCAACTTCATGGAATAAAACTTTATCATTATTTATCACCTTGAGGCCATTCTTTTTGAACAATAATCTTAAGAATGTGAACTTTATCTCAATTTTTGTTCCAAGGTTTGAAGATATTTGGAAAGTGCTTGAAAATTTCAAAAGATTATAGGTCATTTCTTGAATTTCCATCAACTTCACAAGGCCATAACTTTCTCAATATTTGGAGTTTTTTAGTAGTTATTTTTTCATAATGTCATTCAAGAGGTCTACTTCATACCATATTCGTTGGTCAAGATAAAATTTGGAAGGGAATTTTTTTTTAAGGAAAAACATTATAGTTCACTTTTAGAAAGCATGACATGTTTGACCAAGGTCTGGCTTAATTTTCAATGTTCTTTCTCAAATCCTAGTGGCTATTTATTTTAGATCAAGCATCCATTGAAGTTGATTCTTTTTTCATTATGTTCTACTCTTTGAGGGAATTGGATCTGGCCTAATGTGTAAACATCGTGCCAAAATCTGTTATTAACTTACCACCAGTTTATGCATTGTCTTCTTAATTCATTTTATAAGCCAGCTTAAGCCTTGCTTTCATGTCTAATTGTGTTTAAAAACTTCCCATAAGTGATTAGCACCTTGAAGCACGCGTTTTGACTGAGTTTTGATGCACATGAAGTCACACTTCACTCCAGCAAACACCTTGCACGATTTCACTCCAAACCTCACTAATTCTCTCAATTCTCATCACCATTCTCTTTCCTATAAATAGAGGTACCTATCCCACTATTTTTCTCAAGCATTGATAGCCATGAAACGCCTTCCAAACTCTCTCCATAACCAAAAAAAATTACAATTTCAAATTCTCACTTAAAGCACTTCCATTTCAAAAGTGATCACTGCTTAAGCTTTCTTGAACTTCACTGAAGCTAACAGGACCAGAATCGTGCCTTGGGGTGTCCTGAATCATGATATCCAAGCCAGGTTTCAGAGATTTGAAAATGTAATTCGTTCAGGTAGAATTCTTAACCAAATCAATCCAAAATAATGCCTAACTTGTTCTTCTCATCTTCGTGATCTTTGTGATCTTCACCATTTTCATTGAGAATTGAGAATTGAATCTGTATTTTAAAAAACAAGTGCTCTCTATTATTTTAGTTTTCTACAAATTTCTCTTTGTACAGTTTAAATAAATTTTTTGCGAAGGTACCATTGGAACTGTCTTGAAGAGACGTAGAGAATGGCGCCAATTTGAGCTCTTGATTTTACAATTTACAAAACCTGCAAATCGAGCTTGGACGGAGGTTGAAGAAGACCATCCTGTCATCTTCAACCAATGATGTCGTACCATCTTTTTATTAAAATAAGTTTTAAAAATATTTTGATTTTGTGGTTTATTCAATAGAGTCCATGATATGCACATCGCGTCATGTCCTTTGGATGTGCCTACTAACCTGTTTTGACATTATCTGATGGTCCATATATTTTCTGATTATTTTTTATTTTTAAACCTGATATTGTGTGAAAACCAAATAGGTCCATATCAAGCACTGCGCGTATGATCCTTTGGACCTTACTCATGCGTTTTGACTGTGATTTGATTGTCCATATTTTTTTGGCTTTTATATTATTTTCTGGTTTTTATATTTAATTGTTTTAAACTTAAAAAATTCATGATAAATTCATTTATGACTAAACAATTATGAAAAAATTCACAAAACTATTTTCAAATATTCTCTTTGTTATTTTAATTTTTTTATAATTTTATTTTCATATTTGAATTTTTTTATGAATTTTCCCTTTTATTTAAGTTATTAAAATGTTTAAAAATACTTTTAATGTATGGATTTTATTATGTATTTCAATAATAAAATCCAATTTAATAATCAATTTTTAAACCATTTTATTTAATTATTTTTAATTTTTAATATTTTTTTATGATTTTGATTCATTTGGTGTCATAAATTTCCTCAACATCAATGGAACTTGGGTGTTGATAGTTCTCATGACCAAATTCGCCAAGATGGTTGATTTATTTTGATGAAGTTAGACCGATTGAATTCATCTAACGCATTAAGGATTTTGTGACTTACCCCCTCCGTCTTCATCTTATCCCATTCTTTTTTACATGTGTTGCCAAACACTAGAGGATAATCTACATATCACTTCTCTTTTTTTCTTTTTCAAGACATAAATTATGCTTGACCGACCTCGTCGTAGGGTGACATCTATATAGGTTACTTGTGTTAGAACATAGTTTGGTTCTAGACATAATCTTAGAGTTTTGATGATAACAAGTGGAATAAATTTTATATAATAGATACGATACTCTGATGAATATTGTTTTCATTTCAGATGATGTTATGACTCAAGCATTAAATAAAATAGAGACATCAGAATTATGCTGAGTAAAAGAAGTATTAGAAGTTCTAATGAAAGCAGAACTTCAGGTCACACAAGCTAGAAGAAACCTTTGATGGAAGCATGCAAGCGCAAACCTCTGATAGAAAGCACCAACAGAATGCTCTGATAAGAAGATGTTCTAACAAGGCTTACTGAAAATTATGATCTATATGTACGTCATCTTCTAAGACAAGGTCTGCTACAACAACGTTATCCTACTAAGCTAAAATGGCTAAGTACTTGAGTGGCTCAATTTTCAAGAGTCATTTGTTAAGCTAAATCACGTGAAGTTATGCATCCTTAATTACACTTTCCTGTATCCAAGACACACTACCATGCAACGAAAACTTTCTAAGAAGCTCTATATAAAGTGTTCAAATTCAAAGAAGAATTACAACAATTATTATAGAGAACTTACGCTGTTGAAATTCAAATCATCATTCTGTAACATTTTATTTCTATGTTTTGAGCTAAACAATTTGTGTAAAAATCACTTTAAGTGATAAATCTTTTTAGAAGCAATTGTAAACACATTGTGTAGAAGTTTCTGTGAGATTGTTCCTTGAGAGACCAATTGGGTCAGATTTCTCAAGAGGGCTAGGACTAGTTGAATCTTAGAGGTTTTAGTCACAACAGTTGGTTGTGCATTTGTAATTAAGTCCTCGTTGAGAGAGGCGAAATCACCTTGATGGGTGAACTGAAGTAGTTTGAGTTTCAAACGAAGCAGAATAAAAATCCTTGAGTATTTAGTTTTGTTGTTTTTCAAAAAGTAAGATTTAATCAGAAAAATGTATTCAACCCCCCCCCCTCTAAGTGTTTTCTAAGCCTTCAATTGGTATCAGAGCGCTTGGTTCTGAGTGCAAACACATAACAGTGTCAGATAAAGATCCATAAGGAAAACACAAAATGGAAACAGATCATAACAACAACAACACTAAACCTCCTATGTTTTATGGAGAGGATTTTGAATACTGGAAGGATAGATTGGAAAGTTTTATTTCAGGCCATGATCCTGATCTTTGGGATATGGTCTTGGATGGTTAAAAACATCCAATAGATTAAGAAGGAAACAAAGTAGAAAGAAAAACAATGGAGAAAGCACAGAAAACAGAATTTAAGAATCATCACAAAGTTAGAAATATTTTGTTAAGTGCCATTTCAAAAATAGAATATGAAAAAAATTACAAACAGAGACACGACACATGATATCTTTGAGTCACTCAAAATGTCACATGAAGGAAATTCCCAAGTCAAGGAAACTAAAGCTTTGACAGTTATCCAGAAATATGAGGCATTCAAGATGGAGGAAAATGAACCTATTAAGGAATTGTTCTCAAGATTTCAAACCTTAACTGCTGGTTTAAGAGTGTTGGATAAAGGATACACCAAGGCTGATCATGTAAAGAAAATTATCAGGAGTTTACCTAGAAGATGGGCACCTATGGTGACAGCATTCAAAGTCTCAAAGGACCTGAATGTTATATCTCTAGAAGAACTCATCAGCGCATTGAGGAGTCATGAAATAGGGCTTGATGAATTTGAGCCTCGGAAGAAAGGTAAGTCAGTTGCCTTGAAAGTTACTAAAAAATATGATGTTAATGTTTTTCAGGATGAATAAGGAAGCTATGAAGACTTAGAGTCAGAAGATGAGTTATCCATGATGTCCAGAAAGATAAATCAAATGTGGAAGCATAGGCAGAAAAAGTTCAGAAACCACATAAGATCTGAAGATAGAGGAGAATCTTCTGGACACAAAAAGTTCAGTAAAATAAGTGTCACTTGCTATGAATGCAAAGAACCTGGACACTTCAAAGTGAAAGTCCCAAGCTACAGAGGGAAAAGCCAAATAAAAGATTTTAGAAAAAGAAAGGAATGATGGCAACATGGGACGACTCAGAATCTTCTGAAGTTGAAACTAACTCAGAAATGAGCATGCCAATATAGCTTTCATGGCTACACAGCAGATGACTCAAGCTCTAAATCAGACTCTGATGAGGTATTCTCTAAATTCTCTCGTACTAAACATATAGATAGTTTATCAGAACTTCTGGAAAGTAAAAGTCAACTCAAGATCAAATACAAGAAACTTAAAAAGAGTTGTACAACTCAAAGCAGAAAATGTTGAACTTAAAGAAAATAATTTCAAACTTAAAGATTATTTTCAAAAAGTTCAAAAAATTTCTAGTTCAGATACTGCTTCAAGTTCTAAAGATATTCTTAAGGAATATGACTATAACTTTCAGAAGTTTCTGACGAAAAGCATAGATAGAAGCAAGATGGCTTCTATGATCTATGGAGTTAGTAGAAACAACATAAAGGGAATAGGATATGAAAAAGTTTGGATCAAAAGATTATAGGCCCATTTGGAAAATTTTGCATTTTGACCAAAATGTCCTTTTGTGCAATTGTCCAAAATTGCCCAACTTCTGAATAGTGTATCTTGCTCAATTTTCCACATTTTTTAGTGTTCTTGGACTTTTTGGAAAGCTCTAAGAGTCCTCTAACCAACCTTTTTGGTATCGTCTCAATTGAAGTTTCCATGCTCAATATATCTTCAAAACAAAAAGTTGACTTTTTGTTGACTTTGAAAAGGACCTGTAATGTTTTGATCCATACCTTCCAAATGAAGCATTTTTTGAACATTCTTGTGAGACATGAAGTTGTAGAGAATTGAATTTCCTTCAAAACAAGAGGTGGTGGAAAAATTTCTAAGAAAGTATGAAGAAGTTATGCTCAGTCAAAGTTTGGTTGACTTTTCTCAGAGAAACCCTAATTTAGAAAGTTTGACTTTTGAGCAAATCTTGAGTTTTCTTGATGAATCATGATCAAACCTTGATCAAATGATGAATGTAACTTCAAAATGAGTATTTTGACCAAAAATTATGAAGTTTGACTGTATGTTGACCACAGTTGACTTTTTGTCCAATACAACTGATTTTCAACCATCTGAGCAATTGTCTGAGGAAACTTGACTTGTGAGGCTTGAAACTTGACATGGAGAGCCTTTGAAACATATGAGGAGGCATGATGACCATTGGAGATGTTGGAAGTCCATCTGGATTTGAGAATTGCCAAACCCTAGTTTGGGTTGATTGCCTAGGAGAGGGTTTGTCTGATCAACCCTTGAGGAATCCTTGAGTATGGATGTATGGGATATCTTGAGAAGATGGAGGGCAAATTTTGGGGTATGACACTCGTCGGTCAAAAAAAGTCAAGGATGCCAGTTCCATCCTCCGGTCGTCTTCTCCGACGAAGCCAACCTGGAACCAGCTAAAATGATGCGTATAAATGGTCAAGAGGGACCCTACCCCCCTAAATCGAGGGCTGCGAATTCAGCGGTGACGTCCTTTTGGTCTGAAAGTGTCTGTAACTAGGGTTTCGAATGTCACAAACAGTTATTCCCTAACCATGGCAAGGCCCGATTTAGGCATGCTAAGCTCCAAACGATGGCCCAAATCTACTCTATGGCATCTCACAAACACATTAGTATTGTTAGTTTCAATCAAAACACAACAAAAATTGAAATATGAGTTCAAGAAAAAACATGTAAACGGATGTAACATGGTATGCACGATTCAAGCATGTTTGGCCATGGGTAATGTGGTGTACTTACTCAGACTTACCTTAGGAGCACGTTTGTGTGCTTTAAAGTGATTAAGAATTGCTGTAGAATTGAATAAGAATTTGCAAGCTTCTTGGAATTTTGGAGCGTTTTAGGGTTTCTCTTGGAGGCAAAGGTTCGTTTTTGGTGGCAAGGGTTCGTTCCCCTTATGGTCCGATCTTGTTGTGTATTTATAGGAGTGTAGAATTAGGTAAACAAAAGAAGGAAATATACGGCCTTGAATGGACAAAATATTTGATTGAAAATTTTATCAAATCTTTCCAAAAATGGCTCAATATTGCCTTAATGCTTCTTGCACGAATTTGACAGCTTTCATGGGCTTCCTTGGTCCTCAAGACAAGTAGGGGTCGTGGCCATTTGAAAAATATTTGCATTTGCTAGGTATTTTCCTTTTTGCACGTCCTCAAAAATGTCAAACTTGCACAATTTGTATCTTGCTCAATTTTCAACATTTTTTAGTGTTCTTGGACTTTTTAGAAAGCTCAAGATGTCCTATAAACACTCCTTTTTGGTTTCATCTACATTGAAGTTTCCATGTTTATGAACACTTCTTAGCAAAAAGATGACTTTTTGTTGACTTTTAGAAGGACCTCTAATGTTTTGATCCATAACTTCCAAATGAAGCATTTTTGACCAAAGCTTATAAGACATGAAGTTGTAGAGAATTGAATTCCCTTCAAAATGAGCTTTGGTGGAAAAAAATTTGATAAAGTATGTGAAAGTTATGCTTGGTCAAAGTTTTGTTGACTTTTGTCTAAAAAATCCTAATTTAGAAACTTTGACTTTTGATCAAATCTTGTCTTTCCTTGAAGAATCATGGTCAACCCTTGATAAAATGATGAATATTACTTCAAAATATTGATGTTGACAAAAAATTATGAAGTTTCCGTATATGTTGACCATAGTTGACTTTCTGTCCAATATAGTTGATTTTCAACCATCTAAGCAATTGATTGAGCAAATTTGACTTGTAAGGCTTGAAACTTTACATGGTGATCCCTTGAAGCATATGATGAGGTATGATGACCACTTGGAGCCTTGGAAATTCATTCTGACTTGAGAGAATCAAAACCCTAGTTTGGATTGATTGCTTAGAAGAGGGTTTGTTTGGTCAACCCTTGTGAATTGTCTTGAGAAGTAGGAGGGCAAATTTTGGGGTATAACATTATGGCTTGGGAAAGATTGGAAATTTTGAATAATTGCATGAAGAAAGTATTGATCAAACTTGAAAAGTTTCCAAATGGGCCCATTTTCTTTGATCTAAACTTGTTTCTAACATTATCCATAGCCTCTATGTCCAATTACACGCCCATCTTCTATTTATTTTATTTATTTTTGAATTAAATCCTTAAAATTAAATTTTAATTAAATTAAATGAAAGGAAAGGCTTAAGGACATCTGGGCTTGGTTTCCAAGTTGCTTGTGGTCCAAGATAGTCATAGTTAGAAAATTCTTGCAAGGAAGAGATTGATATGAAATTGAGAAATTTTGGAAAGATTTCATTTGATTTCCAATCAAATATGTTTTCAATCAATGCAATATATTTCAACACAAATGTTATCCTAATTTGCTTCTACTATATATAAACAAGCATTCTAGATGCTCAACACAAATTCTTGCAGCCTCAAGAACCCTAACCAAGCTTGGAAAAACGGTGAAGAACAAGCAATTGGAAGTCTAGGATTTCCATCGATTCAAGTCATTCCAAAGGTGTTAATCAATTCCCCATTGCCTTCTGAATCGTTCCAGCCTATCACCATCAATCAACACGTTCAGAATCGATCCAACCACGATCGCGGTTTGCATTTTCTTTTCATAAATCGGTTATCAAGTTTTACGCATTATAAACATGTTTTGATTGCACATTTGTGTTTAGAATGATGTTTGCAAGTTTTCTGGATGGTTCAATTTGAGTTTTAGCACAGGTACGAAGAAACACCATGGCTAGGGTTTTTGAGCTTCGATTTGGGGAAACAAAGTTACCAGTAAAATCGGACCAAATCGAGGGTACCATCATACTCAGAACAAAGTTTCCAATCGAACCATGGTCTCACCATTAATTTATATTGCGTGTTCTTAATTTTTGAAATTTACAGGTGTTTTAGTGATGGTCGAAATGTCACTATAGGTTTTCGCAACGAAATGTCTGAAGGTAAAAGTCCCAGAATTTCAAATCGGGGACGAAGACGACCTTTGCGTGCGTGTTTTAAATTTAATATATTTTAAATTTATATTTATTATATATTATTTTCTTTCTATCCCACTAACAATTTAGGCACATGGTTCAGATGGTAAGCGTGTGGAAATCTTTCACCAAGGGGACCAGAGTTCGATTTCCCAACGCCTCCCACCTTGGTTTTGGCATTTTTTCCACTAACCCTTATTTCCTTTCTTTTTTCTTATTTCTATTTTATTTTCCAAATTAATTTCTTTTAAAATAATTTTCTAAATACAAAAAAAATCACAAAAATATTTTTTAGAATTAGGTTTTAAAAAATAGTTATTTAATTTTTGACACCAAAAGTATTTTTCCTTTTCTTTTGATTAATTGTTTAATTAACCATAAAATTAGACTTTTTAGTTATTTTCTCAAATAAAATCAATCAAAAAAATACAATTTTTTTTCTTTCTTGAAATTAGGGTTTTTATCAATCGTAAACCTTTTCTTAAAAAAAATTTTTCTTACTAACGCAAAAATCTTTTATTAAGATTATTTTCTCTTATTCCGATTTAATTCTTCTCGCGATATTTACCGATTATGGTAACTGCTTCCAAGTTGCAATAGTTAGGTTTATTTTCTTGCACATTTTCCAATAGTATGTATCTGCTCACAAGATGTAATAGCTTAAACTAGTATTTACTTTCTGCGTTTATTTTCTGCACCTCCTTTGTATCTGCTCCAAAGCCATGTAATACCGTAGGACTTACTTTTCCGCTTTTACTTTCCGCACCTCTACTTTCTGTTTATATTTAACTGCTAGTAACTAGGGTTTCTATGGCAAGACTAAAAATAACATAGATAAGCCTAATCTCAAGATAAATATCTGAAATTAACACACTTTTCACACTTGCCTTACAAATACAATGGTCATGTCCCTCGAACGTAGGGGTACCATTAGCAAAGATTCTTATAGATAACATCATCATAATCCCTTCGATATAAAGATCATCGTCCCTTGATGACCCTCGATGTTGCCTACGAATATATGATCTCGTCCCTCGATTGTTGCCTACGAATAAATGATGATCATCCCTTCAAATTGCTATGGTATCCTTACATGTTTCTTTAAATTACCATATGATGACCCTACGCCCGTCCCTTCACATCCAACTGATAGAGTTACCTACTAACTAATGGTATGGACAACGTTATCCTAAAGGGGAAGGAAAATACCAAGGACGGCCCTTTCTGAGTAGGTAATAAGACTTATAATTGCTTGCTCCAATCAAACTATTTTCAAAAATACTTTCAAAAACTTGCATACATTCATACGAGAATCATTGCAAAGTTACATTTTTCGAACAAGTATTTTCAAATAAATCGTATACATTCTTGAGGACTGATACAAGAATCATTATGAAGTCAAAGCAAAATACTTTTCAAACACACAGAAAGCAAGTTTTTAAAAAGTGAGCTAAAGCAATTAAGAGCCCGTAGATAACGACGGATGGAAAGGGTGCAAATACCGTCCCTTTTCATAATTACCTCTCGTACTCAAAATCTAACAAAGGTATTTACTGTTCTTTTCACCTTTCCTTTATTGGATAAAAGAAAAGTCGGTGGAGACTCTTGATATCTATAACATTTACGACAAAACGCAAAACAAACAAGTCAGTTCTCCAATTGTGTTACACATGTCATGTCCAATACTCTTGGAATTATGGTTTTGGACTTTTGAGGACCATATCTTGTATTTTGCTTAAGACTTGTGAATTATTCCAATGCCATGAGCCTCTTAAAATAATCTCTATCAAGTATCTTTATTGGTTAAAGGATGTTGTTTAATTAAAAGATGCTTTGAGGGTTAAAAATTGCAAGTTCTTTAGATTGGTCTTCCATCTCTCTTGTGTAACTTCAAAAGATCATAACTTTGTCATCCTTTGTTTCCTTGAGCTTATTATTTTTTCAAAATGAACCTAAGGATTTCTAATACAACTTAGTTCGATTGAAAAGAATATAAAATGCTTGTAAACTCACTTTGTAAGTCAAAAGATTACAAGTCCTTAGTGAATTTCTCCATTTTTGACCATCAACTTCATGGAATAAAACTTTATCATTATTTATCACCTTGAGGCCATTCTTTTTGAACAATAATCTTAAGAATGTGAACTTTATCTCAATTTTTGTTCCAAGGTTTGAAGATATTTGGAAAGTGCTTGAAAATTTCAAAAGATTATAGGTCATTTCTTGAATTTCCATCAACTTCACAAGGCCATAACTTTCTCAATTTTTGGAGTTTTTGAGTGGTTCTTTTTCCATAAAGTCATTCAAGAGGTCTACTTCATACCATATTTGTTGGTCAAGAGAAATTTTTTAGTGGAAAAGAATTTTGGAATGCAAAACATTATAGGTAACTTTTAGAAGGCATGACATGTTTGACCAAGGCATGTTCTAATTTTCAGTGTTTTTTCTCAAATCTTAATGGCTATATCTTTTAGCTCAAGCATCCATTGAAGCTGATTCTTTTTGCATTTTATTCTAATCTTTGAGGACTTCATTTGGCTCAAGAATGAATTAAAAAAGCATGATGGAATTGGATTTGGCCTTGGTGCAAACATCGTGCCAAAATCTGTTTTTTACTTACCACCAGTTTTTGCATTTTATTCTTAATTTATTTATAAGCCAGCTTAAGCCTTGTTTCCATGTCTAATCATGTTTAACAACTTCCCATAAGTTATTGGAACCTTGAAATTCAAGTTTTGGATGAGTTTTGATTCACATGAAGTCACACTTCACTCGGACATACGCCTTGCATGATTTTACTCCAAAACCTCACTAATTCTCTCAATTCTCATCACCATTCGTTTCCTTATAAATAGAGGGACCTATCCCACTCTTTTTCTTTGATAGCCAGAAAACCCCTACCAAACTCTCTCCATAACTAAATTTTTTGCAATTTCAAATTCTCACTTATAGCACCTCCAGTGCAAAATTGATCACTCCTTCAGCTTCCTTGAATTTCACTGGAGCTAACATAACCAGAATCGTGCCTTGAGGTGTTCTGAATCGTTCTATACAAGTCAAGTTTCAGAGCGCTGAAAACGTACTTCGTTCAAGTAGAATTCTTAACCAAATCAATCCAGATGAATGCCTAACTTTTTATCCTCATCTCCCTGGTTCTTGTGATCTTCACCATTTGCATTTTCATTGAGAATTGAATTTGTATTACAAACAACAAGTGCTCGCTATTATTCTAGTTTTCTCCAAATTTCTCTTTGTACAATTTAAATAAATTTTTTGCGAAGGTACCATTGAAACCGTCTTGAAGAGACGAAGAGATGAAGAAAATGACATCAGTCGGAGCTCTTGATTTTACAATTTACAAACTCCACAAATCGAGCTTGAAAGACAACAAGCATGACATCTTCAACCAATGAAGTCATCTATTTTATTCAAATAGATTTTTAAAATATTTTTATTATGTGGTTTATTCAATAGAGTCCATGATATGCACAACCCGTCATGTCCGTTGGATGTGTTTACTAACGAGTATTGACATTATCTGATGGTCCACATATTTTCTGAATATTTTTTATTTTTAAACCTACTTCGGGGTGAAAACCAAGAAGGTCCATATCAAGCACAACGCGTGTGATCCTTTGGATCTACTTACTCACGTGTTTTGACTGTGATTTGATGGTCCATATTTTTTTGGCTTTTATTTTATTTTATGATTTTTATATTTATTTGTTTTAAACTCCAAAAATTCATAATAAATTTATTTATGACTCAAAAATTATGAAAAAATTCACAAAAATATTTTCAAATATTCTTTTTTTTTTCTGATTTTTATTTTTTCATAATTTTATTTTCAAATTTGGTATTTTTTATGAATTTTCCCTTTTATTTGAGTTATGAAAATGTTTAAAAAAACTTTTTGACATTTTTAAATTCTGAAAAAATCATGGAAGGATCCAATGGTCATTTAACAAATATTGGTGACCTCATTTTATTTTTATTTCTGATTCTATTATTTTTGCCAACTTTTGGTTTATTTTATCATTTTCTTTTATATTTAAAAATAGTTTTTTAACTTTTAAAAATTCTGAATTTTTTCGTCAACACTTGTTGAACTTTGTTTGACCTTGGACAATTATCATAGAACTTTATTTTGATGTATGGATATCATTCTGTATTCCATCAATAAAATCCAATTTAATAATCCAATTTCAAACCATTTTTTAATTATTATTTTATTATATTTAATTGTTTAATATTTGTTTATGATTTGGATTCATTTGAAGTCATAAATTTCCTCAACATCAATGGAATTTAGATGTTGATAGGCTCATCACCAAATCCATCAAGATGATTGATTAATTTTGATGAAGTTAGACTGATGGAATTCATCTGACGCATTGATGATTTTGTGACTTATCCCCTCCCTCTTAATGTTATCCCATTCTTTTTTTTTTACATGTGTTGACAAACACTTGAGAATTATCTACATATCACTCATTTTGTTTGATTTTTGAACCCATAAATTACGCTTTACCGATTTCGTTGTAGGGTGAGCTCTACATAGGTTACTTTGTGATTGCTTACAAAACTCTACATTTTGTCCCGAATCGGAAAATGGTCAATTGGTGGCATAAACTTCATGTTTAAACAAAGCCCCAAAATACTGGTTGAGTTTTGACTTTGGTTCAACCATTGTGAAATTTATCGTATAGTCGATATGATTCTATCAAGCTTCTGATAAGTTTTCACTAACTTTGTCCATCTGAAATCCTCAATCATCATTGATCAAGTGTTGAGATCTTTGGTTGTTCCAAAATGGACGATATACTTGACAAAAAGTAATTGAAACTTGTTGTGTGGTCGTTATGATTCTATTAAGCTTCTGGAAAGTCTTCATGCACAAGCTTCAACATGATCATTCAGCTAACCTTACTAATTACAACTAATTAATTTTATTTTTATGCTATTAATTTTCTCCTTTATTTTAGGTCTTTATGTTTTATGTTCATTTATTTTTTATGTTCTTTACTTTATACATTTTATTTTAGCATTTACATTTAATGTCATTTTTCTTCTTTATTCACTTGAGCATTTTACTTTTTTGTTATTTTGATTTTTATCACTTGAGCTTTATTCTTAATTTTTATTCTCGGACTTGGTTACTTTTTCCTATGCTCGGAGTTATACTTTGGATCTTGGATTAGAACTTTGAGTTTTTTTTTCTATATGCAGGTTATTCTATTTGTACTCGAATACGAGTGGATTTCCTCTAGATACTGTTGTTAGTCTGCCCGTTTTTTTGAAGACATGATTTCACCTGATGCATAGGTTCATCTGATATTTGGTATTTTTGTCCGATTATTGTTTGTTGACTTGTGAATCCAAAGGATGAGACTATAATATTGGCTTCTTGATGTCAAGTGTTGGTTTCTCACCCGGTTAGATCTTTCTATACCATCACCTTTTAATTTTTGTACATAGGTTAGCCTCTTCATCTCCTCCCATATTCTTAAATTTCAAAATCTTGCCCCTTTTTTCAAAGGATTCTTGTTTTCTAAACTCAAACCGCTTTCATAATAAACTTGGACTTATTTCCATGCATTTTCAAAAAATTATTTTCTTAATAAATCATTAACCAATTTAACAATACTTTAACATTTTTCTGAAGACTAAAAATCCACCAACCTCATTCAAACTTTTTGAGTTGTTTTGGCTTTTCCTATTTAAAAACCGTTTTATTGAAAGATTAGTTTCTTGTCAATTCTTTAAAGTGGTGCAAGCTACTATACTTCTATGATATGTAGTTAAGTGAGACGTTTTGCACTTGGTGTTGAATATGCTTGTTGATGAAAATTTGAACTTAAATTCTCCTCTTTTAGTTGACGAAATGCTTCTTTCTCATAATTGTGGGTAGTAAGTATGTTTACCACTCGGATATGACTATGATGTCTATTCTTCTTAAAATCAACCAACAAACCAATTTTAGTATTTTTTATCCGCACTACATGAGTTTTAATTTCATTATTGCAAATTGTTGGAATGTAGGCCTAGAACTCATTGGAAGTTCTATCAAATAAAAAATTATAAAAAATACTTCTTTTCTCACCTCCATCATCTATTTTGTATATATTGTTTTTAGCACATATACAAATTTTCAAAGAGGTTCTTGTGGAATAACGTAGATGATTAGGGTGCCTAATACCTTCCCTTTGCATAACTAACCCCCATAACTTGATCTCATTTTTTTAAGGATTTTATTCGCTCATTTTCCGAGTCTTTTAGATAAAATAAAAGTGTGGTGGCGACTTCATTGTTATTTTGACGAGTTGAGTCAATCATTGACTTAGTCTCGGAGGTTTTTGCCGCAACACTAACTAAGAACTAACATGTAATAAGAAAGATGATGATGAAGTTGAGATGAAATGGGATGAAATTCTTCCTTGTTCTTTCTTATTCAAGTTTTTCCTCATCATACATGAGTTACCTTCTTCTCTTTTCTCTCTTCTCTCCTTCACTGTATTTTCAAACAAATGAGAAGAATTCAAAGGTTGTTATGATGTGTGGAGAAATATTTTGTCATTTAGAGGCTTAATTGTGCTTTACCAGTCTACCCTTACCAAATCTTCATATTTTCTAAAATTCCACTCATCAAAATTACTAAATTGTTCTCTTTTACTAATTAATCATGACTTATAGAATTACATGTTCAAATACTGGTAACACAACGATGAAAGCAAAAGGTATTTCTAATTTCCTATTTTCTACAAAAATAGTGTCGATGTTATGGTTAAATATTGTAAATTGTATGAGTGACATAGGTAGACCAAAATTATCCTTTTGGTCTCTCATTGTTATTATTAAATTAAATTTGTACTTCAAATTATTTGAAAAATAAATAAATCTTTACGAATCTCCTTAAAAAAATGAGAAAAATAGATAACGGTAATTCTCAATTGATTTATGTGGACACAATATCTTTTGTACTACATTGATATAGATATCGACATATACGTGTGTGGCTTATCAGAGAACTAGGATAAAATTTTTTGTTGTTTTATTTACGGCACCTTAAATTTCTAAAACTAATTTATTGTTAAGAATATATTTTTATCATATTCAAAGATAATTAAGATCACAATACAATTCCAAAAAAATTCAAACAACCTTAGTTCAGCTCACTCTCTTATGTCACATCTCATAGTTCCATATTTTGAATCATATTCATTTTAAATGATATGTAAATATTATAATAAATCAAATTAGTTATGCATATTTTTTTTAAAATTGGAAATTTATTTATCACTTATTATTGAAGTAGATTTTTATATTTTTGTAGTAAAGATCTTCTTTTTTTTTTTATATCTTTTCAAAGTGAATGATATAAAAATTAAAAGATAAGCGAAATATATATATATATATATATATATATATATATATATATATATATATATATATATATATATATATATATATATATATATATATATTTTTATGATAAGAAATAATAAATGTGTATTCACACTATAGCATGAAAATAAAATTATAGCTTATGAAATAATAAAAATTTCCTTTTAACTTAACGATTAAAGATATTATGATATAAGATAAGATAGAAATGAGTATGAGACATGTCTAATTAAAATCCATGGATATACTTTGAAGCGACAGAGATGTACATGATTTATATAAAATTCAGCACAATACAATTCTTGGAATGAAAAAGAAAAGGAAAACAAATTATGATATGGAAATAAATAACTATATATATTATATAGTTGTTATGTTGTGTTGGAAATGTTGTTGTGATATAATTGTTTGTTGTTATTATATAAATGTTCCTGATTCTGTTGTTATAATTGTTATTATAAGTTGTAAAGTGGTGATTCTATATAATCTGATCTAATATATTGTTTATCATGCATTCAATTATATCGTTAGATATCGCACCCTTTTCATTTGTTTCGCTGTTGCCTTTTTACTGGTAATGTGTAGGTATTCGAGAATGAAGAATTGGTTGCTGTTAGTCCAAGTAGGTTTAGTTTCTCTGATACGTAGCACTCGGGGGGATGAATGATTGTTGTTTAATTGTTGTTATTATTTTAGTAGTTGAATCTTAAGTTATTGATATCAAAGAATCGTTATATTAAAACGGTTTTGAGCTAGACATGAGGTTATGTCATTATAAGTTTAATTATGTGAAGTCGCTTATTAATAAATGTTGTTTTGTTTTCAAAAGAATAAATTAGGTTGTTATCGATTTATCTGAACCAGTGTTATGTATCTAAATTAATTATGGTTATATGAAGTTGTTTTAAGTTGAAAATGTGGCATCTCATTTGTTTGTTGAAAAATTTTGCACTCTGATTTCCTTATAATTACCGGGTAGAAATGGGGTGTTACAAATGGCATCGGTCCGAGCTCTTAATTTTACAATTTGCAAAACTTGCAAATCGAGCTTGGACGATGGTTGAAGACTACCAGCGTGTCATCTTTAACCAATGAAGTCATCTAATTTATTCAAATAGATTTTAAAAATATTTTGATTATGTGGTTTATTCAATAGAGTCCATGATATGCATAACACGTCATGTCCCTTGGATGTGCTTACTAACGCGTTTTGACATTATGTGATGGTCCACATATTTTCTGAACATTTTTTTATTTTTAAACCTATTCTGGGGTGAAAACCAAGGAGGTCCATATCAAGCACAGCGCGTGTGATCCTTTGGATATTCTTACTCACGCGTTTTGACTGTGGTCTGATTGTCCATATTTTTTTTACTTTTATTTTATTTTCTGATTTTTATATTTCATTGTTTTAAACTCCAAAAATTCATAATAAATTAATTTCTAACTCAAAAATTATGAAAAAATTCACAAAAATATTTTCAAATATTCTTTTTCTGATTTTTATTTTTTCATAATTTTATTTTCAGATTTGTTATTTTTATGAATTTTCCCTTTTATTTGAGTTATTAAAATGTTTAAAAATACTTTTTGACATTTTTAAATTCTGAAAAAACCATGGAAGGATCCAATGGTCATTTGACAAATATTAGTGACCTCATTTTATTTTTATTTCTTATTCTACTATTTTTGCCAACTTTTGATTTATATTATCATTTTCGTTTATGTTTAAAAATAGTTTTTTAACTTTAAAAAATTCTGAAATTTTTTGTCAACACTTGTTGACCTTTGTTTGACCTTGGACAATTATCATAGAATTTTATTTTCATGTATGAATACCATTATGTATTCTATCAATACAATCCAATTTAATAATCCAATTTCAGACAAGTTTTTTTAATTATTATTTTAATATTTTTAATTGTTTAAAATTTGTTTCTTATTTGGATTCATTTGGAGTAATAAATTTCCTCAACATCAATGGAATTTGGGTGTTGATAGGCTCATGACCAAATCCACCAAGATGGTTGATTGATTGATTTTGATGAAGTTAGACCGATTGAATTCATCTTACGCATTGATGATTTTGTGACTTATCCCCTCCCTCTTCATCTTATCTCATTCATTTTTTTACACGTGTTGACAAACACAAGAAGATTATTTACATATCACTCATTTTGTTAGCTTTTTCAACACATAAGTTATGCTTGACCGATTTCGTTGTAGGGTGACCTCTACATAGTTTACTTGGCGATTGCTTACAAAACTCTACATTTGTTCTGAATCAAAAAATGATCAGTTGGTGACATAAACTTCATGTTTAAACAAAGCCCCAAAATATTGTTTGAGTTTTGACTTTGGTTCCACACTTTTGAAACTTATCTTATAGTCGCTATGATTCTATCAAGCTTCTAATAAGTTTTCACTAACTTTGTCCATGTGAAATCCTCAATCATCATTGATCAAGTGTTGAGATCTTTGGTTGTTCCAAAATGGACGATATACTTGACCAAAAGAAATTGAAACTTGTCGTGTGGTCGCTATGATTCTATCAAACTTATGGAAAGTCTTCATGCACAAGCTTCAAGATGATCATTCAGCTAACCTTACTAATTACTAACAATTAACTTTATTTTTATGCTATTAATTTTCGCCTTTATTTTAGGTCTTTATGTTTTATGTTCTTGTATTTTTAATGCTCTTTACTTTATACATTTTATTTTAGCATTTACATTTAATGTCATTTTTCATCTTTACTCACTTGAGCATTTTACTTTTTTGTTATTTTGAATTTTCTCACCTGAGCTTTATTCTTAATTTTTGTTCTCGGACTTGGTTACTTTTCCCTATGCTCAGAGTTTTATTTTGGATCTAGGATTAGAACCTTGATCTCAGCTCATTGATTCTACGATTCCGGTGTTATTTGGTATGTGTTTTTGTTTTTTTTTCTCTATGCAGGTTATTCTATTTGTACTCGAATAAGAGTGGATTTCCTCTAGATACAGTTGTTACTCTGCCTGTTTTTTGAAGACATGATTTCACCTGATGCATAGGTTCATCTGATATTTGGTATTTTTGTTCGTTTTTTTTGTTGACTTGTAAATTCAAAGTATCAGACTAAAGTATTGGCTTCTTGATGTCAACTGCTGGTTTCTCACCCGATTAGATCTTACTTTACCATCACCTTTTACATTTTGTAAATAGGTTAGCCTCTTCATCTCCTCTCATATTCTTAAATTTTCAAAATTTTCCCCCTTTTTTCAAAGGATTATTGTTTTCTAAACTCGAACCGCTTTCATAGTAAACTTGGACTTATTTGCATTTATTTTTAAAAAATTCTTTTCTTAATAAACCATTAACCAATTTAACAATAATTTAACATTTTTCTGAAGACTAAAAATCAACCAACCTCATTCAAACTTTTTGAGCCATTTTGGCTTTTCCTCTTTAAAAACTATTTTCTTGAAAGATTAGACTCTTGTTAATTTTTTTAAGTCGTGCGAGCTACTATACTTCTACGATATGTAGTTAAGTGAGACATTTTCCACTTGTTGTTGAGTATGCTTGTTAATAAAAATATGAACTTAAATTCTCCACTTTTAGTTGACGAAATGCTTCTTTCTCATAATTGTGAGTAGTAAGTATGTTTACCACTCAGATATGACTATGATGTCTATTCTTCTTAAAACCAACCAACGCACCAATTTTAGTATTTTTTATCCGCGCTACATGAGCTTTAATTTCAATATTGCACATTGTTGGTATGTAGGCCTAGAACTCGTTGGAAGTTCTATCAAATAAAAAATTATAAAAAATACTTCTTTTCTCACCTCCATAATCTATTTTGTATATATTGTTTATAGCACATATACAAAATTTCAAAGAGGTTCCTGCGGAATACCGTAGATGATTAGGGTGTCTAATACCTTTCATTTGCATAACTAACCCCCATAACATGATCTCATTTTCCTTTAGGATTTTATTCGCTCTTTTTCCGAGTCCTTTGATTAAATTAAAATGTGGTCGCGACTTCATTGTTATTTTTATGAATTGAGTCAATTAATAACTTAGTCTCGGAATGTTTTGTCGCGACACTAACTAAGAACTCACATCTAATAAGAAAGATGAAGATGAATTTGAGATGAAATATTCTTCCTTGTTCTTTCTTACTCAAGTTTTTCGTCATAAATATATGAGTTTCCTTCTTCTCTTTTCTCTCTTCTCTCCTTCACTATATTTTCAAACAAATGAGAAGAATTCAAAGGTTGTTATCATATGTGGAGAAATATTTTGTCATTTAGAGGATTAATTATGCTTTACCATTCTACCCTTACCAAATCTTCATATTTTCTAAAATTCCACTCGTCAAAATTACTAAATTGTTCTCTTTTACTAATTAATCATGACTTATAGGATTTACTGGTAACACAACGATCAAAGCAAAAGGTATTTCTAATTTCTTATTTTGTACAAAAATAGTGTCGACGTTATGATTAAATATTGTAAATTGTATGAGTGACAGACGAAAATTGTCCTTTTGGTCTCTCATTGTTATTATTAAATTAAATTTGTACTTCAAATTATTTGAAAAATAAATAAATCTTTACGAATCTTCTTAGAAAAAAATGAGAAAATTAGATAACGGTAATTCTCAATTGATTTTTGTGGACACGATATCTTGTATACTACATTGATATAGACATATACTTGAGCGACTTATCGGAGAACTACGATAAAACCTTTTATTATTTTATTTTCCACCACCTTAAATTTTTAAAACTTATTTATTATTAAAAATATTTTTCTATCATATTAAAAGATAATTAAGATCACAATACAATTCGAAAAAAATTCACCTCACTCTCTTATGTCACATCTCATAGTTCCATCATTTGAATCATATTCATTTTTAATGATATGTAAATCATATAATAAATCAAATTAGTTATGCATGATTTCATTTAAAATTGGAAATTTATTTATCACTTATTATTGAAGTAGATTTTTCTATAAATATTTTTATGATAAGAAATATCAAATGTGTATACACACTATAGCATGAAAATAAAATTATAGGTTATGAAATAATAAAAATTACTTTTTAACTTAACGATTAAAGATATTATAAAATATAAGATAAGATAGAAATGAGTATGAGACATATCTAATTAAAATCCATGGATATACTTTGAAGCGACAGAGAAGTACATCATTTATATATAATTCAGCACAATACAATTCTTGGAATGAAAAAGAAAAGGAAAACAAATTATGATATGGAAATAAACAACTATAATATAGTTCATAAAATATTCCTGGAGAACATTTATGTACTTTCTTGGATTAGACACAAAATTCAAATCATATGGGAACTTAATTAATGAAATAAAGAGCTTATTGAAACACAACGACATTGTTTGTTGTCACATTTCATTAACAATGGTGGGTCGCACGCTTGGCCAAAACAATCATTATCTTTTGAACATCTTCTAGCTCCTATATTGAAAAATGAGAATAAATGTTAAGATAATATTTCATAAATCATTCTGTAAAAATTAAAATAAAAGGGTAAATGTTAAAAATGGATTTACTTGGATCATTGTATGACACCAGCAATATAGAAATAAAGATGATCATAATATAACCAAATTTCATTATTTCAGTCATATTTCTTTTTCTATAATTCGGAAAGAGAATTATCAATTTATATCTTTTAAAGGTCGAACTCACCTTACATCAATTAAATACTATTATCTTTATATGGTTCTTAAAAGTCCTTTTTGAAGTTAAAAAAATCTTTTCTTTTTCTAAATTAATCAATGAGTTGTATCGGTCCTTCTGTCATCTTTATTACACATTTTATGTTAAAAAAACCAACCAATTTTACTATAGTTCTAAACTTTCATGACATGAAAGATTAAAACATAAAAAGTTAAATCATATTTTGTATTTGTCCCCCTAACTTATGTAGTACGCATTTTATGTTAAAAAACTAACAAAGTTTACTAAAGTCTAACGTTTAATGAACGGCAAGAGAAAACACAAATCTTGAAATAATATTGTAAGCAAGGTCTAGATCCTAAGCTTTTCCTAACTCCTATCATATGCTGAGCATTAGTGTTACAATTTCTGTTGCATACAAAACAACAACATCCTTAAAAGAGCCAAAAAGATCCCTATAATATGCAGCTATTTGATCCCTATAATCCCGACTCAATAACGTATTATGTTGATGATGGTTTGAGGCTCAACAAGCTCAAACATATCTCTAATCAAGGGAAATACTAATTTAATCATCCATGCTTAAAAACAAAATGACATAAGATTAAAATTAATTGTGTTAGTAATACGCTTGATGAAAAAAAATTTTAAGTTAGTAATAGGTAAAGATAACCATTAATGTTTGTTTCCAAGAGAGGCCACGTGTCATTGTTGAAATTTTAAATATTTTTTACATATTTGTTTTTAATGGACAACTTATGGATTTAAATACAAAAATAAGTGGACATGAAAGTCCTCAAGTAATCATACACATACAATTAGGTCAAAATTAAAAGTCGTCACTCCTAACTTGTCACCATGATGGGTGGACAATCAATGTCAAACAAGTATCATAGGAGCCTTGTATGATAGCAATCCAATCACAAAACATCAGAACCCTGATAGGTCATACTTGAAAGTGTATCACATGAGGTTTTCTAGATGGTGCACAAGAGCTACCTCCTAAACCTTGATCATGAGCAATCATCAAACAAAATTGAAGAAGAAAGTATGTTTAGGGGAAGAGAATTGTTCATTGATGAACTCAAATCCATAAATCAGAAATGAGGATGAAAGAAAAAGATAAATTGATTCCTCAAGGGTTGCATAAATGCATTCTAATAGACCTCTAGATCAAAAGAAACACCAAGGCATCTATGGAAGAGATGCTTGGTTCAAAAATAGTAACAAGACTTGTAAAATCAAAATCAAAATATCACAACATTCCTAAGACAATTAAAAGTTAGAAACAACACGCACAATTCAAAATTGGCAAAATTCAAATAGAAAATGAAAATGTATAAGCAAGCCATGTTCACAAGATGATCAAACTAGAAACCCTAATTTAGCAATGTTGGAAAAAAATATCAAATCAAGTCCTAAAATCTAAAAAAAAAAATTAGTTCTAGGATCCTAAGAGAGCATACCACCCTAATCTAATCAAAAGTTGACTGGAAAGTCAAGAAAAGTTAGCATATACACCCTAACTTGTGGCTTAAGCAACAAAAACCACATATTTGATCAATTAAATCAAAAAATTTAAACAAATATAATTCAATCAAAAAAAGTTCAAATCAAAATTCATACATTAAGATATGAACCTCAAAAGGTCCAAAAAGTTAATTTCGGCAATTTTGATTAATAAAATATTAAAAATTAATTCTAAAAAGATTAATATATCAAATAAACCATAAAAAATATTCAAAAAAAATGTTAGGAAAGATAATCCAAGGTTAGTGAAATTCCTAGCAGCAGATACGTGATGTCACAGAGAATGTTATGACACAGTATCTGACACTCTGTTAACAATTCACACAATAAATTCAAACAGCAGTAAAGAACACAATAAATTGTTTACCGATTCGTGTGTAACTACACCTACATCGAGGGCTACCAAGCCGGGAGGAAATTCACTATTAGTAGAATTAATTCGGAATAAACCAACCGTTTATCTCCTTCACTTAAAACCTACCCAATGCAACTTCAATCTAAGTCCTACTTAGACCTGAGTTCCTACTCACTCCCCCTCAATCACAGCAGTGATATCAACCTATTGATTAATTGAATTGTGAAGACACACTTCAATAAACTATCTTGATTTTGCTTCAAAGCTTTAATCAAGAGACAAAACACTCGTGCTTCAAAGCTTTGAGTGATAAATATCCCTTACAACCAAATCCTAGTCCAAGGCAATTATCAATTAATAATTTCTTGGCTCACAAGAGTAACTAGAATTACACAAAATACAACCTGCTAAATCTTCAATACAGTTCAAAGGCACACCAGCAGAGTAAGGGTTCTTTTCCTTTTATAGAAGCAGTCCTGAAACTTCAGTTTTGGACTTCCATAATAATAGCTAGGGTTCACTTAATTAATCCTAAAAACTTGGTCTTTTCAACAACCAATTTAGGTCTAACTAAGATTAACCTAACATCCACGTGAGCATGCAATCTAATAACAGAAAAACATAATAAAGCAGCTCAACAAACTTCCTGAAAAATCTCAGGAAAAAAGCAGTGAAGAATGTCACACGAATGTCATGACATCGGTATGACATCAATCAAACTTAAAAGAACATTTAGCTTCCAATTCTGAGCTGTACTTTAAACATCCTTGCCAAGTAGGATTTATCTTCAATCTCTGAATGTCATGACATTTATCAAAACATTGCTATAGTCTTGTTTTACCAAAAAGTAATGCCAACTTAAAACACTAACAAACTCCCCCTTTGGCACATTTTTGGCTAAAACAACTTAAGTCATCAGAGTACCTATGCAGCAGAAGAAAATAGACTAGTTCTAAGCTATCCTAAGCTTAAAAGAACCAGAACCTAGAGAGAAGATAAATTCTACCCATACAAATTTCCCAATTTCCCACAATTGCCCACATATAAATCTCCATACAGTTTTGTCACACAGTACTTTTTAGCCACAAAGGGGCCAAAGGAACCAAAACAAGTACCCCAACATTCATCATATATTATAAAAAAGTACCAACACAATTAAGTTTACAGTTAAAACTCTATCAAAACGATTACAATCATCCAAAACAATAAGGGAAAAGTGAACAATGAACAACACCATAGTAGGACTATCGGATGTGCTCTTTGAGTTTTTTGTTATCAATCATCATTAACTCTTCATCCTCAATCTCGAAAACAGAGCCTTTATCAGATTTTGAAGGTTCAGGTACCTTCCTTTTCTTAATAATTGGTGTCCTCTTGGGTCTAGAGCCACCAACAGTTTTTACTCTACACTTCTTTGTAGAGAATCCAACCTTGGTCTTCTTCTCATCCTTAGAGACATTGTCACCAACCTTTTCTTTGACAGGAGAGTCAACTGAAGTTTCAGTATCAGGATCTACAGGGGTTTTCTTAACATGACCATCAGATGTCTTGACATTCTCAGTGACATCTGGATCAGCTGCTAAACTAGGGCTAGCAGACTTTTGGTTTAGAGGGACAGAAACCCCAGGTACATAGTGGTTTTCATTTAGGATCCTGGTGACTATCCTAGCAATGGCTTCTTGCACATACCTAGTCCCTTCTCTATTTTCTATTTCTGGAGGAACAGATGAGGATGGTTCAGAGGTCTTACCAGAAGTTGAAGCTAGTGCTCTTCGTGCAGCCCTTGTGTGCAGTTTCTTGAATTCCTCAGGGTCAGTTGCCATTGTACACAGAGGAGTGACCTTCACAGGTTTAACATTCATGGCTTCAGCGCTTGCCCTAATGTCAGCGATGGTAGGAGAAGAACAGCCAGAATCTTGG
Organism: Vicia sativa; assembly: GCA_021764765.1. Lineage (NCBI taxonomy): Eukaryota > Viridiplantae > Streptophyta > Magnoliopsida > Fabales > Fabaceae > Vicia > Vicia sativa. The sequence continues at coordinate 88,645,944 of CM038794.1, read as the reverse complement.
GATGATGAGGAGGATGAAGCCATATTTTGCTGAGATATTTTGAGGTAGTGAGAGCGAGAATGGCTGAGAGTTTGAGAGTATCGTTTGGATGAAGAGAATATGACACTTTCAATTGAAGAAACTATTTAATGAAGGAGTATCTTCCTATTCTTGAATCTTTTAAAAACAAGAGGAAAATAATTAAATGTCCCAGTTATAGTTAATTGAAATAAAAGGTCTCTTCCATTCCTTGTTGTAAGCAATTTTAATTGCTACAATTCCTCATATTGACAAATACCTAGTTTGCCCCTTAAATTCTCAAACTGACTAGCATCAAGAGCTTTAGTAAAAATGTCAGCCAGTTTAAGTTCAGTGGCTACATGTTCCAATTTATCACTTTCTCTTCCACAAGGTCTCTGATGAAGTGATGTCTAATGTCAATGTGCTTAGTCCTACTGTATTGTATATGATTCTTTGAAATATTAATAGCACTCAGGTTGTCACAGTACAATGTCATGACATCCTGTGTGACATTATACTCAGTCAGCATCTGCTTCATCCAGACCATCTGAGAACAGCTGCTACCAGCTGCTATGTATTCAGCCTCAGCAGTGGACAAGGACACACAGTTTTGCTTCTTGCTGACCCAAGAAACAAGATTATTTCCCAAGAAGAAACATCCTCCAGAAGTGATTTTTCTATCATCAGCACTACCAGCCCAATCAGCATCACAATAACCAGACAGAATTGGTTCACATCCATGAGAATACAATATACCATAATTGCAAGTTCCACTCACATACTTCAGAATTCTCTTTACCTGATTGATGTGACTTACTTTAGGTTCAGCTTGGTATCTTGCACACACCCCAATAGCAAATGCAATGTCAGGTCTGCTGGCTGTTAAGTAAAGCAAGCTTCTTATCATGCTTCTATAGAAGCTTTGATCAACATTTTCTCCACTTGTGTCCTTAGACAACTTCAAATGTGTAGGAGCAGAAGTCCTTTTATGGCTGGCATTCTCTATTCCAAACTTCTTGACAATACTCCTTGCATACTTGCTCTGTGAAAGGAATGTTGAGTCTTCCATCTGTGTGACTTGCAGTCCAAGAAAATAAGTCAACTCTCCCATGAGGCTCATTTCAAACTCAGCTTGCATTTGGTTGGCAAAATGTCTCACCATTGTGTCTGACAATCCTCCAAATACTATGTCATCAACATAAATTTGTGCCACCATGATCTTTCCTCCTTCATTCTTGACAAAGAGAGTTTTATCCAAGGCTCCTTTCTTGTATCCTTTGTCAGTAAGGAACTTGGTCAGTCTTTCATACCAGGCCCTAGGAGCTTGCTTCAGTCCATATAGGGCTTTCCTCAATTTTTAGACATGATCAGGAGAACTTGGATCCATAAATCATTTAGGCTGTTCTACATATACTTCCTCATTCAAATAGCCATTTAGGAAAGCACTTTTCACATCCATCTGAAACAATTTGAATTTCAGAATGCAAGCAACCCGTAGTAGTAGCCTGATTGATTCCAGTCTAACCACTAGAGCAAAAGTCTCATGAAAATCAATTCCTTCAACTTGAGTGTATCCCTATGCAACAAGTCTTGCTTTATTTCTGGTGACAACTCCTTCTGCATCAGACTTGTTCTTGTAGATCCATTTTGTGCCAATGATGTTTGTTCCTTCTGGTCTAGGAACTAACTCCCACACTTCATGTTGCTTGAACTGGTTCAATTCATCTTGCATTGCTCCAATCCAGTATTCATCAGTTAGAGCCTCTTTGACATTCTTTGGCTCAATTTTTGACACAAAGCAAGAGTTTGAGACAATTTCTCTTGATCTTGTAATGACACCACTGGTTGGATCTCCAATGATGAGTTCCTTTGGATGATCTTTCTGAATCCTGATGGAAGGATCTTTGTTAACCTCCTCTGGTTCAGACTTTGGTGAAGTCGGAACAGGTACATCATCCTTATCAAACACTTGTGGTGATGTCTCAAACCATGTCTCAACATCACATGGGACATTGTTTTCCTGATGGTGATCATCAACTATGACATTAATAGACTCCATCATAACTTTAGTTCTGGATTTGAATACTCTATATGCTCTACTGTTTGTAGAGTATCCTAGAAAAATGCCTTCATCACTCTTAGAATCCATCTTTCTCCTTTGATCACGATCTGTCAGAACATAACATTTGCTACCAAACACATGGAAATATTTCACAGTAGGTTTTCTTCCCTTCCATATTTCATACAGGGTGGAGGATGTTCCCTTCCTTAAGGTGACCTGTAGAACATAGCAAGTATTCATAGCTTCACCAAAATGAATAGGAGTTTCTTAGCATGAATCATTGCTCGATTCTGTATAGTCCTATTCTTCCTTTCCACAATCCATTTTGTTGATTCTCATGATTGATTCCTTTCTCATCAAACTTCTCTCAAATTCCTTCCCATGATCACTTCTTATTCGACAAGCCTTCCTTCTCTCTTTGAAGTCTTTTGCATAACTCTTTAAAAACATCAAACACATCAAATTTTTCTTTGATGAAGTTTATCCAGGTAAATCTGGAGAAATCATCCACAACAACATAGGCATATCTTTTTCCACCAAGACTCTCAACCGCATAGGCCCCATCAAATCCATGTGTAGCTCTAGCACTTTAGAAGTGGTCGATGTCTAGACATTGGGTGTGACATTCGGTTTGCTTTCCAACCGACACTCACCAGACCCTCCTTCATCAATATGGAGTCTTGGTATCCCTCTGACAGCCTCCATAGAGATGATCTTTTTCATTCCTCTGAGATGCAGATGACCAAGTTTTTGGTGCCACAATTTTACCTCCTTTTCATCTTTGTCTGTAGAGCACACAGAGGACAGGTTGGTGTTCTCAGATTCCCACATGTAGCAGTTGTCCTTTGATCTGACTCCTCTCATAACCACTTCTTGTTTATCATTGATTACAAGACATTCAGACCTAGTGAAGTTGACTTTGAATCCCATATCACATAGCTGACTTATGCTTATGAGATTAGCAGTCAAGCCTTTTACCAGCAACACTCCATTTAGGTTTGGAACTCCAGAACAGTCCAAGTTTCCAACACCTTTGATTTCTCCTTTAGCTCCATCTCCAAAAGTAACAAAACTGGTAGAATGAGGTTTGGCATTATTCAGTAGATTTTTTATTCCAGTCATATGCTTGGAACACCCACTGTCAAAGTACCAATCTTCCTTGGCAGACACTCTAAGGGAAGTGTGAGCTATCAATGCTGCTCTTCTTCCTTGTTGAGTGTAGGGAACCTTGCTGTTCTTAGGCTTGACATAAGGAGTCTGATTAGGGTATCCATTTAGTCTATAGCAGAAGGGTTTTATGTGTCCAAACCTTCCACAATGGTGACATCTCCACCTTTGAAACTTTTTATTCATGTTTCTCTGATCTTGATGTTGACCCCAATGTTGTGACATCTGCTTTGACATTGGCTTATTAGGTCTCTTCTTGTTATCGGAAATTTCTTTGCGACCACATACCCCGAGCTGTTTTTTTATGGGCTTTGGCCTTGGCCATGCCTTTTCTTCTTCTTGTCACTAACAGGTTTTACATATCCTAGACCATGCTTATTTCCTGCATTTTGTCCAAGTGAAGGATTTCTTCCAACTTATCGGTCGAGTCAACATCTTGTGATTTGGTCATCTGATCAAGCTTGGAATTCAACACTATAATTTCACGTTGAGATGACTTATAGTGATGTATTCTCGAAGCTTCACATTTTCGCCTCCTCTCGCGCTTCACCACTTCTCGATGTTACGGCGTTCTTCAAAGGCTCATCACTAGAGTCATTAATTATAACTTCTAGAAAGTGCGTGACAAGTTTGGGATTCCTCTTGAGTCACTACTTGAATCACCATAAGTGATTCTTTTGTTTCTTTAGAAAGGTGGGACATTCACTCTAATATGCCCATATCCTTCACAACCATGACCTGGTTCTGCTTTGACTTTTTTTTGACTTGGATCTTCTGCTGGAGTCATAAGATCTGCTAGTGTCGATGAAATGTCCTTGACATTGAACCTTGACTTTGGATCAATTCTCTTGATGAACTTCCAAGCATAGCTATAGCTTGATACCTTCTCTTCATCATCCACCTTGCATCCCTCTTCAGATTGGATACAAGTGCTATGCTCTTGTTCTTTCTTTCCCATCTCAAAAGTTTTGAGAGATCCAACAAGTTCTTCCACCTTCAAGGTGCGATGTCTTAAGCTTCCTCTATAGCGGTCACTTTCATTGCAAACCTTTAGGCAATGATGAATCTTTCTCACCGCTTTTCTTGACATCTTTTCACCAAGTGCTCACGAGGTGTTGGCAATCTCCAAGATATTCATGTGAAACTCATGAATAGTCTCATCTTCTTTCATCTTCAAATTCTCAAATTTGGTAGTGAGCAGTCTTGACATCTTCACCTTGGATGTCCCTCATGAGTAGTTTTGAGAGTGTCTCAAACATCCTTGGCCAGCTCACATTGATGAACTAGTGAAGATATTTGCCTATTCCATTGAATAAGGCATTCAAAGCTTTAGAGTTTAGAGTTCTTCTTTGTTCCATTCTTCCTCAAGTTTCAAGACAAGATTTCCATCCTTCTCAAGCTTGGTGGGATGTTTCCATCCTTTGTCGAGCTCCAAGCTTTAATATCCTGACCTCAAAAAGGCAACCATACGAGGTTTCTAGTAATCATAATTAGATCCATCCGATAAGTGGTCTACCTCCAAATCCTCCTTCCTTATCCATAAACTATTATCCCTAGATCTCAAATAACGTGTGGTGCCTTCGATACCAATTGAAATTGGCACGTGATGTCACGAGAATGTTATGACAAGATTCGACACTCTATTAACAATTCACACAATAAATTCAAACAGAATAAAGAACACAATAAATGGCTCTGTGTAACTACACCTACATCCGGGGCTACCAAGGGAGGAAATTCACTATTAGTAGAATTAATTGAATAAACCAACGGTTTATCTCCTTCACTTAAAACCTACCCAATGCAACTTCAATCTAAGTCCTACTTAGACGAGTTCCTACTCACTCCCCTCAATCAGCAGTGATATCAACCTATTGATTAATTGAATTCTGAAGACACACTTCAATAAACTATCTTGATTTTGCTTCAAAGCTTTAATCAAGAGACAAAACACTCGTGCTTCAAAGCTTTGAGTGAGAAATAACACTTACAACCAAATCCTAGTCCAAGGCACTTATCAATTGATAATTGCTTGGCTCACAAGAGTAACTAGAATTACACAAAATACAACCTGCTAAATCTTCAATACAGTTCAAAGGCACACCAGCAGAGTAAGGGTTCTTTTCCTTTTATAGAAGCAGTCCTGAAACTTCAGTTTTGGGCTTCTATAATAATAGCTAGGGTTCACTTAATTAATCCTAAAAACTTGGTCTTTTCAACAACCAATTTAGGTCTAACTAAGATTAACCTAACATCCACGTGAGCATGCAATCTAATAACATAATAATGCAACAAACTTCGAAAAATCTCGGGAAAAAGCAGTTAGAAGAATGTCACACAGAATGTCATGACATCTGATATGACATCAATCAAACTTCTGCAGAATTCTAGCACAACATTTAGCTTCCAGTTCTGAGTTGTACTTTAAACATCCTTGCCAAGTAGGATTTATCTTCAACCTCTGAATGTCATGACATTTATCAAGACATTTCTATAGTCTTGTTTTACCAAAAAGTAATGCCAACTTAAAACACTAATAGTTAGAGACCAACTATACATCATGCAAAAGGACCAAAATAAAATCGGTGAATATTTTATACTAGGAAAACAATTTTAGAATCAATTAAATTACTAAAATAAACAATTGTTTACATATTTTCCAAAAAATCAATAAAAAATTAGAAAATTATGAAATAAAAATCAGATATTAGAAACAATCCCATCAAATATCCTAAAATAATTTTTGTATGAAGGAAAATATTTTTAATAATGACCAAAATGTTTAACCATTTTATCAGCATGAGGCTCATTTCAAATTCAGCTTGCATCTGATCAGCAAAATGTTTAACCATTTTATCTGACATTCCTCTAAACACTATGTCATCAACATAAATTTGAGTACCATTATTTTTCCTCCTTCATCCTTCACAAAAAGAGTTTTGTCCAATCCTCATTTTTTGTACCCTTTGCCAGTAAGGAACTTTGTCAACCTTTCATACCAAGCTCTAGGAGCTTGTTTCAGACCATATAATGCTTTTCTCAATTTGTATACATGATCAAGACAGTTTGGATCTACAAACCCTTTAGGCTGTTCCACATATACTTCCTCATTTAAGTACCCATTTAGGAAGGCACTTTTCACATCCATCTGAAACAGCTTGAACTTCAGAAGGAAAACAACTCCCAAGAGTAGTCTGATTGATTTCAGCCTGGCTACAGGATCAAATGTTTCATCAAAATCAACCCCTTAAACTTGAGTGTATCCTTGTGCAACAAACCTCGCCTTATTCCTGGTTAGAATTCCTTCAGCATCAGACTTGTTTTTGTATATCCATTTTGTGCTAATGATATTTGTTCCTTCAGGTCTTGGAACTAACTCCCATACCTCATGTTGTTTGAACTGGTTCAATTCATCTTACATGGCACCAATCCAGTATTCATCAGTCAAAGCTTCTTTAACATTTTTTGGTTCAATCTTAGACACAAAACAAGAGTTTGAGATGATTTCTCTAGATCTTGTAGTGACTCCACTGTTAGGATCTCCTATGATGAGTTCTTTGGGATGATCTTTCTGAATTCTGATGGAAGGATCTTTGTTAGCTTCCTTTGATTCAGACTCTGATGAAGTAGGATTAGACACATCAACTTTTGTAGACACTTGTGTAGAAGTGTCAATGAATGTCTCAACATCATATGGGACATTGGTTTCCTCATGGTGATCATCAACTGTAACATTTATAGATTCTATCATAACTTTAGTCCTGAAATTGAACACCCTATATGCTATGCTGTTGGTAGAGTATCCTAGGAAGATTCCTTCATCACTCTTAGGGTCCATATTTCTCGTTTGTTCACGATCTGTCAGAATATAACATTTGCTCCCAAAGACATGGAAGTACTTCACAGTAGGCTTTCTTCCTTTCCATATTTCATAAATAGTGGATGATGTTCCCTTTCTCAATGTGACCCTGTTGTGGACATATCAAGCTGTATTCATAGCTTCAGCCTAAAAGTGGATAGGAAGCTTCTTGGCATGTATCATTGCCCTAGCAGATTCCTGTATAGTTCTATTTTTCCTTTCAACAACTCCATTTTGCTAAGGAGTTATAGATGAAGAGAACTAATGATTGATCCCTTCTGAAGAGCAAAACTCATCAAACTTACTGTTTTAAAATTCTTTTCCATGATCACTTCTGATCCTGACAATGCAGCCTTTTTTCTCTTTGAAGTCTTTTGCACAATTCTTTAAAGACATCAAATACATCAGATTTCTCTCTAATGAAGTTTATCCAGGTGTATCTGGAAAAATCATCAACAACAACATAGGCATACCTCTTCCCAACAAGACTTTCTACCTGCACATGACCCATCAAATCCATGTGTAGAAGTTCTAGAACCTTGGAAGTGGTTAGATGTCTTGTCTTTGGATGTGACATCCCAGTTTGCTTCTCAACCTGACATTCACCACAGACTCTTCCTTCATCAATCTAAAGCTTTGGAATTCCTCTGACAGCCTCTATGGATATGATCTTTTTCATTCCTCTAAGATGTAAATGTCCAAGTTTTTGATGCCACAGTTTCACTTCCTTTTATTCTTTGGCTATGGAGCACATAGAAGAGTAGTTGGTGTCCTTAGATTCCCACAAGTAACAGTTGTCTTTTGATCTGACTCCTCTCATTAAAACTTCTTGTTTTTCATTTGTAATAAGGCATTCAGACTTGGTGAAGTTGAATTTGAATCCTAGATCACATAGCCGACTAATACTGATGAGGTTAGTAGTTAATCCATTTACTAGTAATACTTCATTCAAGTTTGGGATTCCAGGGAAGTCCAGTTTTCCAACACCTTTGATTTCTCCTCTAGCTCCATCTCCAAAAGTGACATAGCTGGTTGAATGAGGCTTGATGTCACTCAGCATATTCTTGATTGCAGTCATATGTTTAGAACATCCATTGTCAAAGTACTAGTCTTCCTTGGCAGAGACTCTAAGAGAGGTGTGAGCTATCAAGGCTGCAGTCTTTTTCATCCATTTTTGATTATTTGGTGTCCTGTTAGTTTTAGGTTTGACATGTGGAGTCTGGTTAGGATACCCATATAATCTGAAACAGAATGGTTTTATATGGCCAAACCTCCCACAATAATGACATCTCCATCTTTGGTATTTCCTCTTCATGTTTTTTTGCCCTTGATGTTGAGCCCTATGTTGTGACATCTGTTTTGACATTTGTTTATCAGGCCTAGGCTTCTTTATGTCAAAACCAGATTCCTTTGCAGTCACAAATCCTAGACCAGACAAGTTTCCTGCATTTTGTCCAGTCTGTAGTATTTCTTCCAACTTGTCAGTTCCATTTGTTAGCATCTGTAACACGGTGAACTGACTTTGTAGGATTTTGTATCGCAAATGTGCGGATAGCAAGAGTCGCCACCGACTTTTATTTTTATCCAATTAAGGGAAGGTAAAAGTACAGAAAAAGACCTTCGTTTAGATTCTGAGTTCGGGAGAATGGTTATGAAAAGGGAAGGTATTAGCACCCCTTTCTATCCGTAGTTATCTACAGGCTCTTAGTTGCTCTAGATCACCTTTTAAAATTGCTTTCTGTGTGTTTGACAAAAAATGTTTTGAAAAAGGCATTTCGCTTTGACTTTGTAATGACTCATGTAGGAGTGTATACAAAGTGTTCGGAAATGTTTCGTTTTGAAAAGAGTTTGAACTTTTAAAAAAAGTGTGTGGTGTGAAAAGCATTTGGTTTAGAGCAAGCAACTAAAAGACTTATTACCCACTCAGAATTGGTCGTTTTCGTACTTCTACATTCCTTTAGAATAGTGCTAGCCATACCATTAGTTAGTAGGTAGCTCCATTCGTTGGATGTAAGCGGGACATTCGAAGGGACATCGGATGGTCATAGAAGGCAACTTGTAGGAAGTATCCTAGCACATTCGAAGGGACTATCATCATTTTTCGTAGGCGGCAATCGAGGGTCAAGATCATGTATTCGGAGGCGACATCGTGGGTCTTATGATCTTTGTATCGAAGGGACTATGATGATTTGTTTTGAAGGCAACGGTGCTAGGATACCTCTACGTAAAGGCAACGAGAGAGAATTACCCTAAGGGGTGCATGTGTGAAAGAAGTGTGTTGATTTCAAGTATTTTATCTTGCAAATTAGTGGGCTATGTTGATCATTATCTTGCCATACACGCCTAGTTACTAGCAATTTATAGGGTGCGGAAATTAAAATGCGGAATGTAAAGATGCGGAAAGATAAATCCTACGCTATTACATGGCTTTGGGGCAGATACATAATTTAAAATGCGGAAAATAAAGTCCTAATTTAAACTATTACATCCCATAGACAGTTACATTATTGAAAAATAAAATGATAAAGAAAGAATCGTCTGAATCGGATCAACCTGTAAAGGAATGAGAAATCGGAAAATACGATATGAATCGAACAAGAGAAAAAATGTTAGAAAAATGCAAATTTTTATATGAGAAAATTATTACATGCTGGAAATAATATAAATATGCTAAAATAAATTTTTGGGATTTTTTGGATGCAATTTAATAATTTAAAATGAATTAAAAGTGATCAAAATGCAAAAATATGAATAAAAATAAATATGCATGCTAAAATATATTTTTTAATTTTATAAATTAAATAAAGATTTTATGAAAATAATGCAAAAGAAAATTAATTTTGATGATTTTAAATGCGAAATAAAATTATGAAAAGAATTGAAATAAATGCAAAATATTAAAATAATTAGAAAATAGAAAATAATGCAAGTTTGGAAAAAAGAATGAAAACCGGTCCTGGCAGGGATCGAACTCATGACCCTGGAGCAAAATCTTAAGTCCAAATGCCTTGACCGTGCTAGCGTGCTTCATTGTTTGGAAACGGAGTGAGTGGAAGAAAACACGCCTGGTTGCTTCGCAGACTTCGCCTCCTACCTTTTGAATTTTGAAACTTCAACGTCGGCTTTGCTGCCCGCAAAATCAAAAAGCAAGCACGCATAATATAAATACATTGTAAAGCCATGGTTCGATTCCTGAGATCATTCCGAATGCATTGGTATAGGTCTCATGGTCCAATTTTTCCTATTTTGTGAAACCCTAAATCGATCTCAGAAACCCTAACAATGGTGTTATGCATTCCTGGCCATGGAAATTCAATTGGAGTGCCCAGAAAGCTTGCAAACACATCACTAATCACAAAAACAAACACAAAACATGTTAATAATGCATGAATGAAAGAATACGATTTTTGAAATTTCAAGAACAAACCAAATTCGGTTTTCACGATTCTTGATGGTTTTGGCAAAGTAAAGGTCCGAATGCTTCGGGATGTCAAGGAATATGTTTGAATCCTCAAAATCATTTGAAATTTGGATCGATGGCTGCTAGTTGCTTCAAGTGCACGAAATTTTGACTTTAGGTTAGGGTTCTTGAGCCAATTTTTCTGTTCTCTCTTGATAGGTATGCATCATATATTTATACTGGATGGATTTAGAATGGTTTTGGGAAAGAATCAATCAACATTCAAAGCAAATCAAATTTGATTTTTGTACAAAATCAAATTTTCAAAATTTGATTAATTTCCAATCCAATCTTGCCATATTGATCAAATTTCGAAATTTGCTGGCCTTTGTGAGTTGCTTGGGTCTCAAGGAAAGAATAAAAATCAATCTTGCAATTAATTATGATTTTATACTTTATTTTTAAATTTAATTTGTATTTAAATGAATAAATTCCAAATTAAATAGAAAAATAAAATAAAAATTCGTGGCATTGGGCTTGGATATTCCTAATTGCATGAGGAACGAGTTTGGATGAAGAAAAAGCAAACCCTTTTGCAAAAAATTTGATTTTTAGAAGTATCTCTCTTTGTGCATTCCTTCAAAATTGCCCAACTTGTGAATGGTGTATCTTGCTCAATTTTCCACATTTTTGAGTGTTCTTGGACTTTTTGGAAAGCTCTAAGAGTCCTCTAACCAACCTTTTTGGTCTCATCTCAATTGGAGTTTCCATGCTCAATATATTCTCAAAACAAAAAGTTGACTTTTTGTTGACTTTGAAAATGACCTGTAATGTTTTGAGCTATACCTCTCAAATGAAGCATTTTTTGGACATTCTTGTGAGACATGAAGTTGTAGAGAATTGAATTTCCTTCAAAACAAGAGGTTGTGGAAAAATTTCTGAGAAAGTATGAGAAAGTTATGATCAGTCAAAGTTCAGTTGACTTTTCATCTAGAAACCCTAATTTAGAAAGTTTGACTTTTGAGCAAATCTTGAGTTTTCTTGATGAATCATGATCAATCCTTGATCAAATGATGAATGTAACTTCAAAATGGGGATGTTGACCAAAAATTATGAAGTTTGACTGTATGTTGACCATAGTTGACTTTTGTCCAATACAACTAATTTTCAACCATCTGAGCAATTGTCTGAGGAAACTTGATCTGTGAAGCTTGAAACTTGGCATGGAGAATCTTTGAAGCATATGAGGAGGCATGAAGACCATTGGAGATGTTGGAAGCCCATCTTGGCCTGAGAGATACCAAACCCTAGTTTGGGTTGATTGTCTAGGAGAGAGTTTGTCTGACCAACTCTTGAGGAATCCTTGAGTATAGATGTATGAAATCTCTTGAGTAAATGGAGGGCAAATTTTGGGGTATGACAGCTACCCCTGTTCAATCTTCTTGTACTGGAGGGTTAGATTGACACGCTTGTCTTTCGTGACCTGGAGGTAGAAGATGATTTAACACTCGAGTACACCTGAAAATTTGCACTCGCGGTTGGCTGATGATGCGGGAATGGGCTTACAGATGCCATTTGGAGAAGCTGGGGCATGAGTCGTACGTTAGACTCGAGATTATTGATAGGAGGATTGCTGGAAAGTGAGCCGTACGCTAGGCTCTATAGACGTTTCTGGAAAAAAGAGGAGCATGGAGGTGGGCTTAAGATGCCATCCGGAGGGAGTCGTACGTTAGACTTCGTGTTCATTTTTTTGAATGAAGTTATTGGTTTGCATTGATTTTTAACCATATATGCATTTCGAAAGTGAAGCATGTTGACAAATAGTCGGAGATGGGCTTAAGATGCCATCCAAGGCAATCGAGTCGACGCTAGACTCTCAGTAGTCGCTGATAATAAGGGATCGAATAAATCTTCTTGATTACTCGAGGGAGGTTGTAGTTGGCAAAATGGGATATCTTCCCCGTTGTGCATCGGTGTTGATCCATTGCTCATTATCGGAGGATAACCGAGGCGGTCTTTCGGATAGTTTTCCGTCGATTGGGCTTAATCTCGACTAGTCGTCGGAGGACAACCAAGGCGGTCTTTCGATAGTTTTCCGTCGATTCGGGCTTAATCTCGACCTGTTTGCGCGTGATCACACTGCTTTGGAGAAAACAAGAGGAACTTTGATAGAATATTGGTTAGTTTTATGCAAAGTATGATGCATGATAGTGTATATGAATGACATATGCATGAATTATGACTTTATGAGTAATGTATGAATGATAGATGTTGTGGTATTTCAAAACATATCCATCTTGAAGAAGATGCGGATATTCTGTTTGAGGATTTCGACTTGGGGAATTGAGTAGGTGAGAACCCCGCTTTGAAGAGAAGAAAGATATCCTGGATTCCTCCGATGCACCATCTGACCAAGTCTTGGGCCTAGATATTGTTGAGGAAGGTAGATATTTGAGAGGCTCGTTGTTGGAGATCTCATATATAGACCCTGCTGAGGAGAATCTGGGAGGCGATCCGTTGGGGACCTTGTATGTAGATCCTGCTGAGGAAATTTAGGAGGCGCTCTACTAGGGATTTTGGGTGTAGATCTCGCTGGAGAGCATTTGATAGTTGCCGGGAGACCGGGTTGGAAGAGTCAGGAGCCCGTTGTAATCTCTGGCTGGGGGATGAAGATGTAGTTTCTTCCGATGCACTATCTGACCAAGTTTCGGGTCTGGATACTGCTGCTGGGGAAAAAGGGAAAGGACTGAGAGATATCCACTGGGGATAAATACCTTGACTGGGGGTGAAGTGTTACTGCTTGGAGACTGATGTAACACTGCTCGGTTGAGTGAAATCACTGCTTGGATTAACACATACTCCGCTGGAGGGAGATTTGTAGGTAACACTTTTGTGGGGATCATGCTCTAAAGGGGGGAATGTTTTTGGTGACTTTCGTCGTCGTCCCAATTCGGAGCCTGTAGTAAGCACTTTTGTATGTTCACTTTTCGTATGTTTGCGATTAGATTTTTATTGTCAAATGCATATAATCATTCAAAGCAAACGTTGGACTTTATGCAAACAACAATATTGTAAAGAGAAAGAACTTGCATTTATTTGAAATGTGGCGTATGGCCAAGTAGTTTGTACACAAGAAAGGTAAAAAGCCATGCGGGAACAATCTCGTTAAGTTCCAACTATGCTAGTACTCATATATTTCAACTATCTCATCTCCTTGCTGTCAGTAGAAAGTGAGTGAATTGATCTTCGCCATTTGAATCTTGAATGCTGATAGTAGTCTGGAAGCAGGTGATCTGGAAGAGACATAGTCGTACGCTTAAATCCCTAACTTTTGCCTAGACCGCCTTTCGGTTTTCACCAGGATACCCTTTTTGCCCAAGTCGCTTTTCGGTTTTCGACTTGCCGGGTGTACATGTTTTGTATATATCCTTAACTTTTCCCGAACCTTTTGGTTCGCCAGATGCCCTTATTTTTGCCTAGGCCACCGACCTAGCGGGTCTCTTTATGCGTAGTATTTTTGACTATGTCTGCGTGGTGTGGGAAGTCCTCTCCATCCATGGTGCTAAGTATCATAGCTCCGAAAATACTGTTTTGACTACAAATGGTCCTTCATAGGTGGGAGTCCATTTGCCCGGATCACCTTGTGGAAGAATGCTTGACTACTAGATACTTGGTAGACTCGATGCTTGACCTTCTTGTTAAATGCTCGATCATTCGTTTCGATAAATCATCCATGCGGATGGACGCGTCGCTTCTCATCAATCAAGTTAATCGGTCAAGGCGAGTCGGACCCAATCGCCCGCCTAACTCTCCCGGAGGACTCGGTTGAGGGTATCCGAACCTCGATGGGTAAGCGGCTTCCATACCGTATAAGAGAGAAGGAGTTGCCCTGTGGATGTCCGTTGTATTGCGATAACCATGAAGAGCAAATGGTAACATCTCATGCCAATCCTTGTAAGTTCATCTTTATAATCTTCTTAATGTTTTTGTTGGCGGCTTCCACCATTCATCTTAGGACGATATGGAGAAGAATTGTGATGCTTGATCTTGAACTGCGTGCGAGTTCGGTGATCATCTTGTTGTTGAGATTGGAACCATTATACGTGATAATCCTTTCGGGGTGCCATACCGATGATAAGATTATGCTTGATGAATCGAGCCACAACGTTCTTGGTAAAGATGAACGAGGCGCTTCTACCCATTTGGTAAAGTAATCAATTGCCACAAGGATGAAACGATGTCCATTGGAAGTGGGCTTAATCTCTCCAATCATGTCAATGCCCCACATTGCAAAAGGCCAAGGAGAAGTTAAAACATTCGAGGTATTGGAGGTACGATACTTTGTCGGCATAACGCACTGTGACAAGATCGAGCATAAGCGGTGACAATCGCTTCCATGGTGGACCAATAGTAACTGTTCTCAAAATCTTCTTAGCCATGGTGTGTCCTGGAGTGGGTACCAAATGTGCCTTCGTAACTCTTCCATGATACGCATTTGTTTTTCGTCTACAAGAGTAAACACAAGTCGTGGTTGCGTTTGTATAAGATGTCGTTAAGGAAGAATTTGGATGAGAATCTTCTCATGAACTTCTTATCATTAACAGATGCCCCTGCGGGATATTCCTGAGTCTCAAGATACCTCTTCACGTCATAATACCAAGGTTTCTCTTCTGTGTCAAGCGCATAACAATACGCTGGTTCGTCGAACTTCTCAATGATGATCTGGGGAGCCTCGTTGTCCCATCTGACCTTGAACATAGATGACATAGTAGCTAATGCGTCTGCCAGCTGATTCTCTTCTCGTGGAATATGATTGAAAGTAATCTCTTCGAAGTAGGGGATCAAACTCAGAACATGCTCTTGATATGGGATGAGATTTGGATGTTTCGTATCCCACTCGCCTTTAATCTGACTGATCACTAAAGCTGAGTCTCCATACACTTGTAAGAACTTGATTCTTAAGTCAATAGCAGCTTTAAGACCCATGATGCACGCTTCGTACTCGGCCATGTTGTTAGTGCAACTGAAACATAATCTGGCGGTGAAAGGAGTATGTCCGCCTGTGGGAGATGTAATGATGGCGCCAATGCCATTTCCAAGTGAGTTTGAGGCTCCATCAAAGACCATGGTCCATCGGGATCCTTGTTCAGGTCCTTCGTCCGGTCCTGGTTCTTCGCAATCAGTGACTAGTAGAACATCTTCGTTTGGAAATTCGAACTGCATAGACTGATAGTCATCTACGGCTTGATGAGCCAAATGCTCGGCTACTACACTTCCTTTGATCGCTTTCTGAGAAGTGTACTGGATGTCATATTCGGTCAAGATCATTTGCCATCTTGCTATTCCTCCCGAGAGAGCTGACTTTTCAAATATGTATTTTATCGGATCCATCTTGGAAATCAACAAGGTAGTGTGAGTCAACATATATCTTAGTCGAGCAGCCCAAGCCAAAGCGTTGCAAGTTTTCTCAAGCTGTGAGTATCTTTTTTCACAGTCGGTAAACTTTTTGCTAAGGTAGTATATTGCATACTCTTTTCGACCAGACTCGTCATGTTGCCCCAACACACACCCCATTGAATTCTCTAACACTGTTAAATACATGATAAGAGGTCTTCCTTCGGCAGGTGGCATCAGTATGGGAGGATTCTGTAGGTACTCCTTGATCTTGTCAAAAGCGATCCGCAATCGCTGCTCCATTCCACTACTTGATCTTTCTTTAGTAACTTGAAGATTGGCTCACAAGTAGCAGTCAGGTGTGCAATGAACCTGGCAATGTAGTTTAGTCGGCCCAAGAAACCTCTGACTTCCTTCTCTGTGTGGGGCGCTGGCATCTCTTGAATGGCTTTGACCTTGGCGGGGTCAACCTCAATACCTTTATTACTGACAACAAACCCTAAGAGTTTTCCGGATCTGACTCCAAAGGTGCACTTGTTGGGATTCAGTCTCAATCTGTACTTCTTCAACCTGTCGAACAGTTTCTGCAAATGATCTAGATGTTCTTCTTCAGTCTGTGAGCGAGCTATCATGTCGTCGACGTAGACCTCTATCTCGTGATGAATCATGTCATGAAACAATGTCACCATAGCACGCTGATAAGTGGCGCCTGCGTTCTTCAGTCCAAACGGCATAACCTTGTAGCAGAAAGTACCCCACTGTGTAACAAAAGTAGTCTTCTCCATGTCTTCGGGAGCCATTTTGATCTGATTGTAACCGGAGAAACCATCCATGAAGGAGAAAACCTTGTGCTGAGCGGTGTTGTCAACCAGAACATCGATATGAGGGAGTGGAAAATCGTCTTTCGGACTTGCTTTGTTCAGATCTCTGTAATCCACACACATTCGTACCTTGCCATCCTTCTTAGGTACGGGTACCACATTTGCAACCCACTGGGGATAAGAGGTGACAGCTAAGAAACCGGCGTTGAACTGTTTCATAACTTCGGCTTTGATTTTCTCTGACATTTCAGGACGCATCGACAACCTTCGTTTCACCGAGGAAACCTTCTTTGTCGGCAATCGGTGTACCACAATATCAATGTCCAAACCTGGCATGTGCTCGTATGACCAAGCAAAAACCTCAATATAGTCCCGTAGCATCTGAATCAACCTTTCTTTGACATTGTTCTCAAGGCCCGCTCCTATCTTGATCTCTGTTCTGTCTTCGTTAGTACCCAAATTCACCACCTCAACTTGCTCTTCGTGTGGCTGTATAACTCACTCTTCTTGTCAGTATCGGCAAGTTCTCCGGCACTTCACAATCTTCCTCACTTTCGTCTTGCTTGGTAGATCGGATTATCAAGTCATATTTAGCAATAGCATAGTTATTAACGAGATTCGGAGTGATTGCAGTATCACGTGGTGTGTGTAAGAAACACATAGCTTTTTGAAGGGGTGATAAAGTAAAGAAAGAAAACAAACAATTGAATGCAAAAGTCCAACGAATTTATTGAATGAAAAGCGCAAACAAGATAATAACCCTCGAACGAGCCATGATGCCCGGGCAAGGCACTAGGCTTTCAAAGTTTATTGTTCAAAACATAAAGAAATACGAAAAGCAAACAAAAACAAGAGCAATTACTCGACTAAAGGAGATTGGTATGACGTCTTGATCTTCCAATTCTTGAGCCCTTTATCCGAGTTGGGAAGATCCACTTGCGATGTCGAAGTCGTTGTCGCCGTCTTCTATAGCATGGATTCCACTTTGGCGATGCGAAAGGAAGTTGGCCGACACGTTCGCGGCGTATCATCTTGACCCTTGATGGTGAAGCCTAAACCGGTCTTGTCGATTTGAAGGAAGTTCGCGGCGTATCACCCCAAAAGTACCTACCTTCAACGCAGCTTGAGCATCTTTCAACGATGCCATCCTAGGCGGAACTTGTGTAACCAGAGTGTCGGAGAGTCAGCAGGCATGACTGGGATTGTTTCAAAAGCTTGACAGGAGTCTCGAAGAATTCACCCTCCACCTCGAGGTATCGGAATGAGTAGATGATGACCATATACACTTCTTCACCACATACGACCTTCCCTTGCACCGGTATTTCACCGATGTAAGGTAGGTATTTGTCCCATGTATCCAAGGCGTCCAAGTAGGCAAGAGTAGTGGACGGATGTCCATGACAAAGAAAGTCAAAAGTGGGAACCGACTTTAACAGTGAGTGAGCTCCAAGTACCGTTCGCTTAGAACCATCAAAAGCTCTCACAATTATGTCACGGGTCTCGAACCAACCCTCGACATCAAGTCGATCAAAAGCGATCTTGGAAGGATATTTGAGCGAACCGGTATCTACCAAAACATGAGATAAGGTAGTACCCTTGCATTCAACAGAGATGTGCAAGGCTTTGTTGTGTTTCTTTCCGGCAGGAGTCAAATCAGCATCAGAGAAGCCTAGGCCGTTATTGGCAGCCAGGCTAGCAATACAAACTTCAAACTGGTCAGTAGTAGTGTCTTGCGGTACGTGAGAATTATTCAGAAATTTCACCAAGGCGTTAGCATGAGCCTCGGAGCACAAGAGCAGAGCAAGCATGGAGATTTTGGACGGAGTTTGTCCAAACTGTTCCACAACATTGTAATCACTCTTCTTGATAATCTTCAGAATTTCCTCCATTTCTTGTTTGGAGGTATCTTCAGTAACTTCCTTTGGTACTTCTGGCTGAGCAGGATGAGTCACTGGTTCTTGGGGAACCGATGGAATAGCTGGAATGCGAGCTGGAGTCGCAGCGTCTTTTGGAGGAGAAATATCTGGAGAGAATACCCTTCCGGTTCTGGTCACCTTACTAGATCCGGTGATGTTGTCAATGTCAAGAATGGTAGCTTCAACAGTAAGATCTTCAATGGTCAGAGGGTCTTGCTTGACGCCATGATAGTAAACATCAGCTCCATAGTTCCAAGGGATAGCTTTGTCGAGGAATATGGAACGGCCTTGGAGAAGTGATAATGAGAGGTGCCACTCTAGGCACGGGATCGCAGAGGAAATCCTTATTGTGTTAACATCATAGTCTTGGAAATCGTCACCCCATCCGTCGCCTTAACATCTTCAATAGGAATCTTGTAACTCTCGGAACAGTGTACTTCACCATGTAATCATACTTTCCACTTGGCTGCCCCAAGGTGTCCCACAGAGATGGTTTCGTTTGCATTGTCAATCTTCAACTTAGACATTTCTTCACACGCTTTTGCAGGTGGTTTCGAAATAGTATCTCACGGTTATCCATCATGCACCGAACACGTCTTCTCAACCAAGCACAACCATCGGCGCGGATGGGCACCAACGACACTTCTCTGGGCATCCCTGGTTGACACCGCTTGCAACAAATTCTTCTTAATCATCGGAGGAATGGTCAAGTCATCTATGTTGAAAACATAAGTATCGTCACCAACAAAGATTGGAACTCTTGTCATGATTAGGCATAGGCGTTGATCACATTCGAGTCTCAAGGAGGATCAAACTCAATCTTCTTAGCTTCAATCATATCACGAATCTTGTTCTTGAGCCCAACAATTGTCATGATCGTGCCTGGCTATTGGAATGGTAAGCACACTTAGCATTAGGGTTGTATCTCGGAGAAGAGGTATTGACATTCCGAGGAGGATCCTCAAGGTTATCGACGCTTTCAACATGTGTTGCAAGGCTTGCGACAATGGCATGTTGATCTTCGTAAACCGTCTTCGTGGCGCGCTCGCACGTGTTGTCTCGGCGAGGTTGTCTTGATGTAGGATTGGAGATCACAACCCCACGATTGAGCGGTCGGTCTTGGCTCGGCTTTTCGACCATACACATTAGTTTCCTTCTTACCACCAAAAGATCTCTTCGACATTTGAAGATGTCTCACGAATCTTTCCACTCTTGATACCACTTCAATACGCTGTCAATATCAACTCGGTGAATCCGGTGAAGAATTTCCAATCGGATGATTGAAGAATGGGCTGTCGGTGTTCCCATGAACATATCAACCAACTCCCTATTGGACAAGGGTGGTTGAACTCTGCTAGATCTCTCCATTTTGAGCATACTCTTTGAACTTCTCGTCACGACCCATAGACATGCTTTGTAGTTGCATGCGAGTGGGTGTCATTCAACATTGTACTCATATCGTTCAGAGAAAGCATCAGCTAAGTCACCCAAGTACGGATACGGTCATTCTCTAGTGATAGTACCACTCTAAGCGAGTTCGGACAAACTCTCTTGAAAATAGTGCATCCACAACTTTTCATCGTGGGGATTGATCTTACGAACATAGGACTTCAAATGCACTTAGGGCAAGACATGCCATCATACTTGGCAAAAGCGGAACCTTGAACTTGGGAGGAATCACAACACAGGACAAGACTCGGATCATCAAAATTCAGCCGGACATTTCGATTTTCCACAGATTCAGACGGTCTTCAAGTTGCTTGTACTTGTCATCTTCATCGAGTATTGGCCATCATCATAGTCTTTTCGGGCTCATGTGGCTGCCTTCATCACCCTTGACACCCTCATTCTTGACACTTCCTTGAGCTCTATCCGATGACCTCTTAGGACCACCTTTGTAGCTCTGCCCATGTTGAGGAGACCAACAACCTTCTTCTTTCTATTGATGAGCTTCTTCAGATCCTCTTGGCCTTGGACCAAGCTGGTGAACATCTGCTGAAACTGAGCATTCTAAGCTTGTAGATCTTTGACAGTCTGTTCAAGAGCCATTTCTGCTAAAATAAATAGCGAGAGGATGAGAAAACCAATCTTCAATGTACCTGTGATGCAATGTTATGCTATGATATGCAATGTTTATGCGGATGCAATGCAATGTTTTCAAGGACCTTAGAGATTTAAATTTGTTAAACAAGCAATGAACAAACATTTATTAGTACTCCTTTTATTCTTTTTCTTTTTAAGTACAAAAGATAGTTCAAAACAATAAAAGAAAACATATAAATCCTGAAGCTCTAAGTCTCCCATGGGCGCTTCCTCTTGGTGCCGAGGTAGGCGTTGATGCTTCGCTCCTCGTGAAGTAGCTTGGTCAACTCTAGCACTTTCTTCTCACTTGCATAACACTGAGCTTCAAAGGTATCCCTCTCTTCTTTAAGCTGGATCCAAGATCTCTTCAAGTCTTCAAAATCAGTAGGCATGTCGGGATGGAGAACAATATAGGGTACGTCACCTATAGCAACAGGTTCCATAATTACTGGTAGAACAGGCGTGAATGGCATCATGAGGTTTTGAGCTCGAGCTCGCACCCATTTGAGGTAAGGTTCCCAAGGAATGGGATTTTGGTGCCCCAAAGTCTTGGTATCAGTCTTCTTTACCATGCCCCAAGCGTGTATGAACCTTCGTCGGTAATTCTGGAGATCGTGATTATAGTCGAACACAACATCTTGGAGAAGCATATGATGTGGACCATCTTTTCGAGCAAAACCAAACTGACGTAGAGCTAGAGAAGGGTTGTAAGTAATACCTCCCCTTATACCAAGTAGTGGTACATTAGGGAATTCTCCACAACGCTCAATGAATGTGAAGTCCTTTTGAGAGAAAAGACTCCAACGGATATCTGAATGAGAGAGTGACATCAATCTTTGAGACCACTTCATCCTTTGTTCATTCTTCAAAATTGATGGAGGAAGGTGCGAAATAAACCACCTAGAAAGTAACGGTATGCAACACATGAGAGTTCCTTGTCTCTTGGTGGTATGAGTGTGGAGAGAATGTAGGATGTCCCCAAGTAAAGTAGGCACAGGATTGCGGGTAAGAAACAACTTGATGGCGTTGACATCTATGAATTGATCCGAGTTAGGAAATAGAACCAAACCATAGATTAGCAAGGCCACAATGTCTTCGAATGCGTGGAAACTCATAGCTTTGAGGAATTCTCGGGCTTTCTTAATTAAGAACTTGGCAAGTAAACCCTTAACTCCACTTATAGTTTCCCAATTGGCTTCAATGTCTGAGCGCTTAAGATGTTAGGCGGATGCAATGTCTTCGTACCTAGGAACCTTCTCTAGACCGGTGAATGGCATTTGATCAAGAATAGGTATCCCAAGTAGCTTAGAGAACTCTTCCAAGGTAGGAACCAACTTGATAATCTGGGAATGTAAAGCAATGGTGTTTCGAATCAAAGAACTAAAATAGGACATGCATCATATCTTCTTCAAAACCGGAGATAACCAAATCAAGTAGATAACCATGTCTTTTGATGAACTGAGCATGGTCGGGAATTTCTGAAACCAATTCTTTGAGCTGAGAAGGTATACCCATGAAGTTGATTCGGATAGTATTTCTAGAAGCCATAATTCCCTACAAAACAAAGCAAAGATAAATCCCCTAGGTCCTTGAAATAGTTAGAAATGATATGCAATGCGAATGATGTCATGATGTCATGTTTAGCACACACAAACAATTCACACAATGAGCCTAGGTTTAAGGCTTGCATGAGGTATAGGTGATTACCCCACCAAAAGTTTGAGTTGGTTCATCCTGTCCTATAATAGTAACCGGGTTCTAGGAATCTCACATCATTGATCTTTCTCATAGGCATTTATTTCAATACGACTGCCAAGTGGTCGATCGAAAATATCCCAAAAGTCTGATCTCAATGAGCATAGCATCGAGTATCAACCAACCTTAGTCTGCACCAAAGCCGGCTATCTCACTACCTTCTAATGGCCAAGATGGGTCAATTAAGGTTCTAAAAGTTTAGTTAGCGCTTGATGACACCACGTAGAAGCCAAATACTATCTTCAACTTGGGAATGAAGAGTATCGGGACAACCAAAGTGTCACGCTAATGTAGCCATCATGTTGACCGTTTAGTTATACGTCTAGCGGTCGCGATGATTTATTGCTACTTACCTAAAAGGAAACCCGGATCCGGGTGTAGGATCCCCCAACAATATAATACCCAAGCAACCCTTTAAAGATAAAGCATACAAATCAAACAGAAAGCAGTAAAGGTGATTTAGAAATCCTTAGGGTAATTCTCTCTTTTAAGGGTAGTCCCCAGCAGAGTCGCCAGTTCTGTAACACGGTGAACTGACTTTGTAGGATTTTGTATCGCAAATGTGCGGATAGCAAGAGTCGCCACCGACTTTTATTTTTATCCAATTAAGGGAAGGTAAAAGTACAGAAAAAGACCTTCGTTTAGATTCTGAGTTCGGGAGAATGGTTATGAAAAGGGAAGGTATTAGCACCCCTTTCTATCCGTAGTTATCTACAGGCTCTTAGTTGCTCTAGATCACCTTTTAAAATTGCTTTCTGTGTGTTTGACAAAAAAATGTTTTGAAAAAGGCATTTCGCTTTGACTTTGTAATGACTCATGTAGGAGTGTATACAAAGTGTTCGGAAATGTTTCGTTTTGAAAAGAGTTTGAACTTTTAAAAAAAGTGTGTGGTGTGAAAAGCATTTGGTTTAGAGCAAGCAACTAAAAGACTTATTACCCACTCAGAATTGGTCGTTTTCGTACTTCTACATTCCTTTAGAATAGTGCTAGCCATACCATTAGTTAGTAGGTAGCTCCATTCGTTGGATGTAAGCGGGACATTCGAAGGGACATCGGATGGTCATAGAAGGCAACTTGTAGGAAGTATCCTAGCACATTCGAAGGGACTATCATCATTTTTCGTAGGCGGCAATCGAGGGTCAAGATCATGTATTCGGAGGCGACATCGTGGGTCTTATGATCTTTGTATCGAAGGGACTATGATGATTTGTTTTGAAGGCAACGGTGCTAGGATACCTCTACGTAAAGGCAACGAGAGAGAATTACCCTAAGGGGTGCATGTGTGAAAGAAGTGTGTTGATTTCAAGTATTTTATCTTGCAAATTAGTGGGCTATGTTGATCATTATCTTGCCATACACGCCTAGTTACTAGCAATTTATAGGGTGCGGAAATTAAAATGCGGAATGTAAAGATGCGGAAAGATAAATCCTACGCTATTACATGGCTTTGGGGCAGATACATAATTTAAAATGCGGAAAATAAAGTCCTAATTTAAACTATTACATCCCATAGACAGTTACATTATTGAAAAATAAAATGATAAAGAAAGAATCGTCTGAATCGGATCAACCTGTAAAGGAATGAGAAATCGGAAAATACGATATGAATCGAACAAGAGAAAAAATGTTAGAAAAATGCAAATTTTTATATGAGAAAATTATTACATGCTGGAAATAATATAAATATGCTAAAATAAATTTTTGGGATTTTTTGGATGCAATTTAATAATTTAAAATGAATTAAAAGTGATCAAAATGCAAAAATATGAATAAAAATAAATATGCATGCTAAAATATATTTTTTAATTTTATAAATTAAATAAAGATTTTATGAAAATAATGCAAAAAGAAAATTAACTTTTGATGATTTTTAAATGCAGAAATAAAATTATGAAAAGAATTGAAATAAATGCAAAATATTAAAATAATTAGAAAATAGAAAATAATGCAAGTTTGGAAAAAAGAATGAAAACCGGTCCTGGCAGGGATCGAACTCATGACCCTGGAGCAAAATCTTAAGTCCAAATGCCTTGACCAACTGTGCTAGCGTGCTTCACTGTTTGGAAACGGAGTGAGTGGAAGAAAACACGCGTCGCCTTCTGGTTGCTTCGTTCTCGCGCCAGACTTCGTCTCCTACCTTTTGAATTTTTGAAACTTCAGCGTCGGCTTTTGCTTGACGCTACAGGCCCTGGCAAAATCAAAAAGCAAGCACGCATAATATAAATACATTCTAAAGCCATGGTTCGATTCCTGAGATCATTCCGAATGCATTGGTATAGGTCTCATGGTCCAGTTTTTCCTATTTTTGAAACCCTAAATCGATCTCAGAAACCCTAACAATGGTGTTATGCATTCCTGGCCATGGAAATTCAATTGGAGTGCCCAGAAAGCTTGCAAACACATCACTAATCACAAAAACAAACACAAAACATGTTAATAATGCATGAATGAAAGAATACGATTTTTGAAATTTCAAGAACAAACCAAATTCAGTTTTCACGATTCTTGATGGTTTTTGGCAAAGTAAAGGTGTGGAATGCTTCCAGGGATGTCAAGGAATATGTTTGAATCCTCAAAATTGTTTGAAACCGACTGGATCGATGGCTGCTAGTTGCTTCAAGTGCACAAAATTTTGACTTTAGGTTAGGGTTCTTGAGCCAATTTTTCTGTTCTCTCTTGATAGGTATGCATCATATATTTATACTGGATGGATTTGGAATGATTTTGGGAAAGAATCAATCAACATTCAAAGCAAATCAAATTTGATTTTTGTACAAAATCAAATTTTCAAAATTTGATTAATTTCCAATCCAATCTTGCCATATTGATCAAATTTCGAAATTTGCTGGCCTTTGTGAGTTGCTTGGGTCTCAAGGAAAGAATAAAAATCAATCTTGCAATTAATTATGATTTTATACTTTATTTTTAAATTTAATTTGTATTTAAATGAATAAATTCCAAATTAAATAGAAAAATAAAATAAAAATTCGTGGCATTGGGCTTGGATATTCCTAATTGCATGAGGAACGAGTTTGGATGAAGAAAAAGCAAACCCTTTTGCAAAAAATTTGATTTTTAGAAGTATCTCTCTTTGTGCATTCCTTCAAAATTGCCCAACTTGTGAATGGTGTATCTTGCTCAATTTTCCACATTTTTGAGTGTTCTTGGACTTTTTGGAAAGCTCTAAGAGTCCTCTAACCAACCTTTTTGGTCTCATCTCAATTGGAGTTTCCATGCTCAATATATTCTCAAAACAAAAAGTTGACTTTTTGTTGACTTTGAAAATGACCTGTAATGTTTTGAGCTATACCTCTCAAATGAAGCATTTTTTGGACATTCTTGTGAGACATGAAGTTGTAGAGAATTGAATTTCCTTCAAAACAAGAGGTTGTGGAAAAATTTCTGAGAAAGTATGAGAAAGTTATGATCAGTCAAAGTTCAGTTGACTTTTCATCTAGAAACCCTAATTTAGAAAGTTTGACTTTTGAGCAAATCTTGAGTTTTCTTGATGAATCATGATCAATCCTTGATCAAATGATGAATGTAACTTCAAAATGGGGATGTTGACCAAAAATTATGAAGTTTGACTGTATGTTGACCATAGTTGACTTTTTGTCCAATACAACTAATTTTCAACCATCTGAGCAATTGTCTGAGGAAACTTGATCTGTGAAGCTTGAAACTTGGCATGGAGAATCTTTGAAGCATATGAGGAGGCATGAAGACCATTGGAGATGTTGGAAGCCCATCTTGGCCTGAGAGATACCAAACCCTAGTTTGGGTTGATTGTCTAGGAGAGAGTTTGTCTGACCAACTCTTGAGGAATCCTTGAGTATAGATGTATGAAATCTCTTGAGTAAATGGAGGGCAAATTTTGGGGTATGACAGCATCCTGACAGACTTTGTCATCTGATCCAATTTGGAGTTCAACACACTAACTTCACCTTTGAGATGACTTATAGTTGCAGTGTCTACCTTCTTCTCAGCTTCCAACTTAACTATGAGCTTCTTCTACTTTTCATTTTGTTGGCAGACTTCAGCACTCCTGATGCACAGCTTCTTGTAGGAGTCAGCAAGTTCTTCAAAGGTCAGTTCCTCATCACTTGAATCATTGTCAGAGTTACAAACACCTATTAGTGCATTAACTAGTTTAGCTGATTCTTCTTCAGAGTCACTTTCTGAGTCACCATCAGACCAAGTGACAGACATTCCTTTCTTTTGTTTCTTTAGAAAGGTAGGACATTCAGCTCTAATGTGTCCATATCCTTGACATCCATGACATTGGATTCCTCTTCTTTGATTTCCCTTTTCTTCAGGCTTAACTCTTCTACTTGAATCATTGGATCTGCTAATGTCAGAGGAAATGTTCTTGACATTTGACCTTGGCTTCTAGTCCATTCTCTTGATGATTTTGTTAAACTTCCTTCCAAGCATAGCTATAGCTTCTGATAGATTGTCTTCATCATTCTCCTTGCTTTCCTCTTCAGCATTGGATACAAAGGCTATGCTCTTGTTCTTCTTGTCAACATTTTCACTGATCCCCATCTCAAATGTCTGGAGTGAACCAATGAGTTCATCTACCTTCACGTTGCAGATATCCTGAGCTTCTTCTATAGCAGTCACTTTCATTGCAAACCTTTTAGGAAAAGATCTGAGAATCTTTCTAACCAGCTTTTCTTCCGACATCTTCTCTCCCAATGCTCCTGAAGTGTTGGCAATCTCTAAGATGTTCATGTGAAACTCATGAATGGTTTCATCTTCCTTCATCCTCAGATTCTCAAATTTGGTAGTGAGCATCTGAAGTCTTGACATTTTTACCTTGGATGTACCTTCATGAGTGGTTTTGAGAGTGTCCCAAACATCCTTGGCCAGTTCACACTGATGTACTAGTCTGAAAATGTTTCTATCAATTCCATTGAACAAGGAATTTAATGCTTTAGAGTTGCCTAGAGCTAACTCCTCTTCTTCTTTGCTCCATACATCCTCAGGTTTCAGGCTAGTAGTCCTCTCTTTCTCAATTTTGATGGGATGTTTCCATCCTCTGTCAGCAGCTCTCCTAGCTTTATTGTCCACTGACTTCCAGAAGGCAACCATACGAGGTTTCCAATAATCATAGTTTGATCCATCCAGAATGGGTGGTCTGCTCCCAAATCCTCCTTCCTTGTCCATAGCGCCAGAAAATAATATCCCTAGATCTCACCCAGAAAGACAGGCAGGGAGCCTGCTCTGATGCCAATGGAAATTCTGGCAACAGATACTTAATGTCAAAGTGAATGTTATGACACCGCATCTGACAAACTGTTAACAATCCAAACAATAATTTAAAAGGCAGTAAAGAACACAAT
The DNA here is from genome assembly GCA_021764765.1 of Vicia sativa. NCBI lineage: Eukaryota > Viridiplantae > Streptophyta > Magnoliopsida > Fabales > Fabaceae > Vicia > Vicia sativa. The sequence continues at coordinate 88,618,143 of CM038794.1, read as the reverse complement.
CAATTGTTAACTAGTTCAGTGTGTAACTACACCTACATCTGGGGGCTACCAAGCCAGGGAGGAAATTCACTATAAGAGGTATTAATTTAGGAATAAACCAAACAGTTTATCTCCTTCACTTAAGACCTACCCAATGAAACTTCAATCTAAGTCCCACTTAGACCTGAGTTCCTACTCACTCCCCCTCAATCACAGTAGTGATACTAATCTAATGATTAATAGAATTGTGAAGACATTCTTCAATAAACATGCTTGATTTTGCTTCAAAGCTTTAATCAAGAGACACAACACTCGTGCTTCAAAGTTTTGAGTGATAAAACTACCCTTACAACCAAATCCTACTCCAAGACACTTATCAAAAGATAATTGTTTGGCTCACAAGAATCACTAATAACACAATCACAATCTGCCTTCTTGATCTTCTCCAAAAGCGTAGCAAACAACATAAGGGTTTGTTAGATAATATATAAGAAGTAGAGTCTTCAACTTGGGCTTCCACAGATATAGCTAGGGTTAACTAAAGTTAACCTAAGGACTTGGTCTTTGCAGCATAACAAATTAGGGTTAAAACAAAGTTAACCTAATGTCCATGTGAGCATATGATTTAAGCAAATTAATCCAACTCAAAATAGCCCAACATAATCTTGAAAACTCTCAGGAAATACAAATCTGCACAACAATTTATTCAGTACAGGATGTCTTAACATTGGACATGACATCGTACATCCTGCTCACTGATATTGTAGATTTTCAGTACAATAGATCATAGCATGATCATTATGTTATGCAACCATACTGAGTTGTACCTGTAGAAAATTTCTTCTATAGAATTTATCTTCAACCCAGAATGTCATGACATCAGTCAGGACATTGTCATAATCTTGTTTTATCAAAAATTAAAGCCAACATAAAAACACTTACAGCTTTGTTAAAGCACCTTCACAAGCCACCTTCATTTAAGTTTGGTTCTTAAACTGAAGGAACCTTTGACCTTAAACCATGCCCTTAAATTACTTTACAAATTTCCCCCTAAAAGGCGCGTAATTTGCAATTTTGGACATATTTTTCTTATTTTGAATTATGCCCATATCTATTAGTTGATGTACTTCACTTATACTTGGCTACTTTGAGTGAGATAATACTGGTGATTAGTAAGGGAATTAGCTCCAAAAATTGAAGTAGCGTATTAGAGAGATTAATAAACTAATTAATCTATAGTGAAGATAGTATGAATTCCAATGGTAGGGTTATAACAATTGAGCATAGGCATAATAAGAACTTGTAATAAAGTGGAATTAATGATACTGGAATTAATTAAAATTTGTTGAATTAAGTGGAATTAAGTGATTAAAATTGGTACAAAGTTTATTAATAAAGCGATAATATGGTTGAATGTTGTTCAATTGAATTGAGTTGGTTTAGTTGGATTATGTAGATTATATGAGTATTGACAATAGCAAAATGGTTGAAGATAACAGACGTTGTTTTGGTTAACCGAGGTATTGTGGTACCATTGAAATAGTAGAAGTCGGTTAGTTGCAGTGTTGTGAACTAGTAGTGATAGACACCTAGTAGTATACTTTAATGATTAGAACCAATATACTAATTTTAAAATGAAGGAACAATAGCGGGATGATTGTTGATAGTAGTGCATAATCAAAATACCAGCAATCCTAACCGATAAGCAGCTAACTAGAATTAGATGAAAACAGTCCGAATGATTATAAGTTAAATTGTAGTATAAGTTGGTAGGAGGTCAATGTAGTAACTTGTAGTGGGTTATTAAGTGGATGAAGATAGTATGTGTTGGTAGCAAGTGGTATTAATAAGACTTATAATAATAGTATTGGTATTATTAAGTTGTAGGCTTTTAGCCAATGTTGAATTGTTACTAAGTTGTAGGCTTTTAGCCAATGTTGAATTATTACTAAGTTGTACGCTTTTAGCCAATGTTGAATTATTAAAAAGTTGTAGGCTTTAAGCCAATGTTGAATTATTACTAAGTTGTACGCTTTTAGCCAATGTTGAATTATTACTAAGTTGTAGGCTTTTAGCCAATGTTGAATTATTATTAAGTTGTAGGCTTTTAGCCAAAGTTGAATTGTTTCTAAGTTGTAGGTGTTTAGCCAATGTTGAATTATTACTAAGTTGTAGGCTTTTAGCCAGTGTTGAATTATTACTAAGTTGTAGGCTTTTAGCCAATGTTGAATTGTTACTAAGTTGTAGGTCTAAGGCCAATGTTGAATTATAGTTAACTAGTTGTTATTTTGTTGTTGTCGTGTGTTGTTGTTGTTGCGTTGTCGTGATTTTTTTGTTGAAGTTGAGGTTGTACGACATACATTATATTATTATGTTGGTCTGGATTGACAACACGTTGGCTTGAATTGACAATTTTTAAGTTGGAGCGAATGCTCACCATGTTGGCCTAAATTGGCAAAAATGATTACGTTGAAGGCTTATCCCTTGTGCCTCGGTAAACTGGAAAATGATTACGTTGGGAGTTTTACTCCAATGGTACCACATGCATGTGCACAGTTAAGTTGCATATGAAGTTTCATAATTATAGTTGTTATGTTGATGTGTCGATTGACTTAAGTTGTTGTCGTTATTCATAAGTTGTGAAATAATTGTTATGTTGTGTTGGAAATGTTGTTGTGATATAATTGTAGTTGTTTTTATATAACTGTTCCTGGTTCTGTTGTTCTAGTTGTTATTATAACTTGCGAAGTGGTGATTCTATATAATCTAATCTAATATATATTTTATCATGCATTCAATTATATCGTTAGATATCTCACCCTTTGCATTTGTTTCGCCGTTGCCTGTATACAAGTAACGTGCAAGTATTCCAGAACGAATAATTGGTTGTTGTTAGTCCAAGTCGGTTTAGTTTCTCTAATAAGTAGCACTCAAGGGATGAATGATTGTTGTTTAATTGTTGTTATTGTTTTAGTAGTTGAATCTTAAGTTGTTGTTATCAAAGAATCGTTATATTAAAACTGTTTTGAGATAAACATGAGGTAACTTCATTATAATTTTCATTATGTGAAGTCGCTTATTAATAAAAGTTGTTTTGTTTTCAAAAGAATAAATTAGGTTGTTATCGGTTTTTCCGAACCAGTGTTACGTATCTGAATTAATTATGGTTATATGAAGTTGTTTTAAGTTGAAAATGTGGCATCTCATTTGTTTGTTGAAAATTTTTGCACTCTGATTTCCTTATAATTATCGGGTGGAAATGGGGTGTTACAAATGGCATCGGTCTGAGCTCTTGATTTTAGAATTTGCAAAACCTGCAAATCGAGCTTGGACGATGGTTGAAGACTACCAGCGTGTCATCTTCAACCAATGAAGTCATCTATTTTATTCAAATAGATTTTAAAAATATTTTGATTATGTGGTTTATTCAATAGAGTCTATGATATACACAACACGTCATGTCCCTTGGATGTGCTTACTAACGCGTTTTGACATTATGTGATGGTCCACATATTTTCTGAACATTTTTTATTTTTAAACCTAGTCCGGGGTGAAAACCAAGGAGGTCCATATCAAGCACAGCGCGTGTGATCCTTTGGATCTGCTTACTCACGCGTTTTGATTTTGGTCTGATTGTCCAAATTTTTTTGGCTTTTATTTTATTTTCTGATTTTTATATTTCATTATTTTAACTCCAAAAATTCATAACAAATTTATTTCAGACTCAAAAATTATGAAAAAAATTCACAATTTTTTTTTCAAATATTCTTTTTCTGGTTTTTATTTTTTCATATTTGATATTTTTATGAATTTTCCCTTTTATTTGAGTTATTAAAATATTTAAAAATTCCTTTTGACATTTTTAAATTCTGAAAAACCATGGAAGGATTCAATGGTCATTTGACAAATATTGGTGACCTCATTTTATTTTTATTTCTTATTCTACTATTTTTGCCAACTTTTGGTTTATTTTATCATTTTCTTTTATGTTTAAAAATAGTTTTTTAACTTTTAAAAATTCTGAAATTTTTTGTCAACACTTGTTGACCTTTGTTTGACCTTGGACAATTATAGTATTGGCTTCTTGATATCAAGTGTTGGTTTCTCGCCCGGTTAGATCTTTCTTTACCATCACCTTTTACTTTTTGTAAATAGGTTAGCCTCTTCATCTCCTCCCATATTCTTAAATTTTCAAAATTTTCTCCCTATTTTCCAAGGATTATTGTTTTCTAAACTCAAACCGCTTTCATAGTAAACTTGGACTTATTTCCATGCATTTTCAAAAAATTCTTTTCTTACTAAACCATTAACCAATTTAACAATAATTTAACATTTTTCTGAAGACTAAAAATCAACCAACCTCATTCAAACTTTTTGAGCCATTTTGACTTTTCCTCTTTAAAAACTATTTTCTTGAAAGATTAGACTCTTGTCAATTTTTTAAAGTGGTGCGAGCTACTATACTTCTACGATATGTAGTGAAGTGAGACATTTTCTACTTGGTGTTGACTATGCTTGTTGATAAAAATATGAACTTAAATTCTCCACTTTTAGTTGACAAAATGCTTCTTTCTCATAATTGTGGGTAGTAAGTATGTTTACCACTCGGATATGACTATGATGTCTATTCTTCCTAAAATCAACCAACACACCAATTTTAGTATTTTGTATCCCCGCTACATGGGCTTTAATTTCAATATTGCACATTGTTGGTATGTAGGCCTAGAACTCATTGGAAGTTCTATCAAATAAAAAATTATAAAAAATACTTCTTTTCTCACCACCATCATCTATTTTGTATATATTCTTTATAGCACATATACAAATTTTTAAAGAGGTTCCCACGAAATACCGTAGATGATTAGGGTGCCTAATACCGTTCATTTGCATAACTAACTCCCATAACTTGATCTCATTTTATTTTAGGATTTTATTTGCTCTTTTTCCGAATCCTTTGAATAAAATAAAAATGTGGTTGCGACTTCATTGTTATTTTTACGAGTTGGGTCAATTAATAACATAGTCTCGGAATATTTTGCCGCAACACTGACTAAGAACTCACATCTAATAAGAAAGATGAAGAAGAATTTGAGATGGAATATTCTTCCTTGTTCTTTCTTATTCAAGTTTTTCCTCGTCATATATGAGTTTCCTTCTTCTCTTTTCTCTCTTCTTTCCTATACTATATTTTCAAACAAATGAGAAGAATTAAAAGGTTGTTATAATATGTGGAGAAATATTTTGTCATTTGGAGGCTTAATTATGCTTTACCATTCTACCCTTACCAAATCTTCGTATTTTCTAAAATTCCACTCATCAAAATTACTAAATTGTTTTCTTTTACTAATTAATCATGACTTATAGAATTACATGTTCAAATACAAAAGGTATTTCTAATTTCGTATTTTGTACAAAAATAGTGTCAACGTTATGATTTAAATATTGTAAATTGTATGAGTGACAAAGGTAGACGAAAATAGTCCTTTTGGTCTCTCATTGTTATTATTAAATTAAATTTGTACTTCAAATTATTTGAAAAATAAATAAATCTTTACGAATCTTCTTAGAAAAAAATGAGAAAATTAGATAACGGTAATTCTCAATTGATTTGTGTGGACACGATATTTTTTATACTACATTGATATAGACATATACTTGAGCGACTTATCGGAGAACTACGATAAAATCTTTTATTATTTTATTTTCCACCACCTAAAATTTTTAAAACTTATTTATTATTAAAAATATTTTTCTATCATATTAAAAAATAATTAAGATCACAATACAATTCGGAAAAAATTCACCTCACTCTCCTATGTCACATCTCATAGTTCCATCATTTGAATCATATTCATTTTTAATGATATGTAAATCATATAATAAATCAAATTAGTTATGCATGATTTCATTTAAAATTGGAAATTTATTTATCACTTATTATTGAAGTAGATTTTTCTATAAATATTTTTATGATAAGAAATATCAAATGTGTATACACACTATAGCATGAAAATAAAATTATAGGTTATGAAATAATAAAAATTACTTTTTAACTTAACGATTAAAGATATTATAAAATATAAGATAAGATAGAAATGAGTATGAGACATATCTAATTAAAATCCATGGATATACTTTGAAGCGACAGAGAAGTACATCATTTATATATAATTCAGCACAATACAATTCTTGGAATGAAAAAGAAAAGGAAAACAAATTATGATATGGAAATAAACAACTATAATATAGTTCATAAAATATTCCTGGAGAACATTTATGTACTTTCTTGGATTAGACACAAAATTCAAATCATATGGGAACTTAATTAATGAAATAAAGAGCTTATTGAAACACAACGACATTGTTTGTTGTCACATTTCATTAACAATGGTGGGTCGCACGCTTGGCCAAAACAATCATTATCTTTTGAACATCTTCTAGCTCCTATATTGAAAAATGAGAATAAATGTTAAGATAATATTTCATAAATCATTCTGTAAAAATTAAAATAAAAGGGTAAATGTTAAAAATGGATTTACTTGGATCATTGTATGACACCAGCAATATAGAAATAAAGATGATCATAATATAACCAAATTTCATTATTTCAGTCATATTTCTTTTTCTATAATTCGGAAAGAGAATTATCAATTTATATCTTTTAAAGGTCGAACTCACCTTACATCAATTAAATACTATTATCTTTATATGGTTCTTAAAAGTCCTTTTTGAAGTTAAAAAAATCTTTTCTTTTTCTAAATTAATCAATGAGTTGTATCGGTCCTTCTGTCATCTTTATTACACATTTTATGTTAAAAAAACCAACCAATTTTACTATAGTTCTAAACTTTCATGACATGAAAGATTAAAACATAAAAAGTTAAATCATATTTTGTATTTGTCCCCCTAACTTATGTAGTACGCATTTTATGTTAAAAAACTAACAAAGTTTACTAAAGTCTAACGTTTAATGAACGGCAAGAGAAAACACAAATCTTGAAATAATATTGTAAGCAAGTTCTAGATACTACGCTTTTCCTAACTCCTATCATATGCTGAGCATTAGTGTTACAATTCCTGTTGCATACAAAACAACAACATCCTTAAAAGAGCCTAAAAGATCCCTATAATCTGCAGCTATATGATCCCTATAATCCCGACTCAATAACGTATTATGTTGATGATGGTTTGAGGCTCAACAAGCTCAAACATATCACTAATCAAGGGAAATACTAATTTAATCATCCATGCTTGAAAACAAAATGACATAAGATTAAAATTAATTGTGTTAGTAATACGCTTGGTGAAAAAAAAATTTAAGTTAGTAATGCGTAAAGATATACATTAATGTTTGTTTCCAAGAGAGGCCACGTGTCATTGTTGAAATTTTAAATATTTTTAAAATATTCATTTTTAATGGATAACTTATGGATTTAAATACAAAAATAAGTGGACATGAAAGTCCTCAAGTAATCATACACATACAATTAGGTCAAAATTAAAAGTTGTCACTCCTAACTTGTCACCATGATGGGTGGACAATCAATGTCAAATAAGTATCATAGGAGCCTTGTATGATAGCAATCCAATCACAAAACATCAGAACCCTGATAGGTCATACTTTAAAGTGTATCACATGAGGTTTTCAAGATGGTGCACAAGAGCTACCTCCTAAACCTTGATCGTGAGCAATCATAAAACAAAATTGAAGAAGAAAGTATGTTTAGGGGTAGCGAATTGTTCATTGATGAACTCAAATCCATACATCAGAAATAAGGATGAAAGAAAAAGATAAATTGATTCCTCAAGGGTTGCATAAATGCATTCTAATATACCTCTAAATCAAAAGAAACACCAAGGCATCTATGAAAGAGATGCTTGGTTCAAAATTAGTAACAGGACTTGTAAAATCAAAATCAAAATATCACAACATTCCTAAGACAATTAAAAGTTAGAAACAACACGCACAATTCAAAATTGGCAAAATTCAAATAGAAAATGAAAATGTATAAGCAAGCCATGTTCCCAAGATGATCAAACTAGAAACCCTAATTTAGCAATGTTGGAAAAAATATCAAATCAAGTCCTAAAATCTAAAAGAAATTAGTTCTAGGATCCTTAGAGAGCATACCACCCTAATCTAATCAAAAGTTGACTGGAAAGTCAAGAAAAGTTAGCATATACACCCTAACTTGAGGCTTAAGCAACAAAAACCACATATTTGATCAATTAAATTAAAAATTTTAAACAAATATAATTCAATCAAGAAAAGTTCAAATCAAAATTCATACATTAATATATGAATCTCAAAAGGTCAGAAAAGTCAATTTCGGCAATTTTGATTAATAAAATATTAAAAATTAATTCTAAAAAGATTAATATATCAAATAAAACATAAAAAATATTCAAAAAAAATGTTAGGAAAGATAATCCAAGGTTAGAGACCAACTATACATCATGCAAAAGGACCAAAATAAAATCGGTGAATTTTTTATACTAGAAAAACAATTTTAGAATCAATTAAATTACTAAAATAAACAATTGTTTACATATTTTCCAAAAAATCAATAAAAAATTAGAAAATTATGAAATAAAAATCAGATATTAGAAACAGTCCCATCAAATATCCTAAAATAATTTTTGTTTAATTTTTGTATGAAGGAAAATATTTTTAATAATGACCAAAATGCATGAAATCCAATATAATGCAAAGAATTTATTTAATTATGCAAAAAAATACAAAATTATGAAATAAAATTAAAAAATGCATACTATATGAATAAAATGATTCAAAATATCTTTTATGCAATTTATGCATGGGGAAACTATTTCAAATAGTAATTTAAATGCATGAAATGCAATATAATGTCAAAATTTATTCAATTATATAAAAAATAGAAAATAATTGAATACAAATCAGGGACTCATCATAAACGAATCAAAGGGCTCATAAATTTATTTGTGGAATTGTTTATGATGGAAAAATATTTTTTCAAGAATTTACAATAAAAACTAATTAAAACAAAATTGATTAAACTCATAATTTATTTGACCAATCAAAACATTTTTAAAAATTGTAGAAACATTCCACAAAATATAAGAGATTGAAAAGGGCCTATGATATTTATTTCAAAAATTTTGGACCATTATTTAATGCAAAATAAAATGGAAGAAAACCTAAAATAAAAGAATTATTAAAAATCAAATAAATAGCAAGCCAGCCAATCAGATCGCGCCACACACTTCATCTTCAACCTTGGGACTTTTCCCTAACACGCGTATAATACAGACCAACACCCTAACTTCTAGACTTTGTATCTTACTCATTTGTCAACCATTTTTCATGATTCAAAGCACAAAATGAAGATCACATGGCAAGGAACAACAAGCAAGTCATATATTTTAAAAAGATCAACCACACATCAAGAAATCAAGCCACAAAAATCATGAAAATCATCCAAGGAATTGGCTGCGACCCAACCCTAACTTCACCAGGGAATGAAACAAAGACCAGTAACCACTAGATTTTACAGAATACTAGAATGTTGTATTCCGAGGAAGAAAACAAGTGTCGGGCTTGCCTTTAATAAGCACATGTATCGACCTGACCTAAACATGTTGTGCCAGGAATGAACCGGTATCACAACAAAAGAAGTAATGACTAGTAACAACCAAACTTCACGGGGATTTAGACGTGTTAAAAGGATTTATCCAGATTAGGAAGATTTTAAAAACTCCAGACCTATCAAGGGATTACAGGAGTATCACTAAGGACAAAGATCATTGCTCCTGGCTTAGAGTTCCATGCAATGTATGAATTCACTATGGAGTAATGCAATGCGACGTTGCATGTTTGTGAAAAAATAATAAAATGAGTAACCGGTAATCATGGGTCACATCATGAATAGACTTTAGATTAGCAAACTTCACTAGAAGAAAGTGAAGTGTGCTGTCGGAGCAAGAATACCACCACTGATTTGGTGATCAATGGAGAAATTCAGTAATAGACTTCCTGGGGAACATAGGTTCCAGAGGAATACGATTTCCTGGGGAATTTAATCATTACATAGTTACTAAGTGGAGAATGATTAGAAACACTTGACATATAGCTCCCGCCGTCACTCCAATCAGGAATATCATACCCACATCATGGCTTCAGATGGGGATAAAGATAATTGTTCGCACATCAATCTGTTAGAAAGAAAATGATTCAAACTTTGGCGAGTAATAACTCCATTGGGGATTCCTATCCAAACACTCTGACTGGGGAACAGAACCTTGAACTTCCTGCTGTAACCAGCTTTACTGGGGATAATTAGAGGCACAACCTTACTAGGGACATCGTGCGTAGTCCACTTCAACTCCAACTGGGGAGTATGGGTTTTTGTCAAACAATTTCCTGGAAGATCACAAATAGACCTTCTACCATCGGAATTGTGATCAAAGGAAACTTCTTGGTGCCGATACACATGGGAATAATCAGAATAATATTATTTCTATACACTTGGGAGAAAGAACATGAAAGTCGTAAAGGGCAGTGAGATGGAATTTCGGGAATCAAAGTCATTCAAACAAGGTATTCTAGTTAGAAGTAATGTATTTTTTAGCACGCGCGAAAACCTTGTTCAGCCATAAAATTATGTTTAATGATCTTGAAAGATTAATTTTCCAGGACTTTTCTACACACAAGTAGCCTTCGACCCTAACACCAAAAGTGTAGGTAATATCAAGACAAACCCACTGCTCTAAAATCGGCCAAAAACACCAAACGAGCCGAGAGTTATGAATTTTTGAGCACCAAACACTTCTAAGGCTTTCCTTTATGAATCGGCTTTCAGCCCGAACACGAAAAAAGAAGATAATACAAAGATAGTCCCAAGGCTTGAGGAAGTACTTCAAAACAGTGCTTTAGTCAAAAGTTGCAAATTTCTGAGTTCGATCTAGCAAAATCACTGTCTCTAACCCGAACTATTTGTAAATCGACTAAACGCTTGGATTTCTCTTCCATTTGAAACTTGTTAAAACCAACGAGACCTTGCAATGATAATGACTCAGTTGAACACTGAATGAGACATTTGAGAAGCCACATAATGCAATTTAGCTCAGCGGGAAAATTTAAGGGTACAATAGTATTTGTTGAAATTGATGTTCCCTTGCAGGTAACATGTTTCCTACAAGTTAAAGTGTTGTCAATGAAGCTATTTATGCATCTGAAGTTAATGACGTCCAGGTGTCATACCCCAAATTTGTACTACCCATTTATAAGGACCATTTGGCTTACACGGCTCGCGTATTTCATATACATGTGCTCCATTAGGTCATTTAACATTGCAAACAAAGATGTAATTGGCGCTTTAACCATGAGATCGAGGTCATTTTTATCGTACATATGTATATAATTCTAAAGAAGAAATTTGATTCATAAGGTATGGATATATGAAGTCTAATCATCAAGAATATATTCTCTATGCATGAGACTTTTTGTTTCAATAGATTTTATAATTTCCTTGGATCTTAGCCATTTGTCCCTAATTTAGGGCCTGGATATTAGGCCCTCAAAAATAGGTAACTTCCAGGAGCGGGCATCTCGTGCTCGACTTCCTGAATGGAGATGCTCGAAACTAGCCATTATCGTAGTTGAAGATTCATGGAACTAGTTGTGGCCACAAGCAGGGACAAGTTTACGTGTAGGTGCGACCTTGTCGTCTTTGGGTCCACACGGCCAAACGATCAATGTTGTCAAGTAGGGTAAAATATGCTTTTTTGCTAGCTCGAGCTAATTGGGCAAATGCTTTTCGGTCGTTCTGGAGCATGAGTGAATTGGGTTGTAGGTAGTTGTTGGCCGATTCCAGAACAAAACCTTAGGATGGAATTTAAGTAAATGAACTGATAAGATAACTTAAGATAGGATATATGACTTAGTTGGCGATATTTGGACACAAGTGTACCTTGAATTGTATCGTGGACGAGTAGTTTCTACAAAGGATGTATTCGTGAATTAATGTGCTTTGTATGGAACATTTATTGATGTTGTGAGAATTGGGTGAATGTGATCAGCAAGTGATTGATGAAGGTAATCAAGTTTCCATTGATGAACTAATCATGTATTTGAAAACAACCTCATTTTCGTGCCCGTCCGAAATAGAGATGCTTGTGAAAGTAAGAATAGGGATATAGATGCATTATTGCTTCGCACATGTTCAACCAAATAGGTTAGAGTCTCATAGAATTCGTGGACCTCAAAGTGGATTAGATTCCCATACGAGGAAAAATGTTTGAAATGGGTTTGAGTCCCATAGGGAGCTACGATTCTTATAATTAGGAACAAGTCCCATGGAGAATCCGAAATACACAAGAAAGTCGGAGCATGTTACAAGGATCTATGGCCAGTGTTGATAATCCTAAACGTAAGGTTGGTTGGGAAAAGATGCCTTGGTACAATTTTTGAATAGTGATTTGTTTCTGTTGGTTACCTCAAGACTACATGTCCCTATTCAATGCAAAAGTCCCCCAAATGCTTAACTTTTTATTCAATTGGAATGACTTAAGTTAGGAAAATGATTAAATTCTCTTTAGAGAAGAGTGGACCCATATGATAGTGGACCCATATGATAGTGGACCCATAACAAGTGTGTGACATACATAACATTCAAGAGAGTTTCAAGATGAAGTGATTATAGTAACAAAATCATACAAAAGAATTCACAATCAAATCACAAATAAAAACATGACAAAGATGCAATTACAACACTAGTACAAAAACTAGTCGAAACTTTGACCCAGAAAGCGTTTACAAGTCAAACGAAACCAAGGAAAGGCATAGATCAAAGAAAATGAATCATGAAAGGTTAATAGAAATCATGCATCAAAGAAACAACAGGTACAATATGGTTTCTTTACATATTCTCATAACATCAACTCAAGATTAGTGCACAACAACAAAACATAACATACAACACCATCAAAATATATCATCTTGACACTATCTCCTATCTCTAAGTTTTCTCTTATGAGGATCACCAAGCACCTTGTTTTTGTATATTGTGTATATGATGATTGATATTTTCCTAAACATGAGATATGCACATCATTTATTCCTTAAATGTGGTTTCGTAGGAATTGGTGTAAAGGTTCTCCTTCAAGAAGCCCATAGTTTCATGTGTTTATTTCTATGCCTTCTCCACCAACTCTCAAGTAATTGTCAAGTTATAATTCATTATATATCTCAAGCTATCATCATTAAATAAGGACCAATGGAGCTCATCATGTTCTATATTGCAAGAAGAAGTTCCAAGATGCAAAGTTGATTCAAGTGGTTGACCTAATTTGGAGCTTTGGATCACAAGTGCATAGTTTCGTCAATTCTCAATGTTTTAAAGTGTCTCTTCTTACCATGAATTCCTATTATCATCTACAAAAATATCTCATCATGTGGATATGATCCATGTGTAAGAGAGATCATCAAAGTTGAAGGATTTTCCATGTCATGTCTGCTAAGGACCAATTTGTAGTTATTTTGTACATTATTTTGTGGTCCTTAACAATGTCTTTGTATTTAATTTGTATATTTATTCTAGTATTTTTTTTTAATTAGGTTTTTATTTAGTTTTTGTTTAATATATATTATTTAACTCACTTTCACTCTTAATTGTAGGAATTTATTAACTAATTCTCCCAAGCTTGGATTCAAGGGCACTTGAAGAGCTTTAGGGATGATTCATTTGAAGATAATTTTGGAAGAGGAAAGCATGCTACAGGTCGCGCTCGGCGCGGTTCCAGCATGAGTGCGCTCAGCGCGGTGCCAGCATGAGTGCGCTCGGTAGCGACCAGGCGTCTCGAAATCGAAAAAGGACAGCCCATGCTTTCACCTTTGGAGCCACCAACCCATCACTTCACCAGACCTTTTTGGCTTGTAAAGGAAGCAAGAAACACTCCACCATCATGATCTTTTCATCTTTGTAAATCTAGGGCAAGTTTAGAAAAAGAAACCATAGCTTTTCTCTTGATTTTTCTCATGTTCATCATCTCTACCAACAATCTTGAGAGCAAGGCAACCATGGAAATGAGTAGCTAAGCTCCTTTTGTGTCAAGATTAGAGGTAGTTGATCTTTATAGTATGTATTTCTTTTAATCCATTGGTGTATGAACATAGTTGATGATTAATATAGTTGAATATCTTTGTTCTTCATCTTTATGCTTTGAGTTTTGCTTGAAAAGAATATTTCAAAGTGACCTAGGATATTCATCCTCTCATAAACAAATGCTAGGAATAGATTTGTGTGTTAGAGTTTACAAAATATTGAACTTAATGATTATCATGCTAATAGTTGTAGTGAGGAATCATGCAAGGATTAACATGATAACATTCACAATCTTGGTGGAAATCTACAAGATTGAGAGGATATGTATTTGTAGAAATCATCTATTATGTTCATCACTTGATTAAAATGAATATGTATGAAACTAGATCAATGAAACTAATCTTGACATGCCTTCTTAACTTGAAAACAATCTCAAACTCTCTCTAATCCAAACTATAACTCTCTTTGAAAGAATTAATTTAGTTGTTGTTTGGAAACTCATGGTTCTAGTAGAGTAGATAACAAACCCTTTGGTTACATCATCTTAAAACATAGTTTCCTATTGAAAGACTATAACATGCACCAATCCACATGGAATCGATAATTAAAATACTTTGTTCACGGAAAAAACCTACAACAAAATGGCGCCGTTGCCGGGGATTGGCGTTTGATGTTGTTAGTATAGCAATAGTTGTGTGTTTTAAGACTTTTTCTACTAATCTCTCTTTGTTTCTTTTGTGTGGCTAGACTTTTCAGAATTAGTTTATGGGAAGTATTCCGTCGACCAACTCCTTTTCGATCCCGAAATTGAAAGGACGGCTAGGAGACTTAATAGTAGTGCTAAAAGAAGAAAAAGACAAGCTAGGCAAAGGCAAGAAAGAGGAGAAAGAGGAGAAGCATCCACTTCTTCAACACCACCCATGTTTGGAGAAGTCACCGCTATGGAGGAGAATCAACCACCACCACCACCACCACCACCGCGGGGGCCGTGTGTCAATAGCCCTCGCCATAATGCTCAATTTGCCCGACAAGCAAATGCAAGGGTTGGAAATGAAAGCGGGCTTGCTTCAACTCTATGCAAGTCCATTTCATGGCCACGACCATGAAGACCCTTACACTCACCTTACCAAGTTTTATGAGATCGCGGGAGCGGCGGGTGCTCCGGAAGACCAAGAAGAACAATATTTCCAAAGGATTTTCCCTCATTCTCTAGTGGGGAAGGCAAAAGATTGGTATCTTGATCAATTGCAAGAGACAATGACTAATTGGAATGTTTTGGAGGAAAAGTTTCTTGAACGCTTTTTCCCTCAATCACGTTTCATGGAGGCTAAGACGGCTATCTCGGTATTTTCGCAAGGAGTAAACGAGCCTTTGAATCGGGCATGGGAAAGATATAAGTCTATGCTAAGGAAGTGTCCGAGCCATGGTTTTGACGAGCTTACACAAATTCATATTTTCTGAAATGGTCTCAAACCTCAACACAAATTGTTGTTGGATGCCACGGCGGGAGGTTCTGTGATGGCAAAAACACCGTATGAAGCAATCCAAATAATTGAGAAGATGGGTAGGAATGATCATCAAACTCAACATGATCAAGGAGGTGTACAAGTGAAAACGAGAGTTTTAGAAATTGGTTCGAGTCATGAAGCACTTGTAGCGCAAAACAAATTGTTTGCGAAACAAGTTGAAGAATTGACAAAACAAATGGCTAAACTCCCTCAACAAATCATGGAGTTACAAGGAGCATCAAATAAGCAAGCTCACCAAATAGCTTGTTGTGAATTGTGCAAAGGAGATCATAAAACCGGATTTTGTCCTCCGGAGAATGAGGAAGCTAACTATGTGGCCAACCAAGGCCAAGGGTACCAACAACGAGCTCCTTACCCTTATCAAAATCAAAACCAAGGTTACCAACAAAGGGGTAATCAAGGTTATCAAGGAGGGTGGAGGCAAGATAACAATAACCAAGGAAGGCAAAATCCATATCAAACACAACAACAAAATCAAAGTCAACAACAAAATCAAAGTCAACAACAAAACCAACCTCAAAGTCAAGTGAGATCTTCCAACATTCAAGACACTCTAGCTCAATTTATGCAAGCCTCAATGGCTAATCAAAAGAGCACGGAGGCATCTATCAAGAACTTGGAAACTCAAGTTGGACAACTAGCTAAGCAACTTTCCGAACAAAGTGCTTCGACATCATTTTCCCCAACTACGCAAACAAATCCTAAGGAGCATTGCAAAGCCATAACAACAAGAAGTGGTAGAGTTTGTGATGAGAAAAGGAAGGTAGTTGAAAGAAAAAAGAAAGTAGTGGAGAAGGATGAAGAAGAAATAGTGGAGGAAGAGGTAGTTGAAAAAGATGAAGAGGATGAAGTTGAAAAACATGATAATGTTGATGTGGAGGATGATTTAGTTGAAAATGAGGTGTTAGTTGAAAATGAAAAGGAAAATGGTGTAGTTGAAAAGGAGAAAGTAGAGGAGAAAAAGAAAAGAATGAAGAAGGGAAAAGAGAAGGAAGTAACTTATCCATTGAGAAGTTTACCATATCCTCACCTTCCCTCTAAAAAGGATGATGCAAAGCACTATGCTAGGTTTATGGATATTTTCAAGCAATTGCAAATAAATATTCCATTTACCGAAGCATTAGAGCAAATGCCCAAATATGCAAAATTCATGAAGGATATCTTGACGAAAAAGAAGAGGTATACGGATCAAGAAACCATAATGGTGGATGCTAGTTGTAGTGCAATAATTCAACGCACCATTCCGAAGAAAGAGAGTGATCCGGGTCGTGTAACTTTGCCCGTTACTATTGGGGATGTGTATGTCGGAAAAGGATTAATTGATTTGGGGTCAAGCATCAACTTGATTCCATTATCCATTGTGAAGAGATTGGGGGAGATTGAATTAAAGTCCACGAAAATGACATTGCAATTAGCGGACAAGTCTATTACTCGTCCGCACGGCGTAGCTTTAGATTTGTTGGTAAAAGTGGACAAATTCTTTTTTCCGGTGGACTTTGTAGTCATAGACATGGAGGAAGATGTGGATGCACCTTTAATTCTTGGAAGACCGTTCATGAAGACGGCAAGGATGATGATTGATATAGATGATGGCCTAATGAAGGTGAGAGTACAAGATGAAGAGATTTGCTTTAATCTTTTTGAAGCAATGAAGGATCCCATGGATAAGAAAGATTGTTTTAAGATTGGCGTTATTGAGGAAGCAACACAAGAAGTGAATGATGATGATGATAGTCGAGATATTGAGGAGTGTTTGGAAGGAGTGGAGATTTCAAAGGAAATGCACCCTTGGGAGGAAGAAGAGGAAAGTTTGAAGAAAGATCTAAAAGATGACGACCAAAAACTTGAGTTGAAAGAGCTACCGTCTCATTTAAAGTATGTGTTTCTTGAGGAGGGAGGTAAAAGCCGTGATCATTAGCAATACATTGTCGGAGAATGAGGAGGAAAGCTTAATTGAAGTTTTGAAATCGAACAAAAATGCAATTGGTTGGGTTTTAGCCGATTTGAAAGGCATAAGCCCGGCCTATTGTATGCACAACATTATGATGGAGGATGAGTACAAACCGGTAGCCCAACCTCAGCGGCGATTGAATCCGGTGATGAAGGAGGTAGTTCGCAAAGAAGTAGTGAAGATGCTTGAAGCGGGGATGATTTACCCGATTTTGGATAGTACGTGGGTGAGCCCGGTTCATGTGGTTCCTAAGAAAGGAGGATTGACGGTTGTATCTAATGATAAGGATGAGCTAGTGCAAACAAGAAAAGTGACGGGGTGGAGAATGTGTATTGATTATCGTAGGCTTAACAAAGCGACGAGAAAAGATCATTTTCCTCTTCCGTTCATGGACCAAATGTTAGAAAGGCTTGCGGGACAACAATACTATTGTTTCTTGGATGGTTATTCGGGATATAATCAAATATCGGTGAATCCGAAAGATCATGAGAAAACGGCGTTCACATGTCCATTTGGAATTTTCGCGTATAGGCGTATGCCTTTCGGCTTATGCAATGCGCCGGCAACATTCCAAAGATGCATGCAAGCTATATTCGCCGATTTGATTGAGAAAACAATTGAAGTATTTATGGATGACTTTTCCGTTTTTGGAGCTTCATTTGATTTATGTTTGGAAAATTTGGACACCGTCTTGAAGAGGTGTGTGCAAACCAACTTGGTCTTGAATTGGGAGAAATGCAACTTTATGGTGACCGAGGGAATTGTCCTTGGCCACAAGATATCTTCAAGAGGAATTGAGGTTGACAAAGCAAAAATTGATGTTATCAAGACGCTTCCCCCACCTACCAATGTCAAAGGCATTCGGAGCTTTTTGGGTCATGCGGGATTCTATCGAAGATTCATCAAGGACTTCTCCAAAATAGCCAAACCTTTGAGCAACTTGCTCAACAAAGATAAGTCTTTCTTGTTTGATAATGATTGTTTGTTAGCTTTTGAAAAATTAAAGGAGAATTTGATAAATGCACCCATAATCACTGCGCCTAATTGGAAACTTGATTTTGAACTAATGTGTGACGCTAGTGATTATGCGGTAGGAGCCGTATTAGGCCAAAGGAAGAACAAAATCTTCCATGCTATACATTATGCGAGCAAAGTTTTGAATGATGCTCAAATAAACTATGCAACAACTGAAAAAGAGTTGCTCGCAATTGTATATGCATTGGAAAAGTTTCGTCCTTACCTAATTGGTTCCAAGGTTGTAGTTTTCACGGATCATTCGGCGATAAAATATCTGCTTACCAAACCGGACTCTAAACAAAGGCTAATCCGATGGATTCTTCTTTTGCAAGAATTCGATTTAGAGGTCCGTGATAAAAAAGGTTCGGAAAATTTGGTAGCGGATCATTTGTCTCGTTTAGTGAACGTAAAAATTACGGACAAGGAAAAAGAGGTGAAGGAGGAATTCCCGGATGAGAAGTTATTTGCAATCCAAGAGCGACCGTGGTTTGCCGACATGGCAAATTACAAGGCCGCGGGATTAATGCCGGAAGATTTGACTTGGAATGAGAGGAGAAATTATTTAGCCGATACGAAGTATTATGTGTGGGATGAACCTTACATTTTTAGGTTAAGTAGTGATGGATTGCTAAGAAGGTGTGTGAGCGATGAAGAGGCCAAAACATTCTTTGGCATTGTCACAATTCCTTGTGGGGACACTATAATGGAATGCGGACGGCCACCAAAGTCCTACAATCGGGATTTTATTGGCCTTCGTTATTCAAAGATGCGTATGCTCACGCTAAGTCATGTGACAAATGTCAAAGAAGTGGCGGGATAGGAAAAAGAGATGAAATGCCGTTGAACAATATGTTGGAAGTGGAGGTATTTGATTGTTGGGGGATTGATTTTGTCGGTCCTTTTCCATCTTCGTTTTCAAATGAATATATTCTTGTAGCTGTGGATTACGTGTCAAAGTGGGTAGAGGCCATTGCTCGCCTAAGGCCGACGCCAAATTATCAAATTTTTGAAAAGAAACATTTTTTCTCGTTTTGGTGTGCCTAGGGTGCTCATTAGTGATGGTGGGTCGCACTTTTGCAATGCATTGTTACAAAAACTTTTGAAACAATTTGGTGTAAAACATAAGGTGACGACCCCCTATCACCCTCAAGCAAATGGCCAAGCCGAGGTGTCTAATAGAGAAATCAAAAAGATTTTGGAAAAAACTGTTTCGGGTTCTCGAAAAGATTGGTCACAAAAATTAGATGAAGCTTTGTGGGCGTATCGAACCGCCTATAAAGCTCCTATTGGACTAACCCCGTTTCAGGTTGTGTATGGCAAAACTTGTCACCTCCCGGTAGAGATGGAGCACAAAGCATTGTGGGCCCTCCGATTCTTGAATTTTGATTCATCCTTGGCGGGTGGCGAAATTGCAACTCGTTCAATTGGAAGAAATGCGCGGAGCATACCATTCAAACCGGAGGTACAAAGCAAAAGTTAAGGTTTCTCATGATAAGAAGATAAAGATCAAGGAATTAAGGCCGGGACAAAAGGTTCTCTTGTTTAATTCCCGGATGAGGCTTTTATCGGGAAAACTCAAAACAAAGTGGTCGGTCCGTTTTAATCAAAGAAGTCAAGGAATATGGTGCAATTGTCTTGCAAGATCTTGCCGAACAAAAGAATGGACGGTGAATGGGCAGCGGTTGAAGCAGTGCGTTGGCGGAGAGGTGAGCCGCAACATAGCCGAATCCTTCTTTGATGATCAATGATCATCATGAACCGTCGAGCTCTACCGACGTTAAACAAAGCGCTTGTTGGGAGGCACCCCAACATTGTAAGTATTCTTCCTTGAACTCATTTACACTTGCCCGCATTAATTTTTTGTTTTCTTAAAATTTCAAAATTTCTCTCGCACTTTGACTCATCTGGCAGAAACTTTCGCGCTCAGCGCGGTCTGGGATTTTTTTTTAAAAAAATATTTTGCAAAAATCAGATTTTGGAGGCCCAAATCGTGGCCTAGTTAGTTTTAAAAGGAGTTAGGGTTATTTTAAACCTTTTTCCCCTATTTTCATCATCTTTCTTCATCCTCTCAAAATCCCAAAAATCCTCAACCAAAAATCTCCGAATCTTTGCGAATTTCTTTGTCAAATCACTCACCCAAGGCATCCTAGTAAGTATTCTATGTTTTTCCTTTCTCAATTTCGTATACATTGCATGTTTAGGTTAGATTTTGAAAACCTAGGGTTAGGAATTTTCGAATTTTCTCTTAGAATTAGGATGTTTTGTGTTAGAAGTAATAGGATGTTATTTTCGCTGCCCTAGGAAGTGATTGTGTGGAAAAATTACATTGCGGAAGAATTTTTCTAAAAATCGCAGGCTCATGTCAGCCTTAATTTTGAAAAATTCTTTGTGTTTTTAGTGTTTCCGATTAGTTGTAATGCTTTGGTTGGTTGGTTTGCTTTCTTTGTTTGCATGATTCATTGCTAATGGACACCTCGGTGTCACTTTTACATTGATTTTGTGTTGAAATTTGGATGGCACCTAAGCGACAAAGAGTTTCCTCTTTGGGCCCTCTCGACTTTGCGTTCGATCTCGCGATTCTTGGGGCCCTCGGAGGCTCGCTACAAAGAGCTCGAGGAGCGAAACATCTAGGCGGCGCACCATCAGCCTCCGTGAGCAAGGGCATTACCACACGCCTCATGTCATCCTTGATAACTACGGGTTGGAAGTTCTTTGTAACCCTCAGACAAAGGTGAATGTGGAGCTTGTTCGCGAGTTCTATGCTAATGCTATCCCGGCCGAGGGATGTGAGTTTAGGTTTGCTTCCGTTGTTCGAGGCAAATCCGTTTCTTTCTCTCGCTCAGCAATCAACAGTTTTCTGGGCATCAACTGGACAGCCCCAGAGGACCAACTGGATGTCTACCATGAGCACCTGGCTCGTGGTAATTGGGATTACAACATGCTGCGGACTAAGCTCTGTTTGTCGGGGCATTCTTATGAGTTGAATCGGGCTGGTCAACCTTTGAAATTCAACAGGGCCAGTCTGAAAACTAGTGCCAGAGTTATGATGTGTGTGGCTCTATACAATCTGAAACCTAGGAGCCACACATCTTGATACCATGGAGCGGCGGGTTTGATTGCTTACATGCTCGATGAGGAGCAAATTGATTTTGGCCGTCGATCGCGAATGAGTGAAGAGGTTACGCTTAGTTATACCTCTAGGGGAGAGCGTATAAAGTGTGCTCTCACTTATCCTGGCTTGATTATGGGTTTGCTTAAGAGGCGAAGGTGGTTTTCTGCGATGGGACACCTAACCATTGATGGAGTTGTTGATGATCACTTGTGATCGATTTTGTAGGGTCCTTGATAATATTGCTGCCGTGTCCGATTGCGCGGCACTTCCTCAAGCTAGTCCATCGGAAGAATGGAGCAGAGATGCATCTCGCTCATCGGAGAGCATTTATGTTTATGCATGAGAGCATGGAGCACCTTGCTCTACATATTAGAGAGCCCGAGTGAACCATTTCACTCATGCGGGCAGCTCGAGCATATCTTTGGTTGGCCGGGGTCGGGCCAAATGCGAGGAGGAGGTGGGAGATGAGGATGATGGTGAAGAGAGTTACGGTTACGGTTCGGTTCGACTGGTCGATTGGAGATTCGATTCTCGAGACCAGCGATTGATTTTCTCTTATTTTCTGTTTTATTTTACTTTCACATTCTAGTTCTAGATTTTACTTTTGCATTTTAGTTTTAAACTTTGGATTTTGTTGGTTGCCATCCAATTTTGGGGATTGGCTTGTAATTCAATTAATTTTGTAGGCATGAAGCCTAAATATTTCTTTTAAGTTTTAAACACCATTTTGGGGTGTCGTTTCATTTTAAGTTTAGTTTCTTTTATTTTGTTCTATTTTATTTTATTTTTTTAGATTATAGTATTTAGTTTGAATTTACTTCTTGTGGTTTGTCGGATTGTTCAAATGGTTCTTCAAAGCTAGTAAGTGTGTTTCACCAAAGTGATGGTGATGATAAAATTCTCGATTCATTCCACGAAGAAGGTACACATTTAATCGTTTGTAGAAACATAACATGTCTATGAAATTTGTTCTTTATGCAAGATATTGTGGCATGTACAAAAAAAATTTGTGTTCACATTCGAATCATTAGGACATAAACCATATATGTGAGAAGCTTCCACTTTTTACCAAATATTGAGTGTCTAATAGTTGTGTTAACTCGTGTGATTCATGCTTAATCTTTACTTGTTTATGATAACTTGGAAACTAAGAAATGATCAAGGCAATTTTTGTGCATTATGAGGAAAACCACCAATTCTAAAAAGGGCTCCAATTACCCGTGAGAGAGTGAATCCTTGTGAACCCTTTTGAGCTTAAATAGTATTTGTAGGATGAATGTATCAAATCGACTAATTGTTAAGTAGGCCACTTAATAGTTGTCGATGATCTTTGACAAATTCAATGATAATTCATTCTATAAATTTTCTTGTTGATTTATACCACCCATTTTGTCAATTAACCCTTGAAGAGCATGTCTTGAATAAAAAAGGATTGATATAAATGAAGTTGGGGAGGTGGATCAAAAAGAACCTAAATTGATGGCACAATGATCCTAAAGAAAGAAAAAGAATAGAGAAAAAGAAAAATACAAAAGAAGAAAGAAATTTGTTTTTGAAAAGAAATCAAAAGAAAGAAAAAGAGAGGATCATTGTGTGGAAAGAAAAGAGGTTGTGAATAATGAGATGGGAATTAGTTGTGAAATGCTCTTCATATCCTTTTACCCGATTCGTTTCAATGACTTTGTACTTAAATATCCCTTGTTTCTAACTTAAGCCAAGTTACAACCTTGAAAGTCCTTAGTGATCTTCGTTTCCATTTTATCATTTAACTTGTTTCGATGAATGCATGAATTATTCTGGATGTGCATAATTATTAGTGAGAGTGTTTGGTCCTTTGTGAATTTACATTTTGTTCTTCTTGAATTTTGAAGAAATGATTAGGTAATTCAAGTGTGAACATATCTTTTATTTTGTTATATGTTTTGATATATTGTGTTTAGAACTTAATTCATGGCCATGTTGTGTTTAGAAGAAGCGATTGATGAGTGCTTTTGCCTGGTATGTTGAGTTTGAACCATTACTCTTGTGTGAGTTTGCATGCTTGCATTTTGCTCTTTCTAGCTTTGTAAGATTATTGACTTTTGTTTGGGGACAAACAAAGAAGTAAGTTGGGGAGAGTTGTTAAGGACCAATTTGTAGTTATTTTGTACATTATTTTGTGGTCCTTAACAATGTCTTTGTATTTAATTTGTATATTTATTCTAGTATTTTGTTTTAATTAGGTTTTTATTTAGTTTTTGTTTAATATATATTATTTAACTCACTTTCACTCTTAATTGTAGGAATTTATTAACTAATTCTCCCAAGCTTGGATTCAAGGGAACTTGAAGAGCTTTAGGGATGATTCTTTTGAAGATAATTTTGGAAGAGGAAAGCATACATCTTGCATGACGCTGTAGCGACTTAACTGCCCGGTCTCGAAAGAAAAAGGACAGCCCATGCTTTCACCTTTGGAGCCACCAACCCATCACTTCACCAGACCTTTTTGGCTTGTAAAGGAAGCAAGAAACACTCCACCGTCATGATCTTTTCATCTTTGTAAATCTAGGGCAAGTTTAGAAAAAGAAACCATAGCTTTTCTCTTGATTTTTCTCATGTTCATCATCTCTACCAACAATCTTGAGAGCAAGGCAACCATGGAAATGAGTAGCTAAGCTCCTTTTGTGTCAAGATTAGAGGTAGTTGATCTTTATAGTATGTATTTCTTTTAATCCATTGGTGTATGAACATAGTTGATGATTAATATAGTTGAATATCTTTGTTCTTCATCTTTATGCTTTGAGTTTTGCTTGGAAAAGAATATTTCAAAGTGACCTAGGATATTCATCCTCTCATAAACAAATGCTAGGAATAGATTTGTGTGTTAGAGTTTACAAAATATTGAACTTAATGATTATCATGCTAATAGTTGTAGTGAGGAATCATGCAAGGATTAACATGATAACATTCACAATCTTGGTGGGAAATCTACAAGATTGAGAGGATATGTATTTGTAGAAATCATCTATTATGTTCATCACTTGATTAAAATGAATATGTATGAAACTAGATCAATGAAACTAATCTTGACATGCCTTCTTAACTTGAAAACAATCTCAAACTCTCTCTAATCCAAACTATAACTCTCTTTGAAAGAATTAATTTAGTTGTTGTTTGGAAACTCATGGTTCTAGTAGAGTAGATAACAAACCCTTTGGTTACATCATCTTAAAACATACTTTCCTATTGAAAGACTATAACATGCACCAATCCCTGTGGAATCGATAATTAAAATACTTTGTTCACGGAAAAAAACCTACAACAATGTCCGATACAATTGGAATTCGGGTTTTGGACTTCTGAGGACCATATCTTGTTCGTTGCTTGAGATTTATGATTGATTTCAAAGCCATTAGACTCTTCAAAGAATCTATAACAAGTATATTTATTGGTTTAAGGATTTTGTTTGATTAAAATATGCTTTGAGGGTCAAAGATTGCAAGTTCTTTAGATTGGTCTTCCATCTCTCTTTTGTAACTTCAAAAGATCATAACTTGGTCATCCTTTGTCTTGTTGAGATCATTTTTTTTCACATTGAACCTAAGGATATCTAATACAACTTAGTTCAATTGGAAATAATAGAAAATGCATGTAAGTTTACATGGGTAGTCAAGAGATTACAAGTCCTTAGTGAATTTCTCCATTTTTGACCATCATCTTCATGGAATCATAACTTGATCATTACTTATCACCTTGAGGCCATTATTTTTGTAAAATAATCTTGAGGATGTGGACTTTATCTCCATTTTTGTTCCAAGGTTTTAACATATATGGAATGTGCTTGAAAAGTTCAAAAGATTGATTTTCCATCAACTTCACAAGGCCATAACTTTCTCAATATTTGGAGTTTTTTAGTAGTTATTTTTTCATAATTTCATTCAAGAGGTCTAATTCATACCATATTTGCTGGTCAAGAGCAAATTTAGAGGGGAAATTTCTTTTTTAAGGAAAAACATTATAGTTCACTATTAGAAAGCATGACATGTTTGACCAAAGTCTGGCTTAATTTTCAATGTTCTTTCTCAAATCCTAGTGGCTATATATTTTATATCAAGCATTGTTGCGCGGTATGGAGGCAAGCAAAGAGTTGGTATTATTTTTACCGGGTGATATATACCGGTTAGGTTATATCGTATCGTGTCCACAGAGATTGGTTATTGATTCGTCGTTCGATAATTCTACCGTTAATGAGTTTGAGATTAAAAGAAATGAAAATATAAGGCAAAAAGTAAATGAATAAAAAGTATAAAGGATAGACAGCTTGTCCGGAACGAATGTAAACTACCTGTCACAAACTTAAATCTACCACCCATGTTATACTCGGCCTACGATACTCGTCTGTGTCATCACATACCTCTCACAACCTAAGCTATTTCTAACCCAAATTGAGAATCCTCCCGAATCATCTCAATAGCCATGTATGGCCTATCTCAACAACACGGAAGTCAACTGCGTCACCTCCATACCCATTTCTATCATACTTCACCAACGCAGAGGCATTAAGTTCAGATACTCTATAGTGAATGTCAGCTCTAAACCCATTTCTAGCATTCAGAAACTAATAGATAATCATCCTTGGTAAGAATCTAAGCAATCTATCTCTAACAAAGCTTCAATCCCTAACATAAAGTAAAAACCCAAGACAATCACCGACACAAATTCGTAAAGCAAACTTTATACAACGCCAAGGGCGACAAATATATAAGAGTTATGAGTAGAAATACATACAAACCCAACAAAAGAAAAATACACAAAGAGGAGAAGAGATAAACCACAGATCTAAACTGGTTGTCAAAGCCAATCGAAGAGCAATCCACCTCCAATCTTCCATGAGCAAGCCCTAATGTTGTTTTCTAAGCTAATCTACCAAAAATGAAGGTTGATGGAAATGGGGATCAAAAACCACCCCAAAACCATAACCTAGAAATCTGTTTTGAAAATGATTTATAAACAAAATCCCGCAGACCGCGCTAAGCGCGACTTACTTTATTATTTTATTACACTAAACTGCCTAACCGCGCTAAGCGCGCTCAAAACCGCGCTAAGCACGAAAGTTGCTGTTTTTCTTCCCAAAAGTGCGTCTTCGGAGCCGTGTCTTCGACACTTTATTCCTCCATGCTCCAAATATGCAACAAATACCTACAAAAATAGATACAAAACTATCAAACGGTACATTATGTACACAAAACACAATAAAACGTATTTACGACAAAAATTGGGGATTATTCAACTAAATATCAACAAAAGAACGGATAAGTGCCACAAAATGTATATACAAAATAACTACATTTTGGCACTTATCAACTCTCCCCAACTTGAAACATTGTTTGTCCTCAAACAAAGTCAAGTAAACCTAAAGAAACAAAAGATGATAATCAAAGAATCACAAATCAACAAGTTTTTAAAACGGAAAACAAATGTATGGTTCAAACGAAAACGTACACGCAAAATACTTACTTACCACATTCTACAACGACAACATATAAACGAAACAAATCCTAAGTACAAAAATTATGCAAAACATTCTAAAACAAAACAAGCTCAATCATGAATCACACCTAGCAAAAATTCATCGGTAGATGAAAAACACACAAAGGTGAGGGATAAAAAAACACTCCTCCACAATCTTGCAAACAATAGACTAAATTATGCATTCATCAAAAAACGTATTGAAAATACAAATGCAAGAATCACAAGGGCTTTTCAAGGTTATAATGTGGCTTTGTTAACAAACAAGTGATAAGTCCTAAAGCTAATCGAAACAAAAACTTGCCTAAACCTAAGGGAGTGACCAACTCACAAAGTTCCAAACAATATAATTTCAATCAAACTTATTCTTCATCACAAATTTCACACCAAACACACCTCATTATTAACATAACATTATTCCTTCTCTTTTTGTTTTTCTTTTTCAAAGCTTTTCTCTTTTTTCTTTCTTTTTCAAATCTTTCTTTTTCACTTTTTTTTTCTTCTTTTCTTTTTCTTTTCTCTTAACCTCATACCAACCACAATATAAGTACAAAAACATTCCTCTCCCCAACTTGAATTCAACCAACATTAATGTGTGAATACTCCCTATTTTCTAAGGCAAGGTAAAAATTCATACAACAACATATAGTTAAGGGTTCAAGAAATAAAGAAATCAACATCCATACAAAAAAAGTGAATTGACACTCATAGACAAGCATCAAGTTCAAATAGAAATGGATGTTGATAAAAGTTCAAATGGGCTAACAAAGGTTCACACACTCACAAGGTAAATTGAATATTTGGCCAAGGTAGTGATGCTCAAAATCAACAAAATGCCTTGATCATTTTCTTGCAATCATACAATAAACACAAAACAAAAGATTAAGCATAATAAAATCCAGTTAAAACAAGAATGTGGACTCTTATGTATAAACAATGGAAAGCTTCCTCACATTTATGGGTAAAAAGAGGAACTAAAGTGATTCAATTCATGAGCAAGTAATGCAAAAAGAATGAATAGCATGGTAATTATACAAATGATAAATTTCCTAAACATGTTATGCTATAGAAAGCGATAAACGGGTACTTGACGTGTACCAACTTTGAAACTATCATTACCATACATTCGCGAGTTGAAACGATCAAACTCGGAAAATCACCTCAAAAGTCTTCAAGTTACCGGACCAAAATTTGAGTCCAAACAACAACAAAAGAATTAGAAAAACAATACTAATTTTATTCAATACAAAAAAAGCCATGGTGAAAGTGGGAAAAAAGGAAAACCAAGTGAAATTTTAAAAGAATTCACTGGCCCTACATAGCAGAGCGCGCTAAGCGTGCTACACCAGTTGCAGAAAAATGACAACAACAGGTGCAACTGCTATGCAAGCTCCACTTACACACCTATACAATCTCATTTACACATCTAAACATTATTTACAATACATACACACTTCCACAAGTTAAAACACTACAAACTTGTGGAAAATAACAAATTGACATAACAAAACTAAAGCAAATAACAATACATAAACATGGTGACAATGAATTAACAAGTTGAAAAGTGAAAGTTTGAAATTAAGAGCAAGTCATATTTCAACTTGTTAAAACATAAGCCACCAAACAACATAAACATAAACAAACAAAAACATGTTTGTTTTACGTTGTAAGCTCGAAGCCTTTATTGTGCGAGCACTAGTAACCTCCTCTCGTCATGCCATGGTATTGCCACACCGCGCAAACATAAAGAAAGTGTCCTAACAACCACACAACAAACGTTACGAGTACGAGACAATTCACAACATCACATAAAAACTAAGAAAATCACAAATATGTACAAGTATGGAAAGTAAACACAACATGTACAAGTAACAATATACAAGTTCATATACAAAGTCTATAAAACATATACAATAATTACAAAACTCAAAAACAACGGAATTATCGCAATACAGAAACAATAAAACCAATCCTCGGCAACGGCGCCATTTTGTTGCGCGGTATGGCGGCAAGCAAAGAGTTGGTATTATTTTTACCGGGTGATATATATCGGTTAGGTTATATCGTATCGTGTCCACAGAGATTGGTTATTGATTCGTCGTTCGATAATTCTACCGTTAATGAGTTTGAGATTAAAAGAAATGAAAATATAAGGCAAAAAGTAAATGAATAAAAAGTATAAAGGATAGACAGCTTGTCCGGAACGAATGTAAACTACCTGTCACAAACTTAAATCTACCACCCATGTTATACTCGGCCTACGATACTCGTATGTGTCATCACATACCTCTCACAACCTAAGCTATTTCTAACCCAAATTGAGAATCCTCCCGAATCATCTCAATAGCCATGTCTGGCCTATCTCAACAACACGGAAGTCAACTACGTCACCTCCATACCCATTTCTAGCATACTTCACCAACGCAGAGGTATTAAGTTCAGATACTCTATAGTGAATGTCAGCTCTAAACCCATTTCTAGCATTCAGAAACTAACAGATAATCATCCTAGGTAAGAATCTAAGCAATCTATCTCTAGCAAAGCTTAAATCCCTAACATAAAGTAAAAACCCAAGACAATCACCGACACAAATTCGTAAAGCAAACTTTATACAACGTCAAGGGCGACAAATATACAAGAGTTATGAGTAGAAATACATACAAACCCAACAAAAGAGAAATACACAAAGAGGAGAAGAGATAAACCACAGATCTAAACTGGTTGTCAAAGCCAATCGAAGAGCAATCCACCTCCAATCTTCCATGAGCAAGCCATAATGTTGTTTTCTAAGCTAATCTACCAAAAATGAAGGTTGATGGAAATGGAGATCAAAAACCACCCCAAAACCATAACGTAGAAATCTGTTTTGAAAATGATTTATAAACAAAATCCCGCAGACCGCGCTAAGCGCGACTTACTTTATTATTTTATTACACTAAAGCGCTTAATAAGCGCTCAAAACCGCTAAGCACGAAAGTTTTGTTTTCTTCCCAAAGTGCGTCTTGAGCCGTGTCTTCGACACTTTATTCCTCCATGCTCCAAATATGCAACAAATACCTACAAAAATAGATACAAAACTATCAAACGGTACAGTATGTACACAAAACACAATAAAACGTATTTACAACAAAAATTGGGGATTATTCAACTAAATATCAACAAAAGAACGGATAAGTGCCATAAAATGTATATACAAAATAACTACATTTTGGAACTTATCAAGCATCCATTGAAGCTGATTCTTTTTTCATTATATTCTACTCTTTGAGAGAATTGGATCTGGTGTAATGTGTAAACATCGTGCCAAAATCTGTTTTTAACTTACCACCAGTTTATGCATTTTCTTCTTAATTCATTTTATAAGCCAGCTTAAGCCTTGCTTTCGTCTCTAATTGTGTTTAACAACTTCCCATAAGTGATTAGCACCTTGAAGCACGAGTTTTGACTGAGTTTTGATACACATGAAGTCAAACTTCACTCCAGCAAACCCCTTGCACGATTTCACTCCAAACCTCACTAATTCTCTCAATTCTCATCACCATTCTCTTTCCTAGAAATAGAGTTACCTATCCCACTATTTTTCTCAAGCTTTGATAGCCATAAAACCCCTGCCAAACTCTCTCCATAACCAAAAAAAAATTGGAAATCCGAATTCTCACTTAATGCACTTCCAGTTCAAAATTGATCACTCCTTAAGCTTTCTTGAACTTCACTGAAATTAACAGGACCAGGATCGTGCCTTGGGGTGTCCTGAATCATGATATCCAAGGCAGGTTTCAAAGATTCGAAAATGTAATTCGCTCAGGTAGAATTCTTAACCAAATCAATCCAAAATAATGCCTAACTTTTTCTCCTCATCTTCGTGATCTTTGTGATCTTCACCATTTGGATTTTCATTGAGAATTGAATCTGTATTTTAAAAAACAAGTGTTCGCTATTATTTTAGTTTTCTCCAAATTTCTCTTTGTACAGTTTAAATAAATTTTTTGCGAAGGTACCATTGGAACCGTCTTGAAGAGACGAAGAGAATGGCGCCAGTTTGAGCTCTTGATTTTACAATTTACAAAACCTGCAAATCGAGCTTGGACGGAGTTTGAAGAAGACCATCCTGTCATCTTCAACCAATGATGTCGTACCATCTTTTTATTAAAACAGATTTTAAAAATATTTTGGTTCTGTGGTTTATTCAATAGAGTCTATGATATGCACATCGCGTCATGTCCTTTGGATGTGCTTACTAACCCGTTTTGACATTATCTGATGGTCCACATATTTTCTGATATTTTTTATTTTTAAACCTAATCTTGTGTGAAAACCAAATAGGTCCATATCCAGCACTGCGTGTATGATCCTTTGGACCTGCTTACTCACGCGTTTTGACTGTGATTTGATGGTCCATATTTTTTTGGCTTTTATATTATTTTCTTGATATTTATATTTAATTGTTTTAAACTTAAAAAATTCATAATAAATTCATTTTTGACAAAACTATTATGAAAAAATTCACAAAAATATTTTCAAATATTCTCTTTCTTATTTTAATTTTTTTATAATTTTATTTTCATATTTGAATTTTTTTATGAATTTTCCCTTTTATTTAAGTTATTAAAATGTTTAAAAATACTTTTAATGTATGGATTTTATTATGTATTTCAATAATAAAATCCAATTTAATAATCCATTTTCAAACCATTTTATTCAATTATTATTTTATTATTTTTAATTTTTAATATTTGTTTCTGATTTTGATTCATTTGGAGTCATAAATTTCCTCAACATCAATGGAACATGGGTGTTGATAGGTCTCATGACCAAATCCACCAAGATGGTTGATTTATTTTGATAACGTTAGACCGATTGAATTCATTTGACGCATTAAGGATTTTGTGACTTACCCCCTCCCTCTTCATCTTATCCCATTCTTTTTTACATGTGTTGACAAACACTAGAGGATAATCTACATATCACTCCTCTTTTTTTCTTTTTCAAGACATAAATTATGCTTGACCAACCTCGTCGTAGGGTGACATCTACATATGTTACTTGTGTTAGAACATAGTTTGGTTCTAGACATAATCTTAGAGTTTTGATGATAACAAGTGGAATAAATTTTGTATAATAGATACGATACTCTGACGAATATTGTTTTCATTTCAGATGATGTTATGACTCAAGCATTGAATAAAATAGAGACATCAAAATTATGCTGAGTAAAAGAAGTATTAGAAGTTCTAACGAAAGAAGAACTTCAGGTCACGCAAGCTAGAAGCAACCTCTGATGGAAGCATGCAAGCGCAAACCTCTGATAGAAAGCACCAACAGAATGTTCTGATAAGAAGATGTTCTAACAAGGCGTACTGAAAATTATGATCTATATGTACGTCATCTTCTAAGACAAGGTCAGCTACAACAATGTTATCCTACTAAGCTAAAATGGATAAGTACTTGAGTGGCTCAATTTTTAAGAGTCATTTGTTAAGATAAATCACGTGAAGTTATGCATCCTTAATTACATTTTCCTGTATCCAAGACACGCTACCATGCAACGGAAACTTTCTAAGAAGCTCTATATAAAGCGTTCAAATTCAAAGAAGAATTACAACAATTCTTATAGAGAACTTACGCTGTTGAAATTCAAATCATCATTCTGTAACATTTTATTTTTAAGTTTTGAGCTAAACAATTTGTGTAAAAATCACTTTAAGTGATAAATCTATTTAGAAGCAATTGTAAACACATTGTGTAGAAGTTTTTGTGAGATTGTTCCTTGAGAGACCAGTTGGGTCAGATTTCTCAAGAGGGCTAGGACTAGTTGAGTCTTAGAGGTGTTAGTCACAACAGTTGGTTGTGCATTTGTAATTAAGTCCTCGTTGAGAGAGGCGAAATCACCTTGATGGGTGAACTGAAGTAGTTTGAGTTTCAAACGAAGCAGAAAAACGTTTTCAGCCCCCCCTTCTAAGTGTTTTCTAAGCCTTTAATTGGTATCAGAGCGCTTGGTTCTGGGTGCAAACACATAACAGTGTCAGATAAATATCCATAAGGAAAAAACACAAAATGGCAACAGATCACTACAACAACAACAACACTAAACCTCCTATGTTTGATGGAGAGGATTTTGAATATTGGAAGGATAGACTGGAAAGTTTTATTTCAGGTTATGATTCTGATCTTTGGGATATGGTCTTGGATGGTTACAAACATCCAATAGATGAAGAAGGAAACAAAATAGAAAGAAAAACAATGGATAAAGCACAGAAAACAGAATTTAAGAATCATCACAAAGTTAGAAATATTTTGTTAAGTGCCATTTCAAAAATAGAATATGAAAAAATTATAAACAGAGACACAACACATGATATCTTTGAGTCACTCAAAATGTCACATGAAGGAAATTCCCAAGTCAAGGAAACCAAAGCTCTGGCAGTTATCCAGAAATATGAGGCATTCAAGATGGAGGAAAATGAATCTAATGAGGCATTGTTCTCAAGATTTCAATCCTTAACTGCTGGTTTAAGAGTGATGGATAAAGGATACACCAAGGCTGATCATGTAAAGAAAATTATCAGGAGCTTACCTAGAAGATGGGCACCTATGGTGACAGCATTCAAAGTCTCAAAGGACCTGAATGTTATATCTCTAAAAGAACTCATCAGGTCATTGAGGAGTCATGGAATAGGGCTTGATGAATTTGAGCCTTAAAAGAAAGGTAAGTCAGTTGCCTTCAAAGTTACTAAAAAATCTGATACTAATGTTTTTCAGGATGAATAAGGAAGCTATGAAGACTTAAAGTCAGAAGATGAGTTATCCATGTTGTCCATAAAGATAAATCAAATGTGGAAGCATAGGCAGAATAAGTTCAGAAACCACAGAAGATCTGAAGATAGAGGAGAATCTTCTGGACACAAAAAGTTTAGTAAAATAAGTGTCACTTGCTATGAATGCAAAGAACCTGAACACTTCAGAAGTGAAAGTCCCAAGCTACAGAGGGAAAAGCAAAAGAAAAGATTTGAGAAAAAGAAAGGAATGATGGCAACATGGGACGACTCAGAATCTTCTGAAGCTGAAACTAACTCAGAAATGAGCATGCCAATATAGCTTTCATGGCTACAACAGAAGATGACTCAAGCACTAAATCAGACTCTGATGAGGTATAACTCAAAGATAAAATACAAGAACTTCTGGAAAGATAGTTTAGATTTCATGCCAAGATAGTTTATCAAAACTTCTAGAAAGTAAAAGTCAACTCAAGATAAAATACAAGAAACATAAAAAGAGTTGTACAACTCAAAGCATAAAATGCTGAACTTAAAGAAAATAATTTCAAACTTAAAGATTATTTTCAAAAAGTTCAAAAAATCTCTAGTTTAGATACTGCTTCAAGTTCTAAAGATATTCTTAAGGAATATGACTAAAGCTTTCAGAAGTTTCTGACTAAAAGCATAGATAGAAGCAAGATGGCTTCTATGATCTATGGAGTTAGTAGAAACAACATAAAGGGAATGGGATATGAAACCCCCAGAGGGAAAGAAATATATCAACCCAAATCTGTTAATAAAATGACTATCACATATAAACCACTCCATAAACAGTTTAGTTATGGTCACACACATGAGATAAAATACACTTCTCATTCTGAAAGATTTTCTGTTAAACCAAGGTTCAAACAGAACTTAGAATCTCTAACCAAAAAGGACCCAGAAAGATATGGGTACCTAAAGAGAAAATAATCTATGTTGCAGATGTCCTTAAAAGTGAAGTTGAAACACCAATCATGGTACCTTGACTCTGGATGCTTATGACATATGACGGGAAAAAGGTCTATGTTCCAAAGCATGGAACTTAAACCTGGAGGTGAAGTGAAATTTGGAGGTAACTAGAAGGGAAGAATCATTGGTTCTGGAACTATAGCAAACGGTAACCTTCCCTCTATCTCTAATGTTCTATTAGTTGAAGGATTAGCGCATAATCTATTGTCTATACGTCAATTAAGTGACAATGGTTATGAAATTATCTTTAATCAAAAGTCATGTAGAGCTGTAAGTCAAAAGGATGGGTCAATCCTATTTTCTGGCAAGAGAAAGAACGACATTTATAAAATAAATCTTTCTGATTTAAATTCTCAAAATGTAAAATGTCTTCTGTCAGTAAATGATGAATAATGGATCCGGCTCAGAAGATTGGGACATGTTAGCATGAGAAAAATTTCTCAAATTAACAAACTCAATCTGGTCAGAGGACTTCCTAGTTTGAAGTTCAACTCAGAAGTTCTGTGTGAAGCCTGTCAGAAGGGAAAATTTTCAAAACCATCTTTTAAATCTAAAAATGTTGTTTCTTCCTCTAGACCCTTAGAACTTCTGCATATTGATCTATTTGGACCAGTGAAAACTGTATCCATTAGAGGTAAGAAGTATAGATTGGTCATTGTAGATGACTACAATAGATAGACATGGGTAAAGTTCTTAAAACACAAGGATGAGTCACATTTTGTGTTCTTGACTTCTGCAACCAAATCCAGAATGAAAAAGAGTTTAGAATTATAAGGGTTAGAAGTGATCATGGTGGTGAATTTGAAAATCAATTTTTTGAAAAATGTTTTAAAGAAAATGGAACTTCACATGATTTCTTTTGTCCTAGAACTCCCCCAACAAAATGGAGTTGTAGAACAAAAGAATAGAACTTTACAAGAAATTTCCAAAACTATGATCAATGAAACCAAT
Organism: Vicia sativa; assembly: GCA_021764765.1. Lineage (NCBI taxonomy): Eukaryota > Viridiplantae > Streptophyta > Magnoliopsida > Fabales > Fabaceae > Vicia > Vicia sativa. The sequence goes on along the minus strand of CM038794.1, from coordinate 88,582,249 downwards.
ATGGATAAACATGTATGGGCAGAAGCTATGAATGTAACGCCCTGTTTTTATTAATATTATATTATATTAATATTTTCGAATTACCAATCGATATTTATCTTGCGACGAGAATATTTATATTAATTAATATAACTATTAATCTATCTGGCGATGTTTTGTTCGGTCCGGGTTTTATTTCGTTCGGTTCGGTAAAACATTATTCGGATCCGATATTTAATTCCCCGATATTGTTTTAATTGATTGGATAAATAATAATAGTAGATATTATTAGTGTATTGAATTATAAGAATTGGTTAGGGGTGTGGGGAGTAATTGATGAGAATTGGGTTTTCACCCTTGTTGCTAGTAGAAACACATTATAAACCATTTCTCCTCATTTTCTTTTCATTCATAACACACCAAGCCAAACAAGGGCAAGAGGGGGAGCTAGTAGAAACATAATTTATATAAGCCATTTTCCTCATTTCTTCCCATTTGAAAAACAAAATCTAAGAATAGAAACTTGAGAGTTTGAGAGAAAAGAAAAGGGTTTTGAGAAGAAGAGCAAGGAGGAGAAGATGAGAAAGATCATGAGCAAGAGCTTGAGGTTGGGGCTTTCATGGAGCATCTTGAAATCAACCAAGCTAGAGGTAAGGGGTTTGATTTCTATCTCATATAGTTAGGGTTTGTTAGTGATAGTTTGGATTGGGGAAAAATTGATAGTAAGTTATAGGGTTTTGTTGGGTGATTGTTGAGATGTTTAGAAGAGTTGGAATTGTTGTAAAGATTATGGGTATTGTTATTAGTGTTGTAGTGTTTGGTAAATAGAAGTGGAAATAGAAATGAGAATAGGAATCAAAATGGAAATGAAAAACTATCAGTAAAATAAGAAAAACAATGGAAACTGTAAGTTGGCAAAAACGCAGGGAAAATAAAAAAAGAATGGAATGGAAGTAGGAGGGGGAGGCGCCCACCTCCACTTGGTGGGGAAACCGTCCCCCTATGAAGCACCCGCCTCCATATGATGAAAGAAAATGGGGACGTGCGTCCCTTGGCAAGGAGAAGAGAAACGCAATTTTCTCTGTTTAATGGTTTTCTGTTTTCTGCAAATAAGCTACCTGCATAATTTACTTGTAAATACATTCTGTTTTTCACCAAAAGTCCAATTCCACCTAGTAATATTTGGTAACCATAAAAGGTAATTAGGGGATAAGATAGCCGATTAAATTTAGAACCCGATTATGTTTCGATTTTCCGATTTCGGTAAATTCGACGACGGAGCAAGTTACTCCGAATTCAACGAAAATTGAAGTGCTAGTTAAGTTTGACGTGTAGAACGTAGTGGTGAAGTTAGTTTTTCGAAATTGTGAGTTTTTACGGAATGACCCGAAATAGGCTAATTTACGGTAAATTGATCCTAATTGTGTTTTAGTCAATTTGAGGCATATATGAACTATCCGATTTTGAAGTTGATCTTTATAAATTATGTCGGTAATTAAGAATGGCTTTCGCGATGATTATTGATGTTTTTACTATTTTTCCGTTTTTGGAAATCGGCGGATTAATTGACTATGATGTTTGCGACGGTGTATATATAATTATGAATACTTGATGATATGTGATGCAATGATATATGTCTTTGTACATGATGCTTATATTGATGTTGTTAATAAATGCTTCCGACTGGTGAATGCATGATTTTGATGATGATGAATTTTTAGTGATGTTTTGCATAATGCAAATATGATGCGATGATATATTTATCTTGATGTGGATAAATTATAGCGATGTGGGCTTTATGCCAATTTTGACGAGCGATGATGGTGTGTTTGTGTTGTGTTGTTTTATTGTCGAGTCACATACATTTCATAAGCGAAGAGGGCTTTTATGCCAAGCGATGATGGCTTTTATGCCGAGCGAAGATCGGCTTTATGCCAAGTGTCCCTAATTACGGACAAAGCGATGGGTACCACATGCATAACATAGTCGTGTCTCATGGAGTCCATTATGTTTATTTTGGAGTATTTTGGTATTGAGTTTTATTTGATGGCTAATGATGAGTTTTGCGATGATTTAACTGGATGAAGTGCTTAATGCAAATAGGATGTGATGATGTTTGTGATGATGGGCTTTATGCCACAAGCGATGATGGGCTTTATGCCACAAACGATGATGGGCTTTATGCCAAAAGCGAAGATGGGCTTTAGCCAATTTGTGATGATTTGTTTATGTTGCTTATATTATTAGCATTATTTAATGTGGTTGGTTGATGTTGTTGTTTAAGACTGCCGTGTTAATTAGTGATGTATTAGCTCGTGACGATTTCGTGGTGACGGAGGGTTATGTGTTGTTGCGATGAAGTATGCCGATGAGGTTATGACGATATAGTGTAGATTATACACATTAGAATGACGATCGAAGTAAGTGAGGTTTGGATATGTGTTGGAATGCACTTATTAACTTATATCCTTTACAATTCCAAAACTATATATATATATATATATATATATATATTTTATCATGCCTTTAATTATATATTTTGGAGTATCTCACCCTTTACTTGTTTCGCCGTTACCTTTATATTGGTAATGTGCAGGTTATGAAGACGGAGTTTATTGCTGCTATTAGTCGAGTCGGTGTCGCTCTGATACGTAGCACTCGGGGGGAATAATTATGTTGTCTTGTTGTTGTTCTTTTGATTGCTTTTCCTTTTGTAAATAATAATCATAATTTATGAAAAACCTGATTTTGATGAGGAAGTTTAATAAACGAGATGTTCTATTTTTATGAATCAATTTATGTCTTCCGGCAATGCTATGTATCCGAGATTTATACTTTAAAATAAATTGTTTAAAGTGAGTTATTTTTGAAGGTGTGATGCCTCAGTATTAAATTTATGAAATTTTAATTTACTCTGATTTTCATATTTAAAACCTTGGGTAATATTGGGGTGTTACAATGAACACAACATGTTATATTCAGAATAGAGTTTCTATAAGACCTATTCTTGAAAAGACTCCCTATGAATTGTGGAAGGACAGAAAGCCCAACATTTCTTATTTTCATTATTTTGGATGCACTTGTTATATTCTTAACACTAAAGAACATCTAAACAAGTTTGATTCTAAAGAACAGAAGTGTATTCCGCTTGGATACTTTGATCGCTCAAAAGGCTATAGAGTATACAATATAGAAACTATGATTGTGGAAGAATCAATCAAAGTAAGATTTGATGATAAGCTTGGCCAACAAATGCCAAAGCAAATAGAAAATGTTGTGGGTATAGAAGTTCTTTTGCCAAACTCTGAGGGAACAGAACAAACTAGAAACTCAGAAGTTCCAGCTATTGTAGAAGTTCTAGACAACTTACAAATTTCTGAAGAATCTCCACAAAGAAGATTTTCAAGACTCACATCAACAAATCTAGAAGATGTTATCATTGGAAGGAAGGATGATCCTATCAGAACTAGACCTGCCCTAAGAAATTATGAGGAATCACTTTTTGGTCTAGTTTCTATGATTGAGCCAACTTCTGTAGATAAAGCCCTTCAAGAAAATGACCGGATAATTGCTATACAAGAAGAACTGAATCAATTTACAAGAAATGATGTGTGGGATTTTGTTCCAAGGCCTAAAGGATTTAACATTATTGGAACAAAGTGGGAGTTCAAAAACAAGCTAAATGAACAAGGAGAAGTTGTCAGGAACAAGGCACGATTGATAGCACAACGGTATAGTCAACAAGAAGGTATTGATTATAATGAAACCTTTGCTCTAGTCGCAAGGTTAGAATCAATTAGATTATTAATCTCTTTTGTTGTTCAACATAATTTTTCATTATATCAAATGGATGTCAAAAGTGCAAATTTAAATGGCTATATAGAGGAAGAAATTTATGTCCGTCAACCTCCTGGTTTTGAGGATTCAAAATTTCCAGAACATGTTTCCAAACTCAAAAAATCTTTATATGGGTTAAAACAAGCTCCCAGAGCTTGGTATGAACGCTTGAGTAATTTTCTCTTAGAAAAGAATTTCATCAGAGGAAAAGTGGACATAACTCTCTTTAGAAAAACATTTAAAAATGACATTTTGATATGCCAAATTTATGTTGATGATATTATCATTGGAACTTCTAATGTCTCTCTTGGAAGCGAATTTGATGAAATGTTTGAACCCTGTTGAGAGGAGATGATAATGTAATACTTCATTGGAGAAGCTTTGTCTTTGTAGGGAGAGAGAGGGCTCTATGGGGATTGTAGAGATTATTCTACTGGAATATTTTTGTGAAACTGACTTTGTGGGGATGTGTTGGTAACTTGAATCATTATTCGGACTACTAGAGCATGTAATAAATGTTATTTCTTGATGTTAGAAGGAAGTGACTGGACTGATATTTACCATTTGAACTTGAAGCTGATAACAATGTGGTCTTTAAGTAGGTGATCTGGACGAGACATAGTCGTACGCTTAAATCCCTAACTTTTGCCTAGACCGCCCTTTCGGGTTTTTAGTCTACCGGGATACCCTTTTTTGCCAAAGCCGCTTTTTCAGGTTTTTGACTTAACGGGTGTACATTTTTTGTATATATGTCCTTAATTTTTTCCCGAACCCTTTTGGTTCGTCAAGACGCCCTTATTTTTTCCTAGGCCAGTCGACCTAACGGGTCTCATTTATGCGTAGCATTTTCTGACTACGTCTGCTTTCATATGGTGCGGGAAATCTTCGCTGTCCATGGTGGTGAGCGTTGTAGAACTGTCGAAATATGCCCCTTTGTATATGGGAGTTTATCTACCTTTGGGATCAACATCCTGCTGTACTTGACGCTTGAAGTTAATGGTGATCTGCTGGACTTAGAAATTCTAATAGTCTTGACCTTCTCAAGTAGTTTTCTGAAGAATGTTATGGGAGAATGATACTGACGCCATATGATACTACTGGCACAAACGAGTAACTCAATGGCTTTTGTTGAAACTTGTGATCAATTTAACATGCCCCAAGTGATTCAGATGTAAGTTATGCCCCTGGCTATTCAGCATTTTTGAGAGATTCTCTAAATCTTGACCTGATTGCCCCAGATGAGTTGGATGATAGTATGTCATGCACCGTGATTGGAATGGCTTGTTACCAGAGGTGTCTTTATCTGTAGTAATTTTTTCCATTGGGAGGACCTTCATTCATTGAATATTCGTCATGCGAAATCCTCTATTGTCAAACATTTAGTCATATGCAAACAGTGGTATTAAAATGCAAGGCTTATGTCTGTCTTGAGGTTTATAAAAATGTATTTCTTTTAGTAAAACAAAATTTGTAAGAATAATGATATCAACTCAATAATTATAGTAAGCCTTATAGGAGTCAGGATACCTTTTTATAACAGTACGCTTTCGAACTAACCATGCTTCAGTTAGGACTTTTAAGGGTTATAACGTGGCTCGGTTCACGGTTTAAGAAACAAAGGATAATGGCTCGAAACTTATTTGTACCCAACCAAATATCCGTGATGTTCTCCAGTCCTATGTTCAGTTAATTGTGCATCCTAAAGTTCCAATAGAATTTGGAATTGCAACACTTATATTTGGTGATGGTTCAGAAATCGGAATTTTATTTGAAAAGAAAGTCATCATTTTTTGTAACATTTTTCTTTTGTTGAGGGTTTGTAGTGACCTCTTTTTGACTTTGTTATCCCTAACTTTTTCCTGAATTTTTTATTTTGAGATTACAGTCAGCGGGATGTCTCATTTTTTCTTAAGTCTCCTTCATAGGTTTTTGACTTAGTGAGCTTTTATTTTTATAGATATTGACTGTTGACTTAATGATTACAGGGAACCATCACCCATTTTTGACTTAGAAGGATATCTTCGACATTACTCGTCATGATTGACTGTACATTTAAATTATCTGAGAAACTACCCTGCCCCAGGTTATGATTAAGGGTTTCAATTTGTGTAAAAAAACTTCTACTTCTTAGGCTCAAAGGGGTTGACTAGGGATTAACTTCCTTATATCTCCACTGTTTAGGAATTGAAACAAGGCCAATACATCGTAAGCACAGTCTGTTCAAAAACATACTGTAAGAAATTATGGTATCGTCTTCGTCATCCTCCCTCTAAAGGTTTACCGCTTTAACAAGAGTTGAATATCACAAAAAGTAAGAAACACAATTTAAATATAGTGAAATAAATGGATTATTTCAAGACAAACATGTGCAATGTATTAATGTGAAAATCCAGAGTTTGACATAAGGATAAACGTTCAAGTAAACAAAAGAAATTAAAACTAAAAATTCAAATGAATGAAAGCCTTTCCTCCTGAACTCATCACTTTACATTGCATGCCTTGCAGTTTCGATATTTGATGTCTTGCGTGAACTTGAGAACTCTTTCATCAATCAGGTCCTGAATCTTGTTCTTTAGGGCCCAACAATTATTTGTGTCATGTCCAGGGCTATTGGAATGGTATGCACACTTTGCATTGGGATTGTACTTTGGAGAAGATGTCTTAACATGCTGAGACGGATCTCTCAAAGTAATCAACTCTACTTTCAACATATGTTGTAATGCTTGAGACAATGGCTTGTTGATTTTGGCAAGTTGTCTTCTGGGTGTATCTTGCTTATGCTGATTACTTTGTTGTTGTTGGCGAAGCAATGTGAACTTGTCTCTTTCTTGTGAACAAGTCAGCTTTTGTCACATTGGAGGTTAGATAATGTTTGGATCCCTAACTCCAGTAGTTCGGCCCATTCAGTTGTCTTCAAACTTGAGAAGCTCGTTGTTGAAGACTCTCAAGTCTTCTTGCCCCCGGGCTAAGTTTTGGATAATATCCATCTGACCAATCATCTGGATTCTCATCTCTGCTATCTCAGCTTGCATTTGTTCAAATTGGCCATCCTTGTTCTCTTCAAGATTCTTCTTAGTAATGAGCTCTTTCACATCTTTCTGACCTCGAGCTAAGCTGGTGAACATTTTCTAGAATTGAGCGTTTTGAGCCTGGAGGTCTTTGACAGTCTGTTCAAGAGCCATTTTTGCTGAAATAAATAGTTAGAGAATAAGAAAACCGGTCTTCGATGTACTTGTTATGAAATGTTATGCTATGATATGCAATGTTATGCAATGCAATGTTTTCAAGGACCTTTAGGATTTTAAATTTGTTAAACAAGCTTGAAATTTTTTTTTATTAGTTGATTTAGTAAGTACAAATGAACGTTGAAATTCCTAACGCTTAGGCCTCCCATGGGCGCTTCCTCTTTGTGTTGAGAAAGGTATTGATGCCTTGCTCCTTGTGAAGTAACTTCATCAACTCTAATACATTTTTCTCGCTTGCATGGCATTGAGCTTCGAAGGTATCCCTTTCTTCTTTAAGTTAAATTCAGGATCTCTTCAGGTCTTCGAAATTTGTAGGCATGTATGGATGGAGAATGGTATAGGGTTCGTCACCTTCAGCAACATGTTCCATAACCACTGGTAGAACAGCTGCAAACGGCATCATGAGGTTTTGAGCTCGAACTCGCACCCATTTGAGTTAAGGTTCTCAAGGAATGGAATTTTTTTGTGCCCCAAAGTCTTCGTATCAGTCTACTTCACGATGCCCCAAGCGTGCACAAATCTTCGGCGGTAGTTCTGGGGATCGTTTTCATAGTCAAACACAATGTCTTGGAGAAGCATATAATGAGGACCATCTCTTCGAGAATACCCAAACTGACGTAGAGCTAGAGAAGGGTTGTAAGTGATACTTCCCCTTATGCAAAGGAGTGGTACATTAGGGAATTCCCCACAACGCTCAATGAAAGTGAAGTCCTTTTGAGAAAAAAGACACCAACGAATATTTAAATGAGAGAGTGACATCATCCTTTAAGACCACTTCAATATTTTCTCGTTCTACAGTACTGATTGAGTAAAGTGCGAAATAAACCACCTGGAACGTAACGATATGAAACACATGAGAGTTCCTTGTCTTTTGGTAGTACGAGTATGGAGAGAATGCAAAATGTCCCCAAGTAAGGTAGGTATAGGATTACGAGTGAGGAATATCTTGATGGTATTTACGCCTATGAACTGGTCGGGATTAGGAAATAGCACCAAGCCATAGATTAGCAAGGCCAAAATGTCTCAGAATGCATGGAAACTCGTAGCCTTTAGGAATTCTCAAGCTTTCATTATCAGAAACATAGCAAGCAAACCCTTAACTCCGCTTCTTGTTTCCCAATAAGCTTCAATGTCTGATCGCTTTAAATGTAACAATGATGCGATGTCTTCGTATTTCGGAGATTTTTCTAAACCGATGAATGGCATCTGATCAAGGATAGGTATCCCAAGTAGCTTAGAGAACTCTTCCAACGTAGGCACCAACTGATAATTTGGGAATGTAAAGTAGTGATGTTTCGGATCGAAGAACTAGAATACGACGTGCATCATATCTTCTTCAAAACCGGAGATAACCAAGTCAAGTAGATAACCATGCCTTGTGATAAAGTGAGCATGATCGGGAAATTTTGAAACAAATTATTTGAGTTGAGAAGGTATTCCCATGAAGTTGATTCAGATAGTCTTCTTGGAAGCCATAACTCCTACAAAACAGAGCAAAGATAAATCCCTAGGTCCTCGAAATAGTTAGAAATGATATGATGTTATGATGCTATGATGTAATCATTTCATGTTTAAAACAAGTACTAAGCACAAGCAGTTCACACAATAGCCCTAGGTTTAAGGCTTGCATGAGGTATATGTGTCTACCCTACCAGAGTTTAAGGGGGTTCAAGATGTCCTATAATAGTAACTGAGTTCTAGGAATCTCATATCATTGATCTTTCTCGTAGGCTTTATTTCAATACAACTACCAAGTAGTCGACCGAAACATCCCGAAAGTCGAATCTTAATGAGCGTAGCATCGAGTATCAACCACTTGGAGCATATGATGAGGTATGATGACCACTTGGAGCCTTGGAAATTCATTCTGACTTGAGAGAATCAAAACCCTAGTTTGGATTGATTGCTTAGAAGAGGGTTTGTCTGGTCAACCCTTGTGAATTGTCTTGAGAAGTAGGAGGGAAAATTTTGGGGTATAACATTATGGCTTGGGAAAGATTGGAAATTTTGAATAATTGCATGAAGAAAGTATTGATCAAACTTGAAAAGTTTCCAAATGGGCCCATTTTCTTTAATCTAAACTTGTTTCTAACATTATCCATAGCCTCTAAGTCCAATTACACGTCGAACTTCTATTTATTTTATTTATTTTTGAATTAAATCCTTAAAATTCAATTTTAATTATAATAAAATGAAAGGAAATTCTTAAGGACGTGTGGGCTTGGTTTCCAAGTTGCTTGAGGTCCAAGATAGTCATAGCTGGAAAAATCGTGCAAGGAAGAGATTGATATGAAATTGAGCAATTTTGGAAAGATTTCATTTGATTTCCAATCAAATATTTTTTCAATCAATGCGATATATTTCAACACAAATGTTATCCTAATTTGCTTCTACTATATATAAATAAGCATTCCAGATGCTCAACACAAATTCTTGCAGCCTCAAGAACCCTAACCAAGCTTGAAAAAATGGTGAAGAACAAGCAATTCGCAGTCCAGGATTTCAATCGATTCAAGCCATTCCAAAGGTGTCAATCAATTCCTCATTGCCTCCTGAATCATTCCAGCCTATCACCATTAATCAACATGTTCAGAATCCGTCAAACCACGATCGCGGTTTGCATTTTCTTTTCCAAAATCGGTTATCAAGTTTTACGCATTATAAACATGTTTTGATTGCACATTTGTGTTTAGAATGATGTTTGCAAGCTTTCCGGATGGTTCAATTTGAGTTTTAGCACAGGTACGAAGAAACACCATAGCTAGGGTTTCTGAGCTTCGATTTGGGGAACAAAGTTACCAGTAAAATCAGACCAAATCGAGGGTACCATCATACTCATAACAAAGTTTCCAATCGAACCATGGTCTCACCATTAATTTATATTGTGTGTTCTTGATTTTTGAAATTTACAGGTGTTTTAGTGATGGTCGAAATGTCACTATAGGTTTTAGCAATGAAACATCCGAACGTAAAAGTCCCAGAATTTCAAATCGGGGACGAAAACCACCTTTGCATGCGTGTTTTAAATTTAATATATTTTAAATTTATATTTATTATATATTATTTTCTTTCTATCCCACTAACAATTCAGGCACATGGTTCACATGGTAAGTGTGTGGAAATCTTTCACTCAGGGGACCAGAGTTCGATTTTCCAGCGCCTCCCACCTTATTTTTGGCATTTTTTCCACTAACCCTTATTTCCTTTCTTTTTTCTTATTTCTATTTTATTTTTCAAATTAATTTCTTTTAAAATAATTTTCTAAATACAAAAAAATCACAAAAATATTTTTATTTTTATAATTAGGTTTTAAAAAATAGTTATTTAATTTTTGACACCAAAAATATTTTTTCCTTTTCTTTTGATTAATTGTTTAATTAACCATAAAATTTGACTTTTTAGTTATTTTCTCAAATAAAATCAATCAAAAAAATACAAATTTTTTTTTCTTTCTTGAAATTAGGGTTTTTATCAATCTTAAACCTTTTCTTAAAAACTTTTTTTCTTACTAACGCAAAAATCTTTTATTAACATTATTTTCTCTTATTCCGATTTAATTCTTCTCGCGATATTTTCCGATTATGGTAACTTCTTCCAAGTTGTAATAGTTAGGTTTATTTTCTTGCACATTTTCCAATATTATGTATCTGCTCACAAGATGTAATAGCTTAAACTAGTATTTACTTTCCGCGTTTACTTTCTGCACCTCATATGTATCAGCCCCAAAGCCATGTAATACTGTAGGACTTACTTTTTCCGCTTTTACTTTCCGCACCTCTACTTTCATTGCGTCGAGGGTGGCAGCTTGCGGAGGATTTTGTGGAGGCGGTTGTGCAGCAGGTGCACCAAGAACAAAACGCCAATGATTGTTGTTTCACACGTCAATTTGATTCGGACAGGGTAGCACTACACTTGGGACTAAGCATTTGTTGATCATTAAAGTAAACCTTCCATCATGCCTTGGTGAGATTAGATGCGAGTCACGATAATAAATAACATCAAGAAGTTGTGTTGGCATCATAAAATGTCCAATGGATAGAAGTTCGTTGGCCAGGCCCAAAGCATAAGCTAATAATGTTATTAGTCCACCGAAAATAAAAGGATTTGTACCTGTCGCATTTGCGCATGTTTGGAAATGACTGCGCATGAAAGGAGCGGCATTGACGGTGCTACCGTTGAGTGCACAGAAAAGAAAAAACATTTCATTCTGGTTGAATTTATGGTTATTGGTCCTCCCAAAAATCGTGTTCTCTAAGATGCGATGGAAGTACCTCAAGGCGGGGTTGTGAATGTGAGAGGCATATAGATCCCTCCAGCTTTCAGTTGGTTGGCCAGTCAGATATTTCCAGAATTAGAAACCGATTTGATCCCAATATACATCCCCTTCTATTTCGAAAGGTTTGCAATAAATATTTTTCTCTCGTGTGAACTATAAAAGTTCGGCCACCCTTTCTTGATTTATAGTGTACTCGCGATTGAACATGCGAAAATTGGTGGTTCCTGTTGTGAAAGGATCTTCTGGAGGAGTGTTGTAAGAGAACGAGCTTAGAAACTCCAACACGGGTGGTTCAAAAGTAGGAAACGGATTTGTGCCGACATTTAGTAGTCCTGTGTTGGTGAGCATGAAAGTGACGTTATTCGTCAAACCCAGAGTTGCTAAACAGTCGGTGTCCACGTATTTTGTGGGAACAACCGAGCTTGTATAGAACTTCAAATATTTTTCACCTTGTTGCCCGTCGTCATTCTCATGGAACACCACGGTAGATAGGTCGGGTGATGGTTGTTCCGGCCTCACTTGACGGTTGGTATTGCGTAGAGCCATGGTAGGGTAAGAGTGAAAAATAAAAATGGTGGAAATATGAAGTAGAGGAGAGAAAATATGTGAGATGTAGATGGAAAGGATGTGGAAGAAAAGAAGTGAAGGTGGATATTTATAATGGTATGTGGAATTAAGAGAAATAAAATTATGGTTAATTATTTGTGGGAAATGATGAGGGAATATGTTGGTTAATGGAATAATAATGAAATGGTTGAATGGAAGTTATAGTGGGTAATGAAGGGATGGGAAACGGACGAAAAATGCATGTAACCGTAAGGAGGCAAAGAGACAAGAAGACAAGACAAGGAGAGAAAATCACGGGGGCGGTCGCCTCAATTAAGGATAAAGGACAAGAAAAAGACATGGAGGCGTGCGTCTTGGCATGCTTTGAGGGCATGAGGCGTGCGTCTCCAAAGGAATCTTAATAATGAAAGCATGAAGCAGGGCGTGCATCTCAAGAAGGGAAAAAGAAGCCAAGGCGTTCGTCTCAAGAAACAAAGGCAGTGAAGTAGGGAGAGCGTCTTGGGCAGTGAATCAAGCTTGTGTGACTTGAGGCAGAATCTTATTATAGCACGAGGTCCCACATGCATACATACATGTACATATATATATATATATATTATAGATAATTTAAAATTTTATACCATAAGATATATATATATATATATATATATATATATATATATAATACTCATCATGCATTATAATTGATAAGATAAATGATCGGAAATATTAATTTAGTATACTGATAGAAGACGAAAAATAACGATAATTAAAATACTCAATTATAACTATAAGTATTAACGCAAATTATTTAATTGAGATATAATTGAGTATAATTATCGATATTATATAGAAGTAGTACCAACGTATCAGTAAGAGGTGCAACCGATAATCGAGTAAAATTTTAAAAATTAACATAAAATAGAAAAGTGAAAATACGAAAAAGAATGAAATTAAAAACTTGTGGGTTGCCTCCCACAAAGCGCTTGTTTAAGTTCGTAAGCTCGATAGTTCAGGAGGGTAAACACTCATAGTGGTCCTCTCAAGAATGACTCCTCGCTGATTTTCTATGGCCATTTATCAATCCATCTCACATATCCCTCACCTTTTCTTTTCTTACGTTTGTGGGGTGGTTCATTCTTTTGAACTTGTTATGGTGGCTCTGGATCTATCCTAAGTATAAGCTTTTCAAGTTTAGGCTTAGTGATTTCATCCACCGCCTCAAAGGTTAACCTTACCCTCTTAACAGTAATTATATCCCTAATTTCATGGTCCTCTAATTTTCTCTTTTTAGGCAAGACTTCAAACAAGGGTGCATTGATGTGGATATTTTTCAATACCTCGACATACGTTTTAGATTGGGAGTCTACCTGAGCTTCCATAAAACTTTTCGGGAATGGAATCAGTGGGGTGTAGTGATTTGGGATAACAATATGGGCTTCCTTCTCTACCTCTTTTATAACCTCCTTTTCGAATAATGTTGGTGGATTTTTCTCAATCTCTACTCTTTTCTCGTCAGAACTCTCCTCGGCCACAATATCACTCTCCTCAACCTCATCATCACTCTCTAGACTTTCAAATTGTTTTTCGCTAATGGTTGTTTCTACATCCACATCCTCCTCGGGGAAGGGTCCTAGAAGGTTTTGTTCAAGTTGGGAGATTTGAGTCTCTAAGGCCATGCTGTGAGTCGCGAGGGAATCAACCACAATGGTTAGTTGCTTAAGGGTTTCATTATTTTGAAGACTTTGTTCTCTAAACTCTTCATTCTGGAGAGTTTGTGTCTCTATATAGTGCTCAATCATAAACTCTAACCTAGAGTTAGTTAGCATCTCATCGGAATCCTCCATTGATGTTTCGAAGTTGAAATCTTGCGATTCTTCTAATTCTTGAAAGTGAGTTAGAGTCTCCTTTTGTGTTTCCCCAAAGCGTTCTATCAACCTGGATGTTTCATTAAAATTTTCCAATAATATTTCGTGGTCAGATTTATATGGTTCTGGTGATTCTTCAAAATATTGGGCGTGGCCATTGTAGAGAAAATTGGGTTAAGGATAAGTTTGGTTGGAATTATAAGTTTCGTGTGGCTCCTCAAAATTTTGGAATTGGTAGTTGTGAAGGTAATTTGGGTAAGAGTGAGTTTGTGAAGCATTGAAATCTTCCATCAGTATTTCGAGGTCGGATTTGTGGGATTCTTGTGATTCCTCAAAGTACTAATAATGGGTGTAGAAAATTTTTTGGTGATACATAGTAAATAAGGTAAAAGTGCCTTAGTCTATACGGTGCAACACGGGAGTTACAATATCGACTTAAATAGTCCCCGGCAACGGCGCCAAAAACTTGATCGCAACTTTATTGTCTATTAATCGGGAGACTGCAAGTGCATAGTCCTATCGCATAGTTTTAAAAGATATCGAATCCACAGGGACTATAAATCGATCTATCGTAACCCAATCCTACAGTGTAAAGCTAAAGCTATCGAATAATTAATTGGGGGAATTTTTGGGTAATTAAAACACTTAAACTAGTTAAAATGATAAATGGATATCGGTATGTAATTCGTCAAACTTGGAGAATCCGAAGTTCTACTGGCCTTGTTCTTAAGTGATAAAAACTCTTTTCAGCAAACAATATTTATTTAAAAATCCTATCTCAAAATTTCGCTCTATTGAATCAGATTATATATTTAAACTCTAACGTATGCTCTCGCAATCCCGCTGATTTTAAAAATACCTTTTAAAAATAAATAAGGTTTAACCAGTCTTAAAATGCTTTCGCAGTCTTTAAAATTAATACCTAGTATCCACTATCCGGTTTAAACCTCAAACTCTCGCTCTGTTGGTTTCTAACCTTAGTCCAGTTTAATTAACCTCAAACCTTCGCTCTGTTGGTTTCTAAACCTTTTAATAAATCAAATTGGATATCTAAGTCAGAAAAATTATTTATTTTAGAAATAAGATTAAGCCACTTTGTTTCGGATCCCTTCAGCTCGACTAGTTTACATACCGATATTAGAATGATTTAGCCAGACATATTAATTAATTCGCACAAGAATAAATAATAATGTTCAATACATTTAAACATCTCCATAATCAAAGAAATAAATATCAGGCAACAATACTTTAAAAAAATTAAGACAATTAGATTAAAAACCTGAAAATAAGAATACTGCAATAAATCTTGTTCTTCAAAATAAACGAACATTCCACCACAAGTCGGCTGGATCTGCTCGGAGCCTTCTTGAATCGAAAGCAAAATATCACAAGGAATAAAAAAGATATAACTTCTTAAAACTAAAAAGAAAAGATAATCTATGACTAAAAATAAAATAAGAATGCTGGAAAAATATTGCAATATTCGGTAAAAATGCCGACCCCTTCTCTGAGACTTGTCATTTGTATTTATACTCCTGCTTTGCAACTTCTATTTCCAATTTTATAATGGTCGTGCCTAAAATTTCGTCACACGTTGGAGACGGTTGCCTCATTGCATAAGAGAGAAGGTAGGAGACGTGCGTCTCACATAAGTACGTGGCTTTCTTGGGCTTTTGACAGGAGGTGGTCGCCTCAAAGCCTCAAGAGACGGTCGTTTTAGCTTGCTGGCGTGCTGGGCTGGACTTGCTGGGCGTGGACGCGTGCTGGGCTTTGGCTTGGCCTTTGTATAACTATTTCTCATCTTCTAACCTCCTCCTTCTTGCTATCACACCCCTCTTTCATTTCTCTAGCTTTTTAATTAGATTTCTCTTCAATTTCATTTCTTTGCCCAATTAATCTTTATTTAATATAAATACCTGAAACATTAGAAATACCAACGTAATACAAAACTAAAATAATATAATTAAACAAAAATACTAACATTATCCATGAAAATTAAATCAAATATGCTATATAAATTCGTGTTATCAGAATCTCCTCCACTAGGCCTTTTCCAACCACCAGACTTCTGGTTATTCCTGTAATATGGTTTGCCATGATCCATCTTTTGTTTTCCTTTCTTGTCGGCAAACCCACGAGAGTTATACCTAGTATTAACAATATCTTCTTCCAGAATCCTACTACAATCCACCAAGTCAGAAAACCTGCGAATACGCTGATACATGATACCTTGCTTAATTTTATTGCAGAGACCGTTCTCAAACTTGATACATTTAGATAATTCTCCATCTTCATCATTGTTATAGTGAGCATAATACTTATCCAACTCAATAAACATAGAAGCATACTCACTTACAGTCATGTTTCCCTGCTTGAGATCCAAAAATTTGATCTCTTTCTTTCCCCGAATGTCTTCAGGAAAATTCCTCCTCAGAAAAACTCATCTGAATACAGCCCAAGTCAGTATAATACCATCTTGCTCTATCTCTGTCCTGGTAGCAACCCATCAGTCATCGCCTTCTTCTACCAGCATATAAGTACCATACCTCACCTTCAGATCTTCAGCACAATCAATCACTCGGAAGATCCTTTCAATCTCCTTCAACCACTTCTGAACTCCTTCAGGGTCATGCGTGCCTTTGAACAACGGAGGATTGTTCCTCTAAAAATTCCCCAGCTGCCTGTCAGCACCAATACCGGCTCCATTCTGATTTCCTTCAAGCACACTAGCAAGCATCCCCAAAGCCTCAGCAATTGCAGCGTCATCTCTTCCGTTACCTCTTCCAGCCATTGTTTTGAGAATTCACAAAACAACTCTCATTAGAACACAAGTATCGACAGTGTTACCTTGCACTAGTCGCATACAAAAGGGAATAATGACACTAAGACACTGGTCACAATGACCTATTATGCTCTGATACCACTATTGTAACACCCTTCTAAATACCCCACGATAATATATTCAATTCAGAGTTTAACATGCATTAAAGGGAGTCACAATTTAGTAGATAAAATTTCATATAATGTCATGCTTTACCAAGGAACATAATTCAATTAATCATCGAGTATACATGTTCAACACAGCAGAATAACTTCAAAACTTGGATAATTCAAAATCAAATAAATACCATAAGGTCAACGCCTTAGTTTATAAACAATTATCCAAAGCAACATCAAATAAAACAACAAAGTTTAATGATAACTCTAAACCAAACGTTCCCTAGTGTTACAAGACCAGAGCATGACACTGACACACAATAAAATAAAAGAATAGCTCTATGAGCCATCCTCACCAACTCCCAAGCCACTAAAGCTTCTATCTGAAATCATCAAAGTAAGGGTGAGACTTCATCATAATTAAAATGCATTATAAATTCATAAAACAACAGAATTTCATAAGCTATTATTCCACCCTATTCAGCATAATCAAATTTATTTCACGATACAAGTCATACACATACATCACACTCAACAACAAGATTATAACACTGGAAACCATCCTATCATATTATAATCCATACAAAATGCAATGCAAGACTCTATGCATGTGGTACCGACAATGAACTAAATTTACATACTGTTCCATTTCAACTCGGAGACAACATTAACATTTGTTCCATTCTAACTCGGACACAGATAAAACCTCACCACCCATTCCAACTCGGCAACGGATATTGTCCAACTCACTAATTCTACACAATGGGAATTAGCTACCACCAATGTATATGCATGCACATAAACAGCATGCAACATCAACAACAACACATGATATCAACAACCATCATAAACAATTACTAGAAATATAGCATGCAAGCATTTACTCATCAACCAGTAATGCCACCACTAACACATACATGCATGCATCAATATACATCCAATTCACCAGTACAACAACATATTATTTCCATCCATCAAGCACACCAGATACGAATATCCACCAAATCGGAAAACCAACACTTTTCAAAATAAAACCAATTAATTATTATTTTCTTCTTTTTATAAAATAGATTATTTAATTTAAACAATAATATCCAAAATGGCGATTAAATAGGACTTACGGTTCAAAAGATATAATTTTTCAAAGTTTAATAGTTATCCAAAAAGTAACCGTGGTAACCGGTTTCTCCTGTGGAGTAACCGGTTCCCACTATCATTGTGAAAACACGATCCTGTAAAATGTATTGGGAACTCGGTTCATCCCACAAGGTGCGTGGAAGGTGGTTCTAGAGGTTGTGTCGGAGGTGGTTCGGGAGGTGGTTCCGACGGTGGTTCAGGAAATGGTGGAGGAGCCGATTCAAGAGCCATTACAGGAGCCAGTTCAGGAGCTGACTCAGGATCCAGTTCAGGAGGGAGTGGTGTTTCGTGCTGATACGGACACCACGACATGTCCATCTGAGCCATCAGTGTGTACTGATGGTGGTTTCCCTGGAGAACCTTCTGACATGTCCATCTTGACGTGTTATACTGACCATGTCGCTTATAGGATATGGGAGGGTGATGTAAGTATTATTGGTTTGGTTTAATGCTTTATTTTTTATTTGTATTACATTGTTTGATGTATACTAATTTTTTTGTAATTGTGTTGTTTTGTTTTAGGAGTGTCCTACTTTAAAGTTCGCTTCTCATGGGTCGAAGTTGAAGAACCTCCCCGAGACTCCGATGCTTGAGCAGGTGAGGAGGATAGTTGAGGAGTTCATACTTGAGGACTTTGTTGGATGCTTATTGACAATGCTGGACACTCCACTACTATCATCTCTTTTAGAGAGGTGGCACCAAGAGACATCTTCCTTCCATCTTCCATTTGGGGATATGACAATCACTTTGGATAACGTGGATGCTCTGTTCCACCTACCGATAGCTGGTACGTTTTTCACACCATTTTATAAGGATCATGCGACAGCGGTGCGCAAGGTTGTGGATGCGTTGGAGGTGGATGATGCGGAGGTCCTACAGGAGTTTGGCGAGACTCTGAGATTTCACCTCCATATGTATTGGTTGAGGACTACGTATAAGGCGCTGGTGGAGGCACGTAAGTTTCAGGTTACCGTTAAGGTGTACATGCTACATTTGGTGGCATGTACTCTCTTTGCGGACAAGTTCGGAGTGTACATTGATGTCCGTTACCTATCTCTATTCATCGCCCTGGACAATCTCACTTGGGCTTGGGGAGTGGCGGCACTAACGATGTTGTACACGGAGCTTGATGTTGCTTCCCGTCCGAATACCAGACAGCTTGCTGGTTATCTTAGCTTGTTGCATGTATGTTATAAATTATTAAATATGTTTTTAATAATTATTAGGTTTTCATATAATAATTTATTTATCCTTATTTATGCAGTGTTGGATATTCGAGCATTTCCCTCACACATGTGATAGGAGGATCCAGCGAGTGGCAGCTAGAGACCAACATGCAAAGAGGTGGAAGGCCAGACAGACCCATCCTGGAGGTGTGACAAAGTATATGAGGAGGCTGGATGCTCTGACCCTGGACGATGTCATTTGAACACCATACATGGCTCATCGCCCTCACCATCCTTTTAAGGTATCCACTTTATTTTCAGGGCATGTCAAGTGAGAGGGCTATGTGGCTAGGCATTTTCCTGAGCAGTGTCTACGACAGTATGGTTATGTCCAGGGAATCCCACGGCCGTTACCACGCGCCCCAGATCGTGGCATTGATTGTCGATTTTAGAACCACATCATCACCT
The DNA here is from genome assembly GCA_021764765.1 of Vicia sativa. Classification (NCBI taxonomy): domain Eukaryota; kingdom Viridiplantae; phylum Streptophyta; class Magnoliopsida; order Fabales; family Fabaceae; genus Vicia; species Vicia sativa. The sequence goes on along the minus strand of CM038794.1, from coordinate 88,562,790 downwards.
CCCCCGTGAGATAATGGATGCATCTGTCAGGGTGTAGGAGCCCGGGAAGTGCGAGGATGGATACCTGGAGTGGTTCCTTAGTGTGTCACACCTTTGGGTCACACCATCGGCTCCAACATCTGATGTCCCAGGGCCCTCAGGTACCAGAGATTCTTCCGATCCACCACCACCACCATTTCCTCCTCCAGCACCTGACCTGGACACCCGTGTACAGCTCATTAAAGTTACATTAGATAACATCATGGGGATGTTGAACCCCGATGGTGAGGTGTATTAGGGGTTACCTAGGTTGGCCGACATTGCCCGTGGAGGGCCTATGTAGATTTTTCTTTGTATTATTATATTATATGTATATCTTGTGACAAACTGACATCTAGTTTATTTCATAATCTTTTTTAGCTATTACTTCTTCTTTCGATTACATAAAGAAAACAAAATGTCACAAATAAGAAACTCGAATAAGTTAACAAACATTAGATGACAAACAAAAAAAAATAAACAGTACTCTGATACATGAAAACCTAGGAACAATCGGATTCAGATTCATCTGGACGCTTTAGACACTTCATTATGTCGTCAACAGATCTTCGAATCTTCGCGTCCAACTCGATCGGACCTTTGGTTATCCTACGACATAATAATTTCCACATGGCCTTCACATCTTCATCATTCTTCAAGTCGATTAGGTAGTATTTCACCCAACCATCTGTACCAATATAATCCTCTCGAAACTCGATCTTTGTCACTCTACTGTTCTCAGAATAGGCAACAAATCGTTCAACGTTTCCTTCAACGCGACGAAGGACTCATATCCATCTGGGAGCTTGAACTTAACGTCAGGTTTGTGGCCTTTGTAATACACTTCTGCGTTAATCATATATTGAGAAAGAGGCATGTTGTTGAGATGTGATACCTTATATCCCAAAAAACCATATTTATACAAATTGTTATGCGTTCTAGACCACACAAAAGTGTCAATGCAATCTGGACCCTTCAAAAGTGTCGGTAAAATCTCAACCGTTGAAAAAAACAAGATAGTGAGAAATACCAGAAATTTCAGCCTTTTGCGAAATTTCCGGTATACCGGAAATTACAAAAACACTTCCGTATATTTGACACATATCGTAAATTTTGAAGATTTTAAAATTTTTAGTATACCGAATTTTTTGAAATAATCCTCCGGAAATTTAACATAAATCGAAAATATACCGAAAATTTGAAAATTTCTGTTATACCAGAAATTTCAAGTTAGTCTATTGGAAATTTTGTCCCGAAATTTGTTTATAAATGGTCAAGAGTAAAGTGGGAATTTAAAACTTTGAGAGATGTCAAGAATTATTTTAGAGGTAACTGAAAAAATTCTCTGTTGATTAGTATGAAGCCTCTTTAAGCCCAAAATGTGATGATCGTTGTATCGACTTAACTCATACAAATTACATAATCATCCAGTGGTAGCGAGAATAAAATACTTTTTTGAAAATTTTGTTTTGAAATTTAAAATTTTACGACTAAAATATAAACGATATTGGAAGAAATACGAGTGACGCATTGAAAGAGTGAAAACGATATTGGATTTAGAAAATGCAAATTTTTTATTACCAAATCGTGAAAGCAGTTCTAATTAATCAAATAATTGTTGTTTTTAAAAATGGATTTTAACTTGTAGTTTCGCCCTTTGAAAAGTAAACATTTATGGATTTAAATATCGGTAACGCACCGACGAAAGAAAACATTACTTCTAATTTAGTGTTTTCTATAAAATTGTATAATAACATATTTACACTGATATTATTGTTATGGTCATTTGTTGTTATTATTAAATTAAATGTGTATTTCAAATTTTTTGAGAAAATAAAATATTTTCTAATCTTCTTATAAAAATATAGGAACAATAAATAACAGTGATTAGATACTATATACTATATTGATATGGTCGTATACTTACAAAATATCAGGGAATTATGATAATTCCTTATGTTTATCTATGTTAAAATATTTTAAATTTCAACACATTTTATTGATAAAAACATATTTTTATCATATTCAAAGATAATTAAAATTATAGTGCAAAATCGATAAAATTCAAACAACCTTAATCCACTCCACTTCTTAGATTGTATCTCATATTTCCATCTTTTTAATCATATTTATTTTAAATCACATGTTAATATTATGATAAATCAAATTAATTATTCAAGATTCGTTTTTAAAGAGGAAATTTATTAATCATATTATATTTGATAGGTTAATACATAGACAAATCTTCTACAAAATATGGAGTTATTGTGGTAGATTTTTACATTTTTGCAGTGAAGATCTTACATTTTAATATCTTTTCAAAATGAATGATATAAAAGTTAAAATATAAGAGAAATATAAAATTTATGATGGGAAATATCAAAAAGCTATATATAAATTTTTATAGGTTAAGAATTAATATAAACTATTTTTTAACTTCACGGTTAAAGATATTATAGTATAAGGTAAAATACAAAGGAGTACAAAACATATCTAATTTAAAGATATTTCAAAACTGAGGGATAAGAACAAGATTTAAATAAAATTCAGCACAATACACAATTCTATGAATGATAAAGTAAAAGAAAACAAATTATAAAATAACCATATTATAGTTAATTAAATATATATTCTTGAGGAATATTTGTGTACTTTTTTGGATAAGACACAATATAAAATTATATGGCAACATAATGAATGAAAGAGGTTATTGAAACACAACGACATTGTTTGTTATCACACTTAACTAACTTTGGTGGCCGGCACACATGAGGATAGCAATCACCATCTTTCATACATTTAGCAACTCCTATATTGAAAAATGAAATAGAAATGTTAAGATAATATTTCATAAAACATTCTGTACAAATTAACAAAAGAATTTTGTAAATGTTAAAAATGGATTACTTCCATGATTGAATGGCACGATCAATATAGAAATAAAGATAATTGTAATATAAACAAACTTCAAAGTTTTAGTCATGTTTCTTCTTCCTCTGTATTTAAGAAAGGAATTTATCAATTTATATCCTTTATAATGTTCTTAAAGTCTTTCTTAAAGTTTAAGAAAAAATTAATAATTTTATTCAAATACATCAATGTGTTGTATTTGTTCTTCTAGCATATTATTACACATTTTATGTTAAAAGAACCAATTTTACTTAAGTTTTAACTTTTCATTAAATGATAAGTTAAATAATATTCTGTATTTGTCTCTCAAGCATATTCAGTATACAGTTTAGGTTTAAAAAAATAACAATTTTACTAAAGTTTTAATCTTTCATGAGAAATGATATTTAAAATTATGGAATGTATTGTTTGAGAAAATTTAACTTTCAAATGTGGTATAATTGGTGTTAGAGCGTGTATTTTTGGATCAAAGTTAATATGCATTACTTTTGATTGCTTCATATGTGACCCCAAAATTATAGCTAATATGAATTGAGGACATCAATCAAGTGATACACATAAAAAGACAAAAGATAGAAATATATAAACAAAATGACATAAGATTAAGACTAATTTAGTTTGTAATATGTAAAGATAACCATTAATATTTGCTTTCAAGAGACGCCACATGTCAATGTACAAATTTTAAACATTTTTTACATATCGATCTTTAATGGACAACTTATAGAATCTGTTCATTCTAGAATTTGTCCTTAAATTAAAGAAGATAAAAGTAAAAACGGTAGATCTGTTTGTCTTTTATTATAGTTAGTTTACTACTATTTGTAGCTCTTCTATAAGGCGTAGATTTTATATCAATTAGTTTAAAAATTATTGGATAAAAAATAGTTCATACATTTGCTTATGGGGTAGATCTGATAAGTAACCTCGTAGAGTTGGTTAATCACTAATATTAAATTGTAACATTGATTTTAATGATGGAGTCAAAAAATTTATAAAATTTAAAAAAAATTAAAATCTACAAATTTATATTATATATAATATATAAATGATCATCAATTAAAATGAAAGAGATCCATGATTTTGTAAACAAAAATATATTTTAAAATAAAAAGAGAAATAAAATCAAGAGGTAAATGTCATTTCTGATACTTCTTTGTGATGAATGTTTGAAGAATATCAATAGCATCAAGTGACTTTAATATCTATTGTTCGGTGTAACATACCATTAAATTATTGAATCATATATCATTGATCTTATTGCATAATTTAGACTCGATAACCTTCATTATTGATAAAACTTTTTCAACGGATACTGTCGGCACCAACAATATCAAACTTAATCACAAAACTAAATGAAACAAAAATATCTTCATCTCTAAAATTAAATGAAATAGTAATGTGAATAACAACAAAACTAATGAGAAAGTTTAACATTGTTTTGGTACAAAGCATAAATATAACATAAATTGAACTTAATGTAACATAAATTGAACATAAATTAAACCTCATGAACCTAAAGTTTAACCAAAATATTCTCCTCATCTCTGGAAAATCTCCTAGTGCAGTTGCGGGCTTAAGAGCATAAATTGACCTCATGTAATTAAATTAGTTCCTATGCTTAATCAAAATTGGTACCTCGTGTTATCAGTAATTCCAAAATTAAACACACATCACAGTATAATAAATCATTCCTTCCTTCACAATCAGAAGTTTTCTCGTTACTTATCCCTTATCAATTTTTTACCCCCTTCCTCTCTCTATCGATGAAAATTATCAACCATCCCTCTGAAGCAATTCATAAAAAAACTCACAAATTTCAATGTATAAAGAAGATAAAAATCGAAAACATCAAAGAAATAGATCGAGGAATAAGGTGAGATAGTACCATCGACGGTGGATCCAAAAAATCTGACGACGGTAAAGCGGAGAAAGCTGCAACAATGACGGCAAGGGGAGTGCTCGTGGCGAGGGGACAACATGCTAAGTGCTTGCGGTGTTGCTGCAATTCAACAATTTCGGGCGGCATGGTCGCGGTCTGTAACACCCTCTTACTTCCCACGCAAATATTTGCATAGTCAGAGTAAATTAGCATGCATATCAAGAGGGTATCACATATATCTTCCATAATAAAACAACACATACAATGGTCATGCTCAAATAATGAATATTTAACAATTATGCATGTCACAGCGAAATACTTGCATCTCTACATGATACCAACACCTGAATCTCAAAATAACATCATATGATTAATCATTAGGCACTAAGGACATTTATCTCAATACCTCCACAAACAATGCCAAATACAAAATGATAATATTTTTATCATATTCCTAATACATCATAACATAAATAAATAATGTAAAGTATGTCAAATATCTCATACAAATAAAACATGAATCACGTGATACCTGTGATACATGACTAGAGCAATGACTCACTACCTAAGAAAGCGGATAAATATAAATTACACATCCATCTAATCCTTACTAGAAGCACACTAACTTAGGTACCTGAGCGACGTCATATGAAACATCATTTCAACAGAAGGGTGAGAATTTACATAATTATTGAAATTAGAAGATAATATATAATTGATAGCATACGTGCATAACATAATTATTCTAACACTCCAAGAGTTTCATCAACAAGTTGTCACTCAAGTAATCATGCTAATCACAAGTATACATCCATAATTTCACAATTCAAATGATAATTATCCATAAATACGACAAATATAACATTCACATTAATATCACATATTGTGCACTAATTCTTACAATTCCACCTTGACATATGTGACTCGAAACCAACTCAATACTATACTTGATGCATGTGGTACTTACTCAATATTTTTTTCTCTTAGAATAAAATCTCCTCTCTAAATCAATAAGCCCCCTCTCTAAGCTTTAAGCCCCTCTATGAGCTTAAGACAAGTCACTAGTCCCCTCTTTGAACATACTTCTTGATACAACAGATGATGTATCTGCAATTACAACAACCATATGCAATTAAGACCATTCTATAATATTAATATTCATGCATATCTTCAATAATTCATCACATACAAAATCAGAATAATTAAAATTTTCAACAAAACATGGAATACCACACTTTCAACTTTAAAACAATACATAAAACTTAATATAACAGATACATAACACTTCCAGTATTCATAGGGTCATTTAATAATTTACATAATCTTTGAACACGAAAAAATATTTTACTTATTACGCAGCGGAAATTCATGAGTCATACAGCTTAAAACAACTGGTCATCTTTATTCACTCTAAATAACTAGAAACATCATGTTCAACTTCTAAAATACTGAACAACTTTTATTTCACAACATCACTTAAGATTCAAAAATTACTAACAATAACAAGAGTCAACAATATAAACAACATAGACTAAACGTCTCCCCGAGTGCTACGTATCAGAGCAAGACACCAACTTGGACTAACAACGGCTAATCCTTCATTCTTGGATACCTGCACGTTACCAGTATAAAGGCAACGGAGAACAAATAGAAAGGGTGAGATATCGAAAAATATAAGCAAAAGTATGATAACTAATATATTAGATCTAGAATCATACAATATTCACCGCTTCAACCAACTACAACATAACAATCAACAAAACAACACAGTAAATAACAACCATTATAATAAATTTTATCACCAATTTAATTTATATATCAACACTTTATCATCACCATATAAATCATCACAATCGTCACAATCGTCATAAATCATAATAAAACAACACAACACCCATCAACTCAAACAAACATAACCGACACAATGTGACTTGACTATGTATGCATGTGGTACCAACACATTTTGTTCATAATTAGGAACATTGGCTAAAGCCCTCGTCATTTTGGAAAAAGCCCTCGTCATTTTGGCAAAAGCCCTCGTCATTTATGCAATGTATGTGACTTGACAAAAGACAATACATACACACAACAACACATCAACATCATCATAATCATCAAAATGGCACAAGCCCTCGTCATTTTGTTTACCAAACATCGGAGGTAAAACATCGGGTTATACCCCAAAATTTTCCCTCCTACTTCTCAAGACAATCCATCACTCCATACTCAAGGGTTTCATAAGGGTTGACCTAACAAACCCTCTTCTAAGCAATCAATCCAAGGCTAGGGTTTTGCTCCTCTCAAATCAAGATGGATTTCCAAGGATTCAAATGGTCATCATACCTCATCATATATTTCAAGGGATCAGGATGTCAAGTTTCAAGCCTTACAAGTCAAATTTGCTCATCCAATTGCTCAGATGGTTGAAATCAAGGCTTTTTAGACAAAAGTCAACAGAACTTTGACCAAGCATAACTTTCACATACTTCATCAGAAATTTTTCCACCAAATCTCATTTTAAAGGGAATTCAATTAACTACAACTTAATGTCTCACAAGCTTTGGCTAGAAATGCTCCATTTGGAAGTTATAGATCAAAACATTATAGGTCCTCTTAAAAAGTCAATAAAAAGTCATCTTTTTGCAAAGAAGTGTTGATGGGGATGGAAACTTCAATGAAGCTGAAACCAAAAGGACTGTTTAGAAGACATCTTATGGTTTCTAAAAATTCCAAGAACACCCAAAAATGTTGAAAATTGGGCAAGATACAAATTTTGGAAGTTGAACACTTTTGAGGAGGTGCATGAAGGAAAATACTTAGCAAAAGAAAATATTTTCCAAATGGGCCTAAGATTTTATGATCCAAACTTGATTATAAGATTATCCAAGACTTCTATGCTGCATGCCACGCCTTCTATCCTTTTATTTATTTATTTTTGAATTAAATGGCTTAAATTCAAATTTAATTAAATAAAATACAAAGATAAATTATTAATGCAAGATGCGCTTGATTTGTGCATGTCTTAAGGACCAAGGAAGCTCAAAATAGCTGTCAAATTCGTGCAAGAAGATTGAGGAAAAGATTGAGCAAATTTGGAAAGATTTCATGCAAATATCCAAAAGTCCTTGCCTCCACTCCTCTATATATACTTAACATCTCCACAAGACAAAAGGACTCTTGGCCAGCTTCTTACACAAAATCCTTGCCTCCACAACAACCCTAATATTTCTCTAAAATCCAAGAAGTTGGCAAAATTGTGCAGCCACTTTCCAGCCGTTTCAATCATCCAATCATGTTCATGAGGTAGGTAAAGGTAAGAATACACCCTTGTACATAGTTCATGCTGGCTGTATCATCCAATATGCATGCATCCCGTTTGTATATATATTTCAAAATCGTTTTTTAAGTTATGGCTTGTTTTAATCAAAACTAACATCACTAATGTCTTCCTAGGATCAAATAAGACAGGTTTCATCCATCGTTTGCAAGGTTTGGTGACCAAATCGTTAACTTCCATGGTTAGGGCAAGCTAGTTGTTGAGTTTTGAAACCATAGTTACAGGCCACTTTAGGACAAAGAATCCCACCATCGTGTTCGCAAGGGTCGAATAATTAAATCTGGATGTTTTGTTTTTGCTTTTCTGTTCGTTTTCACAGGTTTTACAAACGGTGGTGACTGGAGAAGATGACCGGAGTTTCCCTTCCGGTGTCATCTCTAGAAGTTCAAACTTCTGGATCTCCAGAAGAGGCATCTCCAGAAGATTCCTCCAGAAGCTCCAGATTCTGGACTTCCCCAGGGCCAGAATCCTCCAGAAGATCCAGCTTCTAGATGTACCCAAATCTAGATTTCCCAGAAGCTCCAGCTTCTGGACGTCCCCAACAACAGAATCTCCAAAAGCCCGATCTTCTGGACTCTTTCAAATGCAGAAGCTCCAGCCTCTGGACACTCTCAGCAGATTTCTCACCAGAAACTCTAGTTTCTGGATGCCCAAGGCGCGCCACCCACAGAAGGCTTGGTTTCTGTAGCAGCCTCCGTCAGAAGCTCTGATGGATTCTCTTTATTTTTATTTTTCTGCTTTTTATTTCCTTTTCTTTAATTAATTAATTAGTAATTAGGTTAAATAATTAGTTTAATTAGGGTTAATTGCAAAAATAATTTTCTCCATGTTTTTTTAATTAATTAACTTAATTAGTTTAATTTAGGTTAATAATTTTCATTAAAATCTCTTTTTAATTAAAATCAATCAGAATTAGGGTTCCTCTCACATTAACATTAACTTTCAAAAACACCAAAAATATTAGGATTTAGTTTTTCACTTAGATCATTTTTTCTCTTCTATTTTATTTCTTTTGCAATTAAATTCTAGAAAGGATGTATAGGTTGCAAGGTTGTTTTCATGTAATAGCGTAGATTTATATTTCTGCTTTTACTTTCCGCACCTCCTATTATGTATCTGCCCCAAAGCCATGTAATAGCGTGGGACATTTACTTTCCCGCACTTTACATTCCTACAATTTACTTTCTGCACCTATCAGAATACAACACATATTTCACACTTGCACCACCTTAGGGTACCCTCTCTTCTTGCCTTTCGGATACATGGTCATGTCCCTCGAACGTGGGGGTATCTTAGCACAGTTACCTACAATATATCATCATGGTCCCTTAGACTTAAAAGATCATAGTCCCTCGATGTCCCTCGATGTTGCCTACAAATACATGATCTCGTCCCTCGGTTGTTGCCTACGAAAAGTGATGATCATCCCTATGAATATGCTAGGATATCCCTAAAAGTTGCCTTCTATGACCATCCGATGTTCCATCGAATGCCCCTTTTACATCCAACGAATAAGGTTACCTATCAACCAATGGTACGGATAGTCTTATTCTAAAGGAAAGCAAAATAACACGGAAACGACCGTTCTGGATAGGTAAATAATTCTCTTTTGCTTGCTCAATCAAAACACTTTTTACGCCTCACACTTTCAAAAACATTTTTAAGCGCTTTGTATACATTCCAACGTGAATCATTACAAAGTCTTTTCCAAAACAAAACATTTCCAAACACTTCGTATACATTCCAGCGTGAATCATTACGAAGTCAAAGCGAAATGCCTTTTCAAACACACAAAAAATAAATAAATTAATGTGATCTAAGCAATTAAGAGCCCGCAGATAACTACAGATGGAAAGGATGCTAATACCTTCCCTTTTCATAACCACCTCCCTTACTCAGAATCTAATGAAGGTTTTTTCTTGTTCTTTTCGCCTTCCCTTAATTGGATAAAAGAAAAGTCGGTGGCGACTCTTGCTATCTACAACATTTGCGATCAAACGAAAAACAAACAAGTCAGTTCTCCCACCGTGTTACAGAATTGGCGACTCTGCTGGGGAAAATCCCAAAGAGAGGTTACCTTAGGATCTAGATCACTTTAATTGTTTGACTTGTATTCTTTACTTTTAAGGGTTGCTTGGGTATTATACATGTGGGGGATCCTACACCCGGATCCAAGTTTCCTTAGGTGAGTAGCAATAAATCATCGCGACCGTTAGGCGTATACCGAAACAGTCAACATGATGGCTACGTTAGTGCGACACTTTGGATGTCCCGATGCTCCTCATGTCTAGTTGAGGAAAGTATTTGGCGTCTGCGTGGTGTCACAAGCACTAACTCAACTTTTAGAATCCTAATTGACCCATCTTGGCCATTAGAAGTTAGTGAGATGGCCGACTTTAGTGCAAACTGAGTTTGGTTGATACTCGATGCTACGCTCATTAAGATTCGACTTTCGGGATGTTTCGGTCGACCACACGGTAGCCGTATTGAAATAAAGCCTATAAGTAAGATCAATGATATGAGATTCCTAGAACCCGGTTACTATTGTAGGACAGGTTGAACCCACTCAAACTTTGGTTGGGTAGAAACCTATACCTCATGCAAGCCTTAAACCTAGGGCTATTGTGTGAATTGATTGTGCTTGCTACTTGCCTTAAACATGATTGTTCGCGTTAAAAAGTGACGCGCGAGGGAATCGAATCTGAATTCGAATCTCTGGCTCGAAACGATTTACTCTTTTGATTTTTTTTTTTAAAGATACCGCGAACATCAAGCTTTATTGGTTCCAAAACAAGAAAAATGAGATAAAAAAGGGGAAAGCGACAATACCCTCAATAAATATGATATGCATTACGATTAGTGTGAACTAGACGCAATGCATTGGGGAGATTCCGGGAAAGGGGGTTTGTTATATTAAGGGAATAGATGTGGCACCCTAAATATATATAGTTATCTATAGCTTTATATATGAATAGTTTGATATGTTTGTGTGTTTTAATTTGCTATTTCTATTCTTGGGAAAGTTTCTCCTTTGCATTTTTAGAAGGGTAGATTATGTGGGATCCTAGGTTTTGTTATTATTGTGCTCGTAAAGATCATTGGGATCTTCTGCATACATATCCCTTAATGGGAATCAGAGCATTTGTAGCTCGGATCTAAAGGGAGCTATGGTTTTGTTTGGTTTAAGGGAGAAAGAAGTATGCTCACCAAGGATGAGACCTTGTGCCTACGTATTCTCAAAGGGAGGTTGAGAAAGTCATAGCAATCGTAGTTCTCACTTATGCTAGTGGTAGCAACGAGTGTTATTAAGAGACAAAGACAAATGTCATCTTAATGAAAAATGTATCTAATCTATTTCGTCACATACATTTTGGAGGGTTGATTGATTAAATCTTTCATCGTAAGTTATAGGTGTTTTGCTTGAGTGTACAAGCGTTACCACTTACAGATTAAAAGATGTTTTTTGTTTGAAAAGAGTGTGATTTGAAAATAGTTTGATTGTATCTTATGTGATAGATGAGATACTTCTTCCATAGGTATGATAAATGTCTAAATCTCGAGGAGAAATTGATTGGATTAAGGGGATGATTTTAAGAAGCCCGTGGGTCCTTGTATTGTAAGCCCAAGAGGAGGCATTCCGAGGGTCATCGAGGGTCCTTGTATTGTTAGCCCAAGAGAAGGCATTCTGAGGGTCATCGAGGGTCCTTGTATGAAGCTCAAGAGGAAGCTATAGGGTATGGATGGTTTTGGCTTTAAGAGTGGTTTCACCGGGAAACCATCCTCTTAGGATTCAAGAGTGACTTCACCGGGAAATCATACTCTCAGGGTTCTATCCTAGTGTTTACAGTGATTTCTCGTAAACAACCGCTAGTCCTCTAAACTATCAAAAAATCTTAATGACTGTTATTTAATCTCTCTGGTAACTTGCAGGATCGACTAGATTGATCCTATGGGGTATTGGTCGTTTGGATAAATCTAATAACAAAACTGATTTTCATAATTAAGATTTGTATTTAGAGTGTTTTATAGATGTTCAATTCACTTCGATTACCATGTTAAAAGAATCTACTGACATGATCAAGTAAAGAAATACGAAACTGAATTGAATGAATAAAGATTCGATTGCAAAGAAATGTTTAAATGCAGAAAGAATAAATGACTTTATTGTAAAAACATGAATATAAATGTTTCAATGTAAAGACATGAATGTAAAAGCATGAATGTAAAACGTTAATATAAAAAGCTTCTGAAATGTAAAGGATTCGAATAGAAGAAAACGTTTAAATGCAAGAAATAAGTAAATGACTTTGAATGTAAAAGTATTTGAATGACATTGACATGAAAATGGAAGATAGACTAGAAAAGATAAAGAGTTTTACTGAATTATAAATGTTTGGTGTTATCATACGTACATTGTTCGAGCATTCGTTTCCCTAGCCATGTGGTATTTTGAATGTTTACTGAATTTTGTACAATAGATAAGACACACGAAATCCTAACACTAAGACTTCTATTTATACTACTTCGACCATAACGGTCTTGCTTATAAGATTCTGCCACGTTCAGAACATGCAGAGCACTGCTTCTCTCTAGCTTCCACGCGTCTTCGAATCGTTCCAGAGCATATATTTTGAATTCCAATCATCCCGCTCGCGTTTGAATTTCAAATGCGTTGACAAACTTCGCTTCGAACTCATTCCACAACCTTCAGAGACACAGTCTTGTTATCACTTCGAAGTTTCTTTTAACTATATCTTCACAACTATCACTCGAAGCTCCGAGCTTTGACATCTTTATTCGAAGAACCATTTCTTCCATTCCGAACTGTGACATTTACTTTATTCCAACGAAACATCCATATTGCTTTATTTCGAACTGTATTATCAAAATCTTCAGCCAACAAAATGCCCCTTTAAAATATGTATTTCGATCCTTTGAGAAATACTTATTTTAAACACATTCACAAGATTTTGATGTGACTTTTGAGTAATCATGATATTTACTGTGCATGACTTCAACTACGTCAATCAAGACGCTTCTTGGACTTCTTAACCGTATTAAACAAGTAATCAAATCATGGTGCGGTTACAAAAGTGATGATGATGTTTAATCATGCTTATTACCAATATCAGCTTTTACGCCACCTCCTCCTCAATCCAACCCACGACTCCCACGTATCCTAGTCTTACTTAGTGGATGTTTAAACTTCCACACTATAAAAACTAATCAACTTAGTCTTTTATCTTTTTTTCCACATTCTGAAACTCTTTTCTTCTTCTACTCTCGCTAAAATCCTAAAACTTTCAACAATCTTCAACAATGTCTTCAACAACATCATCCCAACTGAAGAAAACTTCCAAGAAGAAGAACAAGGACACAAGAACCATCATGGAAAGTAAGATAGGCACTTACCAGGGTCAATCCGTGCTTCTCCCTCAAACAATCTCCAAGGAACAGGAAATGCTATACGCCTCTCAGGTACTGATTCCAACTAATGCTGCTGGAAAGAGGTTTGCTTTAATGGGTCCTCTTACAGTTTTTGAAATATTAAAAGATACTAGGAAAATCTTCCCTGTCTGTTACAATTTCAAACCCTTGTTTAATAAAATGGATATCCCTAGGATAGGAACTGAGAGTATAGGCGAGTCTTCTGATTCGAAAGCTGTAGAAACTCCAACCATTCCCCCAAAAGATCCCTTTGTATTAGATTATGTGAAAAGCAACTTTAAACCGTTTCGATCCTGCCCTACCCCTGACATAGCTTACCAAAATTGGCTCACCAAAGTAGAAGCTAAGAAATCACATCAATGGGAGGAACTAGGAATATATAATCTGATTAAACTATCGAAACCAGGTTTCACCTATAGTCACCCTCTGTTATTTGCCTCCTTATATTTTTGGGACAACACCTACAACACCTTTCATCTCCCTGGGGGAATGATAACACCCACGTTTTTCGATATAGCAGCCATCACTGGTTTGTCACCAGTAGGAGAAACTTACATCCCTGATAATGAAGAACACTCCAGCATTATTGACTTCGATGTCAAATTAGCCAGCTTTTCCAAATTCATTAGTCATTACCACACTGAAGGAGATAGTGTTTCAGATGTGGAACACATTGCCTTTCTCACCTTATGGTTATCAAGATATGTATTCTGTAGCAGGTCCTTACAGGTAGCTAGTAGGTTTATTCCTTTAGCTAGGGACTTACATGAGAATAGGAGGGTATGTTTGAGCGAACTGTTACTGGTTGACCTTTACGACGAAAGCTTAAGATCAGCCGTTTCGAGTTTGAAATCCCATACTCCCAAAAACATCCTACTGGCTGGCCCTTTCTGGTTGCTCCAATTATGGCTAAATGCCATGTTTGAATCCTCATTATCAACTGCTGACACCGTTGTTGAACAAGATCCAGAGATAGCGGATCGAATTACTGAAGGTACAAGGCTGCGAAAACTCACTCCGAACGATGACAAAGCTGACTTCAAAGTCCTTTTCTCCCAGTACATCATGATTTTTTCCAAGACACACAAATTTGAAGAGACCATGGCACCCTTCACTTCAAGGACTCATGGACCATAATGGTTCACCATGTCTCCTTCAGAAGCTGTTAAAAGTAAAGAAATTCAAGCTATTTGGAAAGCCTTTTTGCTCCCTAGATTAATTTCCTCACGAATCACCCCTTCCAAGAATCAAATCTTCCTCTTTGCCTATCAACCTAATTTTGTATCTAGACAATTTGGCCTGTGTCAGTTAATCCCTGAACCTCTGTTCCAAACACAGAGTGCCATCACTTCTGGTCGAACCTTTAAAGCAAGAGAGGCCAAGCTGCAACAAGAACAGTACCAAGACTTCGCTCAGTTCGAACTGATCCCTTTTGAACCGACACATTTTACAGCGAAAGGATTTTTGGAATGATGGACTAAGTTCTACCAATCTTATATGTTCGACACACTCACTATTCAACAGAAACTAACTGATGCGTTCGATGTCCAGGTACACTCCAAGAAAGGTATGTTCACTCACGCCCAAGAGATTAGGGCTTTTCAGAATTATTTTGAAACTACTTATGACCCTACACGCTTGGAAACCACTATGTATCGAGCGTCCGAAACCTTGAATGAAAAATTTAAAGAAATAGTTTCTAAGTTCAAACTTCCTTCAGGGTTGTCACCTGAGGATATGTATAGGTTGGCACTCGAAATGCATCCACCTAAATTTCCTAGATTGCCTACCTCAGAACTGGCTCTGGCTTGGTTTCCTCCATACCCTTGGTGGTTGACTTGCAAAGAGATGTTCAAATACAAATCTCAAAAGAAACTAAAGCCATCTGAGACTGTGACATGGGCTCGTCATTCGCTCCATAATTTCCCAGGACATCTTCGCTATGACCTTTCTGCCATGTCGATTATATCTAATCAAGGCGCAGGTGCGAATGCTTGGGAAATCCCAAATGTTTCTTACTTCCTTTATTTTTAACATTTTATCTTAATTATTTCGATTTTCAGCCATCAGGATAAATACCGTTGCTTCGAAGTCTAAAGAAGGAAGTACCTCCCAACAATCTGTCGAAACCAATGATGATGTGCCTCTAGTCATACCAACAACAGCAACAACACCACCAGCAATAACGAATGTTCCAACTCCAAAGGTAATCAATTAGCCCTAATGTTTCGAATAATTGAAGTTTGTGATTCAGATCTAATTCATGTTTATACTTTTTCAGACTAACAAGCTTCCACCGACCACTCCGAAGAATAGGAAGCCCAACACCACTGTGAAGAATCCCAAGGCTGGAGGGAATTCACCAACAGCTTTGAAGAAGAAGCAGAAAAAAGACGTTTCTAAAGACACTAAACCAACTAGCATTTCTGGACTCGATTCTAGAGATGTTGCTCCCTTAACAAAATCCAAAAATCCACCTTCGACCTCCAATGTAATGTTGGAACATATAGATAGTAACCTTTCCTCTGACAATCCACAGGTAAATTGAATTTAATTTTTTTAAAAGATAGTTATTCATTACCTTGGATGCATATTCTTAATTTTCTTTGTCTCTCTAGGACAATTCGAACCAGAATCCCACTACTTCGACTCCTCCATCAAGGACTGCTGCTCCAATCAACTCTTCTCCTCATGGGGACTCCAGTAACCTGGTGCAAAACAAAGGATCCTCCAACATGGCGGTTCCGACTGGGGCTCCAGAGCAGCAAGATGACCAAGGCACTTCTCCTCCTTTAAAGGAAACAAACGAAGCAATGCCTCATGAATCTGCAAAGGTTCCTCCAGAAACTTCTCTTCCAAAGTCTCCTCTCGAAATCCCTCAAGAGAGCCAAAAAGTCACCCATGCTGAAGAGGAAAAGGCTAATTCTTCTCAAGAGAGCGAAGAATCTGGTGAGGAAGGATCTGAGGAAGAAGAAGAAGAAGGCCAAGGCGGTTCGAGCGATGGAACAGAGTCTGATGCTCATAGCAGTGAAAAAAATGATATCGAAGTGGTGGATCTGGTTGGTGATGAAGAAGATAATGAGCAAGAAAAAAGTGAAGGTGGTGGTGACCAGACTAATGAGCCTATGGAGGTCGAGATGGATGTGACTCCCTTGCGTATGGAACTTCCCGAATCGTCTCAATCTCAAATGACTGAAGAGGAGTTAGCTCTCCTAAGACGAAATGACCCAATTGGGTATATGAAGGCTAAGTTAGCTCAGAGGGATACTCCTATTGCTAGGGCTGGTACTAGTTCGACCAACGATCCATTGCCCTCAGATGATAGAGCTGTACTTCTTAACAGGGTTAGGAGAACAATCCTTGATGTGGATTTGTTGGAAGTGCTCAAGAAGGATAGTACAGCTTGCTACACTATGAAGGAGCTTCTTACGCAAGTTAACCTTGCCACCTGCTCTTTGCCAGTCAGCACCATCCTATTTGATCTTCAAGCTTTGTTGGATAACGTGACTGGGTGTCTTCTTCAAGACGAATTTGCTGCTAATAAGGTCCAAGAGAAGCGAACTGCCATGGATGCTGCTTATGAGCATGCTTCGAAGCTCTCTAAAGAAGCTGAAGACCAAGCCATGCATATAAAGCAAGCCAAGACTGACTATGAAACTCGAGCTCAGTCTATTCTTCTATGGGAAAAGCAAATTCAAGAGCTCCAACAAAAGGTTAAGGAGGCTCAACAACAACAATTGGCACATGAAACCAATACTGTTGACAATCAGTTCGAAGAACTTCTCAACAAAGGACTTGCCGAAATGGAAGCAGTAGAGCAACTTAAAGGTGAAGTTGCTACTCTGGAAGGAGCAAGGCGCTTCACTCAACAAAGGCTTGAGTCCTTTCGAAGTACCTTTGATAGATTAAGGAACAATGCATATTTTTAAATTTTTTGTTTGTTTAACTAATCTTGAATTGGGGTCGAATGTTGGTTTGTAATATCCAGACAACGCCATTTTGGCACTATATATTACCATTTTGGCATTCCTTTATAATGTTTCGATTATGTTGTTGTTATTCGAATCTCCTGCAGGCGTGGCTTATATTTCTTTAAATATTTCCCATTAACCTTTAAGATTCGTTTATCATCATCCAACTCTTCGATTTCATATGCATTGTTTGAAAATATCTTAACTATTCGAAAAGGTCCTTCCCAATGAGGTGACCATTTACCTAATGTTTTATTTTTCTTGTCCATGGGTAATATGACTTTCCAGACCAAGTCATTAATAGTGAATGGTTTACCTTTCACCCTTTTATTATATGCCCTAACTACTCTTTCCTTTTGCCTCATTAGGATTTCCAATGCATGCAATCTAACTTCATCTAACTCAACTAACTCATTCATCATCATCTCCCAATATAATGCAGATGGGATTTCATTTTGTCTTTGAATTCGAACTGATTGTAGATGAATTTCTACTGGTAGAACGGCATCATGACCAAATGTTAGTTGGAAAGGCGTGGTGTTAGTAGCCTCTTTGGGAGATGTTCTACAGGCCCATAGTATTTGGTCTAAAGTCTTGTGCCAGTTCCTTGGCTTTTTACCAACATGTTTCTTAATTAATCCTATTATCACTTTATTGGCTGCTTTGACCTGACCATTTGCTTGAGCATAATATGGTGTTGATGTTAGTAATCTAAACCCCATCTCTTGGGAAAATTCTTGCATCTTCCTACCAGTAAACACAGAACCTTGGTCTGTGGTTATGCTCTCTGGCAATCCGAACCTATAGATAATCTGTTTTTGTATAAACACAATGATAGCCTCTTGATCAGCAGCTATTAATGGTATTGCTTCGATCCACTTGGTAAAATAGTCTATTCCTACCAAGATATATTTTTTTCCTTTAGACGAAGAAGGATTGATTTCTCCTATTAAGTCTAATGCCCATCCTCTAAAGGGCCATGGTTTAATGATCGAATGTAACTCACTTGCAGGAGCATGTTGAATCCTTGCATGTTTCTGGCATTCTTCACAGCCTTTAGCGAAATCTATACAATCTTTGAGCATGCTGGGCCAATACATACCATATCGAAATAACAACCATTTCATTTTATGGCCTGCTTGATGTGCCCCACATGCCCCATTGTGGACCTCTGACAATGGTAAGTATGCCTCACTTTCTCCTAGGCATTTCAGTAATACGCCTTCCTGGGTCTTTTTGAATAATTCATTTCCCATAAGGACATATGATAATGCTCTGTATTTTATTTTCCTATCAACATTCAATGTTGGATTTTCTAAAGAACTCACCAGTGGACTTTGCCAATCTGCATCTGATAAGGTGTCTATGGCTAGTACTTCAAATCCTTGTTTATCAGCACAACCTAATTTTATATTTTCTAAATCTGATGGTATGAGTCTAGTAGCCATAACCCTACCTCTTATTTCGACCAGATCCTCAAAGTTTTTGGTAGAAACTTTATACCCTGAAGCCAACTGTGCTAGGTCATTTGCTTCTTGATTTTCTATTCTTTGTATATGTTGAATATCCATGTATTCGAAGTTTTTGAGTAGCCTGTTAACTATGACAAAGTCTGTCATCAGATTTTCCTTTATGCATTTGTATTCCTTTGTTATTTGCTTGACCACTAATTCCGAATCACCTTTAATTTCGAATCTAGTTGCCCCCAATTCCAACAAAGCTTCAAGTCCAACAATAAGCCGTACTCGACCGTTGTTCGAACAACGAGGACCATCTAACTTATACTTGAATTTTGTTGGAATTCCTTCAGAGAAATTATGAGAACTCCAACACCACTACCCTCCTTATGGGTCGAACCATCAAAGTATAATTTCAAGGTTGCATTTCAACGTAACCCATGATCTTTTCGACCGTTGAATGGTCCACAATGAAATCGAAATTACTTGACCTTTCACGACTCTTAAAGGCATGAAAGTCAAAGAATATTTAGGCTAAAGCCCATTTACCAACTCGCTATGCATTATTGGTTTTGAAAGCATGTATTTGATAACATCAAAATGAGATGAAACATAAACATCAACAGGCTTTATATAATACTTAAGTTTCATACAAGAAAAGTATAAACAGAGACATAGCTTTTCTATATTGCTATATCTAGTTTCTGCATCATTCAATACCCTACTTAAATAGTATATGGCTCTTTCGACGCCATTGCTATCTTCTTGTGCTAACATACTACCTATACTAACTTCAGAGGCGGATATGTACAATCTCATGGGCTTTCCCCATGAAGGTGGAGACAAGATATGAGGCTGAGAGAGATATCTTTTTATCTTGTCAAATGCCTCCTGATGTGCTTCGTCCCACTCGAAGGCTTGGCCTTGCTTTAAACGAAGTAACAAAGAGAAAGCCTGGGTTCTTCCACTTAGATTCGAAATGAATCTTCTTAGAAAGTTAATCTTCCCTAGCAAAGATTGCAGCTCCCTTTTCGATGTAGGTGCTTCCGTCTCCATAATGGCTTTAGTCTTATTTTGGTTGATCTCAATTCCTTTCTTATGAACCACAAAGCCAAGGAAATCTCCAGCCTACACAAAAAATGCACACTTAAGGGGATTCATTTTTAAGCCATGTTTTCTCATTCTTTCGAATGATTGGCTCAAATGATGCAAATGGGTTTCTGCAGCTATGGATTTGATGACTATATCATCAATATACACCTGCATAAATGTCTCAATAAAATCATGGAAAATTGAATTCATTGCTCTTTGGTAAGTTGCCCCAGCATTTTTTAAACCAAAAGGCATCACTACCCATTCGTAGGTGCCTAAGGCTCCTGGGCAACGAAATGTTGTCTTAGCAACATCTTCTTCAGCAATAAAAATCTGATTATACCCAGAGTATCCATCTAGCATACTTAGGTATTCGAATCCTGCGAGTCTATTAACATTTACGCCACGGGCATGGAATACTCATCTTTAGGGGTAGATATTTAAATCCCTAAAATCTATGCAAATTCTCGAGAGCCATTTTCTTAATAACGGTACTATATTTGCTAACCATTCGATGTACCATGTGGTTCGATGAATTTGCAACAACCTTCGACCTCGACTTTAATCTTTGTGAAGCTGCGAATCTTCTAGGAGTTTGTTTGATGGGCTTCTTGCCATCCTTAATTGGAAGTCATGCTCCACTAACTCGTCTTCGGACGGGCATTTCATCATAGTCCCATGCGAAGCAATCTTTGTTTCTCTTGAGAACTTCGATCACCTCCTGCTTGAAGCTTGGGTTAAGTTTTGCGCTTATGTAAGTTATTCTTTTTGTATTGTCATCC
The DNA here is from genome assembly GCA_021764765.1 of Vicia sativa. Taxonomy (NCBI): domain Eukaryota; kingdom Viridiplantae; phylum Streptophyta; class Magnoliopsida; order Fabales; family Fabaceae; genus Vicia; species Vicia sativa. The sequence goes on along the minus strand of CM038794.1, from coordinate 88,541,893 downwards.
CCCAGATTCACCTCTTCGAGTGGATCCTGTGCTAACATTTTAGCACCTGAGTTTGTGGGGTCCTTCTCGAAGCCTAAGGATTCCTTATCATAGATGGCATCTAGCCTTTGATCTATTTCGTGTTCTTCAAAGGGTGAGTCTTTCGAGCCATTCCCCTCTATTTCGTTTACTTCAGCTATATTATCTATTTCAGCCTCTGAGGCCGCTTTCCATTCGTTCTCAGCCATATAGGCCGAAAACCTTTCGAAGAAGGAGGACTCAATCATGAGCAAGGTTGTCGAACTCCCAGCCTGCTGGCCGTCTTTGCGTAGTGCCTTCGACTTCTTCGTCTCCTTTAACTATCTTCCTATCCCAATACATGCCATCATGGAGAAGGGTCATATAATAGTGTGCGTTCCTGGTTTCGTTTATTTCGTCACTTGGGGTACAAGGGGCTATTTTTGCTAGATATTTGTCATAATTTCTCTTATTGACTAAGTTAAGTGTTGTCATAAAATAACTCTGATCCGCTTCGATATTCTCCACAATACCATCTTCTCTCCATAGAACTAACCTTTGATGCATTGACGAAGGGACTGCTCCAACGCCATGGATCCACTCTCTTCCCAACAACAAGTTGTAATTGGCCTTGGATTCGATCACCATGAACATGGTGGGTCTGCAACTTGATCCCACTGTCAACTCTACTTGAACTACCCCCAAAGTCTGGCCTACTTTTCCTTCATAATTGGATAGGACCATGTTGTGTGGTTTGATGTCACCATCTTGTATTCCTAACTTCTTCAGCATGAAGTGGGGCATTAAATTGACTGCAGCGCCTCCATCCACCAAGACTTTATTTACGCCATGGGCACCTGCCTTTGCTCGAATGAACAATGGCTTCAGATGATTCTTCATGGCTGGCTCTGGGTGTTCGAAGAATGCATTCTGCTCTTTGACCGCGCCGTTATCCATCACGTAGTAGCATACTAGTCTGTGCTTCATCAAATCTATGGTATCATCCTCCTCATGCTCTTCGATTTCGGTTTCTTGTCCAAACTCACAAGGTAGTACAGATACCACGTTGCAATTAATGTTGAGTGAAGACTCCCCCTCTAATTCGAAGTTGTCTGTTAGCATATCCTCGTCTTCTTCTGAACTTGGTGTGTACTCCTTCGATTCATCTTGTTGTGTTTCAGAGAAGAGTCTCCTGCTAACTGGGGGTTTATCCTCAGGTTGATTCTTTGGTGTTGGTTTGTTTGTACTTGATACTTCTTTGTTGTTGATCGAAGTTGCTCCTTTATCTGCCATAGCTTCCCTTTCAGCCTTTCGAGTTCTCTGTTGCCTGCGCCATTGTGATCTTGACATGGGGTTTTTGCCTTTGTAATTTTCTAACCTCAATTCTTCCCTCTTTGCAGTGTTGAATTGCCTTCTATATATCATGGCATGACGTGCATTTCGTTCATTGCTTCTCCATTTATCCTTCCCCTTGTTAGCTCTGACTTGCAGCCACTTGTCTGTTGGTACTTCAGTAGGGATTTTGAACGTCACCCTTCGAGCACCTTTAGGATAGGGGCTGTTAGGCTTTCGTTGAGTGTAGTTACCCTCGAAATGTTGGCTCATCTGACCAGTTTCTTTGTGGTTCCAACATGGGGCGAAAGGAATGGTTTTGAAAGCTCCAGCCACGTTCTGATCATACGCTGCAGAACACCTTGGGCATATCAGGCACTTGGTTACCCCTTTGTGACAACGCACTAAAAACTCCAATAAACTTTCTCCCGCTTTAGGGTAACACCTGAATAACTGGTTATCCTGGCGCCAGTTGCTGCCAGTTCGTGCCCTTTGTTTCCTCTCGAAGTTTGTAGCAATTCTCTGGTTGCAGATGATGCTGCATCTGGGACATAGTATCATTTCTGCATTTCCTTTGTGGCACAGCATGAGGTAATCTTTAAGACTGGTATCCACAGCATAACTATCCTCCATTTTGTATTTCTCTTTTTCTAAATATCTTTCCATCTCCTCCATCTCAGAACGAGGTCTCTCCATATCTACCATGTTAACATCTACATCCTTCCCCTTTATGTCATCATCTCCCCATCCTGTAGGTTTGAAATCTTCGATTGGGATTTTCGAACTTTTTGGAGCAGAGTATTTCACCAGGTAGTCGAACTTTCCACTGGGCTCCCCTAAGGTATCCCAGATTTCTTTATGAGGAATGTTAACATCTACATCCTCCCCCTTTATGTCATCATCTCCCCATCCTGTAGGTTTGACATCTTCGATTGGGATTTTCGAACTTTCTGGAGCAAAGTATTTCACCAGGTAGTCGAACTTTCCACTAGGCTCCCCTAAGGTATCCCAGATTTCTTTCTGAGGGAGAGCTTATGTCTGGACTTTCTCCAATTTCACCTCGGGCCTTGATGCTGTGTCAATTCTTGCTTTCGATTCTCCTGGCCTTCAGTAGCCTGGATTTCTTTCGAAACAGCCAAAGATACCACTTCAGTCGAAGCCTCCTGTTTCTTATGGACGTCCTCAGTAACCTCCTTTTTGACTTCGACTAACACACAATTTTTATTCTCAGTGCTTTTTTCTCCTAATGGAGTGTCATCTTGATCTGCTTCCACCATATTGATTTCTCCAATGTATGCAGGCTCGGAGTAATTGGTGTCTGCAACATCCAAAGGGTCTTCATCTACTTTCATTTTTGGTTTGTCGACAAATTTCAATCGCCATCCTTAATTGCATTTTGAATCGGATCCCTGAAAAGAAAACACTGTGAGGTTTTGTGGCCTAGGAAACTATGATACTTACAAAATCCTCTTTTCTTTCTTTAATCTAAAAGAGGTATTTTGACATTCGATGGCACAATTAGTTGGCCATCTTTGACAAGTAAATCGAAAATCTCGTCACACTTTGTTACATCGAAGGTATACACCTTCTTTGGGAATTTGTCACTTTTTTCATTTTCAACAATTTCTTTCCCTTTTGTGGGAACTAATAGTTTACAAGAGTAAGGCGAACTGTTTAACTCAATGAGATCAATTTCGACCTCTTGGAATTCAGGATAGTCTTCAACTTCCTCAGTTTCGACATAGGAAATTCTTTCTTTCTTATTACTTTTAAAAGCCCTGGCCTTTTCGGCCTTTAGTCTTTCGACTTTTCAAACCCTATCTGCTAATTGAGCCATGTCCCTCAAGTATTGTGTGTCTAATTTCTTTCGAATAAAATAGTCCAGGCCACCAGCGGCCATTTCGACCAACCCATGTTCAGGGACTACTGTGAAGCATCTAGATTTCAAGAGTCTGAACCTATTCAGGTAATCATCTATTGGTTCAGTAAATTTCCTCTTAACACTGGCTAGTTCCTTCAGACTTATTTTAGATTGTCCCATGTAGAACTGTTCATGGAATAATCTCTCTAAGAGGGTCCAAGTATCTATGGATCCAGGAGGCAATGTGGTGAACCATGTAAAAGCATTCTTAGTCAGGGAACTTGGGAAGTATTTAATCCTAAGGTTCTCATTATTTGCTATGTCTCCTGCTTCGGTCAGATACCTGGCTATGTGTTCGACTCTTGATTCATTGGTATCTCCAGCAAACTTTGTAAACTTAGGGATCTTATATCCCCTTGGTAAATCAGTGTGCATCCACAACCTTCAGAGACACAGTCTCGTTATCACTTCGAAGTTTCTTTTAACTATATCTTCACAACTATCACTCGAAGCTCCGAGCTTTGACATCTTTATTCGAAGAACCATTTCTTCCATTCCGAACTGTGACATTTACTTTATTCCAACGAAACATCCATATTGCTTTATTTCGAACTGTATCATCAAAATCTTCAACCAACACCTAGCGCGGGTGATTCTTTGTATTGGAAGCCCAATAGGAGGCTGTTAAGATATTTCCAGGTCTCTTTCTTGTTTGATGCTCAAGAGAAGGCTAAACTCAACGAGGGAGTTCTTTTGAACGAAGCCCAAGAGGAGGCTAACTCAGCAAGGGAGTGTTGTCTTATATGAAGCCTAAGAGGAGGCTACACTCAGTAAATGAGTTTTCTTATATGATGCCTAAGAGGAGGCTAACTCAGTAAACGAGTTTTCTTATAGGAAGACTAAGATGAGGCTAAAGGGAACCTAGTTGTTAGGCTAGTTGTTATGTTATAACTGAACAGTTATATGAACAAGTGTGTGATATGTATTCATAGGAGTTTATAAAGGAAATATAAACAAGTGTATAAAACGAGCGTTTAAAGCAAGTGTAACTAGAATGTATACAAGGTTTTGGGACTTACACCTTAAGGGAGGCCCATTGGTTTTAAGAGCAATTTGACCGGGAATAATGCTTCTCTTAGTACCAATGGAATCGGTGTATAAACAAGCCGATGAAAACAAACGAACGCAGTTTGTCTATGCTTGAATATTTACAATGATGATTGAATGTGTACAAGGAAATGAATATGTACACGAAGGGGTGATTATGTACAAGGAAATGAATATGTACTTAGGAGGGTTGGGACTTACACCGTGAGGGAGGCCCATTGGTTTTAAGAGCAATTTCACCGGGAATAATGCTTCTCTTAATACCAATGGAATCGGTGTATAAACAAGCGGATGAAAACAAAAGAACGAAGTTTGTCTATGCTTGAATATTTACAATGATGATTGAATGTGTACAAGGAAATGAATATGTACACGAAGGGGTGATTATGTACAAGGAAATGAATATGTACATAGGAGGGTTGGGACTTACACCGTGAGGGAGGCCCATGATCAATTAAGAAATTCAAGAAGAAACCTGGTTTGGTTTATCTTTTAATTTAATTGATCATGGAAAAAAGGTGTGTAAGTTTCTTAAAATGTTTTTTTTGAAAAGGTTTTGAAAATGATTTTGAAAAGTGAAGGATATTCACAAGAATTTTTGAAAAAGATTTAAGTTTGAAAGTTGGAAAGAAAATATTTTTGAAAAAGTATTAAAAATACTTAAAATGCTCCATTTTAACTTAATAAAAATATAATCAAAAAGAAAATATTTTTGGATTTTTTTTGACAAAATCATAAAATAGGCATATTCAATGACAAGTGTACAAAAAATCATCTCAAAATGAGAAGTTTTGAATAGTTTTTGAAAATGTTTAAGTTTCCTAGAAACATGAGAAATTAGTGATAAAAAAGAGTTTTTGGTCCTAAGGAGGTTTGAACCTTGGACATTTGGCTTAGAAGTGAAGAGTTTTTCCACTGAGCCATGTGTTTGACTTGTCGTTTAATTACCTTGCTTAGAAGGAGTTTTGAAAAAAAAGAAGTTTTGAAAAATGTTCAGAAGTTGTGCTTCTGAAGGGTTCAGAAGTTGGCTACTTCTGGAAGGATCAGAAGCTAGCTTGCTTCTGGATGAGTTAGAAGCATGGCTTGCTTCTGGAGCGCTTTGGCTTGCGGCTTCTGGGGCGTGAGATCAGAAGCTAGCTTGCTTCTGGATGAGTCAGAAGCATGGCTTTCTTCTGGAGCGCTTTGGCTTGCATCTTCTGGGGCGTGAGAAGGAGCGTATGGTGCTTCTGGCTGCTTCTGGAGCGTGTGAGAAGCACGTTGCTTCTGGGGATAGAAGCATTAGAAATGCTTCTTGAGTTGTTAGAAGCTTGAGGCTTCTAGAGATGGAAGTACTAGAAGTACTTCTGAAGAGAGTGGAAATGGAAAGCTTCTAGGAGTAGAAGCTTGAATACTGGAGGTGAGCCTCGAAGGACTCTGAAACAAGAGCTTGTTTTGCCTTTTATTAAAAAAAGGTTCCAGGGGGATTCGAACCCTTGACCTTGAGGCGAAGGAAAGTTTTAAGGCGTGCTGGCTTTACCACTGGGGTGGCTATACATCCGTTGTTTTAACTTAAACTTCAAATATATATTGTAAACCCAACTTTTAAAATTTGAATTTCCACTTCATCTTCTTCGTGGAAACAGGGGCGAGCAACATCCATGGCTCAGATTCGAATTTCTTCGTTTCTTCATCAATTTTGAAAGTTCAAAATACAATTTTGTCTGGAATTTTATCACGATTCTAACCATGTATCTTGTTAAAATTAATAATCAAAGATGAACGTGAATTTTGATAATCCCAATTTAAACCCTAACTGAAAAAATGATTAATTCTTTGAACTCAGTTAATTTTAGTTTAAATTAAGGATCCAGATAGCTTTAGTGATAGGATATCTACATTTTCCTTTTCAAATTTGAAGCTAAAGATGCATGTATGGAGGTATCAAAGTTTTGAAAACTCACCTCTTGGTATGAAATACCAGATCGAGTATGGCAGCTTCCAGGTTAAAAGTAATGATTGATTAAGCTTCCCTGAACCTCACTGAATGTGTTCCTACTCTTAGATTGTTTTGAAAGTGGCTGGAACTCTCTGACCAAGTCAAGTTGCAGGTTGCTAGTTTGAAAATGGAAGATGATGATGGAGTTGTTCCAGAACTTGTTTAAGTGTTTGGACAGTCTCTATATGTTGTATAGGATGTGTCTGAAGTGAGAAATCAAGACAAGTACGAGTGGTTTTCAAGTTTGGAAGTTTTGGCTCAAAACTTGCACAAATGGAGTTTATGTAGAAAAATGTCTGTTAGCTTGTTTTCTGATGGTTTTAGGTTTTAAACAACTTCTAAATGATGTTTAGAACATGTTAGAAGCTCAAGTTTGCTCAGAATTTGCAAAGCTTGAAGATTGCAAAATTTCCCTCTTTGAACATTGAAACTTGGAATTTAAGAAAGAAAGAAGGAAATCTTGGATTATGATAGCTTTGGTGTAGTTTGAAATGAAGAAATGACCTCTATTTATAGGCCAAAAATTCTGAATGACAAGGCAAGGTTATCATTGAGAGAGCTTGCAACTTGGCTTAAGTGGTAAGAAGGAATCTTTTGCATTTAATGCAAAATAGTTACTTTCTAACCATGGTTAAAATCTCTCCTTGATCCAATCCTATCTCAATCATTCCTAACTGATATTTATCAGTTATAATCTATCTAAAACTGATGACAAGGCTTCTAGAAAGAAGTTGCAAAAAAATGACTTATAATTTTGATGCATGATCTTGGAATTCCATGGTTTTGGAGCTCTATGTTTCAAAATCAAAAGCCTAGCTAGAAAAAGTGTTCTTGCAAGTTCTTGGACATTTTGGAAAGCTTGTAACAAGACCTACAACTTTCATGGTTTGAGTTTTTCCTGAATAACAATGGATCTAGGTGAAAAATGGCCATGAAAGTGAGGAAAAACCATGTTTCTTAACAAATCTTGACTTTTTGTTGACTTTTTCATATTTCTTGATTTTTTATGATCATGATGGATTATTTGAAATGTTTTTATGATTGAAAAAGTTTAGTCTTGAAAAAGTTGACCAAAAGTCAAAGTTTGACTTTTTTGAGTAGATGAATTTTCATCAGATGGTTCAGAATTTGTCTGATGAAGAAACATGGATTTTGCTATGTTTTGAACCATGAAATAAGGTCAAAATGTTGCATTGAATATATTAAGATCAATATTCAAGCAAATAGGTCATCCATTGAGCAGAAAGTCAATGATTCACTATCTTCGATCAAAACCCTAATTGGTCGATTCAAGGTAGATCATGAGAAAAAGTTGAGAATTTGAAGATCAAATGTTGATGATTGATTAAGATAGATCATTTTAGGTGAGTGGAAACTTAAACCCTAATTGATTATATCTTGAACAGATGAAATTTTGAAGAAACCCTAACTTTGACTTTTAGAAGCCACACACGATCTATTCTGTTCTAAAACTGTTAGTGATGCATTAATGCAAATGTATGGTGGTATCATAGGTCAAAAATTGGGGTATGACAGATGCCCCTATTTAAGTTTCTTTAACCTGAGATATGAATATGAAGATCTTCGTCTCGATAGGTGTAAAGAGACTTAAATATCAGAATACGCAGATTTTGGACCTAAGATACCAAAAATTGCGAATGATGCAAAATGATTGCAGAAAGTTCACCCAGGAGGTATCAAAAAATGATATGCTGGGGGAAGATTATGAGGATGACTCAATCTGTCTAAGAAAGGAGAATCCTGTTTGTTGGGAAACAAGCATATGTTTCACTGGGAAAATATATTCACAATGTAAGTGAATATCTGTTTCACTTTGGGAAACGAGGAGATTACCTTCTGTCAGCCTTGTGACAATGTTTAAGGTAAGTGAAGATGATATTACCAATTATTTGCCTTCTGATAATTTATGGTAATGAGCTCTGAAGATATTACCAATTACCAACAAAGTGATAATTATAACAAGGTAATTCTTGAGAAATTTACTGAGTATTCAGCCTTGTCAATAACACACAATGATGGAAACAGATCTCAAATGAGTTTCTATTTTCACAGCTACAATTTTTCCAGGGATCTCTCTCTTGAGAAGATGCAGGCATTTTGATTGAAAAGACACAGGTTTTCCTTTAGACAGAAAGACAACTGCGGGTATTTCTTGAACTTTCATAATTGGACTTTCTAAGAAGAACAATCGTTTTATGATAAGTTGCAAGATGAAAAGAAAATAAGTGGCTCGGATGACGAGCCTATTGCTTATTGTTTGTAGGTATATTTTTTTGTGAAATCTAAACCTGAGTTGGTCAGAGACAACGTTCTATCCAGGAATGAACTGGAAAGAAACGGTCAATCAAGACTTTGTTCCCAATGAGGAATGATCTCAGTTGGGGGACAGGGAGAAAAAAAGATGTATTTTTCTGCTTGGGGATAATCTACTGGAGAGATGATACACCCACACTTATTTTTGGGAATAAACGCAACCTAAACAAGTGATGTTGAAGCAAACATTGAGAAATACAGGAATGCATTAATGATGCTATTCTGTATAAATGATGAATGTCATGAATCTCATATGCATGCTGACGATACTTGACAAGACAACAAAAAGTATTTGGGAAAAGGACTACGTCATAGTTCAATCAAATACTCAGCAAAATCTGCAGCAAAGGTTTAGACGTTGTTGATGATGAATCAGAGTTCCATGCTTTAAACTTTTCTGAAAAAAGGCATTTTAATGGAAACCTTGTTGGGGATTCTTTTTCAGATAAGAATACCGTCCTTTGATGATCTCTTTCGAGGAGAAGAAGACTTCTTAGCAGTTGTTTTATCTTTCAGAGGTTGAAACACTCATGGAGAAAACTATTGAAGTTCTTCCTGTGTTCATCGTTCAATGGAAAATTTCGCTTTTATTTCAAAAATTTTGAAGTAAAACTTCATTTAAAACTTTTTTTTTTTAGTTTCAAAAGTGATTTTCACAAGAAAAAGCGTTATTTTCCAAAATAGAATAAAGTGGAAATTGCAAACAAATGGGCACAAGGCTCAAATTTTATTGATAGAATGGTAATTAGCCAAAGGCGTGATTCCATGGATTATTTTACAAAAGTTGGAAATGATAATTTATTGGGAAAAGGCTACATTGAAAGCAATAACCACTATTATCCCTAACAACTTTGAATTCCAACTGTGCTTGTTGCTTTAGAAGATTTTGATTGAAGATCCGTTGTTGGAAGATTCTTCAGATTGACGAAGTATGGACTGATGCAGTTACTTTGTCATTTTGATCCTTAATTTTTTCCTAGATTGCCCTTTCAGGTTTTCAATCTATCAGGATACATTTCTGTTTATTGTCTCTAATTTTTGCCAGGACCGCCTTTTTAGGTTTTCAGTCCACCGAGACGCTCTTTTTTGACTAAGCCGCCCTTTTTGGGTTTTCGACTTACCGAGCTATTCTTTTGTCATTTTTAGACAAAGTATTTGTTGACTGCATCAACATTCATAGGATGCGGGAGATCATCACCGTCCATGGTTGTGAGAGTCATAGCACCGCCAGAAAAGCTTCTTTTGACAATGTATAGGCCTTCGTAATTAGGAGTCCATTTGCCCCTAGAATCTGGTTGAAAAGACAAAATCTTTTTAAGCACGAGGTCGCCTTCTTGGAATTCACGAGGTCGAACCTTTTTGTCGAAGTCTTTCTTCATCCTTCTTTGATATAATTGTCCATGACATAGAGCGGTCAGGCGCTTTTCTTCAATTAAGTTCAGCTGGCCGTGTCTGCTTTGACAATATTCGTCCTCAGATAACTTAGCTTCCATGAGAACTCTCATCGACGGAATTTCAACTTCTACGGGGAACACCGCTTCCATGCCGTATACTAGAGAAAAAGGAGTTTCCCCCTGTTGAAGTACGTACTGAAGTACGATACCCATGTAGAGCAAATGGCAGCATTTTGTGCCAGTCTTTGTAGGTGATGACCATCTTCTGGACGATCTTTTTGATGTTCTTGTTAGCAGCTTCAACGGCGCCGTTCATCTTTGGTCGGTAAGGAGATGAGTTATGATGCTCGCTCTTGAATTCCTCACACAGTTCTTTCATCATTTTGTTGTTCAAGTTTGATCCATTGTTTGTAATGATCTTACTTGGAACTCCATATCCACAAATGAGGTTGTTCTTGATGAACCTCACAACCACTTGTTTTGTAACGTTGGCGTAAGATGCTGCTTCGACCCATTTGGTGAAGTAATTGATAGCGACTAAAATGAAGCGATGTCCGTTTGACGCTTTTGGTTCGATCATCCCAATCATGTCGATGCCCCACATGGAGAAAGGCCACGGAGAGGAGAGAACATTGAGTAGAGTCGGTGGCACATGGATCTTATCTGGGTAGATCTGGCACTTGTGACATCTCTTGACGTGTTTATAGCAATCAGATTCCATTGTTATCCAATAGTATCCTGCTCTCAAGATTTTTCTGGACATTGCATTCCCATTTGAATGTGTTCCAAAGGACCCTTCATGAACTTCGTGAATTATTATGTGTGCTTCGTGTCTATCCACGCATCTGAGCAGGACCATGTGTCATACCCCAAAATTTGCCCTCCATCTTCTCAAGGTATTCCATACATCCATGCTCAAGGATTCTTCAAGGGTTGATTAGACAAACCCTCTCCTAGACAATCAACCCAAGCTAGGGTTTGGTATTTCTCAGATCAAGATGGACTTCCAACATCTCCAATGGTCTTCATGCCTCCTCGTATGCTTCAAACATTCTCCATGTCAAGTTTCAAGCCTCACAAGTCAAGTTTCCTCAGACAATTGCTCAGATGGTTGAAAATCAATTGTATTGGACAAAAAGTCGACTGTGGTCAACATATAGTCAAACTTCATAATTTTTTGTCAACATCCTTATTTTGAAGTTACATTCATCATTTGATCAAGGGTTGATCATGATTCATCAGGAAAACTTGCCCAAAAGTCAAACTTTCTAAATTAGGGTTTCTTAGTGAAAAGTCAACCAAACTTTGACTGAGCATAACTTTTTCATACTTTCTCAGAAATTTTTCCACCACCTGTTGTTTTGAAGGAAATTCAATTCTCTACAACTTCTGGTCTCACAAGAATTTTCAAAAAATGCTTCATTTGGAAGGTATGGATCAAAACATTACAGGTCCTTTTCAAAGTCAACAAAAAGTCAACATTTTGTTTTGAAGATATATTGAGCATGGAAACTCCAATTGAGATGAAACCAAAGAGGTTGGTTAAAGCACTCTTAGAGCTTTCCAAAAAGTCCAAGAACACTAAAAAATATGGAAAATTGAGCAAGATACACTATTCAGAAGTTGGGCAATTTTGGACAATTGCACAAAAGGAGATATTGGCCAAAATGCAAAGTTTTCCAAATGGGCCTATAATCTTTAGATCCAAACTTGTTCATGACATTATTTGTGACCCATAAATGCTTGGCCATGGCAATTTTACTTTTTATTAATTTATTTTTGAATTTTAAACCATTTAATTCAAAATTAAATTATATAAAATATGAAAATAAGATATTTTTTCAAGAGGATTGGATTTTGATCAAACTTGAGGTCCAAGATAGCCCATAACAATTGCCAAATTCGTGCTAGCCTCTTACATGGAAGGAAAATCAAATTTTTTCCAAAATTTGATTTTATTTGAAAAGAAATAAATGCACATTCAAGATCAAATATTTTTTCACTCTCTTTGCCATCCCAAATCACTCTATAAATAGCCAGCATTACACACAGCAAGGGACACGAAACCCTAGCCCTTACAACAACCAAAACTTTGCCAAAATTTTTCAAGGATTGTGGAAAATCAAATTTTGGTTTTCAGCAAGTTTCAAGGCAAACAATCCATTCAAACGTGTTCTAGAGGTTCCCAGGAGTCAGAATCAAATCTTACTCGAAGCCATCCATCCAGAATCGCGTTATCCAACTCTCACCGGTTTGAATTTTTCTCAAAATCGATTTCATAAATTCATGCATTGTTAATGTTTTCTTTGTGTTTATTTGAACTCAGGATGCATATTAGATCATGTTTGAACCTTTACATGCAAGCTTGAACGTCTAGAAACCATATTGCCATTGTTAGGGTTCGAAGAACTGTTTGCATCGAACTGATCGCTACAGGCGTTTTCAGAGAAAACCAATACCGCCATTGGACTCAAAAGGGTCGATTTAGGGGGATAGGGTGTTCTTTTTCTGTTTATTCATCGTATTTTGCAGGTTTGAGAAATTGAATGGCCGGAGAAGACGACCGGAGCTAGGGCTCCGGCGTCGCTGACTCGGTTGACCGGCGAGCTGCAAGCGTGGCACGATCGCGCTCTCTGATTCGCTCATTCCATCCACCCGGGGTCCACTAGCTGACTATGTCTTGACTTCACCAGGCAGCGACGCGTGTTGCTCATGATCATATGTTTCCAGTCCATGACATCAAATGCAATGTGGCGTAGTGGTAGTGGCAAGCAGACTTAAGGTTTCACTCCATGGTCATGAGTTCGAGCCAGCCTGAGACCGGTTTTGTATCTTTTTTTTCACAAACTCAATTATTTTCATATTTTTCTATTTTTCTTTTTCTTTAATATTTTGCATTCATTTTAATTAATTTCAACAATTTTTATCATGCATTAAAAAATACCAAAAAATATTTTTCTTCTTGCATTATTTTCAGAAAATGTTTATTTAATTTTCTAAAATTAAAAAATATTATTTTGCATGCATATTTAATTTATTTGCTAATTTATCATTTAAATCACATTTAATTGTTTTTTAATTATTAAATTACCTCCAAAAAATCCGAAAAAATTATTTCAGCATATTAATGTTATTTCCAGCATGAAATATTTTTCTCATTTAAAAATTATCATATTTGCTAACATTTTTCTCTTGTTCAATTTCCTCGTATTTTCCGATTTCTCATCTTTTCACAGGTAATCCCGTTTCGGACGATTTTTTTACCGTTTTCTTTTTCCAATAATGTAATTGCTTATGGGATGTAATAGCTTAATTAGGGCTTTTTATTTTCCGCATTTTTAAATTATGTATCTGCCCCAAAGCGATGTAATAGCGTAGGATTTATCTTTCCGCACTTTATATTTCCGCAATTTACTTTCCGCATCTTATCAACTGTTAGTAATTAGGCGTGTATGGCAAGACTAAAATCAACATAGCTCACTCATAATTTTCAAGATAACATATCTGAATCAACACACTCTTTTCACACATGCACCCCTTAGGGTAATTCTCTCTCGTTGCCTTTACGAATACACATGGTCATGTCCCTCGAACGTAGAGGTATTCTATCACCGTTGCCTTCAAAACAAATCATCATAGTCTCTTCGATACAAAGATCATAGACCCACGATGTCACCTACGAATACATGATCTTGACCCTCGATTGTCGCCTACGAAAAATGATGATAGTCCCTCCGAATGTGCTAGGATACTTCCTACAAGTTGCTTTCTATGACCATCCGATGTCCCTTCGAATGTCCCGCTTACATCCAACGAATAGGGTTACCTACCAACTAATGGTATGGATAGCGCTATTCTAAAGGAACGTAAAATAACACAAAAACGACCAATTCTGAGTAGGTAATAAGACTTTTAGTTGCTTGCTCTATCAAAATACTTTTCACACCACACACTTTTTTTTTCAAAGTTCAAACTCTTTTCAAAACGAAACATTTCCGAACACTTTGTATACATTCCTACATGAATCATTACAAAGTCAAAGCGAAATGCCTTTTCAAAACATTTTTTTGTCAAACACACAGAAAGCAATTTTAAAGTGATCTAAAAGCAACTAAGAGCTTGTAGATAACTACGGATGGAAAGGGGTGCTAATACCTTCCCTTTTCATAACCTTACTCAGAATCTAACGAAGGTCTTTTTCTGTACTTTTACCTTCCCTTTATTGGATAAAAGAAAAGTCGGTGGCGACTCTTGCTATCCGCACATTTGCGATACAAAATCCTACAAAGTCAGTTCACCGTGTTACAGAACTGGCGACTCTGCTGGGGATTATCCCTAAAAAGAGAGAATGCCTTAAGGATTTCTAAATCACCTTTATTGCTTTTTGTTTGACTTGCTTGCTTTATCTTTAAGGGTTGCTTGGGTATTATATTTTTGGGGGATCCTACACCCGGATCCGGGTTTCCTTTTAGGTAAGTAGCAATAAATCGTCGCGACCATTAGACGTATATCGAAACGGTCAACATGATGGCTACGTTAGTGTGACACTTTGGATGTCTGATACTCTTCATTCCCAAGTTGAGGATAGTATTTGGCTTCTGCGTGGTGTCATCAAGCACTAACTAAACTTTTAGAACCTTAATTGACCCATCTTGGCCATTAGAAGGTAGTGAGATGGCCGACTTTGGTGCAAACTAAGGTTGGTTGATACTTGATGCTACGCTCATTGAGATCCGACTTCTGGGATATTTTCGGTCGACCACTTGGTAGTCGTATTGAAATAAACGCCTACGAGAAAGATCGATGATGTGAGATTCCTAGAACCCGGTTACTATTATAGAACAGGATGAACCAACTCAAACTTTTGGTGGGGTAATCACCTATACCTCATGCAAGCCTTAAACCTAGGCTCATTGTGTGAATTGTTTGTGTGTGCTAAACATGACATCATGACATCATTTGCATTGCATATCATTTCTAACCATTTCAAGGACCTAGGGATTTATCTTTGCTCTGTGGGGAATTAAGACTATCCAAATCAACTTCATGGGTATACCTTCTCAAAAATTGGTTTGAAATTCGGACCATGCTCGGTTCATCAAAGACATGGTTATCTTGACTTGGTTACCTCCGGTTTTGAAGAAGATATGATGCATGTCCTATTCCAGTTCTTCGATCCGAAACACCATTGCTTTACATTCCCAGATTATCAGTTAGTTCCTACTTTGGAAGAGTTCTCTAAGCTTCTTGTGGTACCTATTCTTGACCAAATGCCATTCACCGGTTTGGAAAAGGTCCCTAAGTACGAAGACATTACATCAGCCTTACATCTTAAGCGCTCAGACGTTGAAGCCAATTGGGAAACTAGAAGTGGAGTTAAGGGTTTACTTTCCAAGTTCTTAATTAAGAAAGCCCGATAATTCCTCAAAGTTATGAGTTTCCATCTTCGAAGACATTGTGGCCTTGCTAATCTATGGTTTGGTTCTATTCCTAACTCGGATCAATTCATAGATGTCAACGCCATCAAGTTGTTTCTTACCCGTAATCCGGCCTACTTTACTTGGAGACATCCTACATCTCTCCACACTCATTACTAAGAGACAAGGAACTCTCATGTGTTGCATCCCGTTACTTTCGAGGTGGTTTATTTCGCACCTTCCTCCATCAGTTTTGAAGAATGAACAAAGGTTGAAGTGGTCTCAAAGGTTAATGTCACTCTCTCATTCAGATATCCGTTGGAGTCTTTTCTCTCAAAAGGACTTCACATTCATTGATTGTGGAGAATTCCTAATGTACCACTACTTGGTATAAGGGGAGGTATCACTTACAACCCTTCTCTAGCTCTACGTCAGTTTGGTTTTGCTCGAAGAGATGGACCACATGATATGCTTCTCCAAGATGTTGTGTTCGACTACAACCACGATCTCCAGAATTACCGATGAAGGTTCATACACGCTTGGGGCATGGAAGAACGATACCAAGACTTTGGGGCACGAACTCCATTCCTTGGGAACCTTACCTCAAATGGGTGAGAGCTCGAGCTCAAAACCTCATGATGCCATTCTGTTCTACCGTAATTATGGAACTGTTGCTATAGGTGACATACCTATACCGTTCTCCATCCGACATGCCTACTGATTTTGAAGACTTGAAGAGATCTGGATTCAACTTAGAAGAAGGGATACCTTTGAAGCTCGATGCTCATGGCGAGAAGAAAGTGCTAGAGTTGACAAAGCTACTTCACGAGGAGCGGAACATCAACGCCTACCTCGGCACCAACATGAAGCGCCCATGGCAGACTTAGAGCTTTAGGATTTATATGTTATTTTGAACTATCTTTTGTACTTAAAAAGAATAATAAAAAGAGAACTAATAAATGTTTGTTCATTGCTTGTTTAACAAATTTAAATCTCTAAGGTCCTTGAAAACATTGCATTGTATTCGCATAAACATTGCATATCATAGCATAACATTGCATCACAGGTACATTGAAGATTGGTTTTCTCATTCTCTCGCTATTTATTTTAGCAGAAATGGCTCTCGCATCTGTCAAAGATCTCGGGCTCGAATGCTCGGTTCAACAGATGTTCACCAGTTTGGTCCAAGGCCAAGAAGATCTGAAGAAGCTCATCAACAGAAAGAAGAAGGTTGTTGGTCTTCTCAACATGGGCAGACGCTACAAAGGTGGTCCTAAGAGGGTCAGTCGGATAGAGCTCTCTGAAGGAAGTGTCAAGAACGAGGGGAGTGTTGAGGGTAATGAAGATGACCAGCGTGAGCCTAAGAAGGAGGGAGAAGATCGCTTTGACCATAGCCAGTACTCTGATGAAGATGACAAGTACAAACAACTTGAAGACCGTCTGAATGCTGTGGAAAACCTGAAGATGTCCGGGCTGAATTTTGATGATCTGAGCCTTGTTCCTGGTGTGGTGATTCCTCCTAAGTTCAAAGTTCCAACTTTTGCCAAGTATGATGGCATTTCTTGTCCGAAGCTGCATTTGAAGTCCTATGTTCAGAAGATCAACCCCCACACTGATGACAGAAAGTTGTGGATGCATTATTTTCAGGAGAGTTTGTCCGGAACTCAATTGGAATGGTATTATCAGCTAGAGAATGACCCTATCCGTACCTGGAGTAACTTAGCAGATGCTTTCTACAAGCCATATGAGTACAATGCTGAATTGACACCCACTCGCATGCAACTACAGAGCATGTCTATGGGTCGTGATGAGAAGTTTAAGGAGTATGCTCAGAAATGGAGAAATCTGGCAGGCAGAGTTCAGCAACCCTTGTCCAATAGGGAATTGGTTGATATGTTTATGGGAACACTGACGGACAGGCCCGTTCTTCAATCATTTGATTGGAAACTCTTCAACCGGATTCACCGAGTTGATATTGACGGAGGCGTATTGCCGGTATCAAAAGTGGAAAGATTCGGATAGAGTCATCTTCAAATCTTTGCGAAGAGATCTTTTGGTGGCAAGAAAGAAACTAATCTGTGTATGGTCGAAAAGTCGAGCCAAGACCGACCGCGCTCAATCGTAGGGCGGTTGTGATCTCGATCCTACATCAGACAACCTCGGTGAGACAGCGTAGCAGCAGCGCCTCGAAGGCAGTTCGAAGATCAACATGCCTTTGTCGCAAGCCTTGCAACACATGTTGAAAGCGGTGATCACCTTGAGGATCCTCCTCAAAACATCAACACTTCCTCTCCGAGATACAATCCTAATGCTAAGTGTGCTTACCATTCCAATAGCCTAGGACATAGTACTGATGATTGTTGGGCTCTGAAGAACAAGATTCATGATATGATTGAAGCTAAGCAGATTGAGTTTGACCCTCCTGTTGAGACTCTGAATGTGATCAACGCACCTATGCCTAACCATGACAAGAGTTCCAATGTTGTTGGCGATGATACTTATGTTTTCAACATAGATGACTTGACCATTCCTCTGATGGTATTAAGAAGAATTTGCTGCAAGCGGTGTTAACCTGGATGCGAGAATTGCCGTTGGTGCCCATACGCACTGATGGGTGTGTAGTTGAGAAGGCGTGTTCAATGCATGATGGATAACCGTGAGATACTATTTCTTAAACCACCATGCGAAGTGTGTGAAGATATGTCTAAGCGAAAATCGAAGATGTGACGAACTGCACCATCTGTGTGGGATACCTTGGGGCAGCCAAGTGGTAAGTACGATTACATGGTGAAGTACACTGTTCCTGAGAGCTACAAAATTCCTATTAAAGATGTTAAAGCAACCGGATGAGGTGACGATTTCCCAGAAGACTATGTTGATGTTAACACCATAAGGATTTCCTCTGCTGATTCTGTGCCTAGAGTGGCACCTCTCATCATTACTTCTCGCAGACCAGTTCCATATTCCTCTGACAAGGCTATCCCTTGGAATTATGGAGCTGATGTTTACTATCATGGTGTCAAGCAAGACCCTCTGACCATTGAAGATCTTACAGTTGAAGCTACCATTATTGACATTGACAACATTACCGGATCAAGTAAGGTGACCAGAACCGGAAGGGTTTTCTCTCTAGATATCTCTCCTCCGAAAGACACCGCGACTCCAGCTCGCATTCCAGCTATTCAACCCATTCCCCAAGCTAGAGGGAAAGAACCAGTGACTCATCCTGCTCAACCAGAAGTACCAAAGGAAGTTGCTGAAGACACCTCCAAACAAGAAATGCAAGAAATTCTGAAGATTATCAAGAAGAGTGACTACAATGTTGTGGAACAGTTGGGACAATCTCTGTCCAAGATCTCCATGCTTGCTCTGCTCTTGTGCTCTGAGGCTCATGCTAACGCCTTGGTAAAGTTTCTGAAGAATGCTCACGTACCACAAGACACTACTACTGACCAGTTTGAAGTTTGTATTGCTAGCCTGGCTGCCAACAACGGCCTAGGCTTCTCTGGTGCTGATTTGACTCCTGCCGGAAAGAAACACAACAAAGCCTTGCACATCTCTGTTGAATGCAAGGGCATCACATTGTCTCATGTCTTGGTGGATACTGGTTCTGCTCTGAATATCCTACCAAAAATTGCTTTTGATCGACTTGATATCGAAGGGTTGGTTCTGAGACCCAGTGATATAATTGTGAGAGATTTTGATGGTTCTAAGCGAACAAGACTTGGAGAGCTCATTTCTGCCTGTTAAGGTTGGTTCCCAGACCTTTGATTCCACTTTCTTTGTCATGGACATCTGTCTAGCTTACTCTTGCCTACTTGGACGCCCTTGGATACATGGGGCAGGCGTTGTTACCTCTACCTTGCATCAGAAGTTGAAATTCCGGTGAAGGGAAGGTTGTTCGATGTGTGGAAGAGGAATATGGTCGATCATACAGTCATTTCGATACCTCGAGATGGAGGGTGAATTCTTCGAGACCCCTTGTCAAGCTTTTGAAACAATACCCAGAGTCATGCCAGTTGACTCTCCTGTCACTCCTGAAGTTACGCAAGTCCCGCCTAGGATGGCCTCGCTGAAAGATGCTCAAGCTGCAGTTGAAGAAGGAGGTAGTACTATTTGGGGTCAGCTTCCCGATCTTCCTTTGAAATTTGACAAGACTGGTTTAGGCTTCACTATCAAGTCGAGAAGATGACCCGTGACGTCTTGCCAACTTCCTTTCCGCATCAGTTAGAGTGGAATCCATGCTATAGAAGACGACGACCGCGACTTCGACATCAGCAAGTGGATCTTCCCAACTCCAGATAAGGGGCTCGACAATTGGAAGACAGAAGACGTCCTACCAATCTCCTTTAGTTAGGAGTAATTGCTCTTGTTTTGTTTTGCTTTTCGTATTTCTTTATGTTTTGAACAATAAACTTTGAAAGCCTAGTGCCTTGCCCGGGGCATCATGGTTCGTTTGTGAGGGTTATTATCTGTCATTTGCATATTTTCTTTTAATAAAATCGTTGGACTTTTGCATTCAATTGTTGTTTGTTTTCTTTTACTTTATCACCCCTTCAAAAAGCTATGTGTTTCTTACACACCCGTGATACTTGAGAATCACTCCGAATCTAGATTGATAACAACTATGCTATTGCTAAATATGACTTCGATAATCCGATCTACCAAGCCGAAGACGAAAGTGAGGAAGATTGTGAAGTACTAGGAGAACTTGTCAGACTACTACAGCAAGAAGATCGAGTTATACAGCCACACGAAGAGCAAGTTAAGGTTGTGAATTTGGGTACTGATGAAGATAGAAAGAGATCAAGATAGGAGCGGGTCTTGAGAACAGTGTTAAAGAAAGATTGGTTCAGATGCTACGAGACTGTATTGAGGGTTTTGCTTGGTCATACGAAGACATGTCGGGTTTAGACATTGATATTATGGTACACCGATTGCCGACAAAAGAAGGTTTTCTCCTAGTGAAACAGAAGGTTCGTCGCATGCGTCCTGAGATGTCAGAGAAAATCAAAGCCGAAGTTATGAAGCAGTTCAACGCCGGTTTCTAAGCTGTTACTTCCTATCCACAATGGGTTGCAAATGTGGTTCCTGTGCCTAAGAAGGATGGTAAAGTACGAATGTGTGTGGATTATAGAGATCTGAACAAAGCGAGTCCGAAAGACGATTTTCCACTTCCTCATATTGATGTTCTGGTTAACAACACCGCTCAGCATAAGGTTTTCTCCTTCATGGATGGTTTCTCCGATTACAATCAGATCAAAATGGCTCCTGAAGACATGGAGAAGACTACTATTGTTACCGGTGGGCACTACGCTACAAGGTTATGTCGTTCGGTGAAGAGGCGCCACTTATCAGTGTGCTATGGTGACATTATTTCATGACATGATTCATCATGAGATAGAGGTCTACGTCGACGACATGATAGCTCGATCACAGACTGAAGAAGAACACCTTGATCATTTGTAGAAGCTATTTGACAGATTGAAGAAGTATAGATTGAGACTTAATCCTAACAAGTGTACCTCTGGAGTCAGATCCGGAAAACTCTTAGGGTTTGTTGTCAGTGGTAAAGGTATTGAAGTTGACCCCGCCAAGGTTAAAGCTATTCAAGAAATGCACTCCCTTGAGAAAGAAGTCAGAGGTTTCTTGGGTCGATTGAATTACATTGCCAGATTCATTGCACACTTAACTGCTACTTGTGAGCCAATCTTCAAGTTACTTAAGAAAGATCAAGTAGTGGAATAGAACAACGATTGCCAGGTCGCTTTTGACAAAATCAAGGGTACCTACAGAATCCTCCTATCACGATGCCGCCTTGAAGAAAGACCTCTTATCATGTACTTGGCGGTGTTAGAGAACTCAATGGGGTGTGTGTTGGGGCAACATGGCGAGTGCAGTCGAAAAGAGAATGCAATATACTACCTTAGCAAAAGTTTACCATTGTGAAACAAGATACTCACGGCTCGAGAAAACTTAACGCTTTAACTTGGGTTGCTCACGACTAAGATAGTATATGTTGACTCACACTACCTTGTTGAGTTCAAGATGGATCAATAAAATACATATTTGAGAAACCGACTTTCTCAGGAAGAATATCAAGATGGTAGATGATCTTGACCGAGTATGACATCCATTACACTTCTCAGAAAGCGATCAAAGGAAGTATAGTAGCCGATCATTTGGCTCATCAAGCCGTAGATGACTATCGATCTATGCGATTAATTTCGGATGAAGATGTTTTACTAGTTCTGATTATGAAGAACCGGGCCAGACGAAGGACCGAACAAGGATCGATGGACCATGGTCTTTGATGGAGCCTCAAACGCACTTGGCAATGGCATTGGCGCCATCATTACATCCCTGCGGACATCGCCTTTCACCGCAGACTCTGTTTTGCACTAACAACATGGCGAATCTGAGCGTGCATCATGGGTATTAAAGCTGCTATTGACTTAAGAATCAAGTATTTACAAGTGTATGGAGATTTAGCTTTGGTGATCAGTCAGATTAAGGGCGAGTGGGATACGAAGCACCCGAATCTCATTCCGTATCGAGAGCATGTTTTGAGTTTGATCCCCTACTTCGAAGAGATCACTTTCAATCACATTCCACGAGAAGAGAATCAGTTGGCAGATGCGTTAGCTACGATGTCTTCTATGTTCAAGGTCAGATGGGACAACGAGGCTCCCCAGATCATCATTGAGAAGTTTGACGAACCAGCGTATTGCTATGAGCTTGATACAGAAGAGAAACCTTGGTACTATGACGTGAAGAGCTATCTTGAGACTCAGGAATATCCCGCAGGGGCATCTGTCAACGATAAGAAGTTTTTGAGAAGGTTTGCATCCAAATTCTTCCTCAGCAACGGTATCTTGTACAAGCGCAACCACGATTTGTGCTTACTCCGCTGTGTAGACCGGAAGACATCGGAACGTATCATGGAAGAGTTATACGAAGGCGCATTTGGTACCCACTCCAGTGGACACACCATGGCTAAGAAGATTTTGAGAACAGGTTACTATTGGTCCACCATGGAAGCTGATTGTCACCTCACGCTCGATCTTGTCACAAATGCGGATATATGCGGACAAAGTGCACGTACCTCGAGTACCTCTGAATATTCTAACAGCTCCTTCGCCTTTTGCAATGTGGGGCATTGACATGATCGGAGAAATCAAGCCCACAACTTCCAACGGACATCGCTTCATCCTTGTGGCAATTGACTATTTCACCAAGTGGGTAGAGGCAGCCTCGTTTGCATCTGTTACCAAGAATGTTGTGGCTCGATTCATCAAGCATAATCTTATCTGTCGATATGGCACTCCGAAAGGATTATCACGAGATAATGGCTCCAATCTTAACAACAATGATCACCGAACTGCGAGTTCAAGATCAAGCATCACAACTCTTCTCCTTATCGGCCTAAGATGAATGGCGCGATGGAAGCCGCCAACAAGAACATTAAGAAGATTATCGAGAAAATAGCGGTGACTTACAAAGATTGGCATGAGATGTTACCATTTGCTCTTCATGGTTATCGCACTATAATACGAACATCAGCGGGCAACCCCTTCTCTTGTATGCGGTATGGGCGATCCTACCCATTGAGATTCAAATTCCCTCAACGAGTCCTCGGGGCGTAGAGTTAAGCGAAGGCGATTGGATTGAGACTCGCCTTGACCAGTTAACTTGATCGATGAGAAGCGACTCGCATCCATACGCCATGGACGGATCTATCGAAGCGAATGATCGAGCATTTAACAAGAATGTCAAGCATCGAGTCTACCAAGTCGGTGATCTAGTAGTCAAGCGCATCATTCTTCCACAAGGTGATCCAGGGCAAATGGACTCCCACTTATGAGGGACCGTTTGTAGTCAAGCAGTATTCTCCGTGAGCTATGATACTTAGCACCATGGATGGCGAGGACTTCCACACCCTATGAGCGAGACATAGTCAAAAATACTACGCATAAAAAGACCCGCTAGGTCGGTGGCCTAGGCAAAAATAAGGGCATCTAGCGAACCAAAAGGTTCGGGCAAAAGTTAAAGATATATTCAAAACATGTACAAGGCAAGTCGAAAACACGAAAAGCGGCTTGGGCAAAAAGGGTATCGGTGGTGAAAACCGAAAGGCGGTCTAGGCAAAAGTTAGGGATTTAAGCGTGCGACTATGTCTCATCCGGATCACCTATCTGAGACTACTATCGACATTCAAGATTCAAATGGCGACAATCAGTCTACTCACTTTCTACTGAGAGCAAGGAGATGAGATAGTTGAAATATATGAGTACTAGCATAGTTGGAACTTAACGAGATTGTTTCCGCATAGCTTTTCATTTGTGTTCAAACTACTTGGCCATACGCCACCTTTCAAATAAATACAAGTTTCTTTCTCTTTACAATTTTCACTGTTGTTTTTTGCATAAATTCCAACGTTTGCTTTGAATGATTATATGCATGTAACAATAAAAATCTATTCACAAACATGCGAAAAGTGAACAAGCAAAAGTAATTACTACAGGCTCCAGGAATTGAGATGACGACGAAAGTCACCAATGCATTACCCCATAGAGCATAATCCCCACAGAGGTGTCACTCACCACAAACCTTCCCCAACGGAGTAGAGGTGAATCCCCGAGCAGTGATTCCACTCAACTGAATCGGGCCACACCCATCTTCGAGCAATAACAATTCATCCCCCAACCAAGGTATTCATCCCCAACAAGGTATCTCTCAATATTCCCCTTTTCCCTGACAGCAGTAGTATCCAGACTTGAAACTTTGTCATGTGGTGCACTGGAGGAAACCTACATCCTTTTTCCCCAGCTAGAGATTACGACGGGCCCCCAGATCCTTCTAACCCGATCTCTCAGCAATTATCAAATACTCTTCAGCAAGATCTACACGCAAGATCCCCAATAGAGTACCCCTCTAGACTCTCCCCAGTAGGGTCTATGTATGAGATCCTCAACAACGTGTTTCTCGATCTCTACCATCCTCAGTAATATCTAGGACCAAGACTTGGTCAGATAGTGCACTAGAGGAATCAAAGTGTTCTTTCTTCTCAGGATCTCCATCTGTTCCGTCCCCAAACAGAAGTCAGAAATCTCCAAGCAGAATATCCACATCTTTTTCCAGATGGATATGTTTTGAAATACCACAACATCTATCATTCATACATTACTCATGAAAGTCATAATTTGTGCATATGTCATTCATACACATCGTCATGCATCATACTCTGCATAAGACTAACAAATATTCTATCAAAGTTTCTCTTGTTTTCTCCAAAACAGGTGAAAATCGTTCCAGCGCATACTGGTCCGGGATTAATACGAATCAGACGGAAAACTATCTGAAAGACCGCCCTAGTTATCCTCCGACAACTGGTACAGGATTAAGACCCGAATCCAGACAGGAAAACTATCCGAACGACCACCCTCGTTGTCCTCCGACAGCGGATCCAAGATTAATACCCCAAGCAAGACGGGAAACCTTATCCGAACGATCACAAGTTATCCTCCGATAACAGGCAATGGACCAACACCCGATGCACAACAGGGAAGCTATCCACACTTTGCCAACTACTACCCCCCAGAGTAATCAGCACGAAGAGCTATTCAGACTGTAACACGGTTAACTGACTTTGTAGGATTTTGTATCGCAAATGTACGGATAGCAAGAGTCGCCACCGACTTTTCTTTTATCTAATTAAGGGAAGGTAAAAAGTACAGAAAAAGACCTTCGTTAGACTCTGAGTAAGGGAGAAGGTTATGAAAAGGGAAGGTATTAGCACCCCTTTCCATCC
This sequence comes from Vicia sativa, assembly GCA_021764765.1. Classification (NCBI taxonomy): domain Eukaryota; kingdom Viridiplantae; phylum Streptophyta; class Magnoliopsida; order Fabales; family Fabaceae; genus Vicia; species Vicia sativa. Next base: position 88,516,665 of record CM038794.1, on the reverse strand, counting down.
GTAGTTATCTACGGGCTCTTATTTGCTCTTAGATCACTTTAAAATTGTGCTTTCTGTGTGTTTGAAAAAAATGTTTTGAAAAGGAACTTCTCTTTGACTTTGTAATGATTCATGTAGGAATGTATACAAAGTGTTCGGAAATGTTTCGTTTACGAAAAGAGTTTGAACTTTGACAAAAGTGTGAGGTGCAAGAAGTATTTGATAGAGCAAGCAACTAAAAGTCTTATTACCCACTCAGAATGGTCGTTTTCGTATTATTTTTACGTTCCTTTAGAATAGCGCTATCCATACCATTAGTTGGTAGGTAACTCTATTTGTTGGATGTAAGCGGGACATTCGAAGGGACATCGGATGGTCATAGAAAGCAACTTGTAGGAAGTATCCTAGCACATTCGAAGGGACTATCATCATTTTCGTGGCGACAATCGAGGTCAAGATCATGTATTCATAGGCGACATCGTGGGTCTATGATCTTTGTATCGAAGGGACTATGATGATTTGTTTTGAAGGCAACGGTGCTAGAATACCTCTACGTTCGAGGGACATGACCATTTGAATTCGTAAAGGCAACGAGAGAGAATTACCCTAAGGGGTGAATGTGTGAAAGAGTGGTTGATTTCAGGTATTTTTATCTTGAAAATTAGAGTGAGCTATTGTTCAATTTTATCTCGCCATACACGCCTAATTATTAACATTTTATAAGGTGCGGAAATTAAAATTCGAGAATGTAAAGGTGCGGAAAGATAAATCCTACGCTATTACATGGCTTTGGGGCAGATACATAATTTAAACTTGCGGAAAATAAAAGCCCTAATTAAAACTATTACATCCCATAAGCAATTACATAATTGGAAAAAAAAGCGATAAAGAGAATCGTCAAAGCAGGATAACTTTGTGAAAAGATGAGAAATTGGGAAATACGAGGAAATCGAATAAGAGAAAAAATGTTAGTAAAAATGCAAATTTTTAAATGAGAAAAATATTTCATGCTGGGAATAATGTTAACATGCTAAAATAATTTTTTGGGATTTTTTGGAGTTAATTTAATAATTAAAAACTAATTAAAAGTGATTTAAATGATAAATTAGCAATTAAATTAAATATAATGTTTTTTAATTTTATAAATTAAATAAACATTTTTTGGAAATAATGCAAAAAGAAAAATATTTTTTTGGTATTTTTAAATTCATGATAAAAAATTATTGAAATAAATTAAAATGCATGTAAAATATTAAGAAAATAAGGAAAATATGAAAAATATGAAAAAGTTTGCAAACATGTAAAAACCAAATGCCATGGCCAGGGATCGAACTGGAGACCTTCCTTTCACAACCCCGCGCCTTTGCCATCGAGTGGGCGCCGCGTGTCAACGAATCGAGCGGATCGTTTACAAACAAGTGTCACCTCCCCATTGCCTCGTCTCCGCGCCAAACTTCATCTTCTTCAATTCAAATTCTTGGAATTTTGCGTCGGCCTCAGAGCGAAGCTATGACCCCTGCTAAATCAAAAATCACATACAGGTAATATAAATGAAATCTAAAGCCATGGTTCGATTCGTCTTGGTCCACTGAACATCGTGATGGCATCGGTTTGGTCTAATTTATCCTAATTAGAGAAGCCCTAAATCATGGTCAGAAACCCTAATCATGGCATATCATGTTTCCGGCCATAGAAATACAATTAAACCATCCAGAAAGTTTGCAAGCTTCATTCTAAACACAAAACAAACATCAAAACTCATTAAAAATGCATGATAATTGAAAATCGAATTTTGAAAAAGAAGAACAAAGCGAATTCTGGTTTTCGTGTTTCTTGATGGTTTTGGATGATGTAAGCTGGCCTGATTCTAAACAACCCAAGGAACCAGATAGAATGCTCAAAATTGTTTGAAACGAGCTAGAATCAAGGTTGCCAGTTGCTTGTAAGCCATGGATTTTTTGAACTTGAATAGGGTTTCTCCAGCCAATTTTTCTACCCTAATTCGTGTGGCATGTATTGTATATATATAGTAGATGGAATTAGAACTGATTTGAGAAAGAATCAATCATCAATCAATGCAAAATATATTTGATTTTGTACCAAATCAAATTTTCTCTTCATTGATCAATTTTCAATCAATTCTTGCCATATCCAATCAAATTTCGAAATTTGCTGGCTTTATTGGTTTGCTTGGATCCCAAGGAAGAGAGAAAAATCAAATTTGCAATTAATTTTGATTTTATACCTTATTTTTGAATTTAATTTGTATTTAAATGAATAAAATCCAAATTAAATAGAAAAATAAAATACAAATTCGTGGCATTGGGCTTGGATATTCCTAATGGTATAAGGAACAAGTTTGGAGGAAGAAAAAGTAGGCCCATTTGCAAAATTTTTGATTTTTAGAAGTGTCTCTCTTTGTGCATCTCTTCAAAATTTCCCAACTTGTGAATGGTGTATCTTGCTCAATTTTCCACATTTTTGAGTGTTCTTGGACTTTTTGGAAATCTCTAAGAGTCCTCTAACCAACCTCTTTGGTTTCATCTCAATTGGAAATTCCATGCTCAATATATCTTCAAAACAAAATTTTGACTTTTTGTTGACTTTGAAAAATACCTGTAATGTTTTGATCCATACCTTCCAAATGAAGCATTTTTTGAACATTCTTGTGAGACATGAAGATGTAGAGAATTGAATTTCCTTCAAAACAAGAGGTGGTGGAAAAATTTATGAGAAAGCATGAAGAAGTTATGCTCAGTCAAAGTTTGGTTGTCTTTTCACTGAGAAACCCTAATTTAGAAAGTTTGTCTTTTGAGCAAATCTTGAGTTTTCTTGATGAATCATGATCAACCCTTGATCAAATGATGAATGTAACTTCAAAATGAGGATGTTGACAAAAAATTATGAAGTTTGACTGTATGTTGACCACAGTTGACTTTTGTCCAATCTGGTGATTTTCAACCATCGAGCAATTATGAGGAAACTTGACTTGTGAGGCTTGAAACTTGACATGGAGAATCTTTGAAACATATGAGGAGGCATGAAGACCATTGGAGATGTTAGAAGTCCATCTTGATCTGAGAAATACCAAACCCTAGTTTGGGTTGATTGTCTAGGAGAGGGTTTGTCTGATCAACCCTTGAGGAATCCTTGAGCATGGATGTATGGAATATCTTGAGAAGATAGAGGGCAAATTTTGGGGTATGACAGCTGCCCCTGTTCAATCTTCTTGTACTGGAAGGGCTAGATTGGCATGTTCGCCTTTCGTGACCTGGAGGTAGAAGATGATTGAACACTCGAGTACACCTGAAAATTTGCACTCGCGGTTGGCTGATGATGCGGGAATGGGCCTATAGATGCCATTTGGAGAAGTTGGAGACTTCGCTGGGGAATGAGTCGTGCACTAGACTTGAGATGGTTAATAAGAGAATTGACGGGGATGGGCTTAAGATGCCATCTGGAAAGATCGATGCTGGGGAGTGAGCCGCACGTTAGGCTCTATAGAAGTTTCTGGGAGTGAAAAGGGATGGAGATGGGCTTAAGATGCCATCTGGAGGGAGTCGTACGTTAGACTTCATGCTCGTCTTTGAATGAAGTTATTGCTTTGTATTGGTTTTTAACCAAATATGCAGCATTCTGAAAGCGGAGAGCTGTTGACAAGTGGTCGGAGATGGGCTTAAGATGCCATCCTAGGCAACTGAGTTGTATGCTAGACTCTGTAGTTGCTGTTGATAATAAGAGAGAGTCAGAGTACATATTCGTGTTGATTACTCTGAAGGGGATAGTAGTTGGCAAAAATGTGGATATCTTCCCTGTTGTGCATCGGGTATTGATCCATTGCCTGTTATCGGAGGATAACCTGTGATCGTTCAGATAGTTTTCCCGTCTGGATTTGGGTATTAATCATGGATCTGTTGTCGGAGGACAACAAGGGCGGCCGTTCGGATAGTTTTCCGTGCGGATTCGGGTCTTAATCACGGACGGTTGTCGGAGGACAACTAGGGCGATCGTTCGAGATAGTTTTCCGTCGGATTGGGTCTTAATCTGGACGGTTCGCGGGACAACTAGAACGGTCGTTCAGATAGTTTTCCCGTCTGGATTCGGGCATTAATCTTGGACCTGTATGCGTCGGAAGTGATTTTCACCTGCTTTGGAGAAAACAAGAGAAACTTTGATAGAATATTCGTTAGTCTTATGCAGAGTATGATGCATGACGATGTGTATGGATGACATAAGCACAAATTATGACTTTCATGAGTAATGTATGAATGATAAATATTGTGGTATTTCAAAACATATCCATCTTGAAGAAGATGTGGATATTCTGCTTGGAGATTTCTGACTTCTGTTTGGGGACGGAACAGATGGAGACCCTGAGAAGAAAGAACACTTTGATTCCTCCGATGCACTATCTGACCTAGTCTTGGGCCTAGATATCGTTGAGGATGATGGAAATCGAGAAACACGTTGTTGAGGATCTCATACATAGACCCTGTTGGGGAGAATCTGGGAGCCATCCCAAATTCGTGCTAGCCTCTTACATGGAAGGAAAATCAAATTTTTTCCAAAATTTGATTTTATTTGAAAAGAAATAAATGCACATTCAAGATCAAATATTTTTTCACTCTCTTTGCCATCCCAAATCACTCTATATATAGCCAGCATTACACACAACAAGGGACACGAAACCCTAGCCCTTACAACAACCAAAACTTTGCCAAAATTTTTCAAGGATTGTGGAAAATCGAATTTTGGTTTTCAGCAAGTTTCAAGGCAAACAATCCATCCAAACGTGTTCTAGAGGTTCCCAAGAGTCAGAATCAACTCTTACTCGAAGCCAATCCATCCAGAATCGCGTTATCCAACTCTCACCGGTTTGAATTTTTCTCAAAATCGATTTCATAAATTCATGCATTGTTAATGTTTTCTTTGTGTTTATTTGAACTCAGGATGCATATTAGATCATGTTTGAACCTTTACATGCAAGCTTGAACGTCTAGAAACCATATTGCCATTGTTAGGGTTCGAAGAACTGTTTGCATCGAACTGATCGCTACAGGCGTTTTCAGAGAAAACCAACACCGCCATTGGACTCAGAAGGGTCGATTTAGGGGGATAGGGTGTTCTTTTTCTGTTTATTCATCGTATTTTGCAGGTTTGAGAAATTGAATGGCCGGAGAAGACGACCGGAGCTAGGGCTCCGGCGTCGCTGACTCGGTTGACCGGCGAGCTGCAAGCGTGGCACGATCGCGCTCTCTGATTCGCTCATTCCATCCACCCGGGGTCCACTAGCTGACTATGTCTTGACTTCACCAGGCAGCGACGCGTGTTGCTCATGATCATATGTTTCCAGTCCATGACATCAAATGCAATGTGGCGTAGTGGTAGTGGCAAGCAGACTTAAGGTTTCACTCCATGGTCATGAGTTCGAGCCAGCCTGAGACCGGTTTTGTATCTTTTTTTTCACAAACTCAATTATTTTCATATTTTTCTATTTTTCTTTTTCTTTAATATTTTGCATTCATTTTAATTAATTTCAACAATTTTTATCATGCATTAAAAAATACCAAAAAATATTTTTCTTCTTGCATTATTTTCAGAAAATGTTTATTTAATTTTCTAAAATTAAAAAATATTATTTTGCATGCATATTTAATTTATTTGCTAATTTATCATTTAAATCACATTTAATTGTTTTTTAATTATTAAATTACCTCCAAAAAATCCCAAAAAATTATTTCAGCATTTTAATGTTATTTCCAGCATGAAATATTTTTCTCATTTAAAAATTATCATTTTTGCTAACATTTTTCTCTTGTTCAATTTCCTCGTATTTTCCGATTTCTCATCTTTTCACAGGTTATCCCGTTTCGGACGATTTCTTTTTACCGTTTTCTTTTTCCAATAATGTAATTGCTTATGGAATGTAATAGCTTAATTAGGGCTTTTTATTTTCTGCATTTTTAAATTATGTATCTGCCCCAAAGCCATGTAATAGCGTAGGATTTATCTTTCCGCACTTTATATTTCTGCAATTTACTTTCCGCATCTTATCAACTGTTAGTAATTAGGCGTGTATGGCAAGACTAAAATCAACATAGCTCATTCATAATTTTCAAGATAACATATCTGAATCAACACACTCTTTTCACACATGCACCCCTTAGGGTAATTCTCTCTCGTTGCCTTTACGAATACACATGGTCATGTCCCTCGAACAAAGAGGTATTCTAGCACCGTTGCCTTCAAAACAAATCATCATAGTCCCTTCAATACAAAGATCATAGACCCACGATGTCGCCTACGAATACATGATCTTGACCCTCGATTGTCGCTTACGAAAAATGATGATAGTCCCTCCGAATGTGCTAGGATACTTCCAACAAGTTGCTTTCTATGACCATCCGATGTCCCATCGAATGTCCCGCTTACATCCAACGAATAGGGTTACCTACCAACTAATGGTATGGATAGCGCTATTCTAAAGGAACGTAAAATAACACAAAAACGACCAATTCTGAGTAGGTAATAAGACTTTTAGTTGCTTGCTCTATCAAAATGCTTTTCACACGACACACTTTTTGTCAAAGTTTAAACTCTTTTCAAAAACAAAACATTTCCGAACACTTTGTATACATTCCTACATGAATCATTACAAATTCAAAGCAAAATGCCTTTTCAAAACATTTTTTTGTCAAACACACAGAAAGCAATTTTAAAGTGATCTAAGAGCAACTAAGAGCCCGTAGATAACTACGGATGGAAAGGGGTGCTAGTACCTTCCCTTTTCATAACCTTCTCCCTTACTCAGAATCTAAAGAAGGTCTTTTTCTGTACTTTTTGGATAAAAGAAAAGTCGGTGGCGACTCTTGCTATCCACACATTTGCGATACAAAATCCTACAAAGTCAGTTCACCGTGTTACACCATGTCGAAGTTTCTTTTGTATAGCACATCTTCATTCAAAAAGAAATTTCTAGAAAGCCTCCTTAGAGTTTTCCTATCCTTGTGCAATGCCCCGAGTGGGTACTCCTGAGTTTGAAGGAAGCGTTTAATGTCGTGGAACCACAGTTTATCATCGATGACTGCTTCAGTTGCAAGCACATATGCAGGTCTTTCAAGGCGTCTCATACTGATATTAGGCATATCGTTCCAATGGTTAACTTTGAACATGGAAGATAGAGTAGCCAAGGCGTCTGCCATTCGATTAGGATCTCGAGGGATATGATGCAATTCAACTTTGTTGAAGAAAGTCAACAAACGTCTTGCATAATCTCGGTAGGGAATCAAACCAAGATGATGAGTTTCATACTTGTCTTTGATTTGATTGATCACGAGGGCTGAATCTCCATATATGTCAAGGATCTTGATCCTTAAGTCGATGGCTTCTTCGATACCCATGATACAAGCTTCATATTCTGCGATGTTGTTGGTGCAATCAAATAGCAATCTGGCGGAAAACGGGATATGAGAACCCTCGGGAGTAATGATGATTGGCCCAATTGCCAAAAATGTTAACTGCTCCATCAAAGATTAAGCCCCAATTAGATTCTGGATCAGGACCTTCTTCAGGTAACGGTTCGTCACAATCTTTCATCTTTAAGTACCTAACATCCTCGTCAGGGAAATCAGACTTGAGAGATTAGTATTCGTTGATCGGTTGATAATCCAAGTGATCGGCGAGAATGCTTCCTTTGACCGCTTTTTGGGCGCGGTATTGGATGTCATATTCAGATAATAGCATCTTCCATCGAGCGATTCTTCCTGTTAAGGCAGACTTTTCAAAGACGTACTTGATTGGATCCATTTTGGAAACTAACCATGTCGTGTGATTGATCATGTACTGGCGGAGACGTTTCGAAGCCCACGCCAAAGCACAACATGTTTTCTCGAGCATGGAGTAATGAGTTTCACAATCTGTGAACTTTTTACTTAAGTAGTAGATGGCATGCTCTTTCTTACCGGTTTCATCTTGCTGTCTGAGTACGCAGCCCATGAAATCTTCTAGCACGGTAAGGTAAATGATTAATGGTCTTCCTTCTATTGGAGGAACCAATATTTGAGGTTCTGACAGGTACTCCTTGATACTGTCAAACGCTCTTTGGCAATCTTCTTTCCACACAACCTCTTGATTTTTGCGGAGAAGCTTGAATATTGGTCCACAAGTAGTAGTCATTTGAGAGATAAATCTGAAGATGTAATTCAACCGTCCAAGAAATCCTCTTACTTGCTTTTCTGTATGTGGCGTAGGCATTTCTTGAATAGCCTTGACTTTGTCAGGGTCAACTTCAATACCTCTTTGACTGACGATGAAACCTAGGAGTTTGCCAGATCTTACCCCAAAGGTGCATTTGTTAGGATTCAGGCGAAGCTGAAATTTCCTTAGTCGTTGAAACTACTCTAAGAGATATTCTACATGCTCTTCTTCAGTGTCAGACTTTGCTATCATGTCGTCCATGTAGACTTCGATCTCTTTGTGCATCATATCATTAAAGAGTAGTCATTGCCCTTTGATAAGTTGCGCCTGCATTCTTTAATCCCAACGGCATTACTTTGTAACAAAATGTGCCCCATGGCGTGATGAAAGATGTCTTCGGGAGCCATTCTGATCTGATTATAGCTAGAGAAACCGTCCATGAAGGAAAAGACGTTGAACTTTGCAGTGCTATCCACTAGCATGTCGATATGCGGTAGTGGGAAATCGTCTTTTGGACTAGCTTTGTTCAAGTCCCGGTAGTCAACACACATTCTGACCTTTCCGTCTTTCTTTAAGTCAGGCACTATGTTGGCTAACCATTGAGGATATTCAGAGGTGACGAGGAAACCTGCGCCGAGCTGCTTTTGAACCTCCTTTTTGATTTTGTCGGCCATATCTAGGTGAACTCTTCTCAGTCTTTGTTTAATTGGTTGACACTCCTGTTTTAATGGCAAGTGATGCTCTACGATGCTGGTATCTAAACCTGGCATGTCTTGGTAGGACCAAGCAAACACATCGACGTATTCTTTGAGAAGATCTATCAGTTTTCCCTTGACGTTGTTGTCGAATAGAGCTCCGATGTTCACTTATTTTTTGTCTTCCTCAAAACCTAAGTTGATCGCTTCCAAAGGCTCTTTGTGAGGTTGAATGATTCTTTCCTCGTGCTTATGTAGTCAGGAAATCTCATCCGGGATCTCTTGTTCAACTTCTTCTTCAGCCTCAAACACAGGGAATTCAAAGTTGAGAGAGAGCGTAGAGTTATTGCGTTCAATGGATTTGTCCATTGTTAATTTGCATGTTTGATTTATGTTTAATTGATGATGATTTTTTTTAAAGGTTAATGTGAAAGTGTATGCAGATTATTATTTTTTGAAGATGCTTGTTTTTATTTGGGTTTTTTAGGATTACCATTTATAGAAAAGGGTAAAAAACGAAAAACAAACACAAAATATGAGAATCAAAACAACGCTTTTATTTATGATTCACAATATGAAACAGGGCCCTAAATACAAACTCATTTGTCATGGGAAAGACAAAGAGAAATTATTTAAAAGCTAAATCCTATAAAACATCTCTGCGCCTTGGGCGAGGCGAGAGTTCAAAACAAAAGCAAGATAAACTACTTAGAACTATGAACATCAGTATGAGCTTTAACAGGCTTCCAATAGTGACGAACTCTTTGGAAGTCTAGATATTCTGGTAGTTTTCCTTTTGGCTTATTTCTCGTGTAGACTTTGATCATTGGTCGAACAAGCTTTGAAGACTCTGGACGGTTAACCTTGCCTTTTGTGCTGCTGAAGCGGTCTTCTTCTGCCTGATTGACAAGTCAAGGAGCATAGAATGTAGCATATGTGCTTTCAAGTGGCATGTATTTTGGATTCTTGGGATGTACTTCCCAATCTTCTGGGTGAAGAAAATCATTGTCCGAGACACTTTCCAACTCATTTCTATAATTATCTTCTTGATCTTCTTCGGTAATTGCGTTGACTTGGTGATAATCAAAATCTGACTTAACAACCTCGGCGGGTGTATTGAAGTAGAGATTTTCATTTGGGATCTCAAATTGATGATGAGATCGAGAAGATGTGTATGCCTCTTCTGGTTGACTGAGATACTCCGGAGAATCGTCCCATCCATTTGGTTGGATGTCGTCAATTTTGATTCTCGAGCTTTTAGGTGCAGTGTATCTTACCATGAAGTCAAATTTTCCACTGGTTATCCCAAGGTATCCCAAACTTCAAATGGGATAGGTGGAATTTCATTCTCATTATTTTGTAAGAACATGCCTTTGAATTCGTCTGTAGGAGGATAGAACGGCGCGTGCGATTCTTCTTGGGACACATATTTAGAGTTATCAAGATAAGTACTCCACTCTTCGGATTCGGAGAGGTTGTCTTCATTACCTTCGTCGATAAGAACATTAACCTCTTGAGGAATAGGGTTTAAGAAACCTCCGCTGTGGAATACTTCTTTGATTGGACGAAAAGTTTCATCCTTTTGATTGGCTTTTGGAAATACTGGAGAAAATCCGAGCCCTGTTTTTGTTCCGTTGTTGACAAGATTTATTACTTGTCCCCAACCTGCGGCATTACCGTCTTTCACTATCTGCGCTGCTTCTTTGTAAGAGGAGATAAAAGATCTGCTTTTATTTGTAGATTTATCTTCTAACGAAAGTCCTTGGACCTGTGTCCCTTCAACATCGTCGGCAGTGATGAAAGAAAAGGTGGACAAATGGCTTACCAATAAAGCTTGTTCACCAATAATGGTTACTAGCTTCCCATTTGTCATGAATTTCAGTTTTTGGTGGAGCGTGGATGTCACTGCTCCTGCTTCGTGTATCCAAGGTCGTCCTAGCAAACAACTGTAAGCAGCTAGCACGTCCATGACCTGGAAGTTAATTTGGAAGGTATGTAGACCAATCATCATTGGAAGGTCGACTTCCCCAATAACGGATTTCCTTGATCCATCGAAGGCTTTAACCACTATATCATTGGATTTCATCGGGGTTCCTTTGTAAGATAAACGAGCAAGGGTCGTTTTTGGCATTACATTCAAGGATGAGCCAGTGTCCACTAGCACATTAGACAGAGAGTCTGATTGGAAATTCATAGAGATATATAGAGCAAGATTGTGATCTCTTCCCTCCTCTGGGAGTTCTTCATCACTGAAGCTTAAATTGTTGCAAGCTGTTATGTTGCCTACAATTCCACCGAATTGGTCTGTAGTCATGTCGTGATCTAAGTAAGCTTGATCTAGCACTTTCATCAAGGCTTCTCGGTGGGCTTCGAAATTCAGAAGTAAAGAAAGTATTGAGATTTTGGAAGGAGTCTGAATCAGTTGATCTACAACTCTGTACTCACTCTTCTTGATCATCTTTAGAATCCCGTCGAAGTCTAAATTGACATTGGTTCCAATAGACGGACCAACATTTATATCTAGATTACCAACAGGAATTCCCATAGGATTCTTAGGAGGTGTATCAACTGGATCTTGTCCAACTGCGGGAGCAATGGGTTGCTTTGGTGGCAACAGGGTGTACACACGTCCACTTCGCGTTATTCGTCCTATTTCAGCAATGTTAAATATGGCCGGAAGAGTTGGTATGGGTTTCTCTTTCCCATTTTCCATCATAGTTGTGTTGTACTGATAGGGAATTGCTTTGTCATAGTTGTAAGGAACAGGACCAGGTAGACAGATCACCAAAGGAGAGTCTGGAACTCTTGGACCATTGTACTCAACTTCTACACACTTGGGCATATGGATGTAAGGGATAATGACGTTTACTTCGGGAATTTCCAAGTTGATATCTGAGACTAAAAGCTCATGCAGATAATACCCTACCATATTCACGTCATAATCGTTCCTGTTTCTGAAGATCTGAATTCCGTCAATATCTATTAACCGTTGAAGGTCTGCTCTCACAGTTGGACATCCTTGAGAATCTGTAAAGCAAATTCTACAGGCTGTGTAGTCATGTTTAGCAAAGGCGCCCATTGTGCTGAATGTAGCGTGCAGTTGTACCAAGCTTTCTCTTATCATATTTATGTTGGTGATAAGATACCGATCTGTATTTCTTAGAATCAAATTCATGGTATGTCCACTATGATTAGGAAGTGGATTTGCTTGCACATTCGGATTTGCATTCCTGAAGGAGAGAAGATTAGACCTTTCTAATCTTTGAACTTCAGCTTTCAGTGCTATGCAGTGTTTGAGATCATGACCTGGTGCCCCTTGATGAAAAGGGCAAGACGCATCTGCTTTGTACCACCAAGGTAACTTGTCTGGTACTGGATGTGGTAGTCTTCTTTGCACAAGAATTTTTTCTATCAAGGCAGGATATAATTCTGTGTAAGTCATCGGAATTGGATCAAACTGCGAGATTCGAGGAGTACGGTTCTGATTGTTGTTGAATTGTTGAGCCTGCTGTCGAGGCTGTTGATTTTGCTGGAATTGTGGGGTAATTCCGATGTTTTAATTTGCATTAACAATTGGTGCTATCATGGCTACCTGTTGTCGGTGACTGACATTTTTCCTTGGTTTCCCTCGGGATACCATTCCAACATCATGTTCTTTCTTCTTCGAGAAACCAGTTCCGACTCTCTTGGTTTCGCATGAAGACCCCATTTCTTTGGTTAAGCGTCCTGTTCCGACTCCTTCTTCTAGTCGCATCCCCATGCTTACCATTTCGGTGAAATCTCCGGGAGCGCTGGCGACCATGCGTTCGTAGTAGAAAGGGCCAAGAGTGTTCAGGAACACCTTGGTCATTTCTTTTTCTTCTAACGATGGATTAACTTAGGCAGCAAGTTCCCTCCAACATTGGTCGTATTCTTTGAATGTCTCCTTTTCCTTTTGAGACATTGAACGGAGTTGATCTCGATCTGGAGCCATGTCTAGAGTGAATTTGTACTATTGGACAAAGGCTTCGCCTAGGTCATTGAATTTATGGATGTTATCACTATCTAATCCTATGTACCACTTCAGTGCGGCACCGGTGAGACTGTCTTGGAAATAGTGAATGAGCAATTGATGATTGTCATTATATGTAGACATCTTCCTAGCGTACATTGTAAGATGACTTTTCGGGCAGGAATTTCCTCTATATTTTTCAAAGTCGGGGACTTTGAACTTAGCGGGTATCCTTACGCGAGGAACAAGACATAGATCATGGGCATTCTTCCCAAACAAATCCTTTCCACCGATTGTTTTGATCTCAAGCTGCATTTTATGGAATTGTTCTTGGAGATTTTCCATTTGGCCACGAGGATTCGTGTTGTCGCATGGGTTATGATAGAATTCTTCATCCGCAGTAGTGTGAACTACAGAAGCTGAGTTTGTCATGATTGGTTGAGAAACCAACATAGTGACTTGAGGAAAGGTTACTCCGTGCCGCGGAGTGAATGCTGAGTTCTGTAAAGTAGGGACCTCAATCGTGGTTGCCTATACTTCATAAGTGTGTTGACGAAATCCAATGCCGAAATTGAAAGGCATGCCCCATGGATAGCCTTCTGGCATATCGAAGAGAGGAATACTGACTGCAACAGCTGAAACTGGAGTAGTAGTGATCTCTGAAATCGTCGCTTGATTTTGACTGTTTGATGTTGATTGCTGATTTTGTGTAGTTGCCAATGAACTAACCAAAGAAGTTAGTCTCTCCACCTCTTCCTGAAGTATTGTAACTATGCCACGAAGCTCAACATGTTCTTGTTCAAAATCTTCCATTACTTTTCTCCTACTTGCACGAGTATTGTATCTGCGAGTTGACTGTGAACGTAGTCGAGAATCTCTAAGACGCGACAGCTTGACGATCTTTCTCTCTGGAAAAAATTCCAAAAGATAAAACTCTAAATAACAAACTCAAGATGCAAAGTATGATGCATGATTAGGAATGCAAAGAGAAAAGAATTTCCAAAGAATTTACGCTAAAAGAGAAATTTCTAGTAAACATTTGGATGGAAAACTGTTATTTTTTTAATATTGAAAGAAGATTACAACAATATTTTTGGAGCATAGCTCTTACAATGATAAAATAAATGATAAAGCTAAACTAATTAAGCGTCTTCGTCTGATGAAGAACCAAATGCTTGATGCAACTTCAACTTTAGGATTTCTTTCCCATAGTAAGCTTTCAGTTCAACTTTCTCGGCTTTCAGCTTGTTGATGACTTTTTTCCAATCGTCAGGAGCAGGATTGCTAGTTGTCATTTCTTCAAGCTTTCTTTTTCTTTTATTGATGTATCTTTTGATCGCATTATCTTTACGGCGAATCTTCTCATCTTTCTCCATGAGCCATTCATCTTGAAAGTAGAGCATTTTTTCATGATCTTTAACCTGTTTCTTAAGCTTCTCATTTTCAAAGTCAGTCTTAAGAAACTTGTCTTCCAAAGCTTCTTTCTCTAGCCTCATCTTAGCCAAAGCTTCTTGGTATTCTCCCATAGTCTCAACGGGAATGGTGGTCGATTTAGATACCACTGGGAACATGGGTTCTTCATAAGCATAAGGAATTCGGGATTCCTTCGCTCTTTTCTTTACCCAAGAAGTGTAGATTTCCATGGCTACACAATTCCTTGCATTACCTTTTTCTTTCCTTCGAATGTGATGCCAAGCTCTTATCATTATGGCTTTCAAACCTTTGGAATCCTCCCCTTCATGATAAAAGTGATTTTCTACTGTAAAACCTAGAGGTTTACTGGAATTTGTGTACCTGAGTTGACGTCTTGCCAAGAATGGGTTGTAGTTAATTCCTCCTTTCGTATCGATGAGAGGTACGTTGGCAAACTCTCCACAGCTTTCAATGATTTCCATCTCATTGTTTGCCAAGGTATACCAATAGATATCGTTGTTTGTAAGAGAGATGAGTCTTCGAGACCAATGCCAACCGTTTCTGTTTTCGCGGAAGATAGGAGACTTAGGCAAGTGTGAGATAATCCATTTTAATAACAGAGGAACACAACACACGATAGTTCCATCTCCTTGACGATTCCTATAATGAATGGAGAAATACGTGTCACCAAGCAAAGTGGGAACGTGATTTCCAATCAGAAAGAACCTTATGGCATTGATATCAACGAAACTTGGGACGTTGGGAAACAACACCAATCCATAGATGAGTAAAGCCAAAACAGCTTCAAAGGCTACCATGCTACCGACTTCAGAAAATTTAAAAGCCTTCTCCATTAGGAACTTTGAAGTTAGTCCTAAGAGTTTTCCTTTGGTAGTCAGGTTTTTGTCTATCTTAGATTTCCTTAAGTGTGTCATTGCTGCAATGACTGGTGGCTTAGGAATGGCTTCCAAACCATTGAAAGGCACCTTGTCTGACACTGAGATACCTAGGATGTGTGCGTACTCTTCCAAAGTAGGCATCAACTAATAATCAGGGAAAGTGAAACAGCGGTAGAGTAGATCATAAAACTGAATGAAAGTTTTGAGAAGTCCTTCATCAATGTTATTGTTCAGGACAGTTAAAAGAGTTCCATAGCGTTTTCTGAAATACGAGGGATCTTCTACCATGGATGCTAACTCTTTTAACTTTCCTACATCAGGAATTCTAAAACTGTATTTCTTAGTAAATCTTCTTCTGACGTCCATCACTCTAACCTAAAATGTTTACAAAGAAAAATCTCTAAATTCTTTGGAAATGGGAAGAGAAATGAAGTTTTTGAATGAATGCATGAATGACTCAAAGATACAAACATGGTTAGTGGTTATACACACGTTCAAGCGTTTGAAGTCACGTGCATGAGACCAACGATAAGAACCAAACGTGGGTAAGTGCTAAGGGCTTATTCATCTGTAAAACATGTTCTACTGATAATACAGGTTTAATGCTTCTCTTTGAAATATTATCGGATTTGTTGAATACTCGAAGTCCAATAATATTTTTCAAGAAAAACTCGTCTGATCGTAGTCTCGCATGACAACTAATCCAAGCTTACACCTGAATAGCTTCTGCACTACATCCTAAATGGCCAGGATGGGTTATGTGTTCTACAGCCACTCAGCTTTGTTAGTTCCCTTGAAAGCAAAATGTCTTCACAAATACTTGCTAAACACAAATACTCCCAAGACAACCTCCACTGAGAGACGGATCTCAAATTAACTTAGTAAGTAATGAAACTTCCCACAAGTTAATAGGATTATACCCCCACCTAGATCAAAAAAATGTTTCTTAAATCCGAGTTAGGATTTCTTTCCATCAGATGAAATCGCGAAAACACACAATAAAGAAAAACAAACATATGCACATATGAAAGCTTAACCCTTTTTTTTTTCTTCTTTTGAAAAACAAAAAAGCTTGGTGCTCTTTAGCAGGGTCACAATTTTTTTTTTTTTTTTTTGAAATAAAAGTTTAGCACACTCCCCAGCAGAGTCGCCATTTTTTCTGTTCGCGTTAAAAAGTGACGCGCGAGGGAATCAAATCTGAATTCGAATCTCTGACTCGAAACGATTTACTCTTTTGATTTGTTTTTAAAGATGCCGCGAGCATCAAGCTTTATTGTTTCCAAAACAAGAAAAATGAGATGAAAAAGGGGAAAGCTGCAATACCCTCAATAAATATGATATGCATTACGACTGGTGTGAACTAGACGCAACACATTGGGGAGATTCTGGGCAAGGGGGTTTGTTATATAAAAGGAATAGATGTGGCACCCTAAATATATATAGTTATCTATAGCTTTATATATGAATAGTTTGATATGTTTGTGTGTTTTAATTTGCTATTTCTATTCTTGGGAAAGTTTCTCCTTTGGATTTTTAGAAGGTAGATTATGTGGGATCCTAGGTTTTGTTATTATTGTGCTCGCAAAGATCATTGGGATCTTCTGCATACATATCCCTTAATGGGAATCAGAGCATTTGTAGCTCGGATCTAAAGGGTGCTATGGTTTTGTTTGGTTTGAGGGAGAAAGAAATATGCTCGCCATGATGAGACCTTGTGTCTACGTATTCTCAAAGGGAGGTTGAGAAAGTCAGAGCAATCGTAGTTCCCACTTATGCTAGTTGAAGCAACAGGTGTTATTAAGAGACAAAGACAAATGTCATCTTAATGAAAAATGTATCTAATCTATTTCATCACATACATTTTGAAGGATTGATTGATTAAATCTTTCATCATAAGTTATAGGTGTTTTGCTTGAGTGTACAAGCTGTCATACCCCAAAATTTGCCCTCCATCCACTCAAGAGATTTCATACATCTATACTCAAAGATTCCTCAAGAGTTGGTCAGACAAACTCTCTCCTAGACAATCAACCCAAACTAGGGTTTGGTATATCTCAGGTCAAGATGGACTTCCAATATCTCCAATGGTCTTCATGCCTCCTCATATGTTTCAAAGATTCTCCATGTCAAGTTTCAAGCTTCACAGATCAAGTTTCCTCAGACAATTGCTCAGATGGTTGAAAATCAGTTGTATTGGACAAAACGTCAACTGTGGTCAACATACAGTCAAACTTCATAATTTTTGGTCAACATCCTCATTTTGAAGTTACATTCATCATTTGATCAAGGGTTGATCATGATTAATCAAGAAAAACTCAAGATTTGCTCAAAAGTCCAACTTTCTAAATTAGGGTTTCTAGGTGAAAAGTCAACTGAACTTTGACTGATCATAACTTTCTCATACTTTCTCAGAAATTTTTCCACCACCTCTTGTTTTGAAGGAAATTCAATTCTATACAACTTCATGTCTCACAAGAATGTCCAAAAAATGCTTCATTTGAGAGGTATAACTCAAACCATTACAGGTCATTTTCAAAGTCAACAAAAAGTCAACTTTTTGTTTTGAAGATATATTGAGCATGGAAACTCCAATTGAGATGAGACCAAAAAGGTTGGTTAGAGGACTCTTATAGATTTTCAAAAAGTCCAAGAACACTCCAAAATATGGAAAATTGAGCAAGATACACTATTCAGAAGTTGGGCAATTTTGGACAATTGCACAAAAGGACATTTTGGTCAAAATGCAAAATTTTCCAAATGGGCCTAAAATCTTTTGATCCAAACTTGTTCATGACATCATTCTTGACCCATAAATGCTTGGCTATGGAGATTTTCTATTTTTATGATTTATATTTGAATTTTATAACATTTAATTCAAAAATAAATTATATAAAATATGAAAATTAAGTATTTTTTCAAAAGGATTGGATTTATATCTTCCGTAAAGTCCAAGAAAGCCCATGATTCATACCAAATTCGTGCTAGCCTTTGCATTCATGAGAAAATCAAATTTTTTCAAAGATTTGATTTATTTTTAATGGAAAATATTTGCACATTGATGGATCAATCTTTTTTCACTCCTTTTGCCATCCAAACTTTCTCTATAAATGCTCAGCAAGATCACAAGCCACAAGGACGAAACCCTAGCTCAAGCCAAACCCTTATTTTGTCCAAATTTTTCTCAAAACTTGAGAAAATCGAATTCCAAATTGCAGCAGGTTTCAGCCCGATCTAGCCATCCATTCTTGCTCAGGAGGTTCCCAGCAAGCAAAAGCAACCTTTACTGTGTCGCCGTAACGCGTTATTCAACTCTCACCGGTTTGCTATTCTTTGCAATTTCGATTTTGATATTTCATGCATTATTAATCGTTTTCATGTGTTTATTTGAGTTCAGGACATTCATTAGAGTGTGTTTGATGCATCACATGTAAGTTTCTACGTAGAAATCCAAGCATGCCATTGTTAGGGTTTTTAGAGCTGTGAGTTTCGAAACACGAGTTCGAGCCGATTCAGATTTAAAGGATTGCACCATCGTGCTCGCAAGGGTCGAATTAGTCGATCTGGGCTTTTATCTTGCTTTAAATGATGCGCTTTGCAGGTTTTTAGGGTGAGAGGCAATCGGAGAAGATGACCGGAGCCCTAGCTCCGGCGTGGACTCCGGCGTTGAAAGTTTGACAGCGTGCGTGGCAGTTTGGCTTGTTCCGATTCGTCCATTCCATCTACCTGGGGTCCACTCATGGCTGACTCGGTTTGAAATATAATCAGTGACATGTTTACACTTATATTCCTTGAATTCCAGCTTTCCAAACACAAAAGGCAATGTGGCGCAGTGGTTAAGGCTTCGTTTTGAGAAGATGCTCTCAAGGGTCATGAGTTCAACCCCTGCCAGGACCGGTTTTCATTCTTTTTCCAAAACTTTCATATTTTCTAACTATTTTCATATTTTCATTTATTTAATATTTGCATATTATTTAATTTCTTTTCATATTTTATTTCTGCATTAAAAATCATCAAAAATAAATTTTCTTTTTGCATTTATTTTCAGAAAAACCTTTATTTAATTTAATAAATTAAAAAATATAGTTTTGCATGCATATTTATTTTTATTCATAATTTTGCATTTAAATCACTTTTAATTAGTTTTTTTTAATTATTAAATTGCATCCAAAAAATCCCAAAAATTTATTTAAGCATATTTATATTATTTCCAGCATGTAATAATTTTTTCATATAAAAATTTGCATTTTTCTAACACTTTTTCTCTTGTTCGATTCATATCGTATTTTTCGATTTCTCATTCCTTTGCAAGTTGATCCGATTCAGACGTTCTTTCTTTATCATTTTATTTTCCAATAAATGTAACTGTCTATGGGATGTAATAGCTTAAAATTAGGTCTTTATTTTCCGCATTTTAAATTATGTATCTGCCCCAAAGCCATGTAATAGCGTAGGATTTACCTTTCCGTACCTTTACATTCCGCATTTTACTTTCCGCACCCTATCAATTGCTAGTAACTAGGCGTGTATGGCAAGATAATAATGAACTTAGCCCACTAATTTTCAAGATAAAATATCTGAAATCAACACACTTCTTTCACACGTGCACCCCTTAGGGCAATCCTCTCTCGTTGCCTTACGAATTCAAAATGGTCATGTCCCTCGAACGTAGAGGTATTCTAGCACCGTTGCCTTCCAAATAAGTCATCATAGTCCCTTCGATACAAAGATCATAAGACCCACGATGTCGCCTCCGAATACATGATCTTGACCCTCGATTGTCGCCTACGAAAAATGATGATAGTCCCTTCGAATGTGCTAGGATACTTCCTACAAGTTGCCTTCAATGACCATCCGATGTCCCTTCGAATGTCCCGCTTACATCCAATGAATGGAGTTACCTACCAACCAATGGTATGGCTAACGCTATTCTAAAGGAACGTAGAAGTACGAAAATGACCAATTCCGAGTGGGTAATAAGTCTTTTAGTTGCTTGCTCTAAACCAAATGCTTTTCACACCACACACTCTTTTTCAAAGTTCAAACTCTTTTCAAAACAAAACATTTCCAAACACTTTGTATACATTCCTACATGAATCATTACAAAGTCAAAGCGAAATGCCTTTTTTCAAAACATTTTTGTCAAACACATAGAAAGCAATTTTAAAAGGTGATCTAGAGCAACTAAGAGCCCGTAGAATAAACTACGGATGAAAAGGGGTGCTAATACCTTCCCTTTTCATAACCTTCTCCCGTACTCAGAATCTAAACGAAGGTCTTTTTCTGTACTTTTACCTTCCCTTAATTGGATAAAAATAAAAGTCGGTGGCGACTCTTGCTATCCGCACATTTGCGATACAAACACTAAAAAGTCAGTTCACCGTGTTACACAAGCGTTACCACTTACGAGTTAAGAAAGATGTTTGAAAGATGATTGAATCTTTCATTGTAAGAATTGGGTGTTTTCCTTGAGTGTACAAGCGTTACCACTTACAGATTAAAAGATGTTTCTTGTTTGAAAAGAGTGTGATTTGAAAAGAGTGTGATTTGAAAAGAGTTTGATTGTATGTGATGTGATAGATGAGAGGCTTCTTCCATAGGTATGATAAATGTCTAAATCTCGAGGAGAAATTGATTGGATTAAGGGGATGCTTTTAAGAAGCCTGTGGGTCCTTGTATTGTAAGCCCAAGAGGAGGCATTCTGAGGGTCATCGAGGGTCCTTGTATTGTTAGCCCAAGAGAAGGCATTCTGAGGGTCATCGAGGGTGCTTGTATGAAGCTCAAGAGGAAGCTATAGGGTATGGCTGGTTTTGGCTTTAAGAGTGGTTTCAACGGGAAACCATCCTTTTAGGATTCAAGAGTGACTTCACCGAGAAATCATACTCTCAGGGTTCTATCATAGCGCGGGTGATTCTTTGTATTGGAAGCCCAATAGGAGGCTGTTAAGAGATTTCCAGGTCTCTTTCTTGTTTGATGCTCAAGAGAAGGCTAAACTCAACGAGGGAGTTCTTTTGAACGAAGCCCAAGAGGGATTGTTGTCTTATATGAAGCCTAAGAGGAGGCTACACTCAGTAAATGAGTTTTCTTATATGAAGCCTAAGAGGAGGCTAACTCAGTAAACGAGTTTTCTTATAGGAAGACTAAGAGGAGGCTAAAGGGAACCTAGTTGTTAGGCTAATTATTATGTTATAACCGAACAGTTATATGAACAAGTGTGTGATATGTATTCACATGAGTTTATAAAGGAAATATAAACAAGTGTATAAAACGAGCGTTTAAAGCAAGTGTAACTTGAATATATACTAGGTTTTGGGACTTACACCTTAAGGGAGGCCCATTGGTTTTAAGAGCAATTTGACCGGGAATAATGCTTCTCTTAATACCAATGGAATCGGTGTATAAACAAGCGGATGAAAACAAACGAATGAAGTTTGTCTATGCTTGAATATTTACAATGATGATTGAATGTGTACAAGGAAATGAATATGTACACGAAGGGGTGATTATGTACAAGGAAATGAATATGTACATAGGAGGGTTGGGACTTACACCTTGAGGGAGGCCCATTGGTTTTAAGAGCAATTTCACCGGGAATAATGTTTCTCTTAATACCAATGGAATCGGTGTATAAACAAGCGGATTAAAACAAACGAACGAAGTTTGTCTATGGTTGAATATTTACAATGATGATTGAATGTGTACAAGGAAATGAATATGTACACGAAGGGGTGATTATGTACAAGGAATTGAATATGTACATAGGAGGGTTGGGACTTACACCGTGAGGGAGGCCCATGATCAATTAAGAAATTCAACAAGAAACCTGGTTTGGTTTATCTTTTAATTTAATTGATCATGGAAAAAAGGTGTGTAAGTTTCTTAAAATGTTTTTTTGAAAAGGTTTTGAAAATGATTTTGAAAAGTGAAGGATATTCACAAGAAGTTTTGAAAAAGATTTAAGTTTGAAAGTTGGAAAGAAAACATTTTTGAAAAAGTATTAAAAATACTTAAAATGCTCCATTTTTAACTTAATAAAAATATAATAAAAAAGAAAATATTTTAGGATTTTTTTTGACATAATCATAAAATAGGCATATTAAATGACAAGTGTACAAAAAATCATCTCAAAATGAGAAGTTTTGAATAGTTTTTTAAAATGTTTAAGTTTGCTAGAAACTTGAGAAATTAGTGATAAAAAAGAGCTTTTGGTCCTAAGGAGGTTTGAACCCTGGACATTTGGCTTAGAAGTGAAGAGTTTTTCCACTGAGCCATGTGTTTGACTTGTAATTTAATTACCTTGCTTAAAAAGAGTTTTGAAAAAAAGAAGTTTTGAAAAAATTTGTTTTCGAAGGGTTGATTGGCTACTGAAGGATCGAGCTAGCTTGCTTCTGGATGAGTCAGAAGCATGGCTTGCTTCTGGAGCGCTTTGGCTTGCAGCTTCTAGGGCGTGAGAAGGAGCGTATGGTGCTTCTGGCTGCTGGCTGCTTCTGGAGCGTGTGAGAAACACGTTGCTTCTGGGGATAGAAGCATTAGAAATGCTTCTTGAGGTGTTAGAAGCTTGAGGCTTCTAGAGATGGAAGTACTAGAAGTACTTCTGAAGAGAGTGGAAATGGATAGCTTCAGAGTAGAAGCTTGTACTCGAGGTGAGCCTCAGAAGGACTTCTGGAGAAACATGCTTCAGAAGCTTGTTTTGCCTTTTATTAAAAAAAGGTTCCAGGGGGATTCGTACCCTAGACCTTGAGGCAAAGGAAAGTTTTAAGGCGTGCTGGATTTGCCACTGGGGTGGCTATACATCCGTTGTTTTAACTTAAACTACAAATATATATTATAAACCCAGCTTTTAAAATTTGAATTTCCACTTCATCTTTTTCGTGGAAACAGGCGCGAGCAACATCCATGGCTCAGATTCGAATTTCTTCGTTTCTTCATATATTTTGAAAGTTCAAAATACAATTTTGTTTGGAATTTTATCACGATTCTAACCATGTATCTTGTTAAAATTAATAATCAAAGATGAACGTGAATTTTGATAATCCCAATTTAAACCCTAACTTAAAAAATGATTAATTCTTTGAACTCAGTTAATTTTAGTTTAAATTAAGGATCCAGATAGCTTTAGTGATAGGATATCTACATTTTCCTTTTCAAATTTGAAGCTAAAGATGCATGTATGGAGGTATCAAAGTTTTGAAAACTCACCTCTTAGTATGAAATACCAGATCGAGTATGGAAGCTTCCAGGTGCAAAGTAATGATTGATTAAGCTTCCCTGAACCTGACTGAATGTGTTCCTACTCTTAGATTGTTCTGAAAATGGCTGGAACTCTCTGACCAAGTCAAGTTGCAGGTTGTTTGTTTGAAAATGGAAGATGATGATGGAGCTGTTCCAAAACTTGTTTAAGTGTTTGGACAATCTCTATATGTTGTATAGGATGTGTCTGAAGTGAGAAATCAAGACAAGTACGAGTGGTTTTCATGTTTGGAAGTTTTGGCTCAAAACTTGCACAAATGGAGTTTTATGTAGAAAACTGTCTCTTAGCTTGTTTTCTGATGGTTTTAGGTTTTATACAACTTCTAAATGATGTTTAGAACATGTTAGAAGCTCAAGTTTGCTCAGAATTTGCAAAGCTTGAAGATTTCAAAATTTCCCTCTTTGAACTTTGAAACTTGGAATTTAAGAAAGAAAGAAGGAAAGATTGGATTGTGATAGCTTTGGTGTAGTTTGAAATGAAGAAATGACCTCTATTTATAGGCCAAGGTTATCATTGAGAGAGCTTGCAACTTGGCTTAAGTGGTAAGAAGGAATCTTTTGCATTTAATGCAAAACAGTTACTTTCTAACCATGGTTAAAATCTCTCGTTGATCCAATCCTCTCTCAATCATTCCTAACTGATATTTATCAGTTATAATCTATCTAAAACTGATGACAAGGATTCTAGAAAGATGTTGCAAAAAAATGACTTATAATTTTGATGCATGATCTTGGAATTCCATGGTTTTGGAGCTCTATGTTTCAAAATCAAAAGCCTAGCTAGACAAAGTGTTTTTGCATGTTCTTGGACATTTTGGAAAGCTTGTAACAAGACCTACAACTTTCATGTTTTGAGTTTTTCCTGAATCACAATGGATCTACGTGAAAAATGGCCATGAAAGTGAGGAAAAACCATGTTTCTTAACACTTGAAAATTTTTCTAAGTGTTAGAAAAATTTCAAATCTTGACTTTTTGTTGACTTTTTCACATTTCTTGATTTTTTATGATCATGATGGATTATTTGAAATATTTTTATGATTGAAAAAGTTTGGTCTTGAAAAAGTTGACCAAAAGTCAAAGTTTGACTTTTTTGAGTAGATGAATTTTCATCAGATGGTTCAGAATTTGTCTGATGAAGAAACATGGATTTTGCTATGTTTTGAACCAAGAAATTAGGTCAATATGTTGCATCGAAGATGTTGAGATCAATCTTCAAGCAAATAGGTCATCCATTGAGCAGAAATTCAATGATTCACTATCTTCGATCAAAACCCTAATTGGACGATTCAAGGTAGATCATGAGAAAAAGTTGGGAATTTGAAGATCAAATGTTGATGATTGATTAAGATAGATCATTTTAGGTGAGTGGAAACTCAAACCCTAATTTATTATATCTTGAACAGATGAAATTTTGAAGAAACCCTAACTTTGAGTTTTAGAAGCCTGATCGCGACTTTATCGTCTATTAATCAGCAGACTGCAAGTGCACAGTCCTATCGCGTAGTTTTAAAAGATATCGAACCCACAGAGACTATAAATCGATCTATTGTTATCCTAAGTTCGATACACTAAGGCGAATAATTCTTTAAGATTTTTGGTTAAGGAAAATATAATAAATAAATGATATTAGTATGTAATTGCCTAACCTAAGGGATCCAATTTCCACCGACTTATTACTCAAGTTGGTAAAATCCTATTTCAGCAAACAATATTCATCTAAAAATCCTATCTCAAACTTTCGCTCTGTTGAATCGGATCATGTAATTAAATCCTAATGTATGCTCTCGCTATCCCGCCGAATTTAAAAACACTTTTTGACAATAAATAAAGTTTAATCTCTTTTAAAACGCTTTCGCAGTCTTTAAAATTAATACCTAGTATCCACTATCTGGTTCTAAACCTCAAACTCTCGCTCTGTTGGTTTCTAATCTTAGTCCAGTTTATTAGCCTCAAACTTTCGCTCTGTTGGTCTCTAAACCTTTTAATAAATTAAATTAGATATCTAAGTCAGAAAGAATATTTTAACAACGCAACATTATCCCAGTTTCATTTTCGGATTCCATTGGTTCGATTAATTTACATACCAATATCAGAAAGACTTAGCCATACATATTAATTAATTCAGACGTGCATAAATAATACAGTTCAATATAATTAAACATTTCCGAAATCAAATTAATAATATCAGGCAACAATATGATAAATAAAAATAAAATAATTAAATTAAAAACTTGAAAATAAGAATACTGGAAATAATCTTGTTCTTCGAAATACACGAGCACTCCACCACAAGTCGGTTGGATCTGCTCGGAGACTTCTTGAATTCAAAGAAAAGGAAATACGACAAGGAATAAAAAGCACTGGATCTAACGTAAGGTTAGATCAGTGAAAACGAAAAATGAATTCAAAATACAAAACTGAAATAAAATTGCAAAATAAACAAAGAACTGTTGTTCGGTAAAACTGCCGACCCTAATTCTGAAACTTGAACTTGTATTTATATCCTCACTTGGTAACTTCCCATCCCTAAACTTCGTCTCCAAAATGTCAGCGTGGAGAGAAAATATAACTCCCTTAAGAGTAGGAGGCGGACGCCTCCAAGAATAAGTCATAACGCGTCGCACTCAAGAGAGAATTCCTGAGACGTGGGTCCCATGAGGAGGCGGTCGCCTCCAGGTGTACAATAGGAATGAGACGTGCGTCTCAGTTTGTTGGAAAAATGGAGGGCCCCACTTGAGGCGGGCGCCTCCTTGCTAGGTGGGGGTGTGAGACGACCGTCTCATGTGACGTGGCAGTTGGTGCGTCCTGGGCTTACTTCTGGGCCTGGCTTTGCTGGGCTTAGTCTTTGCTCCGTGAATAATTGTTTTCTTCTTTTATAACTCCTCGTTTTTGCTATATCACCCTTTTGCTTCATTTCTTTTACTTTTTTTAATCCGATTTTTCCTTAATTTTACTTCTTTGCTCAATTTATCTTTATCTAATACAAATACCTGAAACATAGAAAATACCGACGTAATACAGAAATAAAGTAATATAATTAAATAAAAATAGTAACATTGTCTATGAAAATTACGTCAAATATGTTATATAAATTCGTGTTATCAAAGCCACGCACGATCTATTCAGTTCTGAAACTGTTATTGATGCAGTGATGCAAATGTAAGGTGGTATCTTAGGTCAAAAATTAGGGTATGAAAATGACATCATGAAATCATAAAATCATATCATTATCATATCATTTTAATTATTTCAAGGATCAAGGGATTTATCTTTGCTCTGTTTTGTAGGAGTCATGGCTTCCAGGAAGACTATCTGAATCAACTTCATGGGTATGCCTTCTCAACTCAAAGAATTAATTTCAAAAGTTCCCGATCACGCTCAGTTCATCAAAAGACATGGCTATCTGCTTGACTTGGTTATCTCCGGTTTTGAAGAAGATATGATGCACGTCATATTCCAGTTCTTCGATCCGAAACATCATTGCTTCACATTCCTAGATTATTAGTTGGTACCTACATTGGAAGAGTTATCTAAGCTACTTGGGATACCTATCCTTGATCAGATACCATTCACCGGTTCAAAAAAAGATCCGAAATATGAAGAAATCGCATCAGCGTTGCATCTAAAGCGATTAGACATTGAAGCTAATTGGGAAACAAGAAGCGGAGTTTCCATGCATTCGAAGACATTTTGGGCTAGCTACTCTATGGATTGGGACTATTTCCTAATATAGATCAATTCATAGACATGAACGCCATCAAGATATTCGTGACTCGTAATCCTGTGCCTACGTTACTTGGAGACATTCAACATTCCCTCCACACTCGTACTATCAAAAGACAAGGAAATCTCATGTGTTGCATACTGTTACTTTCTAGGTGGTTTATTTCGCATCTTCCTCAATCAATAATGAAGAACGGACAAATATTGAAGTGGTCTCAAAGGCTGATGTCACTCTCTCATTCAGATATATGTTGGTGTTTTTTTTCTCAAAAGGACTTCACTTTCATTGAGCGTTTTGGGGAATTCCCTAATGTACCACTCCTTGGCATAAGGGGAGGTATCACTTACAACCCTTATCTAGCTCTACAACGGTTTGGTTATGCTCGAAGAGATGGTCCCCATGATATGATTCTCCAAGACATTGTGTTTGACTACAACAGTGATCTCCAGAACTACCGCCGAAGATTTGTGCACGCTTGGGGTATGGTAAGAAGACTGATACCAAGACTTTGGGACACAAATATTCCATTCCTTGGGAACCTTACCTCAAATGGGTGTGAGCTCGAGCTCAAAACCTCACTATTCCGTTTACAGTTGTTCTACCAGTGATTATGGAACCTGTTGCTATAGGTGACGAACCCTACACCATTCTCCATCCAGACATGCCTACTAATTCTAAAGACTTGAAAAGATCCTGGATTCAGCTCAGAGAAGAAAGGGATACATTCGAAGCTCAGCGCTATGCAAGCGAGAAGAAGTTACTAGAGTTGACAAACCTACTTCACGAGGAACGAAGCATCAATGCCTACTTCAACACGAAGAGGAAGCGCCCATGGGAGACCTGAAAGCTTTAGGAATTTCTTTTTTATTTTAAAACTTTCTTTTGTACTTAATAAAGAGAAACTAATAAAAATTTGTTCGTGCTTGTTTAACAAATTTAAATTCCTAAGGTCCTTGAAAGCATTGCATTGCATAACATCGCACATCATGACATAACATTTCATAACAGGTACATCGAAGACCGGTTTTCTTATTCTCTCGCTATTTATTTCAGTAGAAAAGGCTCTTGAACAAACTGTCAAAGATCTCCAGGCTCAGAATGCTCAATTCCAAGAGATGTTCACCAACTTGGTCCAAGGCCAGAAAGACCTGAAGAAGCTCATCACCAGAAAGAAGAAGACCATTGGTATCCTCAACATGGGAAGAAATCACAAGGGTCCAGTTAGGGTGGTCAAGCAATTCGATCTCTCAGACAAGAGCGGTGAAACTGAGGGAAGTGTCAAGAACAATAAAGGAAGTTATCATGAGTCTGAAAACGAAGATGAAGGCTATGTGAGTGAGCAGTATCCTCCTGACAATGACAAGTACAAACAACTCGAAGACCGTCAAAATGTCGTGGAAAATCTGAAAATGTCTGGGATAAACTTTGATGATCTGAGTCTTGTTCCTGGTGTGGTAATTCCCCGCAAGTTCAAAGTTCCTACCTTTGCCAAGTATGATTGTATCTCTTGTCCGAAGCTGCATTTGAAGTCCGATGTTTAGATGATCTATCCTCATACTGAAGTCTGGAAATCGTGGATCCATTTCATTCATGAGAGTTTATCCGAAACTCAGTTGGAATGGTATTATTAACTAGAGAATACTCATATTCATACTTGGAATGACTTAGCAGATGCTTTCTACAAGCAGTACTAGTACAATACTGAATTGGCACCTACCCACGTGCAAGTACAGAGCATGTCTATGGGTCGAGACGAGAAGTTCAAAGAATATGCTCAGAAATGAAGAAATATAGCAAGCAGAGTTCAACCACCCTTGTCCAATAGGGAGTTGGTTGACATGTTCATGGGAACACTGACAGACCCATTCTTCAATCATCTGATTGGAAACTCTTCGGTCGGGTTTATCGAGCTGATATTGATAGGCGGACATATCGAAGCTGGAATTAGGAGCAGGAAAGTACACGTAGAGTCATCTTCAAATGCTGCAAAGATATATTTTGGTAGTAAGAAAGAAGCCAATGCTGTGTATGGTCAGAAGAGCCGTGACAAAGCTGATCACACTCAATTTGTGGGGGCAGTTGTGATCTCCAATCCTACACCAGTGCAACCTCAACGAGATAACGCGCGTAGCCAGAACGCACCACAAAGACAGTTCACGAAGATCAATATGCCGTTGTCACAGGCCTTGCAACATATGTTGAAAGCAGAGCTGATTACTTTGAGGGATCCTCCTCAGCACGTCAATACTTCCTCTCCAAAGTAGAATCCTAATGTGAGGTCTGCATACCACTCCAACAACCCAGGGCACGACACCAACAACTGTTGGGCCCTGAAAAACAAGATTCAAGACATGATTGAAGCAAGGGAAATTGAATTCGACCCTCCTGTCGAAACTCCGAATGTGAACAACGCACCAATGCCTGACCATGGAAAAATTTCCAATGCTATTGACAATGACTCCTATGTTTATGATGTGAACAAGCTAAACATTCCACTAATGACTGTCAAGAAAGATTTGCTACAAGCCGGTGTATTTCCAGGATGCCCTGATGGCTGTCGTTGGTGTGCATCTGAATCTGACGGATGTGCTTGGTTGAAAAGGTGTATTCAACGAATGATGGACAACTGAGATGTGCTATTTCTGAAACCTCCATCTATGGAGAATTTGTGCAAAGACATTTCTAAGAATCTGAAGATTGAAGACGTAGATGAAGCCATACCAGAATTCGGGGATACCTTGGGGCAGCCAAGTGGAAAGTTTGATTTCATGGTTAAGTATATCGCTCCCGAAAGTTACAAGATTCCATTCGAAGACGTCAAGGCAACCGAATGGGGAGACGATTTCCCAGAAGACTATGCTGATGTGAACACAATAAGGATCACCTCTGCCAATCCTGTGCCCAGACTGGTGCCTCTCACTATTACCTCTCGCAGATCAGTGCCATATTCCTCTAGCAAAGCTATACCTTGGAATTATGGGGCTGAAGTTTACTATCATGGTGTCAAGCAAGAACCTTTAACCATTGAAGATACTACAGTTGAAGCTACCAGTCCTGACATCGACAACATCACCGGATCAAGCAAGATAACCTGAACCGGAAGATTGTTTTCTCCTGAGATCTCTCCTCCAAAAGACACTGCTACACCAGTTCGCATTTCTACTATCGAACCAGTTCCCAAAGCTAGAGGGAAAGAACCAGTAACTCATCCTGCTTAGACAGAAGTATCAAAGGAAGTTGCTAGAGACATCTCCAAGCAAGAAATGGAGGAGATTCTAAAGATCATCATGAAGAGTGACTACAATGTTGTGGAACAGTTGGGAAAAACTCCGTCCAAGATATCCATGCTAGCTCTGCTATTTGGCTCTAAGGCTCATGCTAAATCCTTGGTAAAGTTTCTGAAGAATGCTCACATACCGCAAGACACTACTGCTGACCAATTCGAAGGTTGTATTGCTAGCCTGACCATCAATAATGGTTTAGGTTTCTCTGATGCTGATTTAACTTCTGCCGGAAGTAAACAAAATAAAGCCTTGCACATCTCCATTTAATGCAAGGGCACTACATTGTATCACGTATTGGTGGATACTAGTTTCGCTCTGAATGTTCTGTCGAAGAACAATTTCGACCGACTTAATGCTGAAAAAGTGGTCATGAAACCCAGCGACATAATCGTAAGAGCTTTTGATGGTTCTAAATGAATAGTACTTGGAGAGCTCATCCTGCCAGTTAAAGTCGGTTCCCAAACTTTTAACTCTAGTTTCTTTGTCATGGACATTCGTCCAGCTTATTCTTGCCTACTTAGACGCCCTTGGATACATGGGGCAGGCGCTGTTACCTCTACATTGCATCAGAAGTTGAAGTACCCAGTGAAGGGGTAGGTTGTTACAGTATGCGATGAAGAAGAATATATGGTAAGCCATCTGCAGTCATTCTAATATTTCGAAATGGAAGGAGAATTCGTCGAAACTCCCTGTCAAGCTTTTGAAGCAGTTCCACGAGTCATGCCTGTTGACTCTCCTGTCACTCCTAAAGTTACTAGAGTTCCACCGAGGATGGCCTCACTAAAAGATGCCAAAGCTGTGATTGAAGAATGAGGTTGTACTATTTGGGGTCAGCTCCCCGATCTTCCATTCAAATTTGACAAGACTGGTTTAGGCTTCACTATCAAAGGTCAGAAGATGATACGCCGCGAACATGCCGACAAACTTCCTTTACACATCAACAAAAATGGAGTCCATGTTATGGAAGATGACGACAACGACTTCGACATCAACAACTGGATCTTCCCAACTCTAGACGATGGACTCAGCAATTGGAGGACTGAAGATGTCATACCAATCTCCTTTAGACATGAGTAATTGCTTTTTTCTATTATGCTTTTCGCTTTCATTACGTTCGATAAAATCCTTGCTCGGGGCACCACGGCTCGTTGTGAGGGTTATTATTTTTCATTTGCATATTTTCATTCAATAAAATCCTTGGACTTTTGCATTCAAATAATGTGCTATCTTTCTTTCTTTTACTTTATCACCCTTCAGAAAGCTATGTGTTCTTACACACACCCACATGATACACTGCAGATTCACTCTGAGTCTCACCGATAATAGCTCTGCTATTGCTAAATATGACTTCGATAATCCGATCTACCAAGCTGAAGACGAAGGTGAGGAAGATTGTGAAGTTCCAAGAGAACTTTTCTGGTTACTACAACAAGAAGAACAAGTTATCCAACCGCACGAAGAGCCAATCGAGGTTGTGAATCTAGGTACCGACGCAGACAGAAAGGAAATCAAGATAGGAATAGGTCTTGAAAACAGTTTCAAAAAGAGATTGGTCCAGATGCTGCAAGACTATATCGAGATTTTTGCTTGGTCCTACGAAGACATTCCAGGTTTAGACATTGACATTGTGGTACACCGAGTACCGACGAAAGAAGGTTTTCTCCCTGTGAAGTAGAAGGTTCGTCGTATGCGTCCTGAGATGTCCGAGAAAATCAAATCCGAAGTTATGAAACAGTTCAATGCCGGTTTCCTAGCCGTTACTTCTTATCCACAGTGGGTTGCGAACGTGGTGCCCGTACCTAACAACGATGTGAAAGTGCATATGTGTGTGGAATACCGAGATCTGAACAGAGCGAGTCCGAAAGACGATTTTTTGCTTCCTCATATTGATGTCCTGGTTGATAACACCGCTTAACACAAGGTTTTATCATTCATGGATGGTTTCTCCGGTTACAATCAGATCAAAATGGCTCCCGAAGACATGGAAAAGACTACTTTCGTTACATAGTGGGGCACATTCTACTACAAGGTCATGGCGTTCGGGCTGAAGAACGCTGGCGCCACTTATCAACGTGCAATGGTAGCTTTATTCTATGACATGATTCATCACGAGATAGAGGTCTACATCGACGACATGATAGCTTGATCGCAAACTGAAGAAGAACATCTTCATCATTTGCAAAAGCTGTTTGATAGACTGAAGAAATACAGACTAAGACTTAATCCTAACAAGTGCACCTTTGGAGTTAGATCCGATAAACTCTTGGGATTTGTTGTCAGTGGTAAAGGTATTGAACTTGACCCTGCCAAGGTCAAAGCTATTCAAGAAATGCGGGCTCCCCGTACCGAGAAGGAAGTCATAGGTTTCTTGGGACGACTGAACTATATTTCCAGATTCATTGCACATCTAACTGCTACTTGTGAGCCAATATTCAAGTTACTGAAGAAAGATCAAGTAGGGAAATGGAACGACGATTACCAGACAACTTTTGACAAAATCAAGGAGTACCTACAAAATCCTCCTATCCTGATGTCACCTACCAAAGGAAGACCTCTTATCATGTACTTGACAGTATTAGAGAACTCAATGGGGTGTGTCTTAGGGCAACATGACGAGCCTGGTCGAAAAGAGTATGCAATATACTACCTTAGCAAAAAGTTTACCGACTGTGAAATAAGATACTCACAGATTGAGAAAACTTGCAGCGCTTTGGCATGGACTGCTTGCCGACTAAGACAGTATATGTTGACTCACACTACCTTGTTAATCTCTAAGATGGATCCGATAAAATACATATTCGAGAAACCTGCTCTCTCTGGAAGAATTGCAAGATGGCAAATGATCTTGACCGAATACGACATCCAGTATACTACTCAGAAGGCGATCAAAGGAAGTATAGTAGCCGCTCATTTGGCTCCTCAAGCCATAGATGACTATCAGTCTATGTAGTTCGAATTTTCAAACGAGGATGTTTTCCTAGTCAGTGATTACGAAGAACCAGGACCAGACGAAGGACCTGAACCAGGATCCCAGTGGACTATGGTCTTTGACGGAGCATCAAACACACTTGGCAATGGCATAGGAGCCATTATTACATCTCCTACGGGCGGGCACACCCCTTTCACCTCCAGAATATGCTTCGACTACACTAACAACATGGCCAAATATGAAGCCTGCATCATGGGTGTCAAAGCTGCTATTGATCTAAGAATCAAATTCTTGCAAGTATATGGGGACTCAGCTTTAGTGATCAGTCAGATTAAAGGCGAGTGGGATACGAAGCATCTAAATCTTATTCCATATCGAGAGCATATTTTGAGTCTGATCCCTTACTTCGAAGAAAGCATTTTCGATCACATTCCACGAGAAGAGAATAAATTGGCAGATGCATTAGCTACCACGTCATCTATGTTCAAGGTCAGATGGGATAACGAAGCTCCCCAAATTACTATTGAAAGACTAGACAAACCAGCATACTATTGTGAACTTGATACCGAAGGAACAAGAGAGAAACCTTGGTTCTATAAATTGAAGAGGTATCTCGAGGCTCGGGAATATCCCGCAGGGGCATCTGTCAATAACAAGAAGTTCTTAAGAAGATTCGCCTCCAAATTCTTTCTCAGTAACGACATCTTATATAAGCGCAATCACGACTTGTGCTTACTCCGTTGTGTAGACCAAAAAACAGCAGAACGGATCATGGAAGAGATACATGAAGGCGCATTCGGTACCCACTCTAGTGGACATGCAATGGCTAAGAAAATTCTAAGAGCAGGTTACTATTGGTCCACCATGGAAGCTGATTGTTACCGCTATGTTCGGTCATGTCATAAATGCCAGATATACGCAGATAAAGTGCACATACCTCCATTTCCATTGAATGTTCTGACCGCTCCGTGGCCTTTTACAATGTGGGGCATTGACATGATTGGAGAAATCAAACCTACTGCTTCCAATGGACATCGTATCATCCTTGTTGCTATTGATTACTTCACCAAATGGGTAGAAGCAACCTCGTTCGCATCTGTTACCAAGAATGTTGTGGCTCGATTCATCAAGCATAATCTTATCTGTCAGTACGGCATCCCCGAAAGGATCATCACGGAAAATGGTACCAATCTCAACAACAAAATGATCACCGAACTCTGCATGCAATTCAAGATCAAGCATCACAACTCTTCTCCATATCGGCCAAAAATGAACGGCGCAGTGGAAGCCGCCAACAAGAATCTCAAGAAGATCATACAGAAGATGACAGTGACCTATAAGGATTGGCATGAGATGTTTCCATTTTCTCTCTATTGGCATGAGATGACAGTGACCTACAGTACAAACATCTACAGGGGAAACCCCCTTCTCTCTTGTATATGGTATGGAAGCAGTCCTGCCAATCGAGGTTCAGATACCCTCAACCAGAGTCCTCCAGGACGCAGAGTTAGGCGAAGACGAATGGGTCCAGACTCGCCTTGACCAGATCAACTTGATTGACGAAAAACGGCTCGCATGCATCTGCCATGGACAAATATACTAAAAGCGAATGATCAGAGTTTTCAACAAGAAAGTCAAGCACCGAGTCTACCAATACGGTGATCTAGTAGTCAAGCGCATCATCCTTCCACAAGGTGATCCTAGGGGCAAATGGACTCCCACCTATGAGGGACCATTTGTAGTTAAAACAATATTTTCTGGCGGAGCTATGATACTAAGCACTATGGATGGAGAAGACTTCCCACACCCTGTGAACACGGACATAGTCAAAAAATACTACGCATAAACGAGACCGGCTAGGTCGACTGGCCTAGGAAAAAATAAGGGCATCCTGGAGAACCAAAAGGTTCGTGTAAAAGTTAAGGATATATACAAAAAAAATGTACACCCGGCAAGTCGAAAACCTGCAAAGGCGTCTTGGGCAAAAAAGGGTATCCCGGTAGACTGAAAACCTGAAAGGGCGGTCTAGGCAAAAATTAGGGATTTAAGCGTACGACTATGTCTCGTCTAGATCACCTAGTTATAGACTACACTACTATCAGCACTCAAGATTCAAATGGCGCAAATCAGTTCAATCACTTTCTTCTGACAACAGGGAGATCAGATGGTCGAAAATATATAAGCAATAACACAGTTGAAACTCAACGAGATTGTTTCCACATAGCTTTTTACTATTCTGACAATTTCCTCTTACTAGGATATTAGTCTCTAGTATACAAACTGCCTGACTATATACCACTTTTCAAATTAATGCAATTCCTCTTTTCCTTTTCCAATTTCAATTTTTATTGTTTTGTTTGCATAAAGTCCAATGATTGGTTTGAATGATTATATGCATCTGACAATAAACAGCTGTTCGCAAACATATGAAAAGCAAAGAAAAAAAACAGTAATTACTATAGGCTCTATGAATTGAGATGACGACTAAAGTCACCAATACATCCCCACAGAGTCACTTTCACAAGAAATACATCTGCATGATCATCAATCCCCACAGAGCCCTCGCTCTCCCTACAAAGACAAATCTTCTCCGACGAAGTACTAATCTCCTCCCAACAGTGTTCCAACACTTCCAACGTCATCACGTTAGTCCCCAAGCAGTGATCCTTTACTTTATCACATTAGTCCCCGAGAAGTGATCCTATCATCCTCATCACGTTAGTCCCCGAGCAGTGATCTTATCAACTAAATCAGATACAAACCTCATCAAGTTAGTCCCTGAGCAGTGATCCTATCAACTACATCAGCTACAGACCTCATCACGTTAGTCCTCGAGCAGTGATCCTATCAGCTACATCAGCTACAAACTTCATCACGTCAGTCCCCGAGCAGTGATCCTATCAAACTTCATCACGTTAGTCCCCGAGCAGTGATCCTATCAAACTTCATCACATTAGTCCCCGAGCATTGATCCTATCAAACTTCATCACGTCATTCCCTGAGCAGTGACTCTAGCAGCCCCAGCAGCTTCAATGATCCTATCAGCCTCATCAACTTCAATGATTTTATCATCTTCACCACGTTACAAGCCGTAACAGGTTATGCCACATCACGTTAGTTCCCGAGCAATGAACCTATCATCCTCATCCCATTGTCCCCAGCAGGGTCTATGGAAAATGTAATCATCCGCAACAAGATTTACACACAAGATCCCCAGCCGAGTATCTCTCAATCATCATTATTTCTCCAATAGCATTAATATCCAGACTCGAAACATGGTGTTGTACCCCAAAATTTACCCTCTTCTTTTCCGTATTTTTGGGCTTATAATCCAATTGCATAAGCATACGTGTAGTCACGTTCATAAGCATTGATCATGAGGATTACCCTTTTCCAAGTATCCCAAGTGGCAAGACAAAAAAAGAGTTTACTCGCAAATTTCTCAATAAAGTAGATTTCGGGTTTTCGGTGTATTTTGGGAACTCCCGAAGGTGTATCTCTCATCTCCTTGGGTATTTTCTGATAATTTTCGACTAGTAGTTCCATCTCATTATTGTCTACAACTTTTGTTTGAAGGCCGAGAGCAGGTTTTGTGAGGAAGTCCTAAAAGAATCGGTTTTCTCCAATGGATTAAGCTAAATCTTAAGGTTGAATCGCGCCTTCTTCCCACTTAATAGTCTTTATCTCCTAGCTGGAAGCTCGGAATTGAGCGAGACCGATTTATAAAATTCCGTATTGAAGTCCTCCATAACTTTCATTTGCAACTCGGGAGCTGGTTCCTCACCGATCAGTACCAGAATTTCATTCTTTGAAGTGGTTTTGAGTGGAACTGAGCAATTTTTTATCCGATACACGAAGTTCGGAAAATCATATCTCGCTCGATTCTAATCGAAACGAGATGAGACCAGTGCCAAAAGTTCACAAATTTTGTCAGCTTCGTTTGTCTTAGACATACTCATTGGCAAATTTTGATCAGAGGATCCTCGTTCGAGGCATTTTCTCAGAAGAGCACAAATAAATTTCTGCATGTGTCAGTTGTTCTAAATTGGTGCTGAAACTTAAAAAATTCTTATTTCCTTGGCCGTTCACCAGATCAAGTAGGTATTTTGATTCAAGCAAGCAAAATCGCATTCCAGATACTTTTCGTTTACATTCCGACTCTAAATTCCGCACGGATTTGGTTGTTTCGGATTAATTACAAAAATTATTCGGATAATCATGATTTAGGCTTGATTATGGTTCTTAGGCTCAATTCCTAAAAATTATAAATAGTTTTTTCTCTTCACAAATAAGGGGGGATCAATTGCTAAACATTTTCACTACCACTCATGTAACACCCCAATATTAACCAAAGTTTAATATGCTAAAATCAGAGTAATTAAAAATTTCATAAAATCGAAATTCTCCTACAACTCAAGTAACCATGCACCACCTTTTGCCAACTCGTCTGCTTCACACACTCATAAGCTGGCAAGAGAAGTCCATCCCAACCAACGCAATTCCCGACTACTATCGACAAGAGATTAAGGGTGATCAGTTCCTCAATTTGTCAATAGACAGTCGACAATCCTGATGGTGACATAAACCATCTTTACCAAACTACAACAGCGTCTTCAAACTTACACTACAAGTTACCAAAGCGTAACCCTGCTTGAGGCTCCATCTCTAAGCCACAAGCGCCACCAAGAAGTAAAACTTCTCCCCCACTTGTTTCAAACTCATCTCTGCAGACAAACAAATATAAACAAGCAAGTACCGACAGTGTTTCACACACATGTCGCATACAACAGGGTTAAACACACTAATAACCTGGTCGACAGACCAACCTGCTCTGATACCACTCATGTAACACCCCAATATTAACCAAAGTTTAATATGCTAAAATCAGAGTAATTAAAAATTTCATAAATTTAATACTGAGGCGTCACACCTTCAAAACCAAGAACAACCATGCCGAGATGCAAAGCCCATACAATGCACTCGACAACAAACTAACATCCAACAACTAAATAAGTCGCAGACACACCGGTTCACTCGAGAACCAAACAAACAAGATCGATATCATCCTAACGCCTCAGCCATAGAATTAGTCACACACTCGAACCGACGCCTCGGAAACGAGTCACCAAAGATAGGAACTTAAAGTCCTACGACACAACACCGACACGAAAACAACAAAATGGTTATACAAACCAAAACTGAAACAATCAAAAAAGGATAAAACCACGCGTGCTACGCAAACGCGAAAGAGATGCCTTCAATTACGCATAAGCACGAGCTCAAGAATTACACTTGCAGTTATCGCTCTCATTCTAGAAAATCACAAGGTCACATCATCCTTGTAGATTACCAACGCACAACCCTTGAACAATAACAAGTCACACAAACATAACAGAACTGCGATACACCACTCATTATAAGGCGTATACAGACGACTTGCGACTATAACTCACTAGTCCTAATCCAACAATCTCGCATACTCGCTAAAACTCAATGCTCGATATCTAAACCATGATGCGTCACTTTTATGCATAAGATGCCAACTGTAACACAACTTGGTTAATCCTTCGCTTCACAATTACCCCAAATTGATACGTTCAAAGTGTACACTCATCTGGACACCTACTAACATCAGTCTCATCAACTCGAAAATCACTCTTTCATTCTTGATTGATCAATGTCCATTGATCCTCTAAAATATACGACATAGTTGACCTTTTCAAATATCGTCCAAATATTCACTTGTGAAACTTCGACGTATACACTTGACTTCAACGAAGTCTTCCCTTATAACAATTCAATTCCCAAAGTATATATAAGTAATCACTATCCTCGCACCGTCGCAATGATCAATACATAAGCTTCTTATTCGAAACACCTTCATAACTCTCAATCCTTCAAAGTGGTAACTTAGACCAAAACACTCTCTCAAGAACTCAATCCATCAACGTCGTCTCATACTCCTGAATTACAACCCAGGTCGGACTTAGAACCATATCATCAATTTCTATGGAATCCAATCATGAACACCGTCGCGACCGACTTAAGTCACAATAGAACACCTTCATCTATAAAACATCATCATCTTTAAGTACCTGTTGTTACCAAACCATCACCAAATTCCTTACCATCAAGACTTATTTTAGTCGTAATCTAATAATCCACCGCGACCATTAGTATCCGACGAAATCCATATGTTAGTAGTGAACAAATCCTTAATAACCTTCTAAGCTTAATCTCAACAAGCGTCTCAAAACAAACATGCAACATTCTTCAAAATAATAAATCCCAAATCAGATATTCTTGGGTTATCTGCGATATCAACATACTAAACTCATCACCAGACGAAGTCTCTTTATAGATCATACTCAAACTTGAATTGTCTTCAACAATTCCAATCTCCTCGTCGTTAACATCTGCACCTATAAGGTTCCAATGAGTACAACCGCATCAAAACTCTAACTCACGCGTCCGACAATTTTCCCTTATGAAAATCAAATAGTTCCAAGGTAGCAATACACTTTTCCAACTCTATGCCGAAATACATCTTAAGTCCAAAATGAAATATCACAATACACTGCACAAGGTTCTCCAGTACCAAACAAAACCAAAATCAAAGCATTCGCTAGCTTTCCACTGGCTCCACAAATTCGCTTCCCAATGCGAAGTCGAAATAGCGACTCAACCATCTCAAGTCAAAGTACCCACGATCAATACCTACTTATAAAACGATCTTCCATCAAACTCACAAAGCTAACCGTACAAAATAAAAGAACTTCTAAGCTCTGAAATAACCCCTTAAAGTCTTCTACAAGATACAAAATAAATCTTCACGGAACTGTCTAAAATATCACTGTCTAAGTTGCTTACATAAGGCACTCTTGTCCAATAGTTCAAAATTCTATCTTTAGATTACTCGATATACACCGGTCTAACTTCACTACCAACAACGGAAAGCTTGGATGCTTGCTACGATTCCTTAACTTGATGTGAACCAAATAATATCCATGAACACGAAACAACTCTACAGCTACTCAAGAGAGTACTGTCGGAACATTCCAAAATTATAACTGACGCATTAGTCACACTAATGACATCAACAAATACTCGCCCGGACCATACGCTATCTTGAAAAGCATTGTCTAAACATCTTCAGTTCTCACATTAACCCGTAGACAGCCAGACATTACATCGGTTCCACTAAACACAAAAGCTCCAAATGACTGATCTATCCAACATTAGTCCTTGGAAGTAGATACTTGTCCTCAACATCCACTTCGTTCCTTTGCCTGAAGAGACACATCAACTTAAGCGACCTTCGTTCTTCTCGAACAACACAACGATAGCACTCCACGGTGACCCGCTCGAATACACAAACTCTACTTAAAGCAATCCTCAAGTTGACTCTTCAACTCTAACTCAGAAACAAACATCCCTTAAGGATACTTCGAATCACAACTAGTTCCAGAAACTAAATCCATCAAAACGTCACTTCGCACTACGGCAGTAATTCACTAACATCTTCACAATATGCTTCGGAAGAATCACAACAAGAAGTTCGCTTGCCAAAATCTTGTTTCTCACCAAAAATCCAAATTCGCCTACAACTCAAGTAACATGCACCACCTTTTGCCAACTCGTTTGCTTCACACACTATTAAGCTGGCAAGACAAGTCCATCCCAACCAACACAATTCCCGACTACTATCGACAAGAGATTAAGGGTGATCAGTTCCTCAATTTGTCAATAGACAGTCATCAATCCTGATGGTGACATAAACCATCTTTACCAAACTACAACAACGTCTTCAAACTTACACTACAAGGTACCAAAGCGTAACCCTGCTTGAGGCTCCATCTCTAAGCCACAAGCGCGACCAAGAAGTAAAACTTCTCCCCCACTTGTTTCAAACTCATCTCTGCAGACAAACAAATATAAACAAGCAAGTACCGACAGTGTTTCACACACATGTCGCATACAACAGGGTTAAACACACTAATAACCTGGTCGACAGACCAACCTGCTCTGATACCACTAATGTAACACCCCAATATTAACCAAAGTTTAATATGCTAAAATCAGAGTAATTAAAAATTTCATAAAATCGAAATTCTCCTACAACTCAAGTAACCATGCACCACCTTTTGCCAACTCGTCTGCTTCACACACTATTAAGCTGGGAAGAGAAGTCCATCCCAACCAACATAATTCCCGACTACTATCGACAAAAGATTAAGGGTGATCAGTTCCTCAATTTGTCAATAGACAGTCGACAATCCTGATGGTGACATAAACCATCTTTACCAAACTACAACAGCGTCTTCAAACTTACACTACAAGTTACCAAAGCGTAACCCTGCTTGAGGCTCCATCTCTAAGCCACAAGCGCCACCAAGAAGTAAAACTTCTCCCCCACTTGTTTCAAACTCATCTCTGCAGACAAACAAATATAAACAAGCAACTACCGACAGTGTTTCACACATATGTCGCATACAACAGGGTTAAACACACTAATAACCTGGCCGACAGACCGACCTGCTCTGATACCACTAATGTAACACCCCAATATTAACGAAAGTTTAATATGCTAAAATCAGAGTAATTAAAAATTTCAAAAATTAAATACTGAGGCGTCACACCTTCAAAACCAAATCACGTTAAACAATTCACTTTAAAGTATAAATCTTTGATACATAGCCTCGTCGCAAATCATAAATTGATTCATAAAAATAAAACATCTCCTTTATTAAACTTTCTAATCAAAATCATGTTTTCATAAATTATGATTCTTATTTACAAAGGAAACAACAAAAGAACAACAACAAGACAACATAATAATTCCCCCCGAGTGCTACGTATCAGAGCGACACCGACTCGACTAATAGCAGCTATAAACTCCGTCTTCATAACCTGCACATTACCAATATAAAGGTAACGGCGAAACAAGTAAAGGGTGAGATAATCCAAAATATATAATTAAAGGCATGATAAAATATATATATATATATATATATAGTTTCGGAATTATAAAGGGAATAGATTGATAAGTGCATTCCAACACATATCCAAAACTCACTTACTCTTATCGTTATTCTAAAGTGTATAATCTACACTTAATCGCCTTAGCCTCATCGACACAAATTATCACAACAACACATAAACTTTCATCACCACGAAATCGTCACAAGCTAACACATCACTAATTATCACGACAATCATGAACAAAAACATCAAACAATAACACCAAACAATGCTAATAGCATAAGCAATATAAACAAAATCATCACAAATTGGCTAAAGCCCATCGTCGCTTTTGGCATAAAGCCCATCATCACATCCTATTTGCATTAAGCATTTCATCAAGTTAAATCATCGCAAAACTCATCATTTATATTCATCGCATAGTTATCATGAAATTATCAATTCATATTCATTTCATGTTCATCATAAATCTCATCACCAAACAAAGCATCATATATTATCGCAATTCAACATCGTCAATTTAATTAAAACCCAACGCCAAACAACGTAAACATAAACATAACCGACTCCATGAGACACGACTATGTTATTCATCTGGTACCCGTCGCTTTGTCCATAAATAGGAACACTTGGCATAAAAGCCTCGTCGCTTGGCATAAAATCCTTGTCGCTTGGCATAAAAGTCCATCGTCACCAATGCAATGTATGTGACTCGACAATAAACAACACAACACAAAAACATCATCATCGCTATCAAAATTGGCATAAAGCCCACATCGCCATAATTTATCCAAATCAAGATAAATATATCATGCATCATATTTGCATTATGCAAAACGACACATATAATTCATCATCATCAAAAGTCATGCATTCACAAATCGGAAGCATTTATTAACAACATCAATATAATCATCACATCATCATGTACAAAGACATATATCATCGCATTGCATATCAACAAGTATTTATTAAT
Source organism: Vicia sativa (assembly GCA_021764765.1). Lineage (NCBI taxonomy): Eukaryota > Viridiplantae > Streptophyta > Magnoliopsida > Fabales > Fabaceae > Vicia > Vicia sativa. The sequence goes on along the minus strand of CM038794.1, from coordinate 88,473,349 downwards.
AAATACACCGTCACAAATATTATGTTTATTTACACCGCATCATTATCGCTTAATTCACCAAATTCCAAAAATGGAAGAATAGTCAAAACTTCAATAATCATCGCGAAAGTCATTCCTAATAACCGACACTAATCATAATCGTCAACATCGAAATCGGATTGTCCATACGTGCCTTAAATCTAATAAAACACAATCCGATTCAATTTAATCGTATTTTGGCCTATTTCGGGTCATCTCTTAAAAACTCGTAATTTCCAAAAACTAACCTCACCACTACGTTCTACACGTCAAACTTAGCTAGCACGTCAATTTTTGTTGAATTCAATGCAACTTGCTCCGTTGCTGAATTTATCGAAATCGGAAAATCCGAACATAATCGGGGCAAAAGAAGTGCAAAAATCAGAATATGGGAGGCTACAGATACATCAACACGGGCCGCCGTGTTAATCAACACGGCCCGTGTTGAAAAGCCCCTAGAAAACACAAAAAAACCCAAAGTCAGAGAATCAACACGGGAACCCGTGTGAATCAACACGGCCTGTGTTGATGGACCTGACATCAATAATTCTCATTCAATAGGTCAACACGGGCACCCGTGTTAATTAACACGGCCCGTGTTTATGGACCTGCGTGAAAACTCCATTTTTAACCTTCCCAACTTCACTTTTACCATTCCCATTGATTCTAATCATCATCAACCTCATAATCCCTACTCCTATTCCAACTCTTCTAATCTATTTCTATAATCATTCAACCCAAAACTCTATAAATCAACTTATCCACTTTCCCCCAAATCCAAAACATAAACATCAAAACCTAACAATATGAGATGGAGAATCAAACCCCTTACCTCTAGCTTGGATGATCCATGATGATTCTACAAGACTTCATCCTTAAGCTTGCTCATGTTCTTCCTCTTCTTCCCCTCTTGCTCTTCTTCTCAAAACCCTTTCTTTTTCTCTCAAACTCTAAGTTTGGTTTTGTTTGGAAAAATGGAAAGAAAAGGAGGAAGAAATGGTTTTATAACTTACTAGCTTCCAAGTTCTATGTTTGGTTTTGGTATGTTATGTTGGAAAGAAAAACAAGGATATTGTTTCATGAATGGAAAGAAAATGAGGAAAATGGCTTTTATAAGTTGTTTTCCTATTAGTAAGGGTGAGGGTGTAAACCCAATCCTAGGAAATTACTCCTCACACCCCTATCCAATTATATCATTAATTCAATTAATTAAAACAATTCCGGAGAATTAAATATTGAATCCGAATAATATTTTACCGGACCGAATCGAAACATCGCCAAATATATTATCAGATATATTGATTAATACGAATATTCTCGTTGCAAAATAAATATCGATCGGTAATTCGAAAATATAAATATAATATAATATTAATTAAAACAGGGCGTTACAACTCTCCCCCACTTATAAACTTTTCGTCCTCGAAACTTCGACCAAAACGAACAAATCGGGACATGCCTACGCATTAGTCCACTCAATCCTCGCGTCAACTAAACAATATACAAAATACACCAAAAACAAGGAAATATCCCTAACTACATCGTCCCGCCAAGAACAACCATGCCGAGATGTAAAGCCCATACAATGCACTCGACAACCAACTAACACCCAACAACTAAACAAGTCGCAGACACACCAGTTCACTCGAGAACCAAACAAACAAGATCGATATCATCCTAACGACTCAGCCATAAAATTAGTCACACACTCGAACCGACGCCTCGGAAACGATTCACCAAAGATAGGAACTTAAAGTCCTACGACACAACACCGACACGAAAACAACAAAATGGTTATACAAACCAAAACTGAAACAATCAAAAAAGGATAAAACCACGCGTGTTACACAAACGCGAAAGAGATGCCTTCAATTACGCATAAGCACGAGCTCAAGAATTACACTTGCAGTTATCGCTCTCATTCTAGAAAATCACAAGGTCACATCATCCTTGTAGATTACCAACGCACAACCCTTGAACAATAACAAGTCACACAAACATAATGAATCATGATACACCACTCATTCTAAGGCGTATATAGACGACTTGCGACTATAACTCACTAGTCCCAATCCAACAATCTCGCATACTCACTAAAACTCAATGCTCGATATCTAAACCATGCTGCGTCACTTTTATGCATAAGATGCAACCCGTAAAACAACTTGGTTAATCCTCCGCTTCACAATTACCCCAAATTGATACGTTCAAAGTGTACACTCATCCGGACACCTACTAACATCAGTCTCATCAACTCGAAAATCACTCTTTCATTCTTGATTGATCAATGTCCATTGATCCTCTAAAATATACGACATAGTTGACCTTTTAAAATATCGTCCAAATATTCACTTGTGAAACTTCGACGTATACACTTGACTAAAACGAAGTCTTCCCTTATAACAATTCAATTCCCAAAGTATATATAAGTAATCACTATCCTTGCACCGTCACAATGATCAATACACAAGCTTCTTATTCGAAACACCTTCATAACTCTCAATCCTTCAAAGTGGTAACTTAGACCAAAACACTCTCTCAAGAACTCAATCCATCAACGTCGTCTCATACTCCTGAATTACAACACAGGTTGGACTTAGAACAATATCATCAATTTCTATGGAATCCAATCATGTACACCGTCGCGACCGACTTAAGTCACAATAGAACACCTTCATCTATAAAACATCATCTTCTTTAAGTACCTGTGGTTACCAAACCATCACCAAATTCCTTACCATCAAGACTTATTTTAGTCGTAATCTAATAATCCACCGCGACCATTAGTATCCGACGAAATCCATATGTTAGTAGTGAACAAATCCTTAATAACCTTCTAAGCTTAATCTCAACAAGCGTCTCAAAACAAACATGCAACATTCTTCAAAATAATAAATCCCAAATCAGATATTCTTGGGTTATCTGCGATATCAACATACTAAACTCATCACCAGACGAAGTCTCTTTATAGATCATACTCAAACTTGAATTGTCTTCAACAATCCCAATCTCCTCGTCGTTAACATCTGCACCTATAAGGTTCCAATGAGTACAACCGCATCAAAACTCTAACTCACGCGTCCGACAATTTTCCCTTATGAAAATCAAATCGTTCCAAGGTAGCAATACACTTTTCCAACTCTATGCCGAAATACATCTTAATTCCAAAATGAAATATCACAATACACTGCACAAGGTTCTCCAGTACCAAACAAAACCAAAATCAAAGCATTCGCTAGCTTTCCACTGGCTCCACAAATTCGCTTCCCAATGCGAAGTCCAAATAGCGACTCAACCATCTCAAGTCAAAGTACCCACGATCAATACCTACTTATAAAAAGATCTTCCATCAAACTCACAAAGCTAAACATACAAAACAAAAGAACTTCTAAGCTCTGAAATAACCCCTTAAAGTCTTCTAGAAGATACAAAATAAATCTTCACGGAACTGTCCAAAATATCACTATCTAAGTTGCTTACTTAAGGCACTCTTGTCCAACAGTTCAAAATTCTATCTTTAGATTACTCGACATACACCGGTCTAACTTCACTACCAACAACGCAAAGCTTGGATGCTTTCTACAATTCCTTAACTTGATGTGAACCAAATAATATCCATGAACATGAAACAACTCTACAGCTACTCATGAGAGTACTGTCGGAACATTCCAAAATTATAATTGACGCATTAGTCACACTAATGACATCAACAAATACTCGCCCGGACCATACGCTATCTTGAAAAGCATTGTCTAAACATCTTCAGTTCTCACAATAACCCGTAGACAACCAGACTTTACATCGGTTCCACTAAACACAAAAGCTCCAAATGACTGATCTATCCAACATTAGTCCTTGGAAGTAGATACTTGTCCTCAACATCCACTTCGTTCCTTTCCCTGAAAAGACACATCAACTTAAGCGACCTTCGTTCTTCTCGAACAACACAAAGATAGCACTCCACGGTGACCCGCTCGAATACACAAACTCTGCTTAAAGCAATCCTCAAGTTGACTTTTCAACTCTAACTCAGAAACAAACATCCCTTAAGGATACTTCGAATCACAACTAGTTCCAGAAACTAAATCCATCAAAACTTCACTTCGCACTACGGCAGTAATTCACTAACATCTTGACAATATGCTTTGGAAGAATCACAACAAGAAGTTCGCTTGCCAAAATCTTTTTCTCACCAAAAATCCAAATTCGCCTACAACTCAAGTAACCATGCACCACCTTTTACCAACTTGTCTGCTTCACACACTATTAAGCTGGCAAGACAAGTCCATCCCAACCAACATAATTCCTGACTACTATCGACAAGAGATTAAGGGTGATCAGTTCTTCAATTTGTCAATAGACAGTCGACAATCCTGATGGGGACATAAACCATCTTTACCATACAACAACAGCGTCTTCAAACTTACACTATAAGTTACCAAAGTGTTACCCTGCTTGAGGCTCCATCTCTAAGCCACCATGCACCACCTTTTGCCAACTCGTCTGTTCACACACTATTAAGCTGGCAAGACAAGCCCATCCCAACCAACACAATTCCCGACTACTATCGACAAGAGATTAAGGGTGATCAGTTCCTCAATTTGTCAATAGACAGTCGACAATCCTGATGGTGACATAAACCATCTTTACCAAACTACAAGGTCTTCAAACTTACACTACAAGTTACCAAAGCGTAACCCTGCTTGAGGCTCCATCTCTAAGCCACAAGCGCCACCAAGAAGTAAAACTTCTCCCCCACTTGTTTCAAACTCATCTCTGCAGACAAACAAATATAAACAAGCAAGTACCGACAGTGTTTCACACACATATCGCATACAACAAGGTTAAACACACTAATAACCTGGCCGACAGACCGACCTACTCTGATACCACTAATTTAACACCCCAATATTAACCAACGTTTAATATGCTAAAATCAGAGTAATTAAAAATTTCATAAAATCCAAATTCGCCTACAATTCAAGTAACCATGCACCACCTTTTGCCAACTCGTCTGCTTCACACACTATTAAGTTGGCAAGACAAGTCCATCCCAACCAACACTATTCCCGACTACTATCGACAAGAGATTAAGGGTGATCAGTTCCTGAATTTGTCAATAGACAGTCGACAATCCTGATGGTGACATAAACCATCTTTACCAAACTACAACAGCGTCTTCAAACTTACACTACAAGTTACCAAAGAGTAACCCTGCTTGAGGCTCCATCTCTAAGCCACAAGCGCCACCAAGAAGTAAAACTTCTCCCCCACTTGTTTCAAACTCATCTCTGCAGACAAACAAATATAAACAAGCAACTACCGATAGTGTTTCACACACATGTTGCATACAACAGGGTTAAACACTCTAATAACCTGGCCGACAGACCGACCTGCTCTGATACCACTAATGTAACACCCCAATATTAACCAAAGTTTAATATGCTAAAATCTGAGTAATTAAAAATTTCATAAAATCCAAATTCGCCTACAACTCAAGTAACCATGCACCACCTTTAGCCAACTCGTCTGCTTCACACACTATTAAGCTGGCAAGACAAGTCCATCCCAACCAACACAATTCCCGACTACTATCGACAAGAGATTATGGGTGATCAGTTCCTCAATTTGTCAATAGACAGTCGACAATCCTGATGGTGACATAAACCATCTTTACCAAACTACAACAGCGTCTTCAAACATACCCTACAAGTTACCAAAGCGTAACCCTGCTTGAGGCTCCATCTCTAAGCCACAAGCGCCACAAATAAGTAAAACTTCTCCCCCACTTGTTTCAAACTCATCTCTGCAGACAAACAAATATAAACAAGCAAGTACCGACAGTGTTTCACACACATATCGCATACAACAGGGTTAAACACACTAATAACCTGGCCGACATACCGACCTGCTCTGATACCACTAATGTAACACCCCAATATTAACCAACGTTTAATGTGCTAAAATCAGAGTAATTAAAAATTTCATAAAATCCAAATTCTCCTACAACTCAAGTAACCATGCACCACCTTTTGCCAACTCGTCTGCTTCACACACTCATAAGCTGGCAAGAGAAGTCCATCCCAACCAACGCAATTCCCGACTACTATCGACAAGAGATTAAGGGTGATCAGTTCCTCAATTTCTCAATAGACAGTCGACAATCCTGATGGTGACATAAACCATCTTTACCAAACTACAACAGCGTCTTCAAACTTACACTACAAGTTACCAAAGCGTAACCCTGCTTGAGGCTCCATCTCTAAGCCACAAGCGCCACCAAGAAGTAAAACTTTTCCCCCACTTGTTTCAAACTCATCTCTGCAGACAAACAAATATAAACAAGCAAGTACGACAGTGTTTCACACACATGTCGATACAATGTGGTTAAACACACTAATAACTCGGCCGATGACCGACCGCCTCGATACCACTAATGTAACACCCCAATATTAACTAAAGTTTAATATGCTAAAATCAGAGTAATTTAAAATTTCATAAATTAAATACTGAGGCGTCACACCTTCAAAACCAAATCACTTTAAACAATTCACTTTAAAGTATAAATCTCAGATACATAGCCTCGTCGAAATCATAAATTGATTCATAAAAATAAAACATCTCCTTTATTAAACTTTCTTATCAAAATCATGTTTTCATAAATTATGATTCTTATTTACAAAGGAAACAACAAAAGAACAACAACAAGACAACATAATAATTCCCCGAAAGCTACGATCGTAGCGACACCGACTGACTAATAGCATTATCAACTCCGTCTTCATAACCCGCACGTTACCAATATAAAGGTAAAAACAAGTAAAGGGTGAGATAATCCAAAACATATAATTAAAGGCATGATAAATATATATATATATATATATATATATATATATATATAGTTTCGAATTATAAAGGAATAGATTGATAAGTGCTCCAACACATATCCAAAACTCACTTACTCTTATCGTTATTCTAAAGTGTATAATCTACACTTAATCGCCTTAGCCTCATCGGCACAAATCATCACAACAACACATAATCTTCCGTCACCACGAAATCGTCACAAGCTAACACATCACTAATTAACACGACAATCATGAACAAAAACATCAAACAATAACACCAAACAATGCTAATAGCATAAGCAATATAAACAAAATCATCACAAATTGGCTAAACCCATCGTCGCTTTTGGCATAAAGCCCATCATCACAAACATCATCACATCCTATTTGCATTAAGCATTTAATCAAGTTAAATCATCGCAAAACTCATCATTTATATTCATCGCATAGTTATCATGAAATTATCAATTCAAATTTATTTCGTGTTCATCATAAAGATCATCAACAAACAAAGCATCATATATCATCGCAATTCAACATCGCCAATTTAATTAAAACCCAACGCCAAAGAACTCAAACATAAACATAATAGACTCCATGAGACACGACTATGTTATGCATGTGGTACCCGTCGCTTTGTCCATAGATAGGAACACTTAGCATAAAAGCCTCGTCACTTGGCATAAAAGCCTCGTCGCTTGGCATAAAAGCCCATCGTCGCTAATGCAATGTATGTGACTCGACAATAAAGAACACAACACAAAAACATCATCATCGCTTATCAAAATTGGCATAAAGCCCACATCGCCATAATTTATCCAAATCAAGATAAATATATCATCGCATCATATTTGCATTATGCAAAACGTCACATATAATTCATCATCATCAAAAGTCATGCATTCACAAATCGGAAGCATTTATTAACAACATCAATATAATCATCACATCATCATGTACAAAGACATATATCATCGCATTGCATATCAACAAGTATTCATTAATAAATACACCGTCGCAAACATTATGTTTATTTAGACCGCATCATTATCGCTTAATTCACCAAATTCCAAAAACGGAAGAATAGTCAAAACTTCAATAATCGTCGCGAAAGTCATTTCTAATAACCGACACTAATCATAATCGTCAACATCGAAATCGAAATGTCCATACGTGCCTTAAATCTACTAAAACACAATCCGTTTCAATTTAATCATATTTTGGCCTATTTCAGGTCATCTCATAAAAACTCGTAATTTCCAAAAACTAACCTCACCACTACGTTCTACACGTCAAACTTAGCTAGCATGTCAATTTTTGTTGAATTCGGAGCAACTTGCTCCGTCGTCGAATTTCACAAAATCGGAAAATTGGAACATAATCAGGGCAAAAGAAGTGCTAAAATCAGAATATGGGAGGCTACAGATACATCAACACGGGCCCCCGTGTTAATCAACACGGCCCGTGTTGAAAAACCCAAAGTCAGAGAATCAACACGGGCAGCAGTGTGAATCAACACGGCCCGTGTTGATGGACCTGGTATCAATAATTTTCATTCAATTGGTCAACACGGGCACCCGTGTTAATCAACACGACCCGTGTTGATGGACCTGCGTGAAAACTCCATTTTTAACATTCCCAACTTCACTTTTACCATTCCCATTGATTCTAATCATCATCAACCTCATAATCCATACTCCTATTCCAACTCTTCTAATCTATTTCTATAACCAATCAACCCAAAACACTATAAATCAACTTATCCACTTTCCCCCAAATCCAAAACATAAACATCAAAACCTAACAATATGAGATGGAGAATCGAACGCCTTACCTCTAGCTTTGATGATCCATGATGATTCTACAAGACTCATGTTCTTCCTCTTCTTCCCCTCTTGCTCTTCTTCTCGAAACCCTTTCTTTTTCTGTCAAACTCTATGTTTGGTTTTGTGTGGAAAAATGCAAAGAAAATGAGGAAGAAATGGTTTTATAACTTACTAGCTTCCAAGTTCTATGTTTGGTTTTGGTATGTTATGTTGGAAAGAAAAACAAGGAAAATGTTTCATGAATGGAAAGAAAATGAGGAAAATGGCTTTCATAAGTTGTTTTCCTATTAGTAAGGGTGAGGGTGTAAACCCAATCCTAGGAAATTGCTCCTCACACCCCTATCCAATTATATCATTAATTCAATTAATTAAAACAATTCTGGGGAATTAAATATCGGATCCGAATAATATTTTACCGGACCGAATCGAAACGTCGCCAAATATATTATCAGATATATTGATTAATACGAATACTCTCGTCGTAAAATAAATATCGATCGGTAATTCGAAAATATTAATATAATATAATATTAATTAAAACAGGGCGTTACAACTCACACTCTAATTCCTCTGCAATTTGATTCAAGCTTCAAGTTCAAGTAAGTGTTAGGTTCAAATAAGCACTTATTTTAAGCTGTTCTTGACTTTCAGCTATTCTGGAAATTGAATACTGAAATTGCATGCAAATTTAATGTAGATTCTGGATCTTGAACTTGTACTCTTGAATTCTTTGATTCAAATAGGATTTTTCTGCCTTATTTATGTCGGAGTGAAGATTCTGTACATAGCATGCATATATTGTTGTGCATTTGTGTTTTCCTGGCACATAAGTCATAAATTCATACATCTTGCATCATCTATCACATGCTCACGCATTAGAGGGAATTTAGTTTAATTTAATTGCATCGATTCATGATGATTTGAGGCATAATTTGCATTCGACATGTAGACATCCAAGCCTCTCGATCGTTAGGCACATCATGTATTATACATGCATTCTAGGTGTTTGTGTTAATGCATAATCTAGGTTCAAAGGAAAACCTCTACCACCTATAGGTAGCATGACTACCTTGCATTGTTCATCCATTACATGAGCATTAGGATTGTTATCGTTACTCGTATCCTCGGCATGTTCATGCATCGTTTACTTCCATAAGAGCATTAGGATTGTTATTGCAACTCGCATCCTTGACGTGTTCGTGCATCGTCTATCTTACGCTTGAACATTAGAATTGTGAATTTCACTTGCATTCTTGGCATGTTCACGCATCTATCTTACACTTGAACGTTACAATTGTGAATTTCACTTGCATTCTTGCATTTTCATGCATGCACTCTTCAAATGAACATTGGAATTATAATTTTGATTTGCATTCCTTGCACGTTCATGCATTTAATTTCACAAATGAACATTGGTTTTATCGATTCGATTTGCATTCCTCGCATGTTCATGCATGTACTCTTCATCTATGAACATTGGTTTTATCAATTCGAATTTCATTCCTCGCATGTTCATGCATGTATTCTTCACATGAACATTGGTTTTACCTATTCGATTTGCATTCCTCGCATGTTCATGCATGTACTCTCCATCAATGAACATTGGTTTTATTGAATCGATTTGCATTCCTCGCATGTTCATGAATGTATTCTTCACATGAACATTGGTTTTATCGATTCCATTTGCATTCCTCGCATGTTCATGCATGTACTCTTCATCTATGAACATTGGTTTTATCAATTCGATTTGCATTCCTCGCATGTTCACGCATCTACTCTTCATCTATAAACATTGGTTTCATCGATTCGATTTTCATTCCTCGCATGTTCATGCATGTATTCTTCACATGAACATTGGATTTATCATTGCGATTTACATTCCCCGCATATTCATTTAACTTTTATCTGCTACGGGATTGTGGCATAACTGTACGGATCGAGCTTTGGCATGAGAGCATCATAAACAGGTGTTCCAGACCAAAAATAACATTTTTACAGGTTGCAGATCGCGCTTAGCGCCACCAGGAGCGCGCTAAGCGCCAAACATTCTGACTTTTGTTTTGTTGGTCGCGCTTAGCGGTTCGCAAGCTGCTACCGGTCTCGTTTGGTTGCGCTTAGCGTATAGGTGCTTAGCGTGGCTCTGGTGTATTTTTCTGTTCTTTCTTGATTCTAATAGCAAATAGTGGACGCTCTAGTCATGCCTAGTGTGATGACTGGTTTTTTTCATCGGTTGTTTTAAAAAAAAAAAATGAAGTCGCCACCTAATTTTATTTGTTCTAAAAAGAACTGGGAAATATAGATAAAACCCACAGAATTTGGATAAGGCGGTCTACGTGACCAAAAGATGTGAATTCGGGAGTCGGTTATGCAAGGGGAATGTATTAGCACCCCTTACATCCATCGTACTCGATGGGACCTATTTAGTTCTAAGTGTTTGTGTGTTAAATTGCTAATTTAAGTTATGATCGAGAAATAAAAGAAACGGGGTTTATTTATTATTATTTTGAGTTGGGCACGGTTTCGGAACCGTGTGCCTACGTATTCCCTTGTGCAATGGGAATGTCAAAACTCCGTAGTTCCTCTTAAAAAGGTTTTTATTAGTTGTGTTGATTTTATAAGAAAAATCGTGCTTTAGACATTTCAAATGCTTGAACTTGGACTTGTTTTGTTTGTTTGAAAAGCTTAAGTATTCGTTCGTGTTTGAAATGGTTATTGCACACTCTTTGTAAGAAAAGAGTTTGATGATCGCATATGAGCGATAAAAGAGTTTGAGTGAGTTAAGTTATTTTTATGTGGGAGACGAGTATTGGACCATAAGCGTTCAACGGCTAATGCCCCAAATACACGGATGAGTGGATAGAAACATCCTAATCATCTTTTTCTACTCAAAAAGTTTGTTGAGAAAAGGTGAGGTGAAACAAGGTTCACGTTAATTAGATTCATTTAAGAAGCCAAACATACAGTCGAGGGTCGATACAGGACTGACTACCATATGTTTGGGAGGAGGGAGAAGTAGAATATTTATTTATGAAAATATTTTGAAAAGAATATCGACGTTGGATCGAGGTTTAGAAATTTAATTATGAAAGTGTTTTTAGGAGGTTTTGAAAATAATTTTGAAAAGTGAAGAATATTCACAAGCAGTTTTGAAAAAAGATTTAAGTTTGAAAGTTGGAATGTTGGAAAGAAAACATTTTTTTTGAAAAGTATTAAGAAATACTTAAAATGTCTCATTTTTAACTTAATTAAAATATAATCAAAAAGAAAATATTTTTGGATTTTTTTGACATAATCATAAAATAGGTATATTAAATGACAAGTGTTCAAAAAATCATCTCAAAATGAGAAGTTTTGATTAGTTTTTGAAAATGTTTAAGTTTGTTAGAAACTTGAGAAATTAGTGATAAAAAAAGAGTTTTTGGTCCTAAGGAGATTTGAACCTTGGACTTTTGGCTTAGAAATGAAGAGTTTTTCCACTTAGCCATGTGTTTGACTTGTCATTTAATTACCTTGTTTAGAAGGAGTTTAAAAAAAGAAAATGAAAGTTTTGAAAAATGTCCAGAAGTTGGACTTCTGAAGGGTTCAGAAGTTGTCCACTTCTGGAAGGGTTAGAAGGCTTAGCTTCTGGAGCGTGTAACAAGGCTTGCGTCTGGAGCGCTTTTGGCTTGCAACTTCTGGGGCGTGAGAAGGCTTGCATGGTGCTTCTGGAGCGTGTTGAGAAGGTTTGCTTCTAGGGATAGAAGCATTAGAAGTTTGGGACTCCTAGAGATAGAAGTACTTCTGAAGTGAGTGGAAATGGAGAGCTTCTAGGAGTAGAAGCTTCAGAAGCACTTTTGGAGGCTGAGCCTCAGAAGGACTTCTGGAGAAAGAAGCTTCAGAAGCTTGTGTTTCCTTTTGTTAAAAAAAGGTTCCAGGGGGATTCAAACCCTGGACCTTGAGGCGAAGGAAGGTTTTAAGGCGTGCTGGCTTTACCACTGGGGTGGCTATACATCCATTGTTTTAACTTAAACTACAAATATATATTTTAAGTCCAGATTCAGAAATTGAAAATTTAACTTCATCTTCTTCACTGAACAACGCGCGAACATGGCCATGCCTGAGATTTGAAGTTCTTCATTTCTTGATCAATTTTAAAAGTTCAAAATACCATTTTGTCTAGATTTTCATCACGATTTTGAACATGTATTTTGTTAACATTATTAATCAAAGATGAACACGAATTTTGACAAACCCAATTTAAACCCTAACTGAAAAAGTGATTAATTCTTTAAACTCAGTTGATTTTAGTTTAAATTAAAGATCCAGATAGCTTTAGTGATTGAATATCTACATTTTCCTTTTCAATTTTAAAGCTAAAAACGCATGTATGGAGGTATCAAAGTTTTGAAAACTCACCTCTTGGTATGAAATACCAGATCGAGTTTTGCTACTTCCAGATACCAAGTAATGATTGATTAAGCTTCCCTGAACCTCACTGAGTGTGTTCCTACTCTTAGATTGTTCTGAAAGTGGCTGGAACTCTCTGACCAAGTCAAGTTGTAAGTTGCTTAATTTGAAAATGGAAGATGATGATGGAGTTGTTCCAGAACTTGTTTAATTGTATGGACAATCTCTATATGTTGTATGGGATGTGTTTGAAGTGTGAAATCAAGACTACTACGAGTAGTTTTCTAGTTTGGATGTTATGGCTCAAATTTGCATTTTATGAGTTTTGGAAGTGATTTCTGAGTTTGTCTAGTTCTTGGGCTAGCATGGGGATTCTAACAACTCTCTAATGATGTTTAGAAAGTATTGAAGCCTATGTTTGCTCGTAAATTGCAAAACTTGGAACTTGCACAATTCTCCTTTTTAGAACTTTGAAACTTGGAATTTAAGAAAGAAAGAAGGAAAGCTTGTTTAGGAATGCTTTGTGTGTTTTTTGAATGAAGTAAGAACCTCTATTTATAGGCAAAGGATTCTTGAAATGGCAAGGCAATATAAGCTTAGAGCTTGCAACTTGGAAGCTTAAGGCTTAAGAAAAGAATATTCCTTCATTAAATGCACATGGAATCTTTTTAATCATTACTTAAAAAACTAAAGTGTTTTTATCCTTTCCTAGCTATTTCCATCAGATTTTTTCCTCTAAAATCCTATCTCTTTGGTGACAAGGCTTTATAAGGGAGAAAGTTGCAAAATAACTTGTAACTTTGATGCATGATTTTGGAAATCCATGGTTTTGGAGCTGTATGTTTTAAAATGAAAACCCTAGCTAGAAAAAGTGTTTTTGCAAGTTCTTGGACTTTTTAGAAAGATTGTAACAAGACCTACAACTTTCATGTTTTGAGTTTTTCTTGAATCAAAATGGATCTAGGTGAAAAATGGCCATGAAAGTGAGGAAAACTATGTTTCTTAACACTTGAAAAATTTTCTAGTGTTAGAAAAATTCAAATCTTGAATTTTGTTGACTTTTCATATTTCTTGATTTTTATGATTATGATGGATTTTTTGAAATGTTTTTATGATTGAAAAAGTTTGGATTTGAAAAAGTTGACCAAAAGTCAAAGTTTGACTTTTTGAGCAGATGAATTTTCATTACATGATTCAGAATTTGTTTAATGAAGAAACATGGATTTTTTTGTTTTGAATCAAGAAATTAGGTTAAGATGTTGCATTGAATATGTTAAGAAAAATCTTCAAGCAAATAGGTCATCCATTGAGCAGAAAGTCAATGATTCACTATCTTCGATTAAAACCCTAATTGGTCGATTCAAGGTAGATCATGAGAAAAAGTTGGGAATTTGAAGATCAAATGTTGATGATTGATTAAGATAGATCATTTGAGGAGAGTGGAGACTCAAACCCTAATTGATCATATCTTGAACAGATAAAGTTTTGATAAAATCCTAACTTTGACTTTAGGAGCACGCGCACGATCTATCCTGTTCTGAAACTGTTAGTGATGTAATGATCTTATGAGAAATACAAGGGAATAAAGTCTTAATCTTGTGCACTTTTAAAATAGTGTATTCCTTGAAGAAGGGATGTCTCATGATCATTCCTTATAAACACAAACTCAAAAAGTCGCTTCTGGAAGTTGAAACCCTGAGCTTAGGAGGGTAAATTTTGGGGTGCGACACCTAGCTGGTGTTTGAGCTCTGTTTCATGTTGGGGCCTGGGTTGCATATACGTACGACACATTTCTACGATGTTTGTATACCCACGTATACATTTTGTTTGCTTGCTTTTTGGGTCTAACTCCCTTCCTACAGGTGTTTTATGTTGGTGCATCACTGTATGCATCCCTCCTATCTTGTTTTGCTCGGTCTAATCTTGTTCTAGCAGGCATTATCACTTCGGATGTGTATCGACACGTATTGCGCTTGTTTTGATGCTTTGAAAAATTCTCACCGGTTTACTCTTATTGCATAGCTGTAGTACTTGAAGTTTTCCGAAGTATTTCTTTAGCTCAAGTGCTTCTGATTCTATATCCGCTCAAGAGTTTCTACATCGCTTTATTGTATTCTCTTACGCCTTTCCTAGATATCATGAGAAGTGGGGCTTTACAACTTTCTTTTGCCATGAGAAGTAGGAATAGAGATGCATGATGGGGCTTCCGTAGTTGGAGCATTTTCAGTAACCCCTTTGGTTTATTTAAAGACCTGTTTAGGGAAATTCTACTTGTGGATTGTGCTTGCTTGTTTGTTTTTTTCCCCCAGGAGTGCTCGGTTAGGATAGGTTCTCGAGCCAAGACATTAGGATTCACATCCTTTGCATGTCAACATAGGTAGAGATTCCCTTGCTTCCTAAAACTATAGGTCCAACCTTTGCACGTCGACATTAGGGTTAGTACTTAGCTAGTCTCCCTTTTGTTTTGCTAGTTTCTTTGACATCCATGCATGTAATAAAACTAAAATTTTCTTTTCTTTTCCTTTGAAAACAAAACACTTAATAATGGTTTAAACTCTTGTCTCAAGTTAAAAGCAACCAACCAACACAAACTCTTTTCGCTTTTGCACCTTTTCTTCTCGTGTTTAAAACCTTTCACAAGTAAAAACACAAAACTCACCAAAACAAGTGAGCGAACTACGTTGTTCGACTTTCCCATTGCAAACGGAATACGATGCATCTTGTCACGCGCGTGGGGTGCTAATCCCTTCTCAGAACTAACTTCCTTACCTAGATTCTCTTGATCTCTTGGTCACGGATCTGCGATTTCTCCCTTCAGGTTTACTCGATGTTTTCCTTTCTCCGTCGTTAGATAAAAGACGTTCGATGGCGACTCTATTGATACACCACTATCAGTCGAAGCTTCAGCCGGTGATTTCAGCTAGCGACTCTGCTGGGGACAGTTGAACTATTGCTGGTCCGTCCAAGAGTTGATCCTAGCTTTATTTTTCTTCCCTATTGGGTGTTTATTTACCTACTCGCTTTATCACATCATTCTTCGTATGCTTTGCATTGCATTCTATGTGGCATATTTACTGTTTTCATATATCCAATATCTGGACTGCTGCTGTACTGGTTGATCTCTTGATTTGGGTAGGAGTTACTTGAGGTAAAATGCCAACTACCCCGACCATTGACACATAGGCTAGATGGATGTTCATGTCGAATCCTGCATCCCGTGGTGCGTGTGAGGAGGCATGAAGTATCGAACTCAGACGAGATTCGATTGACGGTGCTTTCTCCCTACACCCTGTTGTGTAGATAAAGGAAGTACTCGATAAAGGATCATCGAATCTGTTTATCATTAGGGACCCCTGTTGAGTCTAGAATCACCCTGTGAGTTGGGGCGGGATATCATTACTACAGGTACTGTTGGTGATTATTGGTGACTTGTTATTGCCGGTGACTTTGTTATTGATGGTGACTTGGTATTTTCTGGTATTTTCTGGTATTTCTATGGAATTCCGTTTGACGTCAGACCTTTGAATCTGTGATATTCAGATTCAGTTCCTACATGATATCTCCATTGGGTGACAAGCTTCAGACCTTATGACATTTGTCCGAGATTTCGGTACAACAATGGTTTAGCATACAGAAGATATGGTTCCCAAACATTGAATTCATAAAAACTTTTAATTTGCATATTTTTAACATGCATATTTGTTTATTTCCAGGATTTCGAACCTTTGAGTCTAGTTGTTGGGTGTTTTGGAAGATGGATACCGAAAATAAGCATAATCGAGATGTCATCCAGTGTACAAATTTCCCACTCCTACTCGAGAATCTTTCATCGCTAACAAGTCTACACCGGAGGATGTTGTCATGTTTACCAGGGATTATGGAATAATTTTGACATGGTTGAAATCTCCTTTGACCGAATACCAGAAGGCCGGGCTTCAGGCCCTTTTCCATTTCTAGGATCGTGAATTGAGGTGTTTTGTATTCCCTGATTATTTGTTGATTCCTATGCTGGAAGAGTATTCTAGCATCCTGAACATTCGTATTTTGCATCAAGTTCCTTTCCACGCCTCTATGGAGAGACCGACCGATGATCGATTGCCAAAGCTCATTACTTGAAAAATCTTTGGTGTCCGCCAATGTTGCAAGCAAGGCCGTGAAAGGCTTTCATTTAGGTTTTCTTTACGGAAAGGTAATGCCAAAGTTTTCAAGAAGGATTGGAAGAGCTCTAATGCCATTCTAGCTTATTGCATCTACTTAGATTTTCCTATTCCGAATGAGCCTAAATTTGTTGACATGAACAGAATAATCTCAATTCTACCCTCATAACTAATAATAAAATGATTTTAAAATTTCATCCAACATAAATTGAGGTATCACGTATTCGTGTTTTCATCACTTTGCATTATAATGCACATCACAAAAATCAAAAGTCGGATATACCAATTCATATCATAAATCATCATATAAACATATGACTATTCACAGCACAGCGGATGTGTTCACAAAATATACATATCATCATGTTATCATCGATACATAAAGTTATAACATCATAAGATAGTATACATAAACTATCCTATCTGAAATTTCTGGCAGCAGATACTTGATGTCACAGAGAATGTTATGACACAGTATCTGACACTACTTTGACAATTCACACAGTAAATATAGAAAGCAGTAAATAACACAATAAGTTGTTCACCCAGTTCGGTTCTAACAAACCTACGTCTGGAGGCTACCAAGCCGGATAAAGTTCACTATTAGTAGTATCAATTCAAAGACCCTACACCAACTCACGCTGATGACCTTCTCACTTAATCACTACCCAATGACACTTTTACCTAAGTCCTACTTAGATATGAGTTCCTACTCACTCCCCCTCAATCACCGCAGTGATATCAACCTATTGTTTAATTGAATTGTGAAGACACACTTCAATAAAATATCTTGATCTTGCTTCAAAGCTTTAATCAAGAGACAAACACTGTGCTTTAAAGCTTTGAGTGATAAACTACCATTACAACAAATCCTAGTCCAATGCACTTATCAATTGATAGTTGCTTGGCTCACAAGAGAAACTAGAATTACACAATACTAATCACACTAACCTTAACAAGACACAAACAAAAGCCTTCAATGTCTTCAATGGAATCCAGAGGCGTATTGTATTGTAAGGGTTGATTTCTTTATATAGAAGCATCCCGAATCTTCGCTTTGGCTTCCATAAAGATAGCTAGGTTTACTTAATTTTCCTAAAACATGGTTTGTTCAACAACCAATTTAGGTTTAATTAAGATTAACCTAGCAGCCACGTGAGCATGCTTTCTAATAATGTAAAACATAAATAAATGCTCAACAAACTTCCCGAAAAATCTCAGAAAACGATTCTATCGTGTCACATCGAATGTCATAACATCCTCATGACATCACTGCTTTCGAATTTCCAAGATGCCTTTAGCTTCCCGCCTGAAATGTACTTTTACCATCCTTGTCCAAGAGGATTTATCTTCATCTCGAATGTCATGACATCCATCATGACATTGTTAAAGCCTAGTTTTACCAAAATTGATGCCAACTTAAAACACTAACAAACTCCCCTTTGGCACATTTTTGGCTAAAACATCTAGACCTATCGTAGTACAAATGCGCAGAAGACTATTTACCTAGTTCTAAATTTCTAAGCTTTCCTAAGCTTTAAGTACCTAGAACTAATAGAAGATAAATTCTACCCATACAAATGTCCCAACATTCTCCCATAGTTGCCCCAAATACAATTGCCCACAAACAAACAGCCATAAAATTTCAGCCACAATTCCCCATACAATTTCCCAAACATTAATACTTCCCACAAGATAGTATTTTTCTCCCCTTTAGCCATAAAGGGCCAAAGGCAAAACACTTCAAGCTCCCTAATCTTAAATGTCAACAACAAGAGAAATATACCAGAAGTAATTTAGTACCAAGTATAACAGGATACATCACCAGACAATGTTTACAAATATCCAAAAGGAAGAACAAATGGACACAAAATGTAATACAAATAGCAAAGAATAGGAAAAGATGTAATACAAAACAAATAAAGAAAGCAACACAACAACTTAATTAGTTGCTCTCCTCTGCTGAAGAGGCATCTTCTTTGTCAAGATCAAGATCATCCATTTTATCGAAGCTTGTTCAGCTTTGGTGTTCAAGAGCTTTCTTTTCTTGACCATTGGTGTCCTTTTGCATTTTGAACAACCAGCAAATTTTGCTCTATACATCTTTGAGGAAGTTCCAGTTCTGGTTATTTGCTCAACTTGAGAACCAGGAATACCTCCCTTTGCTTTGACAAGGAAATCAGAAGAATCAGGGTTCACATGAGTTGCCTGAACGTGATCATTAGATGTCATGACATTCTTTGTGACATCTGGATCATCTGCTAAACTAGGGCTAGGTGTTTGATTAAGGAACCAAATTCCGTGAACAGAGTGATGTTCATCTAGGATTCCGTGACTATCCTAGCAATGGCTTCCTCTACATACTTGGTACCTTCCCTATTTCTTATCTCAAGGGGAATGTAAGAGGCGTGAGTCTTACCAAGAGACCGATGAACCTTGATCCTTCTGCATGCCGATTCGGGAACTGCCATTGAACCGAGGGAGACCTTCACAGTTCAATATCCATGGCTTCAAAGAAATGCCCTAATCTCACCATGGTGGGAGATGAACAATGAATCGAGGAGGATGAGGAAGACATATTTCTCGGGAAAGGTTGAGAATCGAGACCAAGAGTGACACAATGATTGAGAGTATCATGGATGGAGAAGATATGATACTTTTAAATGAAAATGCTATTATATGGAGGAGTCTTTTCACATTCTTGAACCCTATAAAATAGGAGGCAAATAATCAATCGACCCACTTATAATTAATAAATGGTCTCTTCCTTTCTTGGAGGCAATCTTAATTGCTACAATTCCTCATACCGACAAATGCCCGCTTGTCCTTAAGTTTTCAAATTGACTAGCATCAAGAGCCTTGGTAAAATGTCACCACTGAAGTTCCGTGACTACATGATCCAATTTAATCACCTCTCCTCCACAAGTTCTCCGATGAAGTGATGTCTCGATGTCTATGTGCTTAGTCCCACCGTGTTGTATAGGATTCTTTGATATATTAATAGCACAGATTGTCAAAGTACAATGTCATGACATCCTGTGACATTGTACTCTGACAAAGATATGCTTCATCCGCACTATTTGAGAACAATCGCTACCACCGCTATGTATTCACTCAAAGAAGGATGGACACGCTTTGCTTCTTGCTAAACCAAGAAACAAGATTGTTTCCCAAGAAGAAGCATCCTCCGAGGTACTTTTCTTGTCATCAAGACTCCCACCAAGATCACAAGATCCGCATGTAATTGGTTCACATCCATGGAATATAGGATACCATAATTGCAAGTTCCACACACATATTTCGTGATTCTTTTCACTTGGTTAATGTGACTTACTTTAGGCTCACTTGATATCTTGCACATACCCCAACGCATAAGCAATGTCTCGTTCGTTAGTACAACAAGCTCCCTATCATGCTTCTATATAAACTTTGATCAACCTTTTCTCCACTTGCATCCTTGGTCAACTTCAAATGTGTAGGAGCAGGAGTCCTTTTATGGTCGGCATTCTCCATTCCAAACTTCTTGACAATATTCCTTGCATACTTGCTTTGTGAAAGAAATGTTGAATCTTCCATCCGTGTGACTTGCAACCCAAGGAAGTAAGTTAACCTCCCATGAGACTCATTTCAAACTCGCTTGCATTTGATTGGCAAATTGTTTCACCATTGTCTCGACATTCCTCCAAATACTATGTCATCAACATAGATTTGAGCCACCATAACCTTTCCACCTTCATTCTCGACAAAGAGAGTTTTATCCAATCCTCCTTTCCCGTATCCTTTGTCTGTAAGAAACTTGGTCACTTTTCATACCAGCCCTAGGGGCTTGTTTTAGACCATATAGGGCTTTCCTTAATCTGTAGACATGTTTAGGAAACTTGGATCCACAAACCTTAGGTCGTTTCTACATATACTTCCTCATTTAAGTAGCCATTTAGGAAGGCACTTTTCACATCCATCCGAAATAATTTGAATTTCGTAAGCAACCCTAGTAGAAGCCCTGATTGATTCCGCCTAGCCACCGTGCAAAGGTCTCATCAAAGTCAATTCCTCCACTTGAGTGTAACCTCGAGCAACAAGTCTTGCTTTATTCCCCGTGATTCCTTTCGTGATCGACTTGTTCTTGTAGATCCACTTAGTGCCAATGATGTTGGTTCCTTCCGTCTAGGAACTAATTCCATACTTCATGTTGCTTGAATCGTTCAATTCTCTTGCATTGCTCCAATCCAAAATTCATCACATAGAGCTTCGCTGACACTTTTGGCTCTATTTTTGACACGCAGAGTTTGAAACAGCTCGATCTTGTAACAACACCTTTGGTTGGGTCTCCAATGATGAGATCCTTTGATGATCTTTCCGAATCCTCGATTGAGGGATCTTTGTTTGCTTCCTCGTGTTCGATTTAGGTGAAGTAGGAGTAGGAACATTTTCCTTATCGATACTTGAGGTGATGTCTCAAACCATGTTTCAACATCATATGGGACATTGTGCCTCGATAATGATCATCAACAATGACATTAATAGACTCCATCATAACCTGGTTTCGAGTTGAAAACCCTATATGCTCATTGCTTGTGGAGTATCCTAAAAATGCCTTCATCACTCTTAGAATCCATTTTTCCTTTGATCACGATCCGTCGAATATAGCATTTGCTCCCAAACACATGAAAGTATTTCACGCTTGGTTTTCTTCCTTTCCATAGCTCATACAGGTGGAGATGCCCTTTCTTAAGGTAACCCTGTAGAACATAGCAAGTCGTATTCATAGCTTCATTTCAAAATGAATAGGAAGTTTCTTAGCATGAATCATTGCTCCGCATTCCTCAGATAGTCCTATTCTTTCTTTCCACAACCCCATTTTGTTGTGGTGTTATAGGAGAAGAGAACTCATGGTTGATCCTTCCGAGGAATGTAATTCATCAAACTTGCTATTCTCAAATTCTTTCCATGGTCACTTCTTATTCTAACAATACACCTTTCCTTCTCTCTCTCAAGTCTTTTGCACAACTCCTTAAAGACATCAAACACTTCGATTTTTCTTTGATGAAGTTTATCCGTGTAACCGGAGAAGTCATCCACAACAACATAGGCATATCTTTTCCACCAAGGCTTTCAACTCAAGATAGGCCCCATCAAGTCCATGTGCGCAGCCCAAGATTTTAGATGTGGTCCGATGTCTAGACATTGGGTGTGACATTCGTATGCTTTCCAACCCGCACTCACCACACACCCTTCCTTCATCAATGTGAAGTCTTGGTATCCTCCGACACCTCCATTGAGATGATCTTTTCATTCCTCCGAGATGCGATGTCCTAGTTTTTGGTGCCACAACTTGACCTCCTTTTCATCTTTGTCTGTGGAACATAGATGAGAGGATGGTGTTCTCGTATTCTCACATGTAACGCTTGTCTTTGATCCGATTCCTCTCATAACTACTTTGTTGATCATTGATTACAAGACATTCAGATCTAGTGAAGTTAACTTTGAATCCCATATCACATAGTCGACTTATGCTTATGAGGTTAGCAACAATCCTTTACCAAAGAAGACTCCACTTAGATTTGGAACTCCGAGCGCCTAAGTTTCCAACACCTTTGATTTCTCCTTTAGCTCCATCTCCAAAGGTAACAAAGTGGTGGAATGAGGTTTGACATTATT
Organism: Vicia sativa; assembly: GCA_021764765.1. Classification (NCBI taxonomy): domain Eukaryota; kingdom Viridiplantae; phylum Streptophyta; class Magnoliopsida; order Fabales; family Fabaceae; genus Vicia; species Vicia sativa. The sequence continues at coordinate 88,450,456 of CM038794.1, read as the reverse complement.
CAAGAGGTTTTTATTCCACCATATGCTTAGAACACCCACCGTCAAAGTACCAATCTTCTTTGGCGTACACTCTAAGAGAAGTGTGAGCAATCATTGCTTCACCTCTTCTTCCACTTTTGAGTGTATGGTACTTTGATGTTTTTAGGCTTAACATAGGAGTCCGATTAGGTATCCATGTAGCCTATAATGTATGGGTTTTATGTGTCCAAACCTTCCACAATGATGACATCTCCATCTTTGAAACTTCTTCTTCATGTTTCTCTGATCCTGATGTTGATTCCAATGTTGTGACATCCGCCTTGACTTTGATTTCCTAGGCCTCTTTTTCTTGTCACTAATGTGTTCCTTTGCGCTACATATCCTAGACCATGCTTGTTTCCAGCATTTTGCCCAAGCTGAAGAATTTCTTCCAATTTTTCTGTTCCAGAGGTCAGCATTTTGACAGATTTAGTCATCTGATCAAGCTTGGAATTTAACACTGTAATTTCACCGCTGAGATGTCTTATAGTGTTTGTATTCTCCTTCTTTCGCCTCCACTTCACATTTTCTCGCCTCCAACTTCTCAATCGCCTTTTTCTGCTTTTCATTCACCGACATACTTCACCACTTCGATACACGCTTTAAGTACGAAGTTCTTCAAAGGTCACTTCCTCATCAACGGAGTTATTATCTCAATTACAACTTCCGTAAGATGCAGGACAAGATTAGTCGCTTCTTCCTCGCATTCACTTCCGAATCGCACTAAGTAACAACCATTCCTTTCTTTTGTTTCTTAAGAAAGGTGGGACATTCACTTTAATGTGTCCATATCCTTCACATTCATGACATTGGACCTCCGCTTTGACTTCCTTTTTCTTCCGACCGGATCTTCACTGAGTCATAAGATCTGTTGATGTCGATGAAATGTCCTTGACATTTGACCTTGACTTTGGATCAATCCTCTTGATGAGTTTGTTGAACTGCCTTCCAAGCATAGCTATAGCTTCGATATCTTCTCCTCATCTTCCACCTTGCATCCTTCTTCAAGATTGGATACAAGTGCTATGCTTTTGTTCTTCCCCAACAGCTTCACCGATTCCCATCTCAAAAGTCATAAGAGATCCAATAAGCTCTTCAACTTTCGTGTTGTCGATGTCCTGCCTCCTCTATTGCGCTACTTTCATTGCAAATCTTTTAGGCAAGGATCCGAGAATTTTCCTCACTAGCTTCTCCTCCGACATCTTTTCACCAAGAGCTCCCGAGGTATTGGCAATCCAAAACATTCATGTGAAACTCATGAATAGTCTCATCTTCCTTCATCTTCAAATTCTCAAATTTGGTAGTGAGCATCCAAGTCTTGACATCTTCACCTTGGATGTTCCCTCATGAGTGGTTTTGAGGGTGTCCCAAACATCCTTGGCTAGTTCACATTGATGAACCAATCTGAAGATGTTTCGGTCAATACCATTAAATAAAGCATTTAGTGCTTTAGAATTCCTGTGGCAAGCTCCTCTTCCTCTTTGCTCCATTCTTCCTCGTGTTTCAAGACAAGAGTCCCATCTTTCTCAACCTTGGTTGATGTTTCCATCCTTTATCGCCAGCTCTCCAAGCCTTGATATCCACCGATCTTAGGAAGGCAACCATACGAGGCTTCCAAGACTCACAATTAGACCCATCCGAATAGGTGGTCTACCTCCAACTCGCTTCCTTATCCATTAAGCCAGAAACTATAATCCCTAGATCTCACCCAAATAACAAGAAGGGTGCCCGCTCGATACCAATTGAAATTTCGCAGCAGATACTTGATGTCACAGAATGTTATGATGACAAGATCTCGACATCGCTTTGACAATTCACACAAGAAATATAGAAAGCAAGAATAACACAATAAGTTGTTCACCCAGCTCGGTTCTAACAAACCCACGCCCTGAGGCTACCAAGCCGTGGATAAAGTTCACTATTAGTAGTATCAATTAAAGACCCTACAGCCAACTCACAGCTGATGCCTTCTCACTTAATCACTACCCAATGACACTTTTACCTAAGTCCTACTTAGATATGAGTTCCTACCACTCCCTCAATCACCGCAGTGATATCAACCTATTGTTTAATTGAATTGTGAAGACACACTTCAATAAAATATCTTGATCTTGCTTCAAAGCTTTAATCAAGAGACAAACACTCGTGCTTTAAAGCTTTGAGTGATAAACTACCCTTACAACAAATCCTAGTCCAATGCACTTATCAATTGATAGTTGCTTGGCTCACAAGAGAAACTAGAATTACACAATACCAATCACACTAACCTTAATAAAGACACAAACAAAAGCCTTCAATGTCTTCAATGGAATCCAGAGGCGCGTATTGTAAGGGTTGATTTCTTTATATAGCGCCCCGAATCTTCGCTGGGCTTCCATAAAGATAGCTAGGGTTTACTTAATTCTCCTAAAACATGGTTTGTTCAACAACCAATTTAGGTTTAATTAAGATTAACCTAGCAGCCACGTGAGCATGCTTTCTAACAAAAACATAAATAAAATGCTCAACAAACTTCCCGAAAAATCTCAAAAATCGATTCTCATCAATGTCACACCGAATGTCATAACATCCGCCATGACATCATCGCCCTGTCAATTTCCAAGATGCCTTTAGCTTCCCGCCTCGAAGTACTTTTACCATCCTTGTCCAGTAGGATTTATCTTCAATCTCTGAATGTCATGACATCCATCATGACATTGTTAAAGCCTAGTTTTACCAAAATTGATGCCAACTTAAAACACTAACACTATCCAAAATAATAATGTTGCCCAAAACCCGAGTGTTACTACGATCAGAGCAGAGCGACTCTAAATAAAGAGACTCGAGCTAATCCTCATCATCCTCGTGGATCACCTGCACGTTACTAGTATAAAGGCAACGGCGAAACAAGTAAAGGGTGAGATAATCCAAAACATATAATTAAAGGCATGATAAAATATATAAATAGTTATGAAATTATAAATGATATAAGTTAATAAGAGTATATCAGCATGTATCAAAATCTTACATACTTTAACTTAGCGTTTAGTGTATAGAATTAACACTTTAATTTCGTCACATAATCATTATACTCGTATCAAAACAAAACATCATATAACATCACAATTCAACATAAGCCATCAATTAAAACCCAACGCCAAACAATTCAAACATAAACATAACCGACTCCATGAGACACAATTATGTTATGCATGTGGTACCCGTCGCTTTGTCCATAATTAGGAACATTTGGCATAAAGCCCATCGTCGCTTGGCATAAAAGCACTTGTCGCCAATGCACTGTATGTGACTCGACAATAAACACAACACAACAAAAACATCATCATCGCTCATCGAAATTGACATAAAGTCCACGTCGCCATATTTATCCACATCAAGATAAACATATGATCGCATCGCATGTCATCAAGTATTCGTTATAAATAAACCGTCGCAAACATCATGTTTAATCACACTAAATAATTATCAATTAATTCACCAAATTCCAATTATGGAAAAATAGCCAAACACCAATAGTCGTCGCGAAAGTCATTCCTAATAACCGGCATTAATCATAATCATTAACATCGCAATCAGATTGTCCATACGTGACTTAAATTCAAAATCATTAACATCAATACTCCTAATTCAACTTTCCTAATTTATTCCAACAATCACACACACAACTCATAAACCACAACATCAATTTTTATCCCAAATCCACAACATATCTATAAATCCCTAACTATAGGAAGTGGAAAATCAAACCCCTTACCTTAGAAGCTTGGATGATCTTAGATGCTCCAACAAACTCCAACTCCTAGCTTTCTCTTGCTCTTCTTCTTCTTCTTCCAAAACTCTCTAGTTTTTCTTTCTAAGTTAGGTTTGGTGTTGTAATGGAAGGAAATGAGGAAATAATGGTTTTATGATGGTTCTTACTACAAGCCAAGGGGTGTACACCCAATTCTAACCAATTAGCTCTCACCCCCTAACCTGCCTTACTAATTATAACATTAATCATATCTAATAATATTATTAATCCAATTAATTAAAATAACTCTGAGAAATTAAATATCGGTCCGAATAATATTTTACCGAACTGAACGGAATAAAAACCAGAGCGAACGAAACGTCGCCGAATATATTAACAGATATATCGATTAATATAAATATTCTCGTCGCAAAATAATCGTCAAACGGTAACTCAAAAATATTAATATAATATAATATTAAATAAAACGGGGCGTTACATGAACGCCATCTCCATTTTCATCCAGCGGAATCCTGTTCCGACTCTGTTGGGAGATGTTTATCATTCCATACAATCCAGAAGTTTCAAAGGAAAAAGTGGAATTGTAAATTGTTGTGCACCCTTGTTATACTATTGGTTTCAAGGTTTTCTTCCTCGAAGCGGTGCTTTCGTTGACACTCAGCATACAATGAGGTGGGTTCCAAGATTGATGGGTCTCACATCTCAAGATATCAGTTGGAGTCGACGTGAGATGTCCAAGACCGAGAGTGAGAAGATCATTATCTGCTGCAGAGACTTCCCTAATTTCCCTCTCATGGGCATAAGGGGAGGTATCAATTTCAATCTGACTCTTGCTTTGAGACAATTGGGTTATGCTTTGATGGGACCTCCTGATGCAAGTTTTGTGCGGGAAACTCTATACTACGATGTGCTTGATGTTACCGGGAGGATGACTAAAGTTGTTCAAGCATGGAAAAGCATCCATCTTGAAGGAGGACAATAATTTGGTAAGAAAGATCCCACAGCCTATGCTTAATACATCTAATGGATCAAAGACAAGAATAGCGATCGTTAGTGGCCTTCCCTTACTGGCACTGCGACTTTTTATCCTCAAGAGTCAATTCCAGATGTTGTTTCTAAAGGATATTATGAGCGAGTGCTTGCTCAGAATCGCCTTCTGCTCGATGAAAAAGAAACGTTAGCAGTGAATTATCTTGTTGCAACTCAAACGAAGAACCAGTTGGCTCATGAGCTCAAGTATTTCAAAGGGGAAGCGTCTGACTCAACCAAGAAGAGGTCTAGAGTTGAAGATTTCTCCATTTCCATGGAAGAACACCGGAAGGTCGTCGTCGGTTTGGAAAAGAATTACAAGGCTCAAATCAAAGATTTGAAGAAGCAAATGCATAATCGTAAGATGGCATATGAAGCCCGTATCCAAGAGAAAGAAGCTCAATTATCCCTTGCTGTCAGAGAGTTGGAGCGTTTCAAGACTCAAGCGGGTGTGCCAGATGCGGAAGGATTTCCTATGTCTGATTTTTAGACTTATGTTTTATTTGTCTTGTGTGAAAATCACCACCAGGCTTGTTGATGGGATTACTCCTTTTTCTACGATTTGCAAAACAATTGTTCAATTGCTTGTAAACTCCTTTGATTCAACAATAATTAGACTTTTCAGTATTCATTATCTTGCTAAATCCTAAAACTCGATTCAAAGTGTTAAGAGTCCTAGAAATATTCAAATATGTCATCACATGCATAACATTCATATATGTACATGCCATGCATAACAGGTTTGTACCGGAGTTCTCATCCTTGGCTTCTTCTTTTATTTAGCAGAAAGATTGCAAATTTCCACCGTTACCCAACTCGGAGCAACGAGAAGCGAAAGATGGAACAACTTCAAGCAGAAATGGCCGCAATGAAAGCACAGATGGAGGCGCAGATGACTCAATTCATGGAAGTTATCACTAACATGAATCAAGGACAACAAGAGTTGCGGGCTTTGGTTGAGAAATCTCGTCCAGAAGATGACCGACGCAATCCCTTTGATGATGCTTCTGTGGGTTATCCACGTGTTAAACATGGGACACATAATGTTGATTTGGGTGTCAACTACCACCTTCGTGGTCCGGGTCTACATCGCAACGGTCAGTTTCCGCCTCCACCACCTACTCCACCTCATGGGCCGTATTAATTTGACGATGGGATGTAAGGGCATCGTACTCGGGGTCGTCCTTGTTCCCAAGACCCAGAATTTTATCATAACGAAGAGGCTTATACTGTGAATGGCAGTGAAGCTGATTTTCCGGTTGATGATCACAAATACTGTTTGCTTGAAGAGCGGTTGAAGGCGGTTGAGGGTCAGAATTTGTCAGGGTTGGATTTGTATGATTTGGGGCTGGCACCTAGACTGAGACTTCCTCCTAAGTTCAAAGTACCTATGTTTGATAAGTACAATGGGGCGACTTGTCCCAAAACTCATATCACTACGTATTTCTGCAAGATGGCTGTGTATACTGAAGATGAGAGATTGCTTATGCATTTCTTCCAAGAGAGTTTGACTAGAGCATCCCTATAATGGTTTATGCATCTGGAGAGAAGTCACATCAAGACATGGCATGATCTTGTGAATGCTTTTATTCAAAGAATACCAATTCAACATTGATATAGCTCCGAATTGCACACGCTTGTTGGGTTTGTCGAGAAATCGGGCAAACATTTAAAGAATTTGCTCAGAAGTTGGGAGAACTTGCTTCTAGCGTTCAACCACCCATGGCCGAGCGAGAGATGATTGATATGTTCACCAGTACTCTGTCTGGACATTATTATGTTGCATGTAGTACCTCCGCAAGTTTCGCTAAAATGGTTCGTTATGGTGAACGCATTGAAAGTGGGCTGAAATCGGGTAAAATCCAACATTCTGACGGAGTAAGTTCCTATGGTGTTAAGAAGGCATGAAATGGCCATCCCAAGAAGGAAAAGGGAGAAGCCAACGCTGTATATGGTGGTAGAAGCAAAGCTCAAGTCAATGTAGTGACTATATCCGCTTCTCAACCACAAACTCAACAAGCACCTCGCCAGCAGAATTAGAGACAACAAGAGAATCGTACTCCTAGGAGGTTTGATGCTGTTCTTATGAGTTATATAGATTTGTTTGTTCGTCTCAATGATCTTAAACTGTAGTGCCAAGCCTCGCATTTGCAACCTCCTCTAGATAAGCGTCCGTAAACTATGATGCCAATGCTAGTTGTGAGTTTCATTCGAATGTTAGGCATAGCATTGAAGATTGTTATGCATTCAAATGCAAAGTGCAAGACCTGATTCAAGACAATTGAATTAGAGGCTCACCACAAGTCGCCGGACCTAATGTCACCAAGAACTGGCGTCGCCATGGGGTTGTTCAAGCCGTGATGGAAGATGGGGAGGTCCTTAACCGACAATGGATGTTGATTTGGTGAAAACACCGCCTTTCATCAAAGAATACTTGATCAAGAGAGGGTCTTTCCCGGTTGTGGAACCTGCTTGAGAGGTGTGAACATTGCTCGAATGGTTGCGCAAATATGAAGGTTGGTATTCGTGTTTGGTTGAGGATGGCCGCCACAATTTGATCGGATCAGAAATGATAAGAAGGTTGAGACACGTGATGTATCTGTGATTACTATCCCTTACCCTCCGATTGTTATGTTTGCACCAGCAAAACCTGTTCCATTGGTAATTACAAAACCTGGTCCTTTGCCGTATGAAAGTGACAAAGTTGTGCCATGGCATTACAAATCAGATGTCTATTATCATGGTGTGAAACAAGAAGATGTCTCCTTTTCCGATGAGAAGGACGATGTTCTGGATGTTGTTAACATTGATAATATTACTGGAAGTGCCGGTATGACCCGGAGCAGGCGAGTTTTCTCTAATCCGGCAATACAACTTAATGCAGAAGTTGTTGCCAAAGCCAAGGGCAAGAAGCCCATGAAAAAACTAGATTTTCAAAGTGCCAATCCTGACTTGGAGAAGGATATAGAGGAAATCATGAAGCTCATCCGTAAGAGTGACTTCCGGGTGATTGATCAGCTTGCTCAGACGCCTGCAAAAATTTCTATTCTCTCTCTGCTATGAGATTCGAAGGTGCATAGAAATGCTTTGATGAAGCTGTTGAGCACCGCTTTCGTGCCGCAAGAGATATCCGTGGGGAAGTTTGAAACTGTGTGTGCAAGAATTTCGGCCAACAACGGATTGGGGTTTACTGATTGTGACCTTCTGCCAGAAGGTCAGATCCATAACAAAGCATTACACATCTCCATGGAATGTCGGTGCACTACTTTGTCCTGATTGTTAGTTGATACTGGTTCCTCGCTCAACGTGATTCCCAAATCAGCACTGATGAAGATTGACTATGGTGGTCTTGAACTCCGGCCTAGTGATCTGATTGTAAAAGCATTTGATGGTTCTAAACGATCTTTTTTTGGAGAATTGGACCTCCCCATAAAATCCGGCCCTCAGCTTTTTGTTACGACATACTTTCTCATGGACATCCAACTCACTTACTATTGCCTCTTGGGCCATCCATGGATACACAAAGCCGGAGCGGTTACATATACCCTTCACCAGAAGCTGAAATTCCCTGTTGAAGGGAAAACTATCACGGTCTATGCTGAAAAAGAATACATTATGAGCCATCATGCTTCCTTTCGGTATGTTGAGGTTGATGGTGAGATTCATGAGACTCCATTTCAAGGCTTTGAGATAGTGCACATGTTGAAGACCCTCAACAGAGGAGGTTAGAGAGACCAGCTGATCTTCCATGGCATCTTTGAGAGATGCAAAAGCTGTGGTCGAGGCTGGGCGCCCTGAAGGCTGGGGCCGTGTGGTGGAGGTAGCACCCAAATTCAACAAGTTCGGGTTGGGCTTTGACCCTGTTCTGCGCCATCAGATTCTAAAAGCACCCAACTTGGCTACCCTTGTGAGGTTTTCTAGCACTGACATCAGTCCCGGAAAAGCAAACGCCATGGAGGATTCTGATAATGAGTTTGATGTTGATAAGTGAATCTGCCCTAGTGTCCCTGGCATGGAATTCGGCTAACCGACCTCTAAGATCAAGGCCCTAGTCACAATGGTCAAAGAGTAATTTTATTTTGTTTCTGTTATCATGCAATAATTCTTGTGCTTTGCCCAAGGCACAATGAATCATATGTAGGGCCCCCATGTTTGCATATGCAACTTTTTGTCATGAAATAAAGAACGTCTTTTCATTCAAATGATTTGTTCCCTTTCCTTCTATTTTACATCACAATTTTAAAACACAAAATGACAATGCTTTATTTTTCTTTTATCATCTAAAAACTAAAATAAGCATTAAAATCAATCATGCAAATATAATCTCACATTCCTAATGGATCCCTTTGATAACGACTCTGCTATCGCTCTTTATGACTTCGATAATCCGATCAACCAAGCCGAAGAAGAAGGTGAGGAAGATTGTGAACTCCCTAAAGAGATAGCAAGAATGTTAGAGCAAGAGGAAAAGGTTATCTAACCGCATCAGGAAGAGATTGAAAATGTGAATCTGGGCTATTTTGATGTGATTAGAGAGGTTAAAATCGGGGCCGCTTTAGAAGACAGCGTGAAGCACAGATTGATTAGACTACTCCGGGAGTATTTAGATATCTTCGCTTGGTATTATGAAGACATGCCTGGGTTGGATACCGATATTATTGTGCACAAGCTACCTCTGAAAGAAGAGAGTCCTCCTGTTAAGCAGAAGCTTCGAAGAACTCATCCTGAGATGTATAAGAAGATCAAAGAGGATGTCCAGAAACAACTTGATGCAGGCTTTCTGAAAGTCATTTCTTATCCTTCGCGGGTTGCCAACATTTTTCCTGTGCCCAAGAAAGACGACAAGTTTAGAATGTGTGTGGATTATAGAGATCTAAACAGGGCAAGTCCGAAGGATGACTTTCCACTTCCCCATATTGACATATTGGTGGATAATACAGCTCACACAAAAGTGTTTTCGTTCATGGATGGTTTTTCCGGGTACAATCTGATCAAGATGGCACCGGAAGACATGGCTAAAACAACTTTCATCACCCCATGGGGAACTTTATGTTATAGGGTGATGCCTTTTGGATTGAATAATGTCGGGGAAACGTACCAGCGTGCAATGGTAACTCTTTTTCATGATATGATTCACAAAGAGATTGAGGTATATGTCGACGACATGATTGCTAAATCTCCGGATAAAGAAGAGCATCTGGTACACCTACAAAAGTTGTTTGATAGGCTGAGGAAATTCAGACTGAGGCTGAATCCGAACAAATGTACGTTTCGCGTACGATCTGGAAAGCTTCTAGGCTTTATTGTAAGTGAAAGAGGCATTGAGGTTGATCTTGCTAAAGTAAAAGCAATTCAAGAAATGCCTGAACCAAGAAATGAGTAGGAGGTTTGCGGATTTCTAGGGAGGTTAAACTACATCTCTAGATTCATCTCTCACATGACTGCCACATGCGGACCTATTTTCAAGTTGTTAATAAAGGATCAGATGATCAGGTGGAATGACGATTGTCAAGTCGCATTCGATAAGATAAAAAAGTATCTGCAGGAACCTCTGATCCTCATGCCTCCCGTGGACGGTAGGCCGTTAATCATGTATTTGATAGTGCTCAAAAGCTTAATGGGGTGTGTGCTGGGGAAGCATGACGAGTTTGGTAAAAAAGAGCATGCATTATGCTACCTAAGCAAAAATTTTACAGACGGTGAAATAAAATACCACCGCCGAGAAAACATGTCAGCTTCATGGGCGTTTCGTCGACTAAGCCAAAGATATGTTGACCACACATCCTTATTGATATCCAAGATGGATCCGATCAAGTACATATTTGATAAGCCAGCTTTGATGGGCCGGATCGCCAGGTGGAAAATGAACTTAACAGAATATAACATCCAAAGATACTACTCGTAGTTATCAAGAGTAGTGTGTTGGCAGATTACGTTGCTCACCAGCCTGTGGATGATTATCAGCCAATGAGGTTTGAATTTCCTAACAAGGATATTATGTATATTCGGGATTGTAAGATCCCAGGTCCAAACAAGGGACCCGAACCAGAATCCCAATGGTCTTTGGTTTTCGACAGAGCCTCTAATGCGTTAGGCAATGGCATTGGTGCAGTAATCACTACTCCGAACGATCATCATATCAAGTTCATAGCTCGAATCTTCTTCGATTGCACCAATAACAAGGCTGAATATGAGGCTTGCATCTTTGGTATCGAGGCGGCGATTGACTTGAGAATTAAGCATCTGAAAGTGTATGGAGACTCTGCACTTGTGATTTTCCAGATTAACGGCGATTGGGAGGCTCGTCACCTAAATCTGATTCCTTATAGGGAGCATGTGGTGAAGTTGATTCTTTACTTTGAGGAAATCACTTTCGATGACATCTCACGAGAAGAGAATAACCTCGCTGATGCTTTGGCCACTCTATCATCCATGTTTAAAGTCAAATGGGCTAATGAAGCGCCTTCAATAACAATTCAGAGATTGGACGAGCCAACCTTTTGTTTTGAGATTGAACTAGAGAAAGATGGCAATCCTTGGTTCTACGATGTCAAGCGATATCTTGAAACTCAAGAGTATCCAGAGGAAGCTTCTGTGACAGATAAGAAGTTCTTGAGAAGATTCTCGCCGAAGTTCTTCCTCAACAACTGTGTGTTATACCGTAGACATCATGACGGGCTGTTTCTCAGATGTGTTGGTAAAGACGAAGCTATAAAGATCATCAAGAGGTGCACCAGGCTTATTCAGAACTCATTCCAAAGAGTCAACCATGGAGGTCGATTGTTTTAATCATGCCTGGGTTTGTTACAAATGCCAAGTATATGCTGACAAGGTGTATGTGCCACCATCGCCTTTGAACGTTTTAACCTCTCCTTGGCCATTTTCTATGTGGGGCATCGATATGATCGGAAAGATTGAGCCGACAGCATCCAACGGTCATCGCTTCATTATGGTTGCAATATATTATATCACCAAGTGGGTCGAAGCAGCATCTTATGCAAGCGTCACCAAACAGGTGGTTGCTCGTTTTATCAAGCATAATATCATCTGCCATTATGGGATTCTTGACAAGATTATCATAGATAATGGGTCGAGTCTTAACAACAAAATGATGAAGGAGCTTTGTGAGTCCTTCAAGATTAAGCACCATAATTCGTCCCTATACCGCCCTAAGATGAATGGAGCCGTTGGAGCGGAGAATAAGAACATTAAGAAGATTGTGCAGAAGATGGTAGTAACCTATCGGGATTGGCACGAGGTGTTTCCTTTCGCTTTGCATGGTAATAAGACTACCGCTCGCACCTCAACAAGGGCAACCCCGTTTTCTCTTGTTTATGGCTTGGAAGTTGTGCTTCCAATCGAAGTTCAGATCCCTTCATTAAGAATCATGAAAGATGCAGAGCTTGATGAAGACGAGTGGGTACAGAACTTCTTAGACCAGTTATGCCTCATTGATGAGAAACGGTTGGCAGCTGTCGGTCACGGACAAATTTATCAGCAGAGGATAAAAAAAGCGTATGACAAAAGAGTGCGACCTCAAAATTACCAGCCTGGAGATCTCGTGCTGAAGAGAATAATTCTTCCCCAGGGTGACCCTCGGGGCAAGTAGACATCAAATTATGAGGGGTCTTTTGTTGTGAGGAAAGTCTTTTCGGGTGGCGCTATGATGCTCGCAACGATGGACGGGGAAGATTTTCCACTACCCGTAAATGTGGAGGTAGTCAAGAGATATTATGCATAAACATGCTTAACCGATCAGTGGTCAAACTTTATGGCAACATCACGAGTTACTCCGAAGGGCAACGATCAAGCCAGTCACCTTTTTTGGGAAAAGCGAAGTGATGAGATAGTTGGAGTTATAAAAGTGATAGCAGGGTTGAAACCCAGTGAGGATTCATTGCGCATTGCCATGCGTTTTTGTTTTCCTCTTATTTTACTTTTGCAATTGCCTTATTTCAGGAATTGTTTCCTATTGTACATGCCTATTTACATGTCTATGTTCAATTAATAAAATGAGTTTTTTGCTTGTCAATTAATTTCTTGCATTTACAGATTTATTTGCAAAGGACGTTCAAAGTTTTGTTGTAAATTTTTGCATATATAAAGATTGTTGGTTTTACCATGATCAGAAACTTTTGAATATTATTCCAAGGCTTGAGTAACCTGGATGGCAGATAGACCTGTCGCATCACGCCAGGGACACTCCACTAATAATGTATTGTAGGAATTCCTTCATGTTGACAGATATCTGGATGCACCAACGCGGAGATCAATCAGGTTTATCCTTGATATTTCCCCAGCTGTGTCTCGTCGGTGGGTTTATCTCTGGACATAAATGTTCTTCAGAAACTTATCTTCCCCATCTGAGTCCTTTCCTTCCCTCTCCCATGTTGCATGGGATAGTGTCATTGCCATACGCCACATCGATCTCCAATACGGGTCGGTGATACCCATCTCAATTTTCCATGTGATCCGGCGTGTCGCCGTCTCCCCCAGCTGAAGTTGTGACGGGTAACGGTGGTAGATGTTCTTTAAATTTCTCATTTATGCCCCAACGGGTCTCGCTAATGCATAAGTTTCTCATGGTTTCAACTCCTCAACAAGCTTATCGTGCAATGTTCGTTCGGATTGATTCCGATCGCTTATTAATGATTTGTTCCCCGATGGAGCCTCCTGATTCAACTGGATGATCCGGTGACCCGGATCGTTATCCTGTTAATTTTATATATTCTTGCGAGCATACATCATAGCATCTGTATCATTTTCTAGGAAATTCATACATTTCATAGGATTGTAGGCCAGGAACGTAATTGTCATCCCCAATGACATCCTGCCTCTTGAACTGCTATGGCCCCTGTCTCCTTAATATGTCCATTATCTCCGTAGTGGTGTTGAAACCGCCGCCTACTGTGGTGCAACATGTCTTCAGCTTTGGAAGCAAGCCTTACACTTATTTTCTCCTTTTCGCACAAGAGTTGATTCGCTACCAATTCTTGAACAAGTTTGAGTATTACTCTCTCCCACTAACATGCTAGCTCTCCGCATTATGGGTCTCTTTCAGAAAGTCTAATCAAAGATTTCCGCCTTTGCATCACGATCGCCCGCTTATCTTCGCGAAAGTGGTTAGTCCGGTTTTCAGATTCGGCTTGCATGTGTGGATTGAATTGGGTAGAGGCCAATTCTTCTTCCGGGTCAGGAATACACCTGTACTGTATTCGCAAAATTCAGTAGTTATTATGTGCTTCTTGTTGTGACCAAGTTAAGTTTTGGCGAAACATTTTCCTTCCCCGGTGAAGATCTTGGGGTTTAGAGCGTAAATTTTCGAGTCCATTTCGCTATTCAATCACCTCACACTTGTCTCCCGGAAGGCAGACACCAACCATGCTCTCAAGCTCGAGGATGATTGAATAGGGGCAACTGTTGTACCCCAAAATTTACCCTCTTCTTTTCTGCTTTTTTGGGCTTATAATTCGATTGCATATGCATACGTGTAGTCACATGCAAAAGTATTGATCATGAGGATTACCCTGTTCCAAGTATCCCGAGTGGCAAGACAAAAAGCGCTATCAAGATATTTTCAATAAAGCAGATTTCCGATTTTCGGTGTGTTTTGGGAACTCCCGAAGGTGTATCTCTCATCTCCTTGGGTATTTTCTTATAATTTTCGACTGGCAGTTCCCTCTCATTATTGTCTACAACTTTCGTTTGAAGGCCGAGAGCAGGTTTTGTGAGGAAGGTCCTCAAAGAAGAGGTTTTCCAGTGGATTAAGTTAAATCTTAAGGCTGAACCGCACGTTCTTCCCACTAAATAGTCTTTATCTCCTAGCTGGAAGCTCGGAATTGAGCGAGACCGATTTCTAAAATTCCATCAAGTCCTCCACAACTCGAGCCGGTTCCTCACCGATCAGTACCTGGATTTCATTCTTTGAAGTGGTTTTGAGTGGAACCGAGCAATTTTTCATCCGATACACGAAGTTCGGAAAATCATATCTCGCTCAATTTTCATCAAAACGAGATGAGACTAGTGCCAAAAGTTCACAAATTTCCGCCTTCGCTTTCTTAGAAATACTCATTTGCAAATTTTGATCAGAGGATCCTCGTTCGAGGCATTTTCTCAGAAGAGCACAAATAAAATTTTGCACGTGTCAGTTGTTCTAAATTGGTGCTGAAACTTCAAAAATTCTTATTTCCTTGGCCGTTCACCGGATCAAGTAGGGATTTTGATTTTTGCAAGCAAAATCGCATTCTGGATACCTTTTGTTTACATTTCGACTCCAAATTCTGCACGGATTTGATTGTTTTGGATAATTACGAAAATTATTCGAATAATCATGATTTAGGCTTGATTATGGTTCTTAGGCTCAATTCCTAGAAACTATAAATAGTTTTTTCTCTTCACAAATAAGGGGGAATCAAATGCCAAAAAATTTCACTACCACTCACACTCTAATTTTCTAAAAAATCCAAAGCGAAAAAACTCAAGAACAAAGTTCAAACTGCAACTTTCCCTCCTAGCAACCACCACAGTCCGCCACCGGACCTTCGTCTAACACCTGTCTTAGCCACAAACCGTGCTAAGCGCGTTTCCCGCGCTAAGTGTGGCCTGCGAGTTCTGGTTTTTCTTCATCGCAACACCTCTCTAATCAATCAGAATCTTCTCTTCCTACTTCTGCTTGAATTTGACAAGGAAGGAACAATTTCATCTTGATTTCTCTTCAATTTCAAGATCCAAAGATTTCTCCTTCATCTTCTTTCAATCCTCCATTGAAGACTTCTAGTTCTCTTCAAGAATTCAAGGCTAATTTAAGGATTATCGCAATTCGCCGATTTGGTATTTTCTTTGAAGAGCACAAGTCATAAATTCATACATCTTGCATCATCTATCACATGCTCACGCATTAGAGGGAATTTAGTTTGATTTAATTGCATCGATTCATGATGATTTGAGGCATAATTTGCATTCAACATGTAGACATCCAAGCATATCGATCGTTACACATAATGCATTATACATGCATTCCGTGTGTTTGTGTTAATGCATAATCTAGGTTCAAAGGAAAACTTCTACCACCTATAGGTAGCATCACTAGCTTGCATTGTTCATCCATTACATGAGCATTAGGATTGTTATCGTATCGCATCCTCGACATGTTCATGCATCTTTTACTTCCACATGAGCATTAGGATTGTTATCGTAACTCGCATCCTTCACGTGTTCGTGCACCGTCTATCTTACGCTTGAACATTAGAATTGTGAATTTCACTTGCATTCTTGGCATGTTCGCGCATCTATCTTACACTTGAACATTAGAATTGTGAATTTCACTTGTTTTCTTGGCATGTTCATGCATGCACTCTTCAAATGAACATTGGAATTATCACTTTGATTTGCATTCCTTGCATGTTCATGCATTTAATTTCACAAATGAACATTGGTTTTATCGATTCGATTGTATTCTCGCATGTTCATGCATGTACTCTTCATCTATGAACATTGGTTTTATCGATTCGATTTGCATTCCTTGCATGTTCATGCATATATTCTTCACATGAATATTGGTTTTATCGATTCGATTTGCATTAGGGACCCCTGTTGAGTCTAGAATCACCCTGTGAGTTGGGCCGGGATATCATTACTACAGGTACAATTGGTGATTGTTCGTGACTTGTTATTGCCGGTGACTTTGTTATGGTGACTTTGTATTTTCTGGTATTTTCTATGGAATTCCAGTTTGACGCCGGACCTTTGAACCTGTGATATTCAGATTCAGTTCCTACATGATATCTCGATTGGGTGACAAGCTTTAGACCTTCTGACATTTGTCCGAGATTTCAGTACAGCAGTGGTTTAGCATATAGAAGATATGGTTCCCAAACATTGCATTCATAAAAACATTTAATTTGCATATTTTTAACATGCATATTTGTTTATTTCTTGGATTTCTAACCTTTGAGTCTAGTTGTTGGGCTGTTTTGGAAGATGGATACTCAAAAGAAGAATAATCAAAGACGTCATCCAGTGTACAAATTTCCCACTCTTCTCTCGAGAATCTCCTCATCGGTTAACAAGCCTCACCGAGGATGTTGTCACGCTTACTGTGGATTATGGAAGAATTCGACATGGTTGAAATCTCCTTTGACCAAATACCAAACGGACGGGCTCCAGGCCCTTTTCCAGTTCTATGATCGTGAATTGAGGTGTTTTGTATTCCCTGATTATTTGTTGATGCCTATGCTGGAAGAGTATTCTAGAATCCTGGACATTCCTATATCGCATCAAGTTCCTTTCCACGCCTCTATTTCCCTAACAGGTAAAAGCTATTTTCCAAATAGAAGGTCAAAGATTAATACCCGAAACAAGACGGGAGAACAATCTGAACGACCATGTAAGTTACTTCCAGATAACGAATGATGGATCAACACCAGAAACAAGATGGGAAAAGTATCCGCATTCTGCCAAGTATTCATCTCTGAAGTAGCCAAGACGAAGGTTAATTCTGACTCTCCCTTATTATCAAACGCCCGGATGGCATCTTAAGCCCATCTTCGACTACACATCTTCAGCTCTCTAGGTGGAATCATTAAGCCCATCTTCGATATCTCTCTCATCCAAAAGAATAATACAGAGTCTAGCGTATGACTCGCTCTCCTGTATCTGCTTTTCCTAATGGCATCTATAAGCCCATTCCATGCAACAACAAGTGCAAATTTTCAGGTGTACTCGAGTGTTCAATCATTTTCTACCTTCAGGCCACGAAAGGCAAGCATACCAATCTAACCCTTCCGGTACAAGAAGATTGAACAGGGGCAACGGTTATACCCCAAAATTTTCCCTCCTACTTCTCCAGATAATCCATCACTCCAAAAACTCAAAGGTTTCATAAGGGTTGACCAGACAAACCCCTTTCTAAGCAATCAATCCAAGACTAGGGTTTTGCTCCTCTCAAATCAAGATGGATTTACAAGGATTCAAATTGTCATCATACCTCATCATATATTTCAAGGGATCATTATGTCAAGTTTCAAGCCTTACAAGTCAAAATTGTTCATCCAATTGCTTAGATGGTTGAAAATCAATTGTATTGGATAAAAAGCGAACTGTGGTCAACATATAATCAAACTTCATAAGTTTTGGTCAACACCAATATTTTGAAGTAATATTCATTATTTGATCAAGGATTGACCAAGATTCATCAAGAAAAATCAAGATCTGATCAAAAGTCAAAGTTTCTAAATTAGGGCTTTTCAGACAAAAGTCAACAGAACTTTGACCAAGCATAACTTTCACATACTTTATCAGAAATTTTTCCACAAAACCTCATTCTAAAGGGAATTGAATTCTCTATAACTTCATGTCACAAAATCTTTGGCTAGAAATGCTCCATTTGGAAGTTATAGATCAAAACATTACAGGTCCTCTTAAAAAGTCAATAAAAAGTCATCTTTTTTGCAAAGAAGTGTTCATGAGAATGGAAACTTAAATGAAGCTAAAACTAAAAGGGTTGTTTAAAAGACATCTTGAGCTTCTAAAAGTCCAAGAACACCCAAAAATGTTGAAAATTGGGCAAGATACAAATTGTGCAAGTTGAGCATTTTTAAGGAGTGCATGAAGGAAAATACTTAGCAAAAGCAAATATTTTCCAAATGGGCCTAAGATTTTATGATCCAAACTTGATTATAAGATTATCCAAGACTTCTATGCTGTATGCCACGCATTCTATCCTTTTATTTATTTATTTTTGAATTAAATGGCTTAAATTCAAATTTAATTAAATAAAATACAAAGATAAATTATTAATGCAATATGGGCTTGATTTTGCATGTCTTGAGGACCAAGGAAGCCCAAAATAGTCACAAATTGCAAGAAGATTTAGGAAAAGATTGAGCAAATTTGGAAAGATTTAATGCAAATTTCCAATCAAACATTTTTTCATTTAAAAAGAATATTTTCTCTTAAAGTCTTGACCTATTTCCTCTCCTCTATGTATACTTAACATCTCCACAAGAAAAAGGACTCTTGGCCATCTTCTTACACGAAATCCTTGCCTCCATAACAACCCTAAAA
Source organism: Vicia sativa (assembly GCA_021764765.1). Lineage (NCBI taxonomy): Eukaryota > Viridiplantae > Streptophyta > Magnoliopsida > Fabales > Fabaceae > Vicia > Vicia sativa. The sequence goes on along the minus strand of CM038794.1, from coordinate 88,431,594 downwards.
TTTCTAAAAAATCCAAGAAGTTGGCAAAATCGTGCAGCCCTTTGCAGCCACTTCTCAGCTGTTTCAATCATCTAATCGTGTTCCTGAGGTAGGTAAAGGTAAGAATACACCCTTGTACATAGTTCATGTTGGCTGTATCATCCAATATGCATGCATCCCGTTTGTATATATTTCAAAATCTTTTTTTAAGTTATGGCTTGTTTTAATCAAACTAACACCGCAAATGTCTTCCTGGGACCAAATAAGACAGGTTACATCCATCATTTGCAAGGTTTAGTGACCAAATCGTTAACTGCCATGGTTAGGGAAAGCCAGCTGTTGAGTTTCGAAACCATAGTTACATGCCGCTTTAGGACAATCAAATCCCACCATCGTGTTCGCAAGGGTCGAATTATTAAATCTGGATGTTTTGTTTTTGCTTTTCTGTTCGTTTTCACAAGTTTTACAAAAGGTGGTGACCGGAGAAGATGACCGGAGTTTCCCTTCCGAAGTCAGCTCCAGAAGTTCAAACTTCTGGATCTCTAGAAGAGGCGTCTCCAGAAGAGTCCTCCAGAAGCTCCAGCTTCTAGACTTCCCCAGCGCCAGAATCCCCCAGAAGCTCCAACTTCTAGACGTACCCAAATCTAGATTCCCCGGAAGCTCAAGCTTCTGGACGTCCCCAACAACAGAATCTCCAGAAGCCCCAACTTCTGGACCCTTCCAGCACCAGATCCCCCAGAAGCTCCAGCTTCTGGATGTTCCCAACACCAGATTCTCCAAAAGCTCCAGCTTCTGGACGTCCACAACAGTAGAATCTCTAGACGCCCCAGCTTCTGGACCCTTTCAGATGCATAAGCTCCAGCCTCTGGACACTCTCAGCAGATTCCTCACCAGAAACTCCATTTTCTGGATGCCCAAGGCACGCCACCCACAAAAGGCTTGGTTTTTGTGGCAGCCTCTGTCAGAAGCTCTGATGGATTCTCTTTATTTTTATTTTTCTGCTTTTTATTTCCTTTTCTTTAATTAATTAATTAGTAGTTAGGTTAAATAATTAGTTTAATTAGGGTTAATTTCAAAAATAATTTTCTCCATGTTTTTTTAATTAATTAACTTAATTAGTTTAATTTAGATTAATAATTTTCATTGAAACCTCTTTTTAACTAAAATCAATCAGAATTATGGTTCCTCTCACATTAACATTAACTTTCAAAAACACCAAAAATATTAGGATTTAGTTTCTCACTTAGATCATTTTTTCTCTTCTATTTTATTTCTTTTGCATTTATATTCTAGAAAGGATGTATAGGTTGCAATGTTGTTTTCATGTAATAGCGTAGATTTATATTTCTGCTTTTACTTTCGCAGCTCCTATTATGTATCTTCCCAAAGCCATGTAATAGCGTAGGACATTTACTTTCTCGCACTTTACATTCCTGCAATTTACTTTCTACACCTATCAAATTGCTAGTAACTAGGCGTGTATGGCAAGATAAAAATCAATCTAAATCACTAAATAAAAGATAAAGATATCAGAATACAACACATATTTCACACTTGCACCACCTTAGGGTACCCTCTCTTGTTGCCTTTCGAATACATGGTCTTGTCCCTCGAACGTGGGGGTATCTTAGCACAGTTGCCTACAATATATCATCATAGTCCCTTCGACTTAAAAGATCATAGTCCCTCGATGACCCTCGATGTTTCCTACGAATACATGATCTCGTCCCTCAGTTGTTGCCTACGAAAAGTGATGATCGTCCCTACGAATATGCTAGGATATCCCTACAAGTTTCCTTCTATGACCATCTGATGTTCCTTCGAATGTCCCTTTTACATCCAACGAATAAGGTTACCTATCAACCAATGGTATGGATAGTATTATTCTAAAGGAAAGAAAAATAACACGGAAACTACCGTTCTGAGTAGGTAAATAAGTCTCTTTTGCTTGCTCAATCAAAACACTTTTTACACCTCACACTTTCAAAAACATTTTTAAGCGCTTTGTATACATTCCAACGTGAATCATTACAAAGTCTTTTCCAAAACAAAACAATTCCAAACACTTTGTATACATTCCAACGTGAATCATTATGAAGTCAAAGCGAAATGCCTTTTCAAAAATCTTTTCAAACACAAACAAAAAAAATAATTAAATTGAGCTAAGAAATTAAGAGCCCGTAGATAACTACTGATGGAAAGGATACTAATACCTTCCGTTTTCATAACCACCTCCCTTACTCAGAATCTAACGAGGGACTTTTCCTGTTCTTTTCTCCTTCCCTTAATTGGATAAAAGAAAAGTCGGTGGCGACTCTTACTATCCGCAATATTTGCAATCAAATGCAAAATAAACAAGTCAGTTCTCCCACCGTGTTACACATCATCATTAACATCATCACATTTTGCATTATGCAAATCATCATCAACAAAAATCTTGCATTCACAAATTGGAAGCATTAATTAATAATATTCACAATTCAATTAATTCTGGTTACAGATTAGTATTCACTAAAATATACTTGTCATTTTATTTACTAAACATCGGAGGTAAAACTACGAGAGCAAAGGTGAAAGTAGAATATTTTAATGCTTATCTAAACCCTATCTGTACTAATATATCATGCTTCAAACCGGTGAACGTGAGGAACATACAAAAATAAGGAAATTTCTCAAAACAGCCTGCATGAGCCGACTCGTGGGTCCTTAGGTCGGATCATGAGTGGAAGATTATGGTCTGGAAACGCTCGGGAAGATGCACTCCTTCTCTATGCGCCGACTCATAGTTCTGGTAAAACGTGAGTCGACTCCTAAAAGCAATGCGTCGGCTCATACCCTCTGTTTCAGAAGTTTCTACTTCTGGACCATCAGAAGTTCTGCACAATCAGAACTTCTTCCCTATCAGAACTTCTGCACCATCAAATGTTTTGGACCATTAGAAGTTCTGCACCATCATAACTTCTTCCCTATCAGAACTTCTGCACCATCAGAAGTTCTGGACCATCAAAAGTTCTATACCATCAGAACTTCTTCCCTATCAGAACATCTACACCATCAGAAGTTCTGGACCATCAGATGTTTTGTACCATCAGAACTTCTTCCCTATCAGAACTTCTACACCATCAGAAGTTCTGGACCATCAAAAATCTGCCCTATCAGAACTTCTACATCATTAGAAGTTCTAGACCATCAGAACTTCTGCATCATCAGAACTTCTGCCCTATCAGAAATTCTGAACCATCAGAACTTCCGGACCATCAGAAGTTTTGCACCATCAAAACTTCTTCCCTATCAAAACTTTTGCATGATTGGAAGTTCTGGACCATCAGAAGTTTTGCACCATCAGAACTTCTACCCTAAGAACTTCTGCATTATCAGAAGTTCTGGACCATCAGAAGTTTTGTACCATCAGAACTTCTGCCCTATCAGAAGTTCTGCACCATCAGAAGTTCTGGACCATCAGAAGTTCTGAACCATCAGAACTTCTGCCTTATTAGAACTTATGCACCATTAGAAGTTCGGGACCATCAGAATTTCTGCACCATCAAAACTACTGCGCTATTAGAACTTCTGCATCATCAGAAGTTCTGGACCATCAAAAGATCTGCACCATCATAACTTCTTCCCTATCAAAACTTCTGCATAATTAGAAGTTCTGGACCATCAGAAGTTTTACACCATCAGAACTTCGGCCCTATCAAAACTTCTGCACAATCAGAAGTTTTGCACCATCAAAAATTTGGCCTTATCAAAACATTTGCACCTACAGAAGTTATAGATAATCAGAAGTTCTGCACCATCAAAACTTCTTCCCTATCTGAACTTCTGTACCATCGAAAGTTTTGGACCATCAGAAGTTCTACACCATCAGAAATTCTACCCTATTAGAACTTCTGCACCATCAGAAGTTCTAGAGCATCAGAAGTTCTGCACCATCAGAACTTCTGCCCTATCCGAACTTCTGCACCATCAGAAGTTCTGCACAATCAGAAGTTCTGCACCATCAGAACTTCTGCCCTATAAAAAATTCTACACCATCAGAAGTTCTAGACCATCTGAAGTTTTGCACCATCAGAACTTCTGCCCTATCAGAACTTCTGTACCATCAGAACTTCTACACAATCAGAAGTTCTGCACCATCCGAACTTCTGCCCTATCAAAATTTTTGCACCATCAGAAGTCCTGGACCATCAGAAATTCTGCACCATTAGAACTTTTTCCTTATCAGAACTTCTGCACCATCAGATGTTCTTGACCATTCGAACTTCTGCACTATCAGAACTTCTGCCCTATCAGAAGTTATGCACCACCAGAAGTTCTGCACCATCAAAAGTTCTTTCCTATCAAAACTTCAGCACCATCAGAAGTTATGGACCATGAGAAGTTCTACACCATCATAATTTCTGCCCTATCAGAACTTCTGCACTATCAAAAGTTCTAGACAATCATAAGATTTTCACTATCAGAACTTTTGTCCTATCAGAATTTCTGCATAATCAGAAGTTCTGGACCATCAAATATTCTCAACAAAACTAGTTTGCTACTAATATATTATTCGTTCTGCTATTTTATTTTGTTATGGCTATTTGTTTGCTACATACCATATGTTAAATTCACTATCATAATTATTATATGACTACAACTATACTACTATCACATATGTTCATCATACTTAAAAGATTCCTAAAAGTAATGCCAAAACAACTACCTGAACCACGTCGTCCCCTGACAACTTCATCTCCTTCATCATTTTCCTTATTTTTCCAGCATTACTTGTTCTTACAGTGCAACCCAGAATCAAGTTATTTTTCAAAAATACAACTTCTATCTACCAATATAGTTACACACATAATCACACCAACACAAGACCAAAGAATAATAATAATAGATTGCGATATTTTTAATACTGATCTATTAATTTCATCACAAAACATCGAATCTACAGTGAATTTATACAACGCAAAATCCCACATAAAAATCATTATATAATTGATTATACAAGTCGAACGCCACCCATTACCTTTGGATTTAAGAAAGTTTGAGAAACTTGATCGAAACGGCAACCAATGATCGAATTTGAGCTTTTCTCCTCACCGCTAGCAAACCCTTATTCTCAATTTTTCCTCTTCTACGCTATTGCTACTTGGTGTTCTTCTTTTCTTCTTTTTCTAAGTACTAGTACTACTTATACTACTACCAAGGCCACTTAAAAAATAATAATGGGCCACTAAACTCTTATTGGGTCTACTACCTATTACTCCTCAAAATGTTATTTCATCTCTATACCTAACTCATCCATATTTAATTAATAATTCTTAAAATACTAATACATTCTAATATTATTTCTTCAACGTAATAAAATTAATCAATTCTTCAACTAACCGAATAAAATGCAACTTTAATTTAATAATCCAATAATTAAATTCTTATATAATTTAATTAAATAATTAATTAAATTTGGGGCGTTACAAATTGCACAACTTACATACATCATGTTAATATCACATAGAATATCGCGCTAACTATTTAACGCTTCGAACGGGGACTCAAATGCAATTATGGTTAAAAAGTTATGAATCTTTAAAGTTTCAACCAAAATGTATACGCCGACATCATTGTAACACGGTGGGAGAACTGACTTGTTTGTTTTGCGTTTTATCGCAAATGTGCGGATAGCAAGAGCCGCCACCGACTTTTCTTTTATCCAATAAAGGGAAGGTGAAAATAACAGGAAAAGACCTTTGTTAAATTCTGAGTAAGGGAGGTAGTTACGAAAAGGAAAGGTATTAGCACCCTTTCCATCCGTAGTTATCTACGGGCTCTTAATTTCTTAGCTCACTTTAATTTGTTTTGTGTGCGTGATTGTGAAAAGAGTTTTGAAAGACAATTCACTTTGACTTCATAATGATTCTCGTTGGAATGTATACGAAGTGTCAAAAATGTTTTAACTTTGTAATGATTCTCGTTGGAATGTATACAAAGTGTTTGAAAAGATTTTGAAAAGTGTGAGGTGTGAAAAGTAATTTTATTTGATTGGAGCAAGCAATATAATCTTATTACCTAGAATGGTCGTTTCTTGTTATTTTCATTCTCCTTTAGGATAAGGCTATTCATACCATTGGTTGGTAGGTAACTGTTTACTGTGGAAAATGGTAAACAACCGTTGGTCCTCCCTGAGTCCTACAACTAAGGGTTACTAGCGAGATCGACCAGTTAATCTCAAGACACGTGCTAAGGTTTCTAGTAAATTACACTACTTTTGTGGACGAAACTGACCTTGGTCCAGAAACGGTTTCCAGAACCTAAGGGAAATAGTGAAATGGTTTTCCACACAAGAAGGATTCTGACTATTGGTGACTCGTAACCAATAGTGTATGTAAGTTTTGGTGAAATAAGGCTAGTGGTGACTCGTGACCAACAAGCAAATAAGCAGAAGTAAAATGAAAAGCAATAAAGACAAAGTTAAACATAAAATGATTGCATTGAAATAAAAGTGTGGTGATTCACGTACATCAAAGCATGCGTTACTCTTTTTTCCTTTAGCGCGGAATTGAGCAGAGTGTTAGCAAATAATTTGGGAGTACAAATGAACACACCTAATTTTAAACCTTCTAACTTATTTATACTAATTACAAGGTAACTGCTAACAACTAATCAACGGATGAGATTATTTCTTCAGAAGTAACTTCTGCCCACGTTTCACCATCCATTTAGAACTCATACCCCACGAACTTCTGCGGCAACTACCCACGATCTTTTTTTTTTGACTTTTTCCCGCTTCGTGTCTTCAAAAGAAACTGCCTTCAGATTCTGTCTACTTCCTTGAGGCACAACAAAATTTCCTAAGTCCACAAGCAAACCACTTCGACAACAACATCACTTCGACTAGTGTCCTCATTCGACTCAAATCTCTATCGACTCGACCATCACATAATGTGTAGACATGGTCTTGTTTTTTAACGCTGTCTTGCTCTGGTCGACATAGCTTGGCCTTCTGTGCCAAATTCCTAACTAACGAGCATTTCTTCTGGAGCTTCTGACTTAGCCTTGTTAAAATGTCTCCTGAAGCTACCTCCATCTAAGATTAATCCTTAAGCTTTAGGAGCCTTTGCCTTTGAACCATGCCCTTAGTTCACTTTACAAAATTTCACTAATAATAACTTTATCCGTTGGATATGAAAGGACAATCTTAGGGTCATCAAGGACTATGATCTTTATATCGGGGACTATGATGATGTTATTCGAAGCGCCTTTGCTAATGGTACCCTACGCTCGAGGGACATGACCATTGTATTCGAAAGGCAACAAGAGAGAATAGCCTAAGGTTGTATGTGAAAGAGTGTGTTTGATTCATATATTATTAGTCTTGAAATAGGGTGTTCTAAGATTGATTTTAATTCGCGATGCAAACGCTAGTTAGCTTACATCTAAGCGCTTATAGATAGTTTATAAGAGAGTTCGAAAGAAAAGTGCGAAAGTAAATGTCCTATGCTATTACACGGCTTTGTGGCGCTACATAATAGTAAAAAATGCTAGAAAATAAAACGCTAGCAATTACAACTTGTGAGCGTACAATAATCTAAAAATATCATGAAATGATTAAAATGAAAAGGAGAGAATAATATTAGTAAAAGATTTTTTGATGTTAGTAGAAAATGTTTAAGGTTAGTAGAAAACCTAATTTAAATAAGAAAAATATTTTTTTGTATTTTTTGTATTGATTTTATTAGAGAAAAATAATTAAAGTTTAATTTTATGGTAAATTAAACAATTAATTAAAATAAAAGGAAAAAAGAATTTTTTTGTGTCAAAAATAAAATAAATATTTTTCTAACCTAATTTTGAAAATAAAATATTTTTTAGGATTTTTGGGGTATTTTAAAAAATATTTTAAAAGGAAATTAAGTGGAAAAGAAATTAGCAAATAAGGAAATGTAAAAAAATAGGTTAGTGGAAAAATGCTGAAAAAATAGAGGTAGCCCCTGGGGATCGAACCCAGGAACTTTGAGTCATGCACGCGTACCTCTTGCCAACTGAGTTGTGCTGTTTTTGTGTTAGTATAATGAAACAAATAGAATATAAGGAAAAATGTTTGCTGAAAATATTTTCAAACCAAAAGCGTGCGCTGGCTTCGTCTTCCTCGATTTGAACTTCCCACGGATATTACCCACGGCTTTTCTGTGGGTAAACCTATACCAACGACTCTTGTCCGTAGCTATATCTCTACAACTTTCAAAAATCACAAATATGCAATATAAATTTCAGAGGTAACCATGGTTCGATTGGAAATTGCTTCCTGAATTCAATGGTACCATTCGTTTGGTCCAATTTTTTCTGTATCGTGAAGCCCTAATTTTGTTCTCTAAACCCTATCAATGGAAACCCACGATTCTTGTACTCAAACTCGAATTGAACTACACATAAAGCTTCGAAATAGCATCATGAACACAAATATGCAATCAAATTATACTAAATATGCGTGAATCATAGAAATCTAAATTGGAACAGAGGTGTGCAAACCGTGATCGTTTTTTTGGATTTTGGATGTTTTGATCGATTGTAAATGGATAGAACAGGTCAAATGATCACCAAGAGGCTAATGGAAAGCTTGGAATGGCCTGAATTGGTATAAAATCCTGCCTGCTAGTTCCTTGTATGGCACGGTTTTTTCATGCTTTTATAAGGTTCTTGGCTGCAAGATTTTCGTCCCTTGGCATCTGGAATTATTGTGCATATATACTAGAAGAAAATTAGGTCAAGATATGTGAAGAAAATATATGGAATTGATGATAAAATATTTGATTTTTCAATTATTTAAGTTTGCATCAAAAGTTTCCAAATTTGCTTTAATCTTGTGCAATGTAGTCTTGAACAAAATTGGCCAGCTATGATGACTATCTTGGACCTCAAGAATGACAAATATGAATCCTTGCATCAATTTATAAAAAAATTTCCCGTTTAGAAAAAAATTGAATTTGCTAGGTATTTCTCTTCATGCACTTCTTCAAAAATGTCAAACTTGCACAACTTGTATCTTTCTCAATTTTCAACATTTTGAAGTGTTCTTGGGGTTTTTATAAAGCTCAAGATGTCCGCTAAATACTCTTTTTGGTTTCATATCCATTGAAGCTTCCATGTTCATGTACACTTCTTTTCAAAAAGATGACTTTTGTTGACATTTAGAAGGACCTATAATGTCTTGATCCATAACTATCAAATGAAGCATTTTTGGCCAAATCTTGTGAGACATTAAGTTGTAGAGAACTGAATTCTCTTCAAAGTGAGATTTGGTGGAAATATTTCTTACAAAGTATGTGAAAGTTAAGCTTGGTCAAAGTTTTGTTGACTTTTTGTCCAAAAACCCTAATTTAGAAACTTTGACTTTTGATCAAATCTTGAGCTTTCTTGACAAATAATGATCAACCCTTTATAAAATGATGAATGTGACTTCAAAATCTTTATATTGATCAAAAATGATGAAGTTTGACCATATGTTGACCACAGTTGAATTTTTGTCCAATACAACTAATTTTCAACCATCTAAGCAATTGATTGAGCAAACTTGAGCTATGAGGCTTGAAACTTGACATGATGATACCCTGAGACATATGAGGAGGCATAATTATCACTTGAGGCATTAGAAATCATCTTTAACGTGAGAGAATCAAAACCCTAGTTTTGTGGGTTGATTGCTTAGGAGAGAGTTCATCCGTTATCCTTTGAGAAATTATTGAGTATAGAGATGTGGATTGACTTGGGAAATAGGAGGGAAAATTTTGAGTAATAAAATTTGCCCCTGTTCAATCTTCTTGTACCTGAAGGGTTAGATTGGTATTCTTGCCTTTCGTGACCTGAAGGTAGAAGATTATTAAACACTCCAGTACTGGAATGTGCTTATATATGCCATTTGGTGAAGCTAATGCTGGGGAATGAGTCGTACGTTAGACTTCATGCTCGTCTTTGAATGAGGTTACTAGTATGTATTGATTTTTAACCAGATATGCAGTATTCTGTAGGTTGAAAGATATCAACGTGTAGTCGGTGATGGGCTTGAAGATGCCAGCTACAGTAGTTGAAGATAAGAGATGGTCATAATAAACCTTCGTCTTGGCTTTATCTAAAACGAGTATTCGTCAGGATGTAGATAGTTTTCCCGTCTTGTTTCGGGTATTAATTTGTATCCTGTCCTGGTAAACCCGCCTCGGTCGCTCGTATAGTTTTCCCGTCTTGTTTCGGGCATTAATCTTTGACCTTTTGTCTAGAAATTTGTGAATAACTTTCACCTATTTGAGAATTTAAGCTGAGAGAATGGGATTAGTTCTATGCAGATTATGATGCATGCAAGTATGTAATGATGTTCATGAATGATATATGCGCATGTTATGATTTTTTTATGAATGATGTATGAATGTAGATGTTATGGTATTTCAAAAGATATACATCTTGAAGAAGATGGGGATGTTTTGTTGGGGATCGTTGATTTCTGCTAAGGGATTTAGTTGTTGGAAACCCTAACTGGGGAACAAGAGAGATGTGAATTCCTCTGATGCACTATCTGACCAAGTTTTCAGTTTGGATATGGAGGTTTTAGGGAAATAATCCTTGAGAGATACACATCTGGGGATGAACATATTATGTTTGAATCTTGATGAGGAATGATGTGATCTTGTATAACCTATTACTGCATGGAAACAGACATAATAAGCTGAAAGTTGATTGGTTATTGCTTGGGGACCAATGTAACAAAGTTAACATTCATTCCGCGAGGACTGACGTGACAATATAAATAATCATTGCTCAGGGACTAATGTGATGATGTTGACAGGATCGCTGCTCGGAGACTAACATGATAAATTGACACGATCACTACTGGGATTAATGTGATGAATTGATAGGATCACTACCCGGGGACTAATGTGATGATGTTCATAGGATCACTGCCCGGGGACTAATATGATGAAGTTGATAGGATCACTGCTCGAGGACTAATGTGACGAAGTTGATAGGATCACTGCTCGGGGACTAATGTGATGAGTTTGACATGATCACTGCTCGGGGACTAACATGATGAGTTGATAGGATCACTGCTCAGGGACTAACGTGATCATTTTTATAGGATCACTGCTCGGGGACTAACGTGATGATATTAATAGGATCACTGCTCGGTGTCATACCCCAAAATTTGCCCTCCTACTTCTCAAAACATTTCATACATCTATACTCAAGGATTCCTCAAAGGTTGATCAGACAAACCTTCTCCTAGACAATCAACCCAAATTAGGGTTTGGCAATTCTTAGATCAAGATGGACTTCCAACATCTCCAATGGTCATCATGCCTCCTCATATGCTTCAAAGATTCTCCATGTCAAGTTCCAAGCCTCACAAGTCAAGTTTCCTCAGACAATTGTTCAGATGATTGAAAATCAGTTGTATTGGACCAAAATTCAACTGTGGTCAACCTACAGTCAAACTTCCTGATTTTTGGTCAACATCCTCATTTTGAAGTCACATTCATCATTTGATCAAGGGTTGATCATGATTCATCAAGGAAACTCAAGATTTGCACAAAAGTCAAACTTTCCAAATTAGGGTTTTTCAATTAAAAGTCAACTGAACTTTGACAGAGCATAACTTCTTCATACTTTCTCAAAATGTTTTCCACCACCTCTAATTTTGAAGGAAATTCAATTCTCTACAACTTCATGTCTCACAAGAATGTTCAAAAAATGCTTCATTTTGAAGATATGGATCAAAACATTACACGTCCTTTTCAAAGTCAACAAAAAGTCAACTTTTTGTTTTGAAGATTTATTGAGCATGGAAACTCCAATTAAGATGAAACCAAATAGGTTGTTTAGAGGACACCTGGAGCTTTCTAAAAAGTCCAAGAACACTCAATAATGTGGAAAATTGAGCAAAATACACCTTGTGCAAGTTGGGCTTTTTTGGACAATTGCACAAAGAGAGATATTTGTCAAAATCCAATTTTTTCCAAATGGGCCTATAATTTTATGATCCAAACTTGTTCATAATATTATTTGTGACCTATTGATGCCTTCACACGACCACATTCTATTTTTTATTTATTTTTGAATTTAAAAGCATTAAATTCAAATTTAAATTAAATAAAATATGAAAACAAGATATATTTTCAAATGGATTGGATTTTTTTAAAAAATTGAGGTCCAAGATAGCCCACAAAACTTGCCAAATTCGTGCTAGCTTGCATATGGAAGAGAAAATCAAATTTTTAAAAGATTTGACTTTATTTGAAAGGAAATTATTTTTGCATTCAAGAGGAGATCTTTTTTCATTCTTTTTGCTCTCATTCCTCACTCTATAAATACCCAACATATTGCACAAAGGCAAGGACGAAACCCTAGCCCTTACAAGCAACCCTAAAATTCCAAAAAATTCATCAAAGTTGTGAAATTCGAATTTCAAATTCCAGCAGGTTTCAAGGTGTTCTAAGCCTTACATTGTGTTCCTGAGGTTCCCAAGGATCAATACCAATCCTTACTCGAAGCTAAAACTACCCAGAACGTGAAAAACATCAAGCTCCGATTTGGTATTTTTCGTAATTTCGATTTGCTTATTTCATGCGCTGTTAACTACTTTTGTGTGTTTGTATGGATTCAGTACATCCAATAGGTCATGAATGATGCATCTCATGCAAGCTTAGACGTAGGAAATACGAATCACCATATCTAGGGCATTTGAAGCTGTTTGAATCGAACCAGCTTATCCAAGCATTTTCAGGGCAAACGAACACCACCATCGTGTTCGCAGCCCTCGATTTAGGGGGGTAGGGTCACTCTTTGTTCTTTATTCACGCTATTTTGCATGTTCCAGGAATATAGTCACCGGAGAAGACGACCGGAGCTAGGGCTCCGGCGTCGTTGACTCGCTCTGACCGGGTGAAGGCTGGCGTGGCGCGAGGGAGTTCTCTGATTCGTCCATATATGCGTCTTGGGGTCCACACGGCTGACTGTGCTTTGAATTCAAAACTCATGACACATTTACACTTATATTCACACATTTCCAATTCCATGACACCAAATGCACGCTGGCTGAGTGGTAAAGGCAAGCAGATGAGAAGATTCACTCAAAGGTCCCTGGTTCGAGCTTGGTCAGAACCAAATATTTTTACTCTTTTACAAACTAACTTACATTTTTATATTTTCTTTAATATTTTCCTGTTATTTTAATTTATCTTCAAATATTTTTATCATGCATCTAAAAAACACCAAAAATATTTCTTTTTTGCATTATCATCAGAAAAATACTTATTTAATTTTTAAAATTAAAATTATTATTTTTGCATGCACATGTTATTTAATTATTAATTAATCGTTTAAATGACTTTTAATTGTTTTTAAATTGCCAAATCGATTCAGAAAATTACCAAAAATTTATCTTATCATATTAATGTCATTACTAACATAGAACCTTTTTCCTCATTCAAAAATATTTGTTTTTATTAACATTTTCCTCTCATGCAATTTCCTCGTATTTCCGATTATGTATCTGTTCACAGGTTGTATCGTTTCGAACGATTTTTCTCGCTTTTCTTTTCCAATTATATAATTGCCTATGGGATGTAATAGTTTAATTAGGGCCTTTATTTTCCGCACTCTTATTATGTTTTTCCGCACTTTACATTTCCGCAATTTACTTTCTGCACCCTATAAACTGCTAGTAGTTAGGCGTGTATGGCAAGATAAAATTGGACATAGATCACTCATAATTCCAAGATAAAAATATCTAAATTTGACACACTCTTTTCACACATGCACCCTTAGGGTAATCTCTCGTTGCTTTCGAATACAAATGGTCAAGTCCCCGAACGTAGAGGTATTCTAGCACCGTTGCCTTTAAAACAAATCATCATAGTCCCTTCGATACAAAGATCATAGACCCACGATGTCGCCTATGAATACAAGATCTTGACCCTCGATTGTCGCCTACGAAAAATGATGATAGTCCCTTCGAATGTGCTAGGATACTTCCTACAAGTTGCCTTCTATGACCATTCGACGTCCCTTCGAATGTCCCTTTACATCCAACGAATAGGGTTACCTATCAACTAATGATAAGGATAGCACTATTCTAAAGGAAAGTAAAACAACACGAAAACGACCAATTCTGAGTAGGTAATAAGATTTTTAGTTGCTTGCTTCAACAAAATACTTTTCACACCACACACTTTTGTCAAAGTTCAAACTCTTTTCAAAAACAAAACATTTCCGAACACTTTGTATACATTCCTACATGAATCATTACAAAGTCAAAGCGAAATGCCTTTTCAAAACATTTTTGTCAAACACACAGAAAGCACAAATTTTCAAAAGTGATCTAAGAGCAACTAAGAGCCCGTAGAAAACTACGGATGGAAAGGGGTGCTAATACCTTCCCTTTTCATAACCTTCTCCCTTACTCAGAATCTAACGAAGGTCTTTTTCTGTACTATTTACCTTCCTTAATTGGATAAAAGAAAAGTCGGTGGCGACTCTTGCTATCCGCACATTTGCGATACAAAATCTCAAAGTCGCTCACCGTGATGTAATCTCATGACCGGGAGACACCCTAAAGAGAGAATGCCTTAGGGATTTCTAGATCACTTTTATCGCTTTTCTCGCTTGACTTGTATGCTTTACTTTAAGGGTTGCTTGGGTATTATACTTATGGAGGATCCTACACCCGGATCCGTGTTTCTAGGTAAGTAGAAATGGATCGTCATGACTGTTAGCGATACCAAACGGTCAACATGATGGCTACGTTAGTGCGACACTTTGATATCCCGATATTTCATTTCCAAGTTGAGGATAGTATTTGGCTTCTGGTGTCATCAACACTAACTCAACTTTTAGAACCCTAATTGACCCATCTTGGCCATTAGAAGGTAGTGAGATGGCCGACTTTGGTGCGCACTAAGGTTGGTCGATACCGATGCTACGCTCATTAAGATCGACTTTGGGATATTTTCGGTCGACCACTGGTAGTCGATTGAAATAAACGCCTATGAGAAAGATCAATGATGTGAGATTCCTAGAACCCTAAGCATTATTATAGGACAGATGAACCAACTCAAACTTTGGTGGGTAATCACCTATACCTCATGCAGCCTTAAACCTAGGCCCATTGTGTGAATTGTTGTGTGTGCTAAACATGTCATCATGACATCATCGCATTGCATATCATTTGTAACTATTTCAAGGACCTAGGGATTTGTCTTTGCTCGCTTTGTAGGATTATGGCTTCTAGAAAGACTATCCGAATCAACTTCATGGGCATACCTTCTCAGCTCAAAGAATTGGTTTCAGAAATTCCCGATCACGCCCAGTTCATCAAAAGACATGGTTATCTCCGGTTTTGAAGAAGATATGATGCACGTCTTATTCCAGTTCTTTGATCTGAAACACCATTGCTTCACATTCCTGCATTATCGCTTGGTTCCTACCTTGGAAGAGTACTCTAAGCTACTTGGGATACCTATTCTTGACCAAATGCCATTCACCGGTTTAGAAAAGGTTCCTAGGTACGAAGACATCACATCAGCCTTACACCTAAAGTGCTCAAACATTGAAGCCAATTGGGAAACAAAAAGTGGAGTTAAGGGTTTACTTGCTAAGTTCCTAATTAAGAAAGCCCGAGAATTCCTCAAAACTATGAGTTTCCATGCATTCGAACACATTGTGGCCTTACTAATCTATGGTTTGGTTCTATTTCCTAACTCGGATCAATTCATAGATGCAACGCCATCAAGTTGTTTCTTACTCGCAATCTTGTGCCTACTTTACTTGGATACATTCTACATTCTCTCCACACTCATACTATCAAAAGACAAGGAACTCTTATGTGTTGTATACCGTTACTCTCCAGGTGGTTTATTTCGCACCTTCCTCCATCAGTTTTGAAGAACGAGCAAAGATTGAAGTGGTCTCAAAGGCTAATGTCACTCTCTCACTCAGATATCCGTTGGTGTCTTTTCTCTCAAAAGGACTTCACATTCATTGAGCATTGTGGAGAATTCCCAAATGTACCACTCCTTGGCATAAGGGGAGGTATCACTTACAATCCTTCTCTAGCTCTACGCCAGTTTGGTTTTGCTCGAAGAGATGGTCCACATGATATGCTCTCCAAGACATTGTGTTCGACTACAACCATGATCCTGCATCATCGTCAAGGTTCATACACGCTGGGGCATGGTAAAGAAGACTCGATACCAAGACTTTGGGGCACCAAAACTCCATTACTTGAAAACCTTACCTCAAATGGGTAGAGCTCGAGCTCAAACCTCATGATGCCATTCACGACTGCTCTACAAGAATTATGGAACCTGCTCACCGATTTTGAAGAGTCAAGAGATCCCTGATTCAAATTTTAAGGAAGAAAGGGATACATTCAAGCTGCTATGCAAGCGAAGAAGGTACTAGAGTTGACCAAGCTACTTCACGAGGAGCGGAACATCAACGCCTACCTCGCACCAAGAGGAAGCCCATGGAGACTTAGAGCTTTAGGATTTATATGCTTTCCTTTTATTGTTTTAAACTATCTTTGTACTTAAAAGAAAGAGAATAAAAGAGAACTAATAAATGTTTGTTCGTGCTTGTTTAACAAATTTAAATCCTTAAGGTCCTTGAAAACATTGCATTCCATTTGCATAAACATCGATATCATGGAATAATATCTCATAATGTAGATCAAGATCGGTTTTCTCATTTTCTCGCTATTATTTTAGCGTAAATGGCTCTTGAACAGACTGTCAAAGACCTCCAGGCTCAAAATGTTCAATTCCAGGAAATGTTCACTAGCTTGGTCCAACGCCAAGAAGATCTGAAGAAACTAATCAACAGAAAGAAGAGGGTTGTTGGTGTTCTCAACATGGGTAGACGTTACAAAGGTGGTCCTAAAGTAGTCACCTAGAGCTCTCGTAAGGGACCATTAAGATCGAGGGAAGTGTCAAGGGACACGAAGAAGACCAGCGTGAGCCTGAGAAGGACAAAGAAGATCACTATGATAATGACCAGTACTCTGATGAAGATGATAAGTACAAGAAACTTGAAGAACGCCTGAATGCTGTGGAAAACCTGAAGATCTCCCGGCTGAATTTTGATGATTTGAGTCTTGTCCCTGGTGTGGTGATTCCTCCCAAGTTCAAAGTTCCTACTTTTGCCAAGTATGATGGCATTTCCTGTCCGAAGCTGCATTTGAAGTCCTATGTTCAGAATATCAACCCCCACACTGATGAAAGAAAGTTGTGGATGCATTATTTTCAAGAGAGTTTGTCCGGAACTCAATTGGAGTGGTATTATCAGCTAGAAAATGACTGTATCCGTACTTGGAGTGACTTAGCGGATGTGTCATACCCCAATTTTCGACCTAATATACCACCTTACATTTGCATCATTGCATCACTAACAGCTCAGAACAGCATTAATCGGGTGTAGCATTCATAGGTCAAAATTAGGGTTTCATCAAATTTTCATCTGATTCAAGAGGCAACCAATTAGGGTTTGAGTTTTACTCACCTCATTTGACCTATCTTGATCAAATCATCAACCTCTAAGCTTCAGATATCAAAATTTTCCTCATGATCTATCAAGTATCGACCAATTAGGGTTTTGGTCGAGCATGTGCAATCTCTGATTTTCTGATCAATGAATAACTTTTTGGATTGGAGATTGATCTTCATATATTAGATACAACATCTTTACCTAATTTCTGGATTCAAAACATCACAGAAGTTCACAGGATTCATCACTCAATTTCTGAAACATCTGATGAAATTTCATCTGCACAGAAAAGTCAAACTTTGACTTTTGGTCAACTTTTTCAAAAGAAAACTTTTTCCATCATCAAAATACTTCAAATGATCCATCATGATCATAAAAAATCAAAGGATTTGGAAAAGTCAACAAAAAGTCAAAATTTCTAACACAGAAAAATTTTCAAGTGTTAAAATTTTGTACTTTTTCCAAACTTTATGGCATTTTTTCACATAGTTCCACTTTGAATTGGAAAAAACTCAAAACATGAAAGTTGTAGCCCTTGAAACAAGCTTTCCAAAATGTCAAAGAACTCTCAAATCCATGGTGTCTAGCTATACTTTTGAAATTGAAACATAAGGCTCCATATTCATGAATTTCAAGTTCAGAAATTCAAGATTATAGGTCATTTTGCATTTTCTTCTTCTAGAACATTTGCACCTTGCCAAGATAAGTTAGAACTGATAAAAATCAGTTGGATGTAATTATTATAAGATAGGATCAAGTTGAAATTAACCATGGTTAAAAGAAGGAAGCTTCCTTTTGCATTTAATGCAAAAAAGACTTCCTTGCCCTCTAAGGCAAGTCAAATTTACCAATGGCCAAAACTTTCTCAATTATTTTCAGAACTTGAGGCCTATAAATAGAGGTCTTGCTTGCCATTCAAACTACACCAAAGTAATGCCAAGACATGCTTTCTCTCTTCTTACTTGAAATTCAAGAAACATAGTGCATTTTTAGAATTCATGCAATTTTGAAAACTTGTGAAAACCATGAAGAATTTTGGTGTCTAACATATCTTATAATCAATATCTAACATGTTTGAAACATAAGATCAACACAAGGAAAGCTAAAAAACAGTTTTCACATTTCATGTCCATAAGCTTGCAAAACTGCCTTAAGATTCGAATTCATAGCTTGGCTTGAGTAATTTGAGTTCTAATCATTCAAACACCATCAACATACATCATAGAGATGATGCAGATCATAAACAACAATCTGTAACACTCCTAACCACGATTTCCAGTTTCTATTTTGAGCTTATGCAGGTTGACTTGGGTGAAGAGTTCCAGAGTATTCCAGAACAAGCAGGGTGATCATACACCTTCCACATAGGCCGTTGGTGCTCAAACAATCCTCAAAACACGACTGGAAACACTCATTCATCGAATTCAATTCCAGCTTCAACAGGTAAGAGCTCGAACTTCAACTCCATGATTCTTTGATTCAATTGAAAAAAACTCTTGGCCATTTGTTTTCTGCACCATTCACGATCATTAACCCTCAATCAATTGAATAAATCATCAACCATACGTGATTTCAATTAGAATTTTCAGTTTTAGGGTTCTTCGTGTTCATCAGAAATTCAACCATGTTAAACCAAAAATAAATGAAATTAACCACTACCATCATGTTCCTTGTTAAAATTCGTGCAAGTTTGATGTATACATCATCCATTTTCATTGAGAAACAAAGAATCTAGGTTTGAACAAAGATTGAAGAAGACGAAGATGGAGTTCGCGCGTGTTCTTGTTGTTTTTCAAATTAAAAAATTCCAATATAATATTAACACGTGGTTTGACTTCAATACACGGATGTATTTCCGCCCCAGCGGTTGCAAGCTCACTCTTAAGTCTTTGTGCCACGTACTTGCCTAACAGGTCCCGGGTTCAAGCCTCCTTGGGACCATTTTTTTCAAACTTTGTGATTTTTTTCATATTTTTTTACAAACTTTGACATTTTTTTTAACCAATCAAAACTCCTCATTTTAAGGTGATTTTTTGTACACTTGTCAATTAATGTATCTATTTTAGGATAGTGCAAAAATTTTCAAAAAAAACTTTCATCCGATTATATTTTAATCGAGTTAAAACAAGATTTTGAGCACTTTTCAAAACACCTTTAAAGGTGATTTTTTCAAACTTTCAATCCCGATTCTTTTCAAAACTTACAAGTAAAATTTACATTTCAAAACACTTTTAAATAACATTCTTCAAAACTTTTCATCAAAACTTACATCTTTTTTCATGATCGATCCGATTAAACGATAAAACCAATTCATTTTCTCGTTTAATCGATCACGGGCCTCCTTACGATGTAAGTCCTAACCAACATTCTTTATGTATATACATATTTTCCTTGTACATATCAAATTTTTCCAAACACATACAAACTTTTACCTGTATATAATATGTATATTTTTGTAAATACTCAAACACGTATAAACTTCGATCGCTTGTTTTCCGTTTCGTCTGTATACCATCAATACCATTGGTATTGAAAGGAGCATTATTCTGTGAAACTGCTTTTAAACCAATGGGCCACCCTTATGGTGTAAGTCCCAACCTCCTATGTACATCCACATTCTCTCGTATATAAACACTGCTCGTACATATTTACTTCCTTGTACCCAATTCAAACTTGTAAATAATAGTTACGCTGCTTTAAACGCTCGCTTTACACACACTTGTTTATATTTCTCTTGTAAATAAACATCATGCATTGTTTATATTTCCTTCATAAACTCCCGTGAATACATATCACACACACTTGTTTATACAACTGCCTAGTTATAACATAACAACTAGTCTAACCAATAGATTCCCACGCTTAGCCTCCTCTGGCTTTATACAAGATAACTCTCCCCACGTAGTTAGCCTCCTCTGGGTTTTGTACAAGGTAACTCATTCATCTGAGTTTAGCCTCCGCTTAGGCTTCATCTAAGACAAGACTGCTGAGTCACCTCCTCTGGGCTTCGCTCAAAAGAACTCCTCATTGAGTTTAGCCTTCTGGTCATCATACAATGAAAGAGACCATAAAATCTCTTAACAGCCTCCTATGGGCTTCCAATACAAAGAATCACCCGTGTTAGGATAACCCCGAGAGTATAATTTCCTGAAATTGCTCTTAATTCCAAAAGGATGGTTTCGTGAAATCCCTTTAAAGACAAAGCCATCCATACCCTATAGCTTCCTCTCGAGCTTCATACAAGGACCCTCGATGACCTCTAATGCCTTCTTGGCTAACAATACAAGGACCCATGGGCTTCTTAAAAGCATCCTCTAATCCAATCAATTTCTCCTAGAGATTTAGACGCTTATCATCTCTATGGAAGAAGTATCTCATCTATCACATCACATACAACAAAAACTTTTCAAACTCTTTTCAAACAAAACATCTCTTAATTGTAAGTGGTAACGCTTGTACACTCAAGCAAAACACCCAATACTTACATTAAAAGATTCAATCTTTTTCAAACATCTTTCTTAAACATGTAAGTGGTAACGCTTGTACACTCAAGCAAAACACCTATAACTTACGATGAAAGATTTAAATCAATCAAACTTTTCAAAATGTATGTGATGAAATAGATTAGATACATTTTCATTAAGATGACATTTGTCTGTCTCTTACTAACATCCCGCTGCTTCCACTAGCATAAGTGGGAACTACGATTGCCCGACTTTCTCAACATCCTTTGAGAATACGTAGGCACAAGGTCTCATCCTGCCGAGCAAAATTTCTTCTCTCCCAAACAAACCATAGATCCCTTTAGATCCGAACTACAAATGCTCGATTCCCACTAGGGATATGTATGTAGAAGATCCAAAGATATTTAGCACAATAATAAAAACTAGGATCCCACATAATCTATCCTTCTTAAAATCCCAAAGGAGAAACTTTCCCAATCATAGAAATAGCAATTAAAACACACAAACATATCAAACGTATTCATATATAAAGCTATAGATAACTATATATATTTACGGTGCTCCATCTATTCCCTTTATATAACAAATCAAAACAGTAAATCGTTTCGAGCCAGAGAATCTGAATTCTGATTCTATTCTCTAGCACGACACCTTTAGCAGGAAAAATGGCGACTCAGCTGGGGAGTACGCTGAAACTTTGATTTTCAAAAAAAAAATGACTCTACTCAAGAGCATCAAGCTTTTTTTGTTTTCAAAAAGAAAAAGAGGGGTTAAGCTTTCATATGTGCATATGTTTGTTTTTCTTTAATTGTATGTTTTCGCGATTTCATCTGATGGAAAGAAATCCTAACCCGGATTTAAGAAACATTTTAAGATCTATGTGGGGGTATAGTCCTATTAACTTGTGAGAAGTCTCAAGATTACGGAGTTAATTTGAGATCCCTCTCAATGGAGGTTGTCTTGGGGTATTTGTGTTTAGCAAGTATTTGTAAGACATTTTCTTTCAAGGGAACTATGGTCGAGTGGTCAGAGAACACATAACCCATCCCGCCATTTAGGATGTAGCAGATTATTCGGGCGTAAGCTAGAATAATTGTCATGCGAGACAACGATCAAAGTAGTTTCTTGAAAATATTATGGACCATCGAGTATTCAAACCGATAATATTTCAAAGAGGAGTGTTGAGCTCAGACATGAGAACCCGCTTCAATGATGAATAAGCCCTTAGAACTTACCCACGCTTGATTCTTATCGCTGGCCTCATGCTCGTGACTTCAACGCTGACCGTGTGTATAACTACTAACCATGTTTGCCGATTCATGCATTCATTCAAAACTTCATTTTCTTCCCATTTCCAAAGAATTTAGAGATTTTTCTTTGTAAATATTTTAGGTTAGAGTGATGGACGCCGAGGAAGATTCACCAAGAGATACGCTTTTAGAATTCTCGACGTGGAAAGTTGAAAGAGTTAGCATCCTTGGTAGAAGATCCCTGATTTCGTAAAACGCTATGGAACTCTTTTAACTATTTTGAACACTAACGTTGATGAAGGACTTCTCAAAACTTTCGCTCGCTTACGATCCGCCTATCGCTTCACTTTCCCCGACTATCGCTGATGCCTACTTTGGAAGAGTACACATACTAGGTATCTCAAGATCGACAAAGTGCCTTTCAATGGTTTGGAAGCCATTCCTAAGTCACCAACATTGCAACGATGACTCATTTAAAGAAATCTGAGATAGACAAAACCTAACTACCAGAGGAAAACTCTTAGGATTGACTTCAAAGTTCCTAATGGAGAAGGCTCTTAAATTCTCCGAGGCCTAAGTATGGTAGCCTTTGAATCTATTTTAGCTTTACTCCTCTATGGATTGGTGTTGTTTCAACGTCCCAAATTTCGCTGATATCAACGCCATAAGGATCTTTCTCGATTGGAAACCTGCCCCACGCTTATGACACTTACTTCCATTCATCATAGGAATCGCCAAGGAGATGGTACTATCGTGTGTCAGGTCTGCTTTTCAAATGGATTGTCTCACACTTGCCTAAATCTCCTATTTTCCGCGAAACAAAGACGATTGGCATTGGTCAAGAAGACTCATGTCTCTAACAAACGATTTATATCCATTGGTATACCTTAGCGTACAATGAGATGGAAATCATTGAGAGTCGTGGAGAATTTGCCAACGCATCACCATTAGTACAAAAGGAGGAATCAACTACAACCCATTTGGCGTAGACGTCAACTCGGATATGCAAACTCTAGTAAACCTCTTGGTTTTACAGTAGAAAGCTACTTCTATCATGAAGGGGAGGACTCCCAAGGTTTGAAAGCCAGAATGATCAGAGCTTGGCATCACATCCGAAGGAAGGAAAAAGGGAAAGCAAAGAAGTGTGTAGCCATGGAAATCTACACTTGGTGAAGAAAAGAGCTAAGGAATTTCGAATGCCTTACGCTAGTGAGGAACCCATGTTCTCAATCGCTTCCAAATCAATAATTTGTCCCGTTAAGACTATGGGAGAATACCAAGAAGCTTTGGCCAAGATGAGACTTGAGAAAGAAGCTTTGGAAAACAAGTTCCTTAAGACGATCTCGAGAATGAAAAGCTTAAGAAGGTGTCAAAGATCATGAAAAGACGCTTTACTTCCAAGATGAATGGCTCATGGAGAAAGATGAGAAGATTCACGTAAAGATAACGCGATCAAAAGATACATCAAAGAAAGGAAAATAAAGCTCGAGGAAATGACAACCACGATCCCGCTCCCGACGAGTGGAAGAAAGTCATTAGCAAGCTAAAATCCGAGAAAGTTGAATCGAAAGCTCACTATGGAAAGAAACTCAAGTCAAGCTACATCAAGCCTTTGGATCTTCATCCGACGAGGACGATTAATTAGTTTAGATTGTAATTTTTATCATTTATTTTATCATTTGTGTGAGCAATGCTCAAAAATGTAATTGTTGTAATCTTCTTTCAATAAATAAAATGTGTGTTTTCCATCCAAATATTTGCCGTAAATTTCTCTTTAGCGTAATTTTTGAAATCTTTCTTACATTCATAATCATGCATCATACTTTGCATTTTGAGTCTATTGTCTAGAGTCCGATCTTTGGAATTTTTCCAATGATAGGAAAAGATCGCCAAGTCGTCGCTGCCTTAGAGTTTCTGACCGGCCCACGCCTACTCGAACATACAATACACGCTCAAAAAGAAGGAAAGTAATGGAAGGATTTGAGCAAGAAAATGTTGAGCTTCACAAGACAAGAATAACACTACAAGAAGAGGTGGAGAGACTCACTTTGGTCAATCATCATAGCCAAGAAAGTCGCAAGAAATCGAGCAATCAAAATCAAGCCGATTTCGTAAGACACTACACCAGCCCAACTCTCCAACCAGAGCTCACTCTTCAAGATGCCAGGTTATCCATGGGCATGCCTTTCAACTTTGGCATCGGATTTCGCAACCGACTTCTCAAGTACAAACAACCACGCTTGAAGTACCTACTTTGCAGCAAAACTCAGCACTTACTCCGCAACGTGGAGTAACTCTTCCACAAGTAACAATGACGGTTTCTCAACCGATCATGACAAACTCAGCTTCCGTAGTGCACATTACTGTAGACGAAGAAGTTCACCATATTCCGGGCAATAACACGAATTCACGTGGTTCGATGGAGATACTCCAGGAACAACTCCTCAAAATGTAGCTTGAGATAAAAACAATTCGTGGAAAAGAATTGTTAGGGAAAAACGCCCAGGATCTTTGCTTAGTTCCTCGCATATGGATACTTGCGAAATTCAAAGTCCCTGACTTTGAAAAGTACAAAGGAAACTCCTGTCCACAAAGTCATCTCCCGATGTATGCCAGGAAAATGTCCACATACAACGACGATCACCAGTTGTTAATCCACTACTTCCAAGATAGTCTCACCGGTGCCGCACTAAAGTGGTACATGGGGTTAGATAAACAAGTATCCAAACATTCAATGACTTAGGGAAGCCAGACAACAATATAAGTTCAACTTGACATGGCTCCCGATCGATCAACTCCGCTCTATGTCTCAGAAAGAAAGAGAGACATTCAAAGAGTACGCTCAACGATGGAGGGAAATTGCTGCCCAAGTCAACACACCATTAGAAGAGAAAGAGATGACTAAGGTATTCTTAAATACTCTTGCCTCATTCTATTACGAACGAATGATCGCTAGCGCTCCTGGAGATTTCACTGAGATGGTAGGCATGGAACGCTAGAAGAAGGAGTTCGAACCGGACGCCTAACCAAGGAAACAGGATCTTCCAGTGGAACTAGAAAGGTTGGGACCAGTTTTCCAAAGAAAAAAGAGCATGACATAGGAATGGTATCCCGAGGGAAACCGCGAAAGAATGTGAGTCAACAACGATAGGTAGCTGCCATAACACCCGCCGTTAACACAAGCCCAAACATGTGATTTGCCCGCAGCCCAAAGACACTCAACAAGCTCAACACCTCGCAAAGCTCAGCAGCTTAACAATCAAAACGCGCCCGGGTCTCGCACCGACCCAATTCCAATGACGCACAAAACTATACCCTGCACTAATAGAAAGAACTGACATGACAAGGTCACCACCTCCGTCCCGTAAAGATTACCATGGTGGTAAAGCGGACGCCCTTGCCCTTTTCACCAAGGGCACCAGCCACGATCTTGAGCATTGAATAGCATTGAAAGTATACAGTAGATTAGTGAAATCTAATCTTCTTTCCTTTAAAAATACGAATCCAAATGTGCAAGCAAATCCACTTCCCAGTCACAGTGGACATACAGTAAGTCTGATACTAAGAAATACAGATCGATATCTCGTCACAGATGTGAATCTGATCAGCGGAAACTTAGTACATCTCCATGAAACATACAGTACGATGGGTGCCTTCACCAAACACGATTACGCAGCCTACAACATCTGCTTCAAGAATCCTCAAGGATGTTTCACCATAAGAGCAGACATTCAACGATTGCTAGACATTGGTGACATACAGATCTACAGAAACAGAGATGACTATGACATCAATACAGTAGGGCATTTTCCGCATGAGCTTTTAGTCTCAGATATCAACTCGGAAAATCCCAAAGTAAACGTTGTTATCCCCTGTTTCCATACGCCCAAACATGTGGAGATTGAATACAATGTTCCAACGCTCCGTGGTCTCCTTTGGTGATTTCTACCCGGCTGCTCCATACGCTCTAGCAAAGCAATTCCTTATCAATACAATGCAACTGATAGAGGATGGAAGGAGAAACCCATGCCAATTCTTCCACCTAATGTCAACATAACAGATAGGACGAGTAACACGGCGGACGAGTACACTCCATTGCCACCAAGACCGCCTCAGCTCCTATTGTTAGACAAAATCCAGCTAATATATCTCCCGAGAATCCCGCAATGATTCCTAATCCAGCACAAATGTTGGTCCTCCCGATAGAACCAACGCCAACACATTTTGATGAGATATCAGTTAATCAAGAAGAGCGAATACCGAGTCGTGGATCACCGATGCACTCTCCAAGATTTCAATACTATCTCTACTCCCGAACTCCAAGCTCACCGAGAAGCTTTAATGAAGGTACTAGACTGCTTATGTAGATCACGATGTGACTACTGCATCGCTTGAGGTATTGTCGCCAACATAACAACTTGTAATAATCTAAGTTTCGTGATGAGGAACTTCCAAGAAGGAAAGATCACAACTTGGCCTTGCACATCTCGATGATTTGTCAATCGATTCCCCGTCCAATGTATTGGTAGATACCGGTTCATCTTTGAACGTAATGCCAAAACGACTCGCTCGCTTACTTACAAAGGACACCAATGAAATTCAATGACATAGTGGAGAGCCTTTGATGGGTCACTAAGTCGCTATTGGGGAAGTCGATCTCCGATAACAATCGATCCGCACACTTTCCAAATTACTTTCCGTGTCATGGACGTACAAACCGCTACGCTTGTTCACTAGGAAGACCATGGATCCACGGCAGAGCAGAATTTCCACTCTCCATCGGTTTAAATTCACAGAATTGGAAGTTAGTAACCATCATCGGTGAACAAGCTTTGCTTAAGCCATTTGTCCAGCTTTCTTTCATCACGCCCAACGACGTTGAAGGGACACACCTCTAACATCCGTTAGAGATGAATCTACCAGAAAAGTCGATCATCTATTTCTTCGCATAAAGAAGCAAAGAGTATAGTAAAAGATGGCAATGTCAAGGATGGGGACAAATAGTAAAACCGTCAAGAACGAGACAAAGTCGAACTGGGTTTGCACCCATATTCTCCAAAGACAAGAAAAGGATGAAGCACCGTCCGATCAAAGAAATATTCAATGTGGGGTTTTTAAACCTGTTCTCCAAGAGGTTAACGTTGTTACCATTGAAGATGATCTCTCTAGATCTGAAGAGTGGAACACTTATCTGAATGGCCCTGAATATGTGTCTCAGGAAGAATCCTACGCACCGTATTGTCCTCCAATTGATCAATTCAAAGGCATGTCCCTGCAAAGGCATGAAAATCCACCTGTCCCTTCTGAAGTTTGGGATACCTTGGGAGAACCAAGTGGCAAATTTGATTACATGGTGAAATACGCAGCCGTAAAGCTCAAAATCGATCGAAGATATCCACCACGGATGGGGTGATTCTTTTGAGTATCCTAGTCAACCAGAGGAAGAATATACGTCTTCTCGATCTCATCAACAGATTGAGATCCCCAATGAAGATCTCTGCTTTAATGCGCCCGTGGAATTTGTTAAACCAGATCTTGACTATCACTACATCAACGTAATCACTGAAGATCAAGAATATGATTCGGGATACGAATTGGAAAGTGTCGCCGACAATGAGTCTCTTCACTCTGAAGATTGGAGGGTACATCCCCATAATTCAACACAGAGGCCAACAGGAAGCACATATGCTGTATCCCATACTTCCCGATCTATTCATCAAGCGGAAGAGGACTGCTTTAGCAGCACGAAAGGCAAAGTCCGTCGTCCGGAATCTTCAAAGCCTGCTTGACCAACGACCAAAGTCTACTCAAGGATTAAACCAAGCGGAAAGCTACTGTAATACGACTTCCAAGGAGTTCGCCACCACCGAAACCTGTGAAGTTCTGACTAACGCTCCTAGTTCTAAGTAGTTTATCTTTGCTTTTGTTTTGAACTCGCTCACCCGAGCTAAGAGATGTTTTATAGGGTTTAGCTTTTAAAATAATTTCTCTTTGTCTTGCCCAAGACGAATGAGTTTGTATTTTAGGGCCCTGTTTCATATTGTGAATCATAAATAAACGCGTTGTTTTGATTCCCCACTTTGTGTTTATTTTCATTTTTTACCCTTTCCTGGAAATGATAATCCTAAAAAACACAATAAAAATCTTCAAAAAAAAAAAGAAAAAAAAATCAATTAATCTGCATACACTTTCACATTGACTTTTTCAACATAAATCAAACATAAATCAACTATACAGATTAACAGATGGACAAATCCATTAAAAGCAATAACTCTATGCTCTCTCCCAACTTTGAAATCCCCTGTGAAGTCGCCGAGGAAAAAGTTGAAGAAGAGATCCCAGATGAGATTTCTCGATTACTTAAGCACGAGGAAAGAATCATTCAGCCTCACAAAGAGCCTCTGGAAGCAATCAACTTGGGTTCTGAGGAAGACAAAAAGAAGTAAATATCGAGCTTCACCGACAACAACAAGAGAAAACCGATAGATCTTCTCAAAGAATATGTTGATGTGTTCGCTTGTCCTACCAGGACATGCCAGGGTTAGATACCAGCATCGTGGAGCATCATTTGCCATTAAAGCCGGAGTGTCCGCCGGTCAAACAAAAACTGAGGAGAGTTCACCCTGAAATGGCCGACAAAATCAAAAAGGAAGTTCAAAACAATGACGATGTTTTCTTGTCACTGAATATCCTCAATGGCTAGCCAACATAGTGCCTGCTCCAAGAAAGACGGAACGCCGTAATGTGTTGACTACCGGGACTTGAACAAAGCAAGTCCAACAGATGATTTCCCACTACCGCATATCGACATGCTAGTGGATAGCACTGCAAAGTTCAACGTCTTTTCTTTCATGGACGGTTTCTCTGGCTACAATCAGATCAGAATGGCTCCCGAAGACATGGAGAAGACATCCTTCATCACGCCACGGGCACTTTTTGCTACAAAGTAATGCCGCTTTGATTAAAAAACGCAGGGGCAACTTACCAAAGGGCAATGACTACTCTCTTTCACGACATGATGCACAAAGAGATCGAAGTCTATGTAGATGACATGATAGCAAAGTCAGATACTGAAGAAGAGCATATAGAATATCTCTTGAAGTTGTTTCAACGACTAAGGAAATTTCATCACCGAATCCTAACAAATGCACCTTCGGGTAAGATCCGAAAACTCCTAGGTTTCATCGTTAGTCAAAGAGGTATTGAAGTTGATCCCGACAAAGTCAAGGCTATTCAAGAAATGCCTACCACAAACAGTAAAAGCAAGAGGATTTCTGACGATTGAATTACATCTCCGATTTATCTCTCAAATGACTGCACTGTGGTCGATATTCAAGCTTCCTCAAAAATCAAGAAGTTGTGTGGATGACGACCAAAAGAGCATTTGACAAGATCAAGGAATACCGCAAAACCACCAATACCGATTCCTCCAAATAAGGAAGACCGTTAATCATATACCCATCAGGCTGGAAGATTCCATGGGTCATGTTTGGACAAAGAAGATGACATGTAAGAAGGAGCATGCCATTTACTACTTGAGTAAAAGTTCACAGATCGTGAAACTCGCTACTCCATGCTCGAGAAAACATGTTGCGCTTTGTGTGGATTCAAAACGCCTCCGCCAAGACATGATCAATCACACAACTTGGGTAATCTCCAAATGGATCCAATCATAATGCTCTTTGAAAAGCCTCTTTAACGGGAAGAATTGCCCGATGGCAGATGCTATTATCCGAATATGACATCCAGTACCGTGCTCAAAAAGCGGTCAAAGGAAGCATTCTCGCCGATCACTTGGCTTATCAGCCGCTCAATGAATACCAATCTCTCAAGTTTGACTTCCTAGACGAAGATGTTATGTACTTAAACATGAAAGATTGTGACGAACCGCTACCTGAAGAAGGCCCAGATCCATAATCCAGATGGGGCCTAATTTTTGATGGAGCCGTTAATGTTTTTGGTAATGGAATTGGGGAAGTCATCATTACTCCCGAGGGTTCTCATATCCCATTTTCTGCCAAATTGCTATTTGATTGCACCAACAACATCGCAGAATATGAAGCTTGTATCATGGGTATCGAAGAAGCCATCGACTTGAGGATCAAGGTCCTTGACATATATAGAGACTCAACCCTTGTAATCAATCAAATCAAAGACAAATATGAAACTCATCATCTTGGTTTGTTTCATTACAGAGATTATGCAAGACGTTTGTTGACGTTCTTCAACAAAGTTGAACTGCATCATATCCCTCGAGATCAAAATCGAATGGCAGACGCCTTGGCTACTCTATCTTCCATGTTCAAAATTAACGATTGGAACGATATACCTAAGATACGCATCAGACGCCTTGAAAGACCTGCATATGTATTCGCAACTAAAGCAGTCTTCGATGATAAACCGTGGTTCCACGACATCAAGCGTTTCCTTCAAACACGAGAGTACCCACTTGGGGCATCGTATAAGGATAAGAAAACTCTAAGGAGGCTTTCTAGAAATTTATTCTTGAATGAGGATGTGCTATACAAAAGAAACTTCGACATGGTCCTGCTCAGATGCGTCGACAGACAAGAAGTAAACACGATCATCCATGAAGTGCATGAAGGATCCTTTGGAACTCATTCAAATGGGCATGCAATGTCTAGAAAAATCTTGAGAGCAGGATACTATTGGATAACGATGGAATCTGATTGCTGTAAACACGTCAAAAGATGTCACAAGTGCCAGATCTACGCAGATAAGATCCATGTGCCTCCGACTCTACTCAACGTTCTCTCATCTCCGTGGCCTTTCTCCATGTGGGGAATTGACATGATTGGGATAATTGAACCAAAAGCGTCCAACGGACATCGCTTCATTCTAGTGGCTATTGATTACTTCACCAAATGGGTCGAAGCAGCATCTTACGCCAACGTTACAAGACAAGTGGTTGTGAGGTTCATCAAGAACAACCTCATTTGCCGTTATGGAATTCCAAGCAAGATCATTACAGACAATGGATCGAACTTGAACAACAAAATGATGAAAGAACTGTGTAAGGAATTCAAGATCGAGCATCATAACTCATCTCCTTACCGGCCAAAGATGAACGGCGCCGTTGAAGCTGCCAAGAAGAACATCAAAAAGATCATCAAGCAAATGGTCATCACTTACAAAGACTGGCACGAAATGCTGCCAGTTGCTCTGCATGGGTATCGTACTTCAGTACGCACTTCAACAGGGGCAACCCCCTTTTCTCTAGTATACGGCATGGAAGCAATGCTCCCCGTAGAAGTTGAGATTCCATCAATGAGAGTTCTCATGGAAACTAAGTTATCTGAGGCTGAATGGTGTCAAAGAAGATACGACCAGCTGAACTTAATCGAAGAAAAGCGCCTGACCGCTCTGTGTCATGGACAACTATATCAAAGAAGGATGAAGAAAGCATTCGATAAAAAGGTCCGACCTCATGAATTCCGAGAAGGCGACCTCGTGCTTAAAAAGATTCTGTCTTTTCAACAAGATTCTAGGGGCAAATAGACTCCTAATTACGAAGGCCCATACATCGTCAAAAGAAGATTTTCTGGCGGTGCTATGACTCTCACAACCATGGACGGTGATGAACTCCCGCATCCCGTGAATGTTGATGCAGTCAAGAAATACTTTGTCTAAAAAAAACAAAAGAACAACTCAGTAAGTTGAAAACCCGAAAAGGGCGGCTTAGGCAAAAAAGAGCGTCTCGGTGGACTGAAAACCTGAAAAGGCGGTCCAGGCAAAAATTAGAGACAATAAACAGAAATTATCCTGATAGATTGAAAACCTGAAAAGGCAATCTAGGCAAAAAAAAAGGATACAAAAAAATGACAAAGTAATTGCCTCAGTCCGTACTTCGTCAGTTTGAAGAATCTTCCATCAACGGATCTTCAATCAAATCTTCTGAAACAACAATCACAGTTGGAATTCAAAGTTGTTAGGGATAATAGTGGTTATTGCTTTCAATGTAGCCTTTTCACAATAAATTATCATTTCCAACTTTTGTAAATAGCTCATGGAATCACGCCTTTGGCTGATTACCATTCTATCAATAAATTTGAGCCTTGTGCTTTTTTGTTTGCAATTCTTGCTTTATTCTGTTTTTCAAAATAACACTTTTTATTGTGAACATCACTTTTTGAAACTAAAAAGGTTTTAAATGAATTTTTACTTCAAGATTTTGAAATAAAAGCAAAAAATAAAATAAAATAAAATAAAATTTTTTCCTTTGAACTCTGAACACAGAAAGAACTTCAACAGTTTTCTCCATAAGTGTTTCGATCTCTGAAAGATAGAATGGCTGCTACAGAAGTCTTCTCCTCAGCAGAAATTATCATAGGACGGTATTCTTATCCGAAAAGAATTCCCAGCAAAGTTGCCAATGAAATGCCTTTCTCCGAAAGTTTAAAGCATGAAACTCAGATCCTTCATCAGCAATGTCTACACCATTGCTGCAGATTTTGTTGAGTATTTGTTTGAACTGTGACGTGGTCCTTTTCCCCAAATACCTCTTTAATTGTATTGTCAAGTATCGTCAGCATGCATATGACATTCATAACATTTATCATTCATACATAATAGCATCATTAATGCATTCATGTATTCCTCAATGTTTGCTTCCATATCACTGGCTTAAATCACACTTACTCATGTAGGTACGATTATATCCCTAGCAGATTATCCCCAAGCAGAGAAATATATCTTTTCTCTATCATGTTCCCCAGCTGAGAGCATTCTCCATTGGGAACAATCTCTTGATTGACCTTTTTCTTTCAAGTTCATTCCTGGATAGAACCCTGACTCTAATTGAGAAAGTAATAAGCAATAGCCTCATCATTTGAGCCGCTTATTTTTATTTTCGTTCCTAAACATGTCATGAAAGTTTGTTCTTCTCAACAGGGTCAAATCACGACTGTATGAGAAATTCCCCAGCAGTTGTCTTTCTGTCTAAAGAAAACTTGTGTCTTTCAGTCAAAATGCTCGCATCTTCTCTAGAGAGAGATCCCCGACAAGACTATAGCTTTGAAAATAGAAACTCATTTGAGATCTGTTTTTTCTTACTCTCTGTTATTCAAAAGGCTGAATACTCAGTAACATGTCTCAATATTTACCTTGTTATAGTTATCACTTTGCTGATAATTGGTAAATATCTTCAAAACTCGTTTGAAATCTTTTTCCATCATTGTCTGATATTCACGAGGCTGAATACTCAGAAAACCTTTCAAAGATTTACCTTGTTATAGTTATTACCATGAACTATTACAAGGCTGATAATTGATAATATCATTTTCACTTACCTTAAACATTGTCACAAGACTGGCAGAAGGTAATCTCTTTGTTTCCCAAAGATAAACAGATATTCACATGTTGTGTGAATCTCTTTTTCCCCAGCGAGACATACTGCTTGTTTCCCAACAAACAGGATCCTCTTTTCTTAAACAGATCGAGTCATCCTCACAAATTTTTCCCCACCATGTCATTTCTTTGATATCATCTGGGTAAAACTTTTATAATCATTTTGCATCATTCGCATTTTTTGGTATCTTAGGTCCAAAATTTGCGTATTCTGATATTTAAGTCTCTTCACACCTATCAAAACGAAGATATTCATCTTCATATATCAGGTTGAAGAAACTTAAATAGGGGCATCTGTCATACCCAATTTTTGACCTAATATACCACCTTACATTTGCATCATTGCATCACTAACAGCTCAGAACAGCATTAATCGGGTGTAGCATTCATAGGTCAAAATTAGGGTTTCATCAAATTTTCATCTGATTCAAGAGGCAACCAATTAGGGTTTGAGTTTTACTCACCTCATTTGACCTATCTTGATCAAATCATCAACCTCTAAGCTTCAGATATCAAAATTTTCCTCATGATCTATCAAGTATCGACCAATTAGGGTTTTGGTCGAGCATGTGCAATCTCTGATTTTCTGATCAATGAATAACTTTTTGGATTGGAGATTGATCTTCATATATTAGATACAACATCTTTACCTAATTTCTGGATTCAAAACATCACAGAAGTTCACAGGATTCATCACTCAATTTCTGAAACATCTGATGAAATTTCATCTGCACAGAAAAGTCAAACTTTGACTTTTGGTCAACTTTTTCAAAAGAAAACTTTTTCCATCATCAAAATACTTCAAATGATCCATCATGATCATAAAAAATCAAAGGATTTGGAAAAGTCAACAAAAAGTCAAAATTTCTAACACAGAAAAATTTTCAAGTGTTAAAATTTTGTACTTTTTCCAAACTTCATGGCATTTTTTCACATAGTTCCACTTTGAATTGGAAAAAACTCAAAACATGAAAGTTGTAGCCCTTGAAACAAGCTTTCCAAAATGTCCAAGAAATCTCAAATCCATTGTGTCTAGCTATACTTTTGAAATTGAAACATAAGGCTCCATAATCATGAATTTCAAGTTCAAAACTTCAAGATTATAGGTCATTTTGCATTTTCTTCTTCTAGAACATTTGCCACCTTGCCAAGATAAGTTAGAACTGATAAAAATCAGTTGGATATAATTATTATAAGATAGGATCAAGTTGAAATTAACAATGGTTAAAAGAAGGAAGCTTCCTTTTGCATTTAATGCAAAAAAGACTTCCTTGCCCTCTAAGGCAAGTCAAATTTACCAATGGCCAAAACTTTCTCAATTATTTTCAGAACTTGAGGCCTATAAATAGAGGTCTTGCTTGCCATTCAAACTACACCAAAGTAATGCCAAGACATACTTTCTCTCTTCTTACTTGAAATTCAAGAAACATAGTGCATTTTGAGAATTCATGCAATTTTGAAAACTTGTGAAAACCATGAAGAATTTTGGTGTCTAACATATCTTATAATAAATATCTAACATGTTTGAAACATAAGATCAACACAAGGAAAGCTAAAAAACAGTTTTCACATTTCATGTCCATAAGCTTGCAAAACTGCCTTAAGATTCGAATTCATAGCTTGGCTTGAGTAATTTGAGTTCTAATCATTCAAACACCATCAACATACATCATAGAGATGATGCAGATCATAAACAACAATCTGTAACACTCCTAACCACGATTTCCAGTTTCTATTTTGAGCTTATGCAGGTTGACTTGGGTGAAGAGTTCCAGAGTATTCCAGAACAACAAGCAGGGTGATCATACACCTTCCACATAGGCCGTTGGTGCTCAAACAATCCTCAAAACACGACTGGAAACACTCATTCATCAAATTCGATTCCAGCTTCAACAGGTAAGAGCTCGAACTTCAACTCCATGATTCTTTGATTCAATTGAAAAAAACTCTTGGCCATTTGTTTTCTGCACCATTCACGATCATTAACCCTCAATCAATTGAATAAATCATCAACCATACGTGATTTCAATTAGAATTTTCAGTTTTAGGGTTCTTCGTGTTCATCAGAAATTCAACCATGTTAAACAAAAAATAAATGAAATTAACCACTACCATCATGTTCCTTGTTAAAATTTGTGCAAGTTTGATGTTTACATCATCCATTTTCATTGAGAAACAAAGAATCTAGGTTTGAACAAAGATTGAAGAAGACGAAGATGGAGTTCGCGCGTGTTCTTGTTGTTTTTCAAATTAGAAAATTCCAATATAATATTAACACGTGGTTTGACTTCAATACACGGATGTATTGCCGCCCCAGCGGTTGCCAGCTCACTCTTAAGTCTTTGTGCCACGATTTTTCAATGTGTCCCGGTTCAAGCCTCCTTGGGACCATTTTTTTAAAACTTTGTGATTTTTTTCATAATTTTTTTACAAACTTTGACATTTTTTTTAACCAATCACAACTCCTCATTTTAAGGTGATTTTTTGTACACTTGTCAATTAATGTATCTATTTTAGGATAGTGCAAAAAGTTTCAGAAAAAACTTTCATCCGATTATATTTTAATCGAGCCGAAAACAGTACTTTGAGCACTTTTCAAAACACCTTTAAAGGTGATTTTTTTCAAACTTTCGAATCCCGATTCTTTTCAAAACTTCTTACAAGTAAAATTTACATTTCAAAAACACTTTCAAATAACATTCTTCCAAACTTTTCATCAAAACTTACATCTTTTTCCATGATCGATCCGATTAAACGATAAAACCGAATTCATTTTCTCTCGTTTTTCTTAACTGATCATGGGCCTCCCTTACGGTGTAAGTCCCAACCAACATTCTTTATGTACATACATATTTTCCTTGTACATATAAAATTCTTTCCAAACACATACAAATTTTTACCTGTACATAATACAGATACTTTTTGTAAATACTCAAACACAGATAAACTTCGATCGTTTGTTTTCCGTTTCGTCTGTGTATACCATTGAATACCATTGGTATTGAAAGGAGCATTATTCCCGGTGAAACTGCTTTTAAACCAATGGGCCACCCTTATGGTGTAAGTCCCAACCCTCGTATGTACATCCACATTCCTCAGACATAAACACTGCTCGTACATATTTACTCAAGTACCCAATTCAAACTTGTAAATAATCAAGTTATGCTCGTTTTAAACGTTCGTTTTACACACACTTGTTTATATTTCTCTTGTAAATAAACATCATGCATTGTTTATATTTCCTTCATAAACTCCTGTGAATACATATCATACACACACTTGTTTATACAACTGTCTAGTTATAACATAACAACTAGTCTAACCAATAGATTCCCAGCTTTGCCTCCTTGGGCTTTATACAAGATAACTCTCCCACAGAGTTAGCCTCTTGGGCTTTGTACAAGGTAACTCATTCATCTGATTTTAGCCTCCGCTTAGGCTTCATATAAGACAAGACTGCTGAGTCGCCTCCTCTTGGGCTTGCTCAAAAGAACCGCCATTGAGTTTAGCCTTCGGGCATCATACAATGAAAGAGACCATAAAATCTCTTAACAACCTCCTATTGGGCTTCCAATACAAAGAATCGCCCGCATTAGGATAGAACCCTGAGAGTATAATTTCCCGGTTAAATTGCTCTTAATTCCAAAAGGATGGTTTCCCGGTGAAATCCCTTTTAAAGACAAAGCCAGCCATACCCTATAGCTTCCTCGAGCCAGACAAGGACCCTCGATGACCCTTGATGACCCTCGGAATGCCTTCTCTTGGGATAACAATACATGGACCCATGGGCTTCTTAAAAGCATCCCTCTAATCCAATCAATTTCTCCTAGAGATTTAGACGTTTATCATCTCTATGGAAGAAGTATCTCATCTATCACATCACAAACAATCAAAAACTTTTCAAACTCTTTTTCAAACAAAACATCTCTTAATTGTAAGTGGTAACGCTTGTACACTCAAGCAAAACACCCAATACTTACAGTTAAAAGATTCAATCTTTTTTAAACATCTTTCTTAAACATGTAAGTGGTAATGCTTGTACACTCAAGCAAAACACCTATAACTTACGATGAAAGATTTAAATCAATCAAACTTTTCAAAATGTATGTGATGAAATAGATTAGATACATTTTTCATTAAAATGACATTTGTCTGTGTCTCTTACTAACATCCCGTTGCTTCAACAAGCATAAGTGGGAACTAGGATTGCTCTGACTTTCTCAACATCTTTTTGAGAATACGTTGGCACAAGGTCTCATCCTTGCCGAGCAAAATTTATTTCTCCCTCAGACACAAACAAACCATAGATCCCTTTAGATCCGAGCTACAAATGCTCTGATTCCCACTAAGGGATATGTATGCAGAAGATCCAAAGATCTTTGCGAGCACAATAATAACAAACTCTAGGATCCCACATAATCTATCCTTCTTAAAATCCCAAAGGAGAAACTTTTCCAATCATAGAAATAATAATTAAAACACACAAACATATCAAACGTATTCATATATAAAGCTATAGATAACTATATATATTTAGGGTGCTCCATCTATTCCCTTTATATAACAAACCCCCTTACCCGGAATACTCCCCAATGCGTTACGTCTAGTTTGCGCTAGTCGTTACGCATATCAAAATCAATTGAGGGTATTAATGTTTTCCTTTTCATAATCATTAAATCATATTTCTTGTGTTGAAAATAATAAAGCTTGATGCTCGCGGCATCATTATAAACAAATCAAAAGAGTAAATCGTTTCGAGCCAGAGAACCTGAATTCTGATTCAATTCTCTAGCACGACACCTTTTAACGCGAACAGGATGCTTTCTACACAAAATATGCGTACAATGCTGAATTGACACCAACTCGCATGCAACTACAGAGCATGTCTATGGGTCGTGATGAGAAGTTCAAGGAATATGCTCAGAAATGGAGAGATCTAGCAGGCAGAGTTCAACCACCATTGTCCCATAGGGATTTGGTTGATATGTTTATGGGAACACTGACAGGTCCATTTTTCAATCATCTGATTGGAAACTCTTCAGCCGGATTCACCGAGCTGATATTGACAAAGTAGCGATCAAGCCGGTATTAAGAGCGGAAAGATTCAGATAGAGTCATCTTCAAATGCTGTGAAGAGATTTTTTCGTGGTAAGAAAGAAACTAATGTTGTGTATGGTCATAAAAGCCGAGCCAAGACCGACCGTGCTCAATCTGTGGGGGGAGTTGTGATCTCCAATCCTACACCAAGACAACCTCGTAGCCACAACGCAGCCAAAACGCCATTTAAGATCAACATGCCGTTGTCGCAAGCCTTGCAACACATGTTGAAAGAGCCGACACTGAAGGATCCTCCTCGCAGTGTCAACACTCCTCTCCGAGATACAATCCTAATGCTAAGTGTGTTTACCACCCAATAGCCCAGGCACGACACGATAACCGCTGGGCTCAATAACAAGATTCAAGACATGATCAAGCTAAGAAGATTGAGTTTGACCTCCCGCTGAGACCGAATGTGATCAACGCGCCTATGCCTAACCATGACAAAAGTTCCAATTCTATTGGCGAAACTTTACGCTTTCAATATAAATGACTTGACCATTCCTCTCGATCATAAGAAGAATTTGCGCAAGCCGTGTCAACCCAGTGATGCCCAGAGAATTGTCGCCGTGCCCATCCGCACCGATGGTTGGTTGGTCGAGAAGACGGTTTAGTGCATGATGGACAACCCGAAATACTATTCCCGAAACCACCGTGGAGAGCCTGTGAAGACGTGTCTAAGAAATCAAGATCGAGGATGTGAATGAAACGTGCAAATGTGGGTTACCTGGGGCAGCCAAGTGGAAAGTTTGATTACATGGTGAAGTATACTGCCCCGAGAGCTACAAGATTCCTATTGAAGATGTTAAGGCAACCGGACGGGTGACGATTTTCCGTAAGACTATGCCGATGTTAACATAAGGATTTCCTCTCACGATCCTCGTGCTCAGAGTGGCACCTCTCATCATTAGTTCTCCTGCACTGGCCCATATTCCTCCGGCAAAGCTTTCCTTGAACTATGGAGCCGAGGTTTACTATCATGGCCAAGCAAGACCCTCCTCGACCATTGAAGATCTTACACTGAAGCTACCATTCATGACATTGACAACATCACCGGAAGGTGACCGTAACCTAAGAGTATCTCTCCAAATCTCTCCTCCAAAAGACATCGAGACTCACCGATTCTAGCTATTCAACCGCCCCAAGATAGAGGGAAAGAACCAAGAGTTCATCCCGCCGCATGTAGTACCAAAGGAAGTTGTTGAAGACGCCCAAACGAGAAATGGAGGAAATTCAAGATCATCAAGAAGAGTGACTACAATGTCAGGAACATGGGACAGAGCGTCCAAGATCTCTATGCTTGCTTTACTCTTGTGCTCGAGACTCATGCTAAAGCCTTGGTAAAGTTTCAAGAATGCTCACTTGCTTTACTCTTGTACCATCGATCAATTTGAAGTTTGTGTGCTAGCCTCGCTGCCAACAATGGCTCAGGCTTCACGACGCTAATTTCACTCCCCGCCAAAAGAACACAACAAAGCCTTGCACATCTCCTGGAATGCAAGGGTACTACCTTGTCTCATGTTTTGGTGCATACCGGTTCGCCTCAATATCCTTTCAAGACGCTTTTGATCGACTCAAGGTCAAGGACCGGTTCAAACCCAAAGACATTGTTGTGAGAGCTTTTGATGGTTCTGCCAAGAGTACTGGAGAGCTCATTCTCCCAAAAGTCTCTCCCGCACTTTCGACCCACTTTGTCACGGACATCCGCCCACCTCTTGCCTACTGACGCCTCGATACATAGGCGGCTCTACTTATCTTGCATCGGGTCAAGTATCCTATGAAAGGGAAGGTTGTTATAGTATGTGGTGAAGAAGAATATATGGTCACCATCTA
The DNA here is from genome assembly GCA_021764765.1 of Vicia sativa. Taxonomy (NCBI): domain Eukaryota; kingdom Viridiplantae; phylum Streptophyta; class Magnoliopsida; order Fabales; family Fabaceae; genus Vicia; species Vicia sativa. The sequence continues at coordinate 88,391,087 of CM038794.1, read as the reverse complement.
CAATCATTCGATATCTCGAGATGGCGGGTGAATCTTTGAGACTCGTCAAGCTTTTGAACAATACCCGAGTCATGCCCCGATGACTCTTCACACCCCGAATTACGCAAGCTCCGCCTAGGATGGCCTCGCTGAAAGATGCTCAAGCCGTCAGGAGGTAGTATTATTTGGGGTCAGCCCCCGATCTTCCTTCAAATTTGACAAGACCGCTTAAGCTTCACCATCGTAGGGCGAAGATGATACGCCGCCAACGCGCCGCCAACTTCCTTCCGCATCGCTAGGATAGAGTCCATGCTATAGAAGACAACGATGACTTCGACATCGCAGTGGATCTTCCCAACTCCCGACAACGGACCCAACAATTGAAGATCAAGACGCTATACCAATCTCCTTTAGCAGGAGTAATTGCTCTTGTTTTCGTTTTGCTTTTCGTTTTTCTATGTTTTGAACAATAAACTTTAAAGGCTAGTGCCTTGCCCGGGGCATCATAGCTCGTTTGTGAGGGTTATCATCTGTCATTTGCATATTTTCATTCAATAAAATCGTTGGACTTTTGCATTTAATTGTTGTTTCTTTCTTTTACTTTATCACCCCTTCAAAAGCTATGTGTTTCTTACACACACCCACGTGATACACTGTAGAATCACTCAGAATCTCGTTGATAACAGCTATGCTATTGCTAAATATGACTTTGATAATTCGATCTACCAAGCCGAAGACGAAAGTGAGGAAGATTGTGAAGTTCCATGAGAACTTGTCAGGCTACTACAGCAAGAAGAACGAGTTATACAACCACAAGAAGAGCCAGTTAAGGTTGTGAATTTGGGTACTGATAAAGACAGAAAAGAGATCAAGATAGGAGCAGGTCTTGAGAATAGTGTTAAAGAAAGATTGGTTTAGATGCTACGAGACTATATTGAGGTTTTTGCTTGGTCATACGAAGATATGCCGGGTTTAGACATTGATATTGTGGTACACCAGTTACCGACAAAAGAAGGTTTTCTCCCAAGAAATGTATGTTCGCCGATGCGTCCTGAGATGTCAGAGAAAATTAAAGCCGAAGTTATGAAGCAGTTCAACGCCGATTTCCTAGCTGTTACTTCTTATCCGCAATGGGTTGCAAATGTGGTTCCCATAGCCAAGAAGGATGGCAAAGTACAAATGTGTGTGGATTACAGAGATCTGAACAAAGCGAGTCTGAAAGACGATTTTCCACTTCCTCATATTGATGTTTTGGTTGACAACACCGCTCAGCATAAGGTTTTTCCTTCATGGATGGTTTCTCCGCCACAATCGATCAAAATGGCTCTGAAGACATGGAGAAGACTACTACATGGGGCACTTTCGCTACAAGGTTATGCCGTTTGGACTGAAGAACGCAGGCGCCACATACCAGCGTGCCATGGTGACGTTATTTCACGACATGATTCATCACGAAATAGAGGTCTACATTGACGATATGATAGCTCGATCAGAGACTGAAGAAGAACATCTTGATCATCTACGGAAACTGTTTGATAGGTTGAAGAAGTACAGTGTCGAGACTTAACCCCAACAAGTGCACCTTTGGAGTCGATCCTAAAACCCTAGGGTTTGTTGTCATTGGTAAAGGCATTGAAGTTGACCCCGCCAAGGTTAAAGTTATTCAAGAAATGCCAGCTCCCCGCACCGAGAAGGAAGTCAGAGGTTTCTTTGGCCAATTGAACTACATCGCCAGATTCATTGCTCATTTAACCGCCATCAGGAGCCAATCTTCGTTACTTAAGAAAGATCAAGTGGTAGAATGGAACTAAGATTGCTGATCGCTTTGACAAAATCAAGGAGTACCCATCAATCCTCCTATCCCGATACCGCTGTCAAGGAAGACCTCTTATCATGTACTTGAGTGTTAGAGAACTCAATGGGGTGTGTGGGGCAACATGACGAGTCCGGGTCGAAAAGAGTATGCAATATACTACCTTAGCAAAAGTTTACCGACCGTGAAACAAGATTCTCACAAATGAGAAAACTTGCGCAAGCTTTGGCTGGGCTGCTCACGACTAAGATAGTATATGTTGACTCACACTACCTTGTTGATTTCAAGATGGATCCGATAAAATACATATTTGAGAAACCGCCTCTCTCCTGAAGAATAGCAATATGGCAAATGATCTTGACCGATACGACATCCAAAGATACTTCTAAAAGCGATCAAAGGAAGTGTAGTAGCCGATCATTTGGCTCATCAGCCGTAGATGACTATCACCCATGCGCTCAATTTCAGATGAAGATGTTTTACTAGTCACCGATCAGGAAGAACTGTGCCTAGACGAAGGACCCAACAAGGATCCCGATGGACCATGGTCTTGATGGAGCCTCAAACTCACTTGGCAATGGCATTGGCGCCATCATTACATCCCCTACAAGGACATACGCTTTCACCGCCACTTATGTTTCCACAGACTAACAACATGGCCGAATACGGGCGGCATTATGGGTATCAAAGTCGCTATCGACTTAAGAATCAAATTCTTAGAAGTATATGGAGACTCAAATTTTAGTGATCAATGACAGGCGAGCGGATAATTAATCATCCGAATCTCATTCCATATCGAGAGCATGTTTTGAGTTTGATCCCTACTCAAGAGATCACTTTCAATCACATTCCACCGTAAGAGAATCGCTAATGACGTTGCTTGTAATACGGTGAACTCGACTTTGAGATTTTTGTATCGCAAATGTGCGGATAGCAAGAGTCGCCACCGACTTTTCTTTTATCCAATTAAGGGAAGGTAAAAAGTACAGAAAAAGACCTTCGTTAGATTCTGAGTAAGGGAGAAGGTTATGAAAAGGGAAGATATTAGCACCCCTTTCCATCCGTAGTTATCTACGGGCTCTTAGTTGCTCTAAGATCATTTTTTAAAAGTGTTTTCTGTGTGTTTGACAAAATGTTTTGAAAAAGGCATTTCGCTTTAACTTTGTAATGATTCATGCAGGAATGTATACAAAGTGTTCGGAAATGTTTAATTTTCGAAAAGAGTTTGAACTTTGACAAAAGTGTGAGGTGTGAAAAGTGTTTTGATAGAGCAAGCAACTAAAAGTCTTATTACCTACTCAAAATTGGTCGTGTTGTTTGATTGCCTTTAGAATAGCTATCCATACCATTAGTTGGTAGGTAACCCTATTCGCTGGATGTGAAGGGACATCTGGGACATCGGATGGTCAGAAGGCAACTTGTAGAAGTATCCTAGCATATTCAAGGACTATCATCATTTTCGAGGCGACAATCGAGGGTCAAGATCATGTATTCGTGAGGCTTACATCGTGGGTCTATGATCTTTGTATAGAAGGGACTATGATGATTTGTTCGAGGGCAACAAGCTAGAGTACCCCACGCTCGAGGGACTTGACCATTTGAACTGAAGGCAACGAGAGAGAATTACCCCCGCGGGTACGTGTGAAAGAGTGTGTTGATTTCGTATATTTTATCTTGAAAATTAGAGTGAGCTATGTTCAATTTTATCTTGCCACACGCCTAATTACTAGCAGCTTATAGGGTGCGGAAATTAAAATGCGGAAATATAAATGCGGAAGATAAATCCCACGCTATTACATGGCTTTGGGCGTATACATAATTTAAAATGCGGAAAATAAAAGTCCTAATTAAACTATTACATCCCATAGGCAATTAAAAAATATGAAAAGAAAGCGATAAAAGAAATCGTCCGAAACGGAATAACCTTCACAAGCCCACGCCTTGACCAACTGAGCTGGAGTGCACGCGTGTCATGGAAACGGAGCGAGTGGTTTGTAAACAAGTGTCATCTCTTGACTGCACCAATCACGCGCCAAGAACTTCATCGTTCTCGTTTGAATTCTGGGAATTTTGCGTCGGCCCCGCCATGACGCTTATAGTCCCTGCAATTCTCAAAATCTCATACACATAATGTAAATGAATTGTGAGTACATGAATCGATTGGAAATCACATTCTAAACACAATGGTGATGGTCTTTTGGTCCAATTTTTCCATTTTAAGGAAGCCCTAATTCGGTTCAGAAAACCCTAACAATGGCATAGTTCGATTCAGGCCATGAAAACTCAATTCGATTGTCCAGATAGCTTGCAAAGTTTGTTCTAAACATAAAACAAACATCAAAACACATTAATAATGCATGATAAACAGAATTCAATTTTTGAAAAAGTTAGAACAAACCAAATCGTGTTTTCTGAATTCTTGATGTTTTTGAGAGTTGTAAGGGTCTGGATCGATTCTAAAGGCCTCAAGGAATGTAATGGGATGCTTGGAATCAACTGAATCGAGCTGGAACTGTGGCTGCAAGTTGCTTCAAGTGCACGGTTTTTTTGAATTAGGTTAGGGTTTCTCCAAGCAATTTTTCTGTTGTAATTCATGTGATATGCATTGTATATTTATATTGGATGGAATTGGAGCTGATTTGAGGAAGAAATAATCATCAATCAATGCAAAAATTATTTGATTTTGTACAAAATCAAATCTTGTCTTTTTTGATCAATTTCAATCAAATTCTTGCCATATCAAGACGAATTTCGAAATTTGCCCGCTTTCTTGGGTTACTTGGATCTCAAGGAAGAGAGAAAAATCAATTTTGCAATTAATTTTGATTTTATAACTTATTTTTGAATTTAATTTGTATTTAAATGAATAAAATCCAAATTAAATAGAAAAATAAAATAAAAATTCATGGCATTGGGCTTGGATGTTCCAAATTGTATAAGGAACAAGTTTGGATAAAGAAAAACTAGGCCCATTTGCAAAAAATTTGATTTTTACAAGTATCTCTCTTTGTGCACTTCTTCAAAATTGCCCAACTTGTGAATGGTGTATCTTGCTCAATTTTCCACATTTTTTAGTATTCTTGGACTTTTTAGAAAGCTCTAAGAGTCCTCTAACCAACCTCTTTGATTTCATCTCAATTGGAGTTTCCATGCGCAATATATCTTCAAAAAAGAAAGTTGACTTTTTGTTGACTTTGAAAAGGGTTAGATTGGCATGCTCGGCTTTCGTGACCTGGAGGTAGAAGATGATTGAACACTCGAGTACACCTGAAAATTTGCACTCGCTGTTGGTTGACGATGCGGGAATGGGCTTACAGATGCCATTTTGAGAGGCTGGAGATTTCGCTGGGGAATGAGTGGTACGCTAGACTCGAGATTATTGATAGGAGAACCGACGGGGATGGGCTTAAGATGCCATCTGGAAAGATCGATGCCGGGAGTGAGCCGCACGCTAGGCTCAGAGATGTTTTTGAAGTGAAGGGAGATGGGCTTAAGATGCCATCCGGAGGGAGTCATACGTTAGACTTCGTGCTCATCTTTGAATGAAGTTATTGGTTTGTATTGGTTTTTTAACCAAATATGCAGCATTCTTAAAGTGGAGAAATGTTGACAAGTAGTCGGAGATGGGCTTAAGATGCCATCCAAGACAACCGAGTCGTACGCTAGACTCTGTGGTTCCTGTTGATAATAAGAGAGGGTCAGAATAGATCTCGTACGACTACTTTGAGGATAGTAGTTGGAAAATATGGATAACTTCTCTGCTTCGTATTGATCCAATGCCCAAGTATCGGAGGATAACTTGGATCGCTCGATAGTTTTCTGCCTAGCCGTATTAATCCTCGGATCCGCTGTCGGAGGACAACTAGGGCGGTCTTTCGTATAGTTCTCCGCCCCGATTCGTGTATTAATCTCGGACCATTGTCGGAGGACAACGAGGGCGGCTCGTATAGTTTTCCCTTCGATTCGGTATTAACCCGGACCTGCTTATGCCGTATGATTTTCACCTGCTTGGAGAAAACAAGAGAAACTTTGATAGAATATCGTTAGTCTTATGCAAAGTATGATGCATGAAGATGTGTATGAATGACATATGCATATATTATGACTTTATGAGAAATGTATGAATGATAGAGATGTGGTATTTCAAAACATATCCATCTTGAAGAAGATGCATGTTCTCGCTGAGGATTTTTGACTCCGCTTCGAGGACGGAACGGATGGAGACCCTGAGAAGAAAGAAAACTTTGATTCCTCCGATGCACTATCTGACCAAGTCTTGGGCCTAGATATTGTTGAGGATGGTAGAGATCGAGAAACACGTTGTTGAGGATCTCACACAGACCTCACTGGGGAGAAATTGGAGGTACTCTCATCGATCTTATGATAAATCCCACTGAGAGTATTTGGTAGTTGCCGGAGACCGGTTAGAAGAACTGGAGCCCGCTGGAATCTCTCGGCCGAGGTATAAAAGGTGTAGGTTTCCTCCGATGCACTATCTGACCAAGTTTCAAGTCTGGATACTACTGCTGGAGAAAAGAGGAATTGTTGAGAGATACTTGGTAGGGGATAAATACCTCGGTCGGGGATGAAATGTTTTTGCTCGGAGACCGATGTAACATGATTTTAGTTGAGTGGAATTACCGTCAGGACTCCTTTACTCGCTGGGAAGGTTTGTGGTGAGTGACACTTCTGCGGGAGTCATGCTCTACGGCGGAATGCTTTGGTGACTTTCGTCGTCATCTCAATTCCTGAAGCCTGTAGCAATTACTTTCGTATGTTCACTTTTCACATGTTTGTGATTAGATTCTAATTGTTAGATGCATATAATCACTCAAAGCAAACATTGGACTTTATGCAAACGACAACAACAAAGATTGTAAAGAGAAAGAAGCTTGTATTTATTTGAAAGGTGGCGTATGGCCAAGTAGTTTGTACACAGGAAAAGTAAAAAGCTATGCGGAAACAATCTCGTTAAGTTCCAACTATGCTAGTACTCATATATTTCAACTATCTCATCTCCTCGCTCACAAGAGAAAGTTGAGTAGACCGATCTTCACCATTTGAATCTTAAATGTCGATAGAGTCTCGTAGATAGTGATCCGGATGAGACATAGTCGCACGCTAAATCTCTAACTTTGCCTAGACCGCCTTTCGGTTTTCACCAACGATACTCTTTTGCCCAAGTCGCTTTTCGTGTTTTCGACTTGTCGGTGTACATGTTTTGTATATATCCTTAACTTTTCCCAACCTCTTTGGTTCGCCAGATGCCCTTATTTTTGCCTAGGTCACCGTCCTAGCGGTCTCTTTTATGCGAGTATTTTTGACTATGTCTCGTGTTCGCTGTGGTGGGAAGTCTTCACCATCCATGGTGCTAAGTATCATAGTCTGTCGAAAATACTATTTTGACTACAAATGGTCCCTCATAGGTGGGAGTCCATTTTCCTTGGGATCACCTCGGGAGAATGATGCGCTTGACTACTAGATCACCGACTTGGTAGACTCCTTGCTTGACCTTCTTGTTAAATGCTCGATCATTCGCTTCGATAGATCCGTCCATGGCGATGGATGCGAGTCGCTTTCATCAATCAAATTAATCCGTCAAGGCGAGTCTCGACCTAATTGTCTTCTCCTAACCGCCTCGAGGACTCGTCGAGGGTATTTGAACCTCAATTGTAGGACCGCCCATACCGTATACTGTGGGAGAAGGTTGCCTGCTGATGTCCGTATCAGAGTGCAACAACCATGAAGAGAAAATGGTAACATCTCATGCCAATCCTTGTAAGTCACCGCTATTTTCTATATAATCTTCTTAATATTCTTGTTGGCGGCTTTCACTACGCCATTCATCTTAGGCCGATAAGGAGAAGAGTTGTGATGCTTGATCTTGAACGCATGCGAGTTCGTGATCATTTTGTTGTTGAGATTAGAGCCATTATCCGTGATAATCCTTTCTGGAGTGCTATACCGATAGATAAGATTATGCTTGATGAATCGAGCCACGACATTCTTGGTAATGATGCAAACGAGGTCGCTCTACCCACTTGGTGAAATAGTCAATTGCCACAAGGATGAAACGATGTCCTAAAGAAGAAGGGCTTGATCTCGATCATGTCAATGCCCCACATTGCAAAAAGGCCAAGGAGCTGTTAGAACATTTAGAGGTACTGAGGTACGTGTACTTTGCTCGAACCGCATTTGTGACAAGATCGAGCATACGGTGACAATTAGCTTCCATGGTGGACCAATAGTAACCTCGTTTCGTAATCTTCTTAGCCATCGATGTCCACCGAGTGGGTACCAAATGCGCTTCATGTAACTCTTCCATGATACGCTCATTGTTTTCCTCTTCATAGCGGAGTAAGCACAAGTCGTGATTGCGCTTTTTATAAGATGTCGTTGTCGAGGAAGAATTTGATGTGAATCTTCTCAAGAACTTTTATCGTTGATGATGCCCCTACGGGATATTCCCGAGTCTCAAGATACCTCTTCACGTCAGAGTACCAAGGTTTCTTCAGATCAAGCTCATAACAAGACCGTTCACAAACTTCTCAATGATGATCCGGGGAGCCTCTGTCCCATCCGACCTTGAACATAGACGACATAGTAGCCAAGGCCCGCTAACCGATTCTCTCGTGGAATGTGATTGAAAGTAATCTCTTCAAGTAGGGATTAAACCTCATATGCCTCGATATGGAAGGAGATTCGGTGCTTGATCCCACTCGCCCTTAACTGATCGATCACTAAAGCCGAGTCTCCCTACACTTGCAAGAACTTGATTCTTAAGTCAATAGCAGCCTTTAATACCCATGATGCACGCCAGATTCGCCATGTTATTGGTGTAATCGAAAGATAATTTAAGGTGAAAGGCATATGTCCTCCGTAGGGATGTAATGATGGCGCCAATGCCATTGCCAAGCGCTTGAGGCTCCATCAAAGACCATAGTCCATTGGGATCCTTGTTCGTGTCCTTCGTCTGGCCCGGTTCTTCACAACTGTGACTAGTAAAACATCTTCGTCTCGAAAATCGAATTGCATAGATCGATAGTCATCTACGGCTTGATGAGCTAAATGATCGGCTACTACACTTCCTTTGATTGCTTTCGAGAAGTGTACTGATGTCGATTCGGTCAAGATCATCTCGCCATCTTGCTATTCTTCCCTGAGAGAGCTGGTTTCTCAAATATGTATTTTATCGGATCCATCTTGAAATCAACAAGGTAGTGTCGACAACATATACTGCCTTAGTCGGCGAAAGCAGCCCAAGCCAAAGCGTTGCAAGTTTTCTCGTGTGAGTGTCTTGTTTCGCAATGTAAACTTTTGCTAAGGTAGTATATTGCATGCTCTTTAGACTGCATCATGTTGCCCCAACACACACCCCATTGAATTCTCTAACACCGCCAAGTACATGATAAGAGGTCTTCCTGGGCGGGCTGCATCGATAGAGGATTCAGGTACCTTGATTTTGTCAAAAGCAACCGGCAATCGCCGCTCCATTCCACTACTTGATCTTTCTTAAGTAACTTGAAGATCAAGCACAAGTTAGGTGTGCGATGAATCAGAATGTAATTCAATCGGCCCAAGAAACCTCGACCTCCTCTCTGCGGGAGCCGCATCTCTTGAATAGCCTTAACCTTGGCTGGATCAACTTCAATACCTTTACCACTGACAACAAATCCTAAGAGTTTACTGGATCTGACTCCAAAGGTGCACTTGTTAGGATTAAGTCTTAGTCTGTATTTCTTTAACCTATCAAACAGTTTCTGCAAATGATCAAGATGTTCTTCTTTAGTCTGTGATGGAGCTATCATGTCGTCGACGTAGACCTCTATCTCGTGATGGATCATGTCATGGAACAAAGTCACCATAGCACGCTGATAAGTGGCGCCCGATTTTCATCCGAACAAGCATAACCTTGTAGTAGAAAGTGCCCCATCGTAACAAAAGTAGTCTTCCATGTCTTCGGGAGCCATCTTGATCCGATTGTAACCGAGAAACCATCCATGAAGGAGAAAACCTTATGGAGTGGTGTTGTCAACCGTAACATCAATACGAGGAAGTGGGAAATCGCCTTCTGACTCGCTTTGTTCAGATCTCTATAATCCACACACATTCGCATTTGCCATCCTTCTTAGATACGGGTACCACGTTAGCAACCCATTGTGGATAAGAAGTAAGCCTAAGAAACCGCCATTAAACCGCTCATAACTTCGCCTTGATTTTCTCGACATCTCGTGACGATACGACGAAACTTCGCTCACAGAAGAAAACCTTCTTTTGCTCAACCTGTACCACAATATCAATTTCTAAACCCGCATGTCTTCATATGACCAAGCAAAACCTCAATATAATCTCGTAGCATTTGTACCAATCTTCCTTAACACTGCTCAAGACCCGCCTCCTATCTTGATCTCTTTTCGCCTTCATCAAGCACCAAATTCACAACCTCAACTTGTCTTCGTGGTGGTCAGATAACTCGCGCTCTTCTGTCAGTAGCCCCGACAAGTTCTCCCGGCACTTCACAATCTTCCTCACCTTCGCCTTCTTGGTAGATCGGATTATCAAGTCATATTTAGCAATAGATAGTCATATCAACTAGATTCAGAGTGATTCGCAGTTGTATCACGGGTGTGTAAGAAACACATAGCTTTTGAAGGGTGATAAAGTAAACGAAAGAAAGCAACAACTAAATGCAAAAGTCCAACAATTTTATTGAATGAAAATATGCAAATGATGATAATAACCTCACAACGAGCCATGATGCCCCTGCAAGGCACTAGGTTTAGAGTTTATTGTTCAAAACATAGAAAATACGAAAAGCAAAACAAAACAAGAGCATTATTCTCGCCTAAAGGAGATTGGTATGACGCCCTCAATCTTCCAATTGCTAAGTCCGTTGTCCGAGTGGAAGATCCACTTGCGATGTCAAGTCGCCATCGCCTTCTATAACATGGATTCTACTTGATGATGCGAAAGGAAGTTGGCCGCACGTCACGGATCATCTTCTCGACCCTTGATGGTGAAGCCTAAACCAGCCTTGTCCCCAAATAGTACTACCTCCTTCTTCAACAAAGAACTGAGCATCTTCACGAGGCCATCTTAGGCTGAGTCCGTAATCAGAGTGACGAGAGTCAACAGCATGACTGGAATTGTTTCAAAAGCTTTACAAGGAGTCTCGAGATTTCACCCTCCACCCGAGGTATCGTAATGACAGAAATGACCGACCATATACTCTTCTTCACCACATACCGTAACAACTTTCCCTTTCACCGTACTTCAGCTCGATGTAAGGTAGAAGTCACGCCCCATGTATCCAAGGGCCCAAGTAGGTAAGAGTAAGTCGGACGGATGTCCATGACAAAGAATTTGAATCAAAAGTCTGGAACCGACTTTAACAGTGTAATGAGCTCTTCAAGTACTGCTCGCTAGAACCATCAAAAGCTCTACGATTATTTCACCGGTCTCGTAACCAACCCTTCGATATCAAGTCGATCAAAAGCGCCTTCTAAGTATATTCGAGTAACCGTATCCACCAAAACATGAGACAATGTAATGCCCTTGCATTCAAGTAGATGTGCTTTGTTGTGTTTCTTTCCAAGGAGTCGATCAAGATTAGAGAAGCCTAGGCCATTGCAAAGCTAGCAATACAAACTTCAAACCGGCCGCGGTAGTTCTATGGAACGTGAGCATTCTTCGTAAACTTTACTAAGGCTTTTAGCATGAGCCTCAGAGCACAAGAGGAGCAAGCATGGATATCTTGGACTGAGTCTCGCCCTAACTGCTCCACAACATTGTAGTCACTCTTCTTGATAATCTTCTAATCCTCCATTTATTGTTTGAGGTGTCTTCGCAACTTCCTTTGGCACTTCCGGTTGAGAAGGATGAGTCACCGTTCTTTCCCTCAGCTTGGGATGGATTGAATAGCGGAATGCGAAATGAGTCGCAAAGATCTTTTGGAGGAGAGATGTCCGAGATAATACCCTTCCTGCTCGTCACCTTACTTGATCCTGATGTTGTCAATGTCGAATAACGCTTCAATTGTAAGATCTTCAATGGTCGTCATACCCCAAAATTTGCCCTCCATCTATTTAAGAGATTTCATACATCTATGCTCAAGGATTCCTCAAGAGTCGATCGACAAACTCTCCTAGACAATCAACCCAAACTAGGGTTTGGTATCTCTCAAGTCAAGATGGATTTCCAACACCTCCAATGTTCTTCATGCCTCATATGCTTCAAAGATTCTCCATGTCAAGTTTCAAGCCTCACAAGTCAAGTTTCCTCGTGCAATTGCTCAAATGGTCAAAATCGGTGTATTGGACAAAAGTCAATCGTGGTCAACAAACAAAAACTTCTAATTTTTGGTCAACATCCTCATTTTGAAGTAACATTCATCATTTGATCAAGGGTTGATCATGATTCATCAAGAAAACTCAAGATTTGCCCAAAAGTCAAACTTTCTAAATTAGGGTTTCTAGATGAAAAGTCAATCGAACTTTGACCGATCATAACTTTCGTAAATTTTTCCACCAGCTCTTGTTTTGAAGGAAATTCAATTTCTACAACTTCATGTCTCACAAGAATGTCCAAAAATGCTTCATTTGAGAGGTATAGCTCAAAACATTACAGTCATTTTCAAAGTCAACAAAAGTCAACTTTTGTTTTGAAGATATATTGAGCATGGTAACTCCAATTGAGATGAGACCAAAGACATTGTTTAGAGGACTCTTAGAGGTTTCAAAAAGTCCAAGAACACAAAAATGTGGAAAATTGAGCAAGTTACACCATTCACAAGTTGGGCAATTTTGGAAGAATGCACAAAGAGATACTTCAAAAATCAAATCTTTTGCAAATGGGCCTACTTTTTCTTCATCCTAACTTGTTCCTCATGCAATTAGGAATATCCAAGCCCAATGCCACGAATTTTGATTTATTTTTCTATTTATTTTGTAATTTATTTATTTAAATGCAAATTAAATCTTAAAATAAATTATAAAATCAAAATTAATTGAAGATTGATTTTATTGCTTTCTTGTGATCCAATCAACCCATAAATGCCAGCAATTTCAAATTAGATCAAATTTGGCAAGATTGGATTGAAATTGACAAAATTTGAAAATTTGATTTCATGAGAATATCAATTTGATTTCCATTGAATGTTGATCAATTCTTTCCAAATTAATCCCAAATCCATCCAAAGATATATACTTGATGCATACCTATTAAGAGAGAACGAAAAATTGGCTCGAAACCCTAATCCAAACTCAAAGAAATCGTGTTCTTGAAGCAATTGGCAATCCTTGTTCCATTGCTTCAATCGGTTTTGAGGTGTCAAACACATTCCTTGATACCCCGTGAGTGATTCCAGATACTTACATTGCCAAAATACATCCGTAATCAAGAAATACGATTTCGTTTGTTCATCTTTTTCCAAATTCGATTCCTGCTTTTCATGCATTTTTAACACATTTGGTTGTTGTTTTGTGATTAGTAGGAAGATTGCAAGCGATCCGGTTGTTTGATTGAGTTTCCATGGCTTAGAACTCGATTGCCATTGTTAGGTTCCCTGTATCGAATTAGGGTTTCTATACAGAAAAATTGGACCTCAAGACCAAGACCATTGCATTCTAATGATATTTCCAATCGAACCATGGCTTTGTATGTATTTATATTATGCGTGCTTGCTTTTGACTTTGCTGGGATTCAGAGGCCGAGCAAAAGCCGATCAAGTTTCAAAAATTCAAAAGGTAGGAGATGAAGTCCCGAGAACGAAGAAGCCGTGGGACCACGTGTCTTAGACCACTCACTGCTTCCAAACAAGAGAACACTACAACTCGTTGGTCAAGGTCAGGACTTGAGATTTCGCCTCCTGTGGTCATGGGTTCGATCCCTATGGGCACCGGTTTTCATCTTTTTCCAAAACTTGCATTATTTTCATATTTTCATATATTTTCTATTTTAATATTTTCATTATTATTTTAATTTGTTTTCATTATTTTATTTCTGCATTAAAAAATTACCAAAAACATTTTTTCTTTTTACATTATTTTCACAAAAATCTTTATTTAATTTAATAAATTAAAAAATATTATTTTTGCATGCATGTTTATTTTATTTATATTTTAGCATTTAAATCATTATAAATTGCATTTTAATTATTAAATCTTTTCCAAAAAATCCCAAAAAACTATTTTAACTTATTTATCTTATTTCCAGCATATATTAATTTTCTCATATTAAAATTTGCATTTTTCTAACATTTTTTCTCTTGTTCGATTCATATTGCATTTTTCGATTTTCTTATTCTTTCACAAAGTCGCACCGATTCTGGACGCTTTTCTTTTATCGTTTTATTTTTTCCAATAATGTAATTGCTCATGGGTTGTAATAGTTTAATCTAGGCTTTTATTTTCCACAAGTTTAAATTATGTATCTGCCCCAAAGCCATGTAATAGCCTAGGTTTATCTTTCCGCATCTTTACTTTCCGCAATTTAATTTCCGCACCCTATAAACTGTTAGTAACTAGGCGTGTATGGCAAGATAATAATTGGACATAGCTCACACTAAATTTCAAGATAACATATTCAATTCAACACACTTCTCACACACGCACTTTTAGGGTAATTCTCTCGATGCCTTTCGATTTCAAATGGTCATGTCCTCGAACGTAGAGGTATTCTAGCACCGCTTTCCAAACAAATCATCATAGTCCCTTCGATACAAAGATCATAAGACCCACGATGTCGCCTCCGAATACATGATCTTGACCGATTGTCGCCACGAAAATGATGATAGTCCCTTTGAATGTGCTAGGATACTTCCTACAAGTTGCCTTCTATGACCATCCGATGTCCCTTCGAATGTCCCGCTTACATCCAACGAATGGAGCTACCTACCAACTATTGGTATGGCTAGCGCTATTCTAAAGGAACGTAAAATAACACGAAAACGACCAATTCTGAGTAGGTAATAAGACTTTTAGTTGCTTGCTCTATCAAAATGCTTTTCACACCTCACACTTTTTTCAAAGTTCAAATTCTTTTCAAAACAAAATCATTTCCGAACACTTTGTATACACTCCTACATGAGTCATTACAAAGTCAAAGCGAAATGCCCTTTTCAAAACATCTTTGTCAAACACACATAAAGCAATTTTAAAAAAAAGTGATCTAGAGCAACTAAGAGCCCGTAGATAACTACGGATGGAAAGGGGTGCTAATACCTTCCCTTTTCATAACCATTCTCCCGAACTCAAAATCTAACGAAGGTCTTTTTCTGTTACTTTTACCTTCCCTTAATTGGATAAAAATAAAAGTCGGTGGCGACTCTTGCTATCCGCACATTTGGATACCAAAATCCTACAAAGTCAGTTCACCGTATCACAGTCAGAGGATCTTGCTTGACGCCATGATAGTAGACATCAGATCCATAATTCCAAGGAATATCTTTGTCAGAGGAATATGGAACTGGTCTTGGAGAAGTGATAATGAGAGGTGCCACTCTAGGCACAGGATCAGCAGAGGAAACTTTATAGTGTTAAAATCAAGATAGTCTTTGGGAAATCGTCACCCCATCCTGCTACCTTAACATCTTCAATAGGAATCTTGTAGCTCTCGTGAAAAGTACTTCACCATGTAATCAAACCTTCCACTGGCTGCCCCAAGGTATCCCATGCAGCACGATGCTTCATTCACATCTTCGATCTTCGCTTAGACATTTCTTCACACGTACTCTCCACGTGGTTTTAGGAATACTATTTCACGCTATCCATCATGCATCGAACACGCCTTCTCAACAGCACCATCGGGTATGGGCACCAACTTCTCCGGGCATCCCGATTGACACCGCTTGCAACAAATTCTTCTTAATACCATCGAGGAATGGTCAAGTCATCTATGTTGAAAACATAAGAGTTCTCCCCAATAGCATTGGAACTCTTGTCATGGTTAGGCATAGGCGCTGATCACATTCGAGTCACGACAGAGGATCCAACTCAATCGCTTAGCTTCAATCATATCTTGAATCTTGTTCTTCGAGCCCAACAATCATCAAGATATGTCCGTGGCTATTGGAATGGTAAGCACATTTAGCATTAGGATTGTATCTCGAAAGGAAGTGTTGGTATTTTGAGGAGGATCCTCAAGGTTATCACTTTGCTTTCAACATGTGTTGCAAGGCATGCGACAATGGCATGTTGATCTTCAGAACTATCTTCGTGGCTGCTCGCGACGCGCGCTGTCTCGCCGAGGTTGGCCGATGCAGGATCGAGATCACAACCGCTCCCACGATTGAGCACGGCCGGTCTTGGCTCGGCTCGACCATACACAAGATTGGCTTCTTTCTTACCACCAAAAGATCTCTTCAAAGATTTGATGACGACTCTACCCGAATCTTTCCACTTTGATACCAGCGCCGTCATCAATATCACTTGAATCCGGCCGAGGAGTTTCCAATCGATGATGAAGAATGGGCCCGTCGCTGTTCCCATAAACATAATAACGAATTCCCTATCGACAAGGGTGGTTGAACTCACCGCTAGATCTCTCCATTTCGAGAGTACTCCTTGAACTTCTCATCACGACCCATGGACATGCTCGTAGTTGCATGCGAGTGGGTGTCAATTCAAGATTGTACTCATACCGTCAGAAAGCATCCGCTAAGTCACCCAAGTACGGATATACCATTCTCTAGTCGATAATACCACTCCAATTGAGTTCCTGACAAACTCTCTTGAAAATAATGCATCCACAACTTTCCCATCAAGGGGTTGATCTTTGAACATAGGACTTCAAATGCATTGGACAAGAAATGCCATCATATTTGGAAAAAGTGGAACTTTGAATCGGAGGAATCACCACACCAGAACAAGACTCATATCATCAAAATTAAACCCCGACATCTTCGTGTTTTCCACAAAGATTCAGACGGTCTTCAAGTTGCTTGTACTTGTCATCTTCATCGAGTATCGGTGTAGTCGAGCGATCCTCTCTCTCTTCTGCTCACCGGTCATCTTCATTACCCTCGACACTCCCCTCATTCTTGACACTTCCATCCGAGAGCTCTATCCGCTAACCCTTTAGGACCACCTTTGTAGCGTCGCCCATGTTGAGAAGACCAACAACCTTCTTCTTTTTCGCGATGAGCTTCTTCGATCTTCTTGGCCTTGGACCAAGCTAGTGAACATCTCAAACCGAGCATTCGAGCCCGAAATCTTTGACATCGCTCAAGAGCCATTTCGCTAAAATAAATAGCGAGAGAATGAGAAAACCAATCTTCAATGTACCTGTGATGCAATGTTATGCTATGATATGCAATGTTTATACAAATGCAATGCAATGTTTTCAAGGACCTAAGAGATTTAAATTTGTTAAACAAGCACGAACAAACATTTATTAGTTCTCTTTTATTCTTTTTCTTTTAAGTACAAGAGATAGTTCAAAACAATAAAAGAAAAGCATAATTCTCTTGGTATCAGTCTTCTTTACCATGCCCCAAGCGTGTATGAACCTTCATCGATAATTCTGGAGATCGTGGTTGTAATCGATCACAATATCTTGGAGAAGCATATCTTGAGGACCATCTCTTCGAGCAAAACCAAACTGACGTAGAGCTAGAGAAGGGTTGTAAGTAATACCTCCCCTTATACCAAGTAGTGGTACATTAGGGAATTCTCCACAACGCTCAATGAATGTGAAGTCCTTTTGAGAGAAAAGACACCAACGGATATCTGAGTGAGAGAGTGACATTAACCTTTGAGACCACTTCAATCTTTGCTCGTTCTTCAAAACTGATGGAGGAAGGTGCGAAATAAACCACCTGGAAAGTAACGGTATGCAACACATGAGAGTTCCTTGTCTCTTAGTAGTACGAGTGTGGAGAGAATGTAGGATGTCTCCAAGTAAAGTAGGCACGGGATTACGAGTAAGAAATAACTTAATGGAGTTGACATCTATGAATTGATCCGAGTTAGGGAATAGAACCAAACCATAGATTAGCAAGGCCACAATGGCTTCGATTGCATGGAAACTCATAACTTTGAGGAATTCTCGGGCTTTCTTAATTAGGAACTTGGAAAGTAAACCCTTAACTCCGCTTCTTGTTTCCCAATTGGCTTCAATGTCTGAGCGCTTAAGATGTAAGGCTGATGCAATGTCTTCGTACCTAGGAACCTTTTCTAAACCGGTGAATGGCATTTGGTCAAGAATAGGTACCCCAAGTAGCTTAGAGAACTCTTCCAAGGTAGGAACCAACCGATAACTGGAATGTAAAGCAATGGTGTTTCGGATCAAGAACTAAAATAGACATGCATCATATCTTCTTCAAAACCGAGATAACCAAGCCAAGTAGATAACCATGCTTTTGATGAACCGAGCATGGTCGGAATTTCAAACCAATTTTGAGTCGAGAAGGTATACCCATGAAGTTGATTCGAATAGTCTTTCTAGAAGCCATAACACCTACAAAACAGAGCAAAGATAAATCCCTAGGTCCTTGAAATAGTTAGAAATGATATGCAATGCGAATGATGTCATGATGTCATGTTTAGCACACACAAACAATTCACACAATGAGCCTAGGATTAAGGCTTGCATGAGGTATAGGTGATTACCCCACCAAAAGTTTGAGTTGGTTCATCCTGTCCTATAATAGTAACCGGGTTCTAGGAATCTCACATCATTGATCTTTCTCATAGGCGTTTATTTCAATACGACTACAAAGTGGTCGACCGAAAATATCCCAAAAGTCTGATCTTAATGAGCGTAGCATCGAGTATCAGCCAACCTTAGTCTGCACCAATGCCGGCCATCTCACTACCTTCTAATGGCCATGATGGGTCAATTAAGGTTCTAAAAGTTTAGTTAGTGCTTGATGACACCACGCAGAAGCCAAATACTATCCTCAACTTGGGAATGAAGACTATCAGGACATCCAAAGTGTCACACTAACGTAGCCAGCATGTTGACCGTTTCGATATACGTCTAACGGTCGCGACGATTTATTGCTACTTACCTAAAAGGAAACCCAGATCCGGGTGTAGGATCCCCCACAAATATAATACCCAAGCAACCCTTAAAGATAAAGCAAACAAATCAAACAGAAAACAGTACAGATGATCTAAAAATCCTTAAGGCATTCTCTCTTTAGGGTTTATCCCCAGCAGAGTCGCCAGTTCTGTAATACGGTGAACTGACTTTGAGATTTTTGTATCGCAAATGTGCGGATAGCAAGAGTTGCCACCGACTTTTCTTTTATCCAATTAAGGGAAGGTAAAAAGTACAGAAAAAGACCTTCGTTAGATTCTGAGTAAGGGAGAAGGTTATGAAAAGGGAAGGTATTAGCACCCCTTTCCATCCGTAGTTATCTACGGGCTATTAGTTGCTCTTAGATCATTTTTTAAAAGTGTTTTCTGTGTGTTTGACAAAATGTTTTGAAAAAGGCATTTCGCTTTGAATTTGTAATGATACATGCAGGAATGTATACAAAGTGTTCGGAAATGTTTAATTTTCGAAAAGAGTTTGAACTTTGACAAAAGTGTGAGGTGTGAAAAGTGTTTTGATAGAGCAAGCTACTAAAAGTCTTATTACCTACCGTAATTGGTCGCGTGTTGTTTTACGCTCCTTTAGAATAGCGTTATCCGCACATTAGTTGGTAGGTAAACCTATTCGTTGGATGTAGAAGGACATTCAAGGGACATCGGATGGTAATAGAAGGCAACTTGTAGGAAGTATCCTAGCACCTTCGAAGGGACTATCATCATTTTTCGTAGGCGACAATCGAGGGTCAAGATCATGTATTCGTAGGCGACATCGTGGGTCTATGATCTTTGTATCGAATGGACTATGATGATTTGTTTGAGGGCAACAGTGCTAGAGTACCTCTACGTTCGAGGGACATGACCATTTGAATTCGTAAGGCAACGAGAGAGAATTACCCTAAGGGGTGCATGTGTGAAAGAGTGTGTTGATTTCAGATAATTTATCTTGAAAATTAGAGTGAGCTATGTTCAATTTGATCTTGCCATACACGCCTAATTACTAGCAGTTTATAGGGTGCAGAAATTAAAATGCGGAAATATAAAATGCGGAAAGATAAATCCTACGCTATTACATGGCTGTGGGGCAGATACATAATTTAAAATGCGGAAAATAAAAGTCCTAATTAAACTATTACATCCCATAGGCAATTACAAAATATGAAAAGAAAGCAATAAAAGAAATCGTCCGAAACGGAATAACCTTCACAAGCCCACGCCTTGACCAACTGTGCTGGAGTGCACGCGTGTCATGGTAAGGAGCGAGTGGTTTGTAAACAAGTGTCATCTCCTGACTGCACCAATCACGCGCCAAGAACTTCATCGTTCTCGTTTGAATTCTGGGAATTTTGCATCGGCCTCAGTGCGACGCTATAGTCCCTGCAATTCTCAAAATCTCATACACATAATATAAATGAATTGTGAGTACATGAATCAATTGGAAATCACATTCTAAACACAATGGTGATGGTCTTTTGGTCCAATTTTTCCGTTTTAAGGAAGCCCTAATTCGGTTCAGAAAACCCTAACAATGGCATAGTTCGATTCAGGCCAAGAAAACTCAATTCGATTGTCCAGATAGCTTGCAAACTTTGTTCTAAACATAAAACAAACATCAAAACACATTAATAATGCATGATAAACAGAATTCAATTTTTGAAAAAGTTAGAACAAACCAAATCGTGTTTTCTGAATTCTTGATGTTTTTGAGAGTTGTAAGGGTCTGGATCGATTCTAAAGGCCTCAAGGAATGTAATGGGATGCTTGGAATCAACTGAATCGAGCTGGAACTGTGGCTGCAAGTTGCTTCAAGTGCACGGTTTTTTTGAATTAGGTTAGGGTTTCTCCAAGCAATTTTTCTGTTGTAATTCATGTGATATGCATTGTATATTTATATTGGATGGAATTGGAGCTGATTTGAGGAAGAAATAATCATCAATCAATGCAAAAATTATTTGATTTTGTACAAAATCAAATCTTGTCTTTTTTGATCAATTTCAATCAAATTCTTGCCATATCAAGACGAATTTCGAAATTTGCCCGCTTTCTTGGGTTACTTGGATCTCAAGGAAGAGAGAAAAATCAATTTTGCAATTAATTTTGATTTTATAACTTATTTTTGAATTTAATTTGTATTTAAATGAATAAAATCCAAATTAAATAGAAAAATAAAATACAAATTCGTGGCATTGGGCTTGGATGTTCCAAATTGTATAAGGAACAAGTTTGGATAAAGAAAAACTAGGCCCATTTGCAAAAAATTTGATTTTTACAAGTATCTCTCTTTGTGCACTTCTTCAAAATTGCCCAACTTGTGAATGGTGTATCTTACTCAATTTTCCACATTTTTGAGTGTTCTTGGACTTTTTAGAAAGCTCTAAGAGTTCTCTAACCAACCTCTTTGCTCAATATATCTTCAAAACAAAAAGTTGACTTTTTGTTGACTTTGAAAAGGACCTGTAATGTTTGGATCCATACCTTCCAAATGAAGCATTTTTTGAACATTCTTGTGAGACATGAAGTTGTAGAGAATTTAATTTCCTTCAAAACAAGAGGTGGTCTAAATTTTTTTAAAAAAGTATGAAGAAGTTATGCTCACTCAAAGTTTGGTTGACTTTTCACTGAGAAACCCTAATTTAGAAAGTTTGACTTTTGAGCAAATCTTGAGTTTTCTTGATGAATCATGATCAACCCTTGATCAAATGATGAATGTAACTTCAAAATGAGGATGTTGACCAAAAATTATGAAGTTTGACCGTATGTTGACCACGCTTGACTTTTGTCCAATACAACCGATTTTCAATCATCCGAGCAATTGTCTCGAGGAACCTTGACTTGGAGACTGACACTTGACATGGAGAATCATTGAAGCATATGAGGAGGCATGAAGACCATTGAGATGTTGAAGTCCATCTTGATCTGAGAATCACCAAACCCTAGTTTGGGTTGATTGTCAGGAGAGGTTTGTCCGATCAACCCTTGAGGAATCCTTGAGTATGGATGTATGAAATATCTTGAGAAGATGGAGGGAAAATTTTGGGGTATGACAGTGTTAGCTACTATGTCATCTATGTTCAAGGTCTGATGGGACAACGAGGCTCCCCAGATCATCATTGAGAAGTTTGATGAACCAACACATTGTTGTGAGCTTGATACAGAAGAGAAACCTTGGTACTATGACGTGAAGAGGTATCTTGGGACTCGGGAATATCCCGCAGGAGCATCTGTCAACGATAAGAAGTTCTTGAGATGGTTCGCATCCAAATTCTTCCTCAACAACGACAACTTATACAAACGCAATCACAACTTGTGTTTACGCCGCTGCGTGGACCAGAAAACAGCAGTACGTATCATGGAAGAGTTACACGAAGGGGCATTTAGTACCCACTCCAGTGGACATACCATGGCTAAGAAGATTTTGAGAACAAGTTACTATTGGTCCACCATGGAAGCTGATTGTCACCGTTATGCTCGATCTTGTCACAAATGCCAGATTTATGCAGACAAAGTGCACGTACCTCTAGTACCTCTGAATGTTCTAACAGCTCCTTGGCCTTTTGCAATGTGGGGAATTGATATGATCGGAGAAATCAAGCCCACCGCTTCCAACGGACATCGTTTCATCCTTGTGGCAATTGACTATTTCACCAAATGGATAGAAGCAGCCTCGTTTGCATCTGTTACCAAGAATGTTGTGGCTCGCTTCATCAAGTATAATCTTATCTGTCGGTATGGCACTCCCGAAAGGATTATCACAGATAACGGTTCTAATCTCAATAATAAGATGATCACCGAACTCTGCACGCAGTTCAAGATCAAGCATCACAACTCTTCTCCTTACCGGCCTAAGATGAATGGCGCAGTGGAAGCCGCCAACAAGAACATTAAGAAGATTATACAGAAGATGACAGTGACTTACAAAGATTGGCACGCGATGTTACCATTTACTATTCATGGTTATCGCACTACAGTACGAACATCGATACCACAACTTCTTTAAGATGGATATGTTTTGAAATACCACAACATCTATCATTCATACATTACTCATAAAAGTCATAATTTGAGCATATGTCATTCATACAAATTGTCATGCATCATAATCTACATAAGACTTGTAAGTGTTTTATGTTGGCATTAATTTTTGGTAAAACTAGACTATGGCAATGTCTTGATAAATTTCATGACATTCAGAGATTGAAGATAAATCCTACATGAGAAGGATGCTTAAGCACACGTAATCGAAGCAAGTATCAGGCCGGAATTTCGCAGAAGTTTGACTGATGTCATAATGTATGTTATGACATTCTGTGACATTTACCGCTCGTAACTGCTTTTCCGATGCTTTTAGGAAGTTTGTTGAGCTGTTTTATTATTGTTATATGTTATTAGATTACATCATCACGTGGCTAAATTGGTTAATCTTAGTTAAACCTAATTTGGTTGTTGAAAAGACCAAGTCTTTAGGATTAATTAAGTGAACCCTAGCTATTATTATGGAAGCCCAAAAGCGGAAGTTTCGTAATCGCCTATAATAGGAAAAGATCCTTTACCGCCGCGCCTCTTGAACGGTATTGAAGATTTAGTGTTGTATTTGTGTAATTTAGTTACTGTGAGCCAAGCAACTATCAATTCATAAGTGCCTGGACTAGGATTTGGTTGTAAGGGTTGTTTATCACCGAAAGCTTTGAAGCACGAGTGTCAGGTCTCTTGATTAAAGCTTCAAGCAAAATCAAGTTTGTTTATTGAAGAGTGTCTTCACAATTCAATTAATCAATAGGTTGATATCACGCTATGATCGAGGGGAGTGAGTAGAACTCGTGTCTAAGTAGGACATAGATTGAAGTTGCATTGGGTAGGTTTTAAGTGAAGGAGATAAACTGTTGGTTTATTCCCAATTAATTCTACTAATAGTGAATTTCCTCCCCGGCTTCAGAGCCCCCTGATGTAGGTGTAGTTACACACCGAATCTGGTAAACAATTTATTGTGTTCTTATCGTTGTTTGAATTTATGTGAATTGTTAACAGAGTGTCGACATCGTGTCATAACATTCTCTCGTGACATCACGATCTCGCTGCTGTGAATTTCAAGACTAACAATATTCTATCAAAGTTTCTTTGTTTTCCCAAACAAAGTTAAAATCACTTCAAACAAACACGCCCGTGATTAATGCCCGCCGACGGAAAACTATCTGAACGACCGCCCTAGTTGTCCTCCGACAACTGGTCTAGGATTAATGCCCGAAGCCATACGGGAAAACTATCTGAACGACCGCCCTAGTTGTCCTCCGACAATAGATCCGTGATTAATACCGGCCGACGGAAACCCTATCCGAACGATCACACAAGTTATCCTCCGATAACAGGCATTGGATCAATACCCGAAGCACAACAGGGAAGTTATCTATATTTTACCGACCATTAACCCCTCAGAATAATCAAGACGAAGACTCATTCTGACTCTCTCTTATTATCAATAAAGAACTACAGAGTCTAGCGCATTTACTCAGCCTCGGATGGCATCTTAAGCCCATCTCCGATTGTTTATCGACATCTCTCCACTTTCAGAATGCTGCATATTTGGTTAAAAACCCAATACAAACTGTTAGTGTTTTTAAGTTGGCATTATGTTTGGTAAAACTAGGATTTAGCAATGTCATGATAGATGTCATGACATTCAGAGATTGAAGATAAATCATACCTGCTAAGGATGTTAAAAGACAACTCAGAATCGAAGCTAAAGTCGTGTTGGAAATTTTAGAATAGATCGATGTCATAATGTATGTTATGACATTCGTGACATTCTGCTCTAACTGCTTGTTCCCGAGATTTTTCGTGAAGTTTGTCGAGCTGCTAAATATTGTTTTTCCGTTATTAGAAAGCATGCTCATGTGGTCGCTAGGTTAAACTTAATTAAACCTAAATTGGTTGTTGAAAAGACCATGTTTTTAGGAGTAAATTAAGTGAACCCTAGCTATCTTTATGGAAGCCCAAACTCAAGTTTCGGATCGCTTCTATAAAAGGAAAAGAACCTTTACTCGCGCAACGCCTTGGATTATATTGAAGAGATAGCAGCTTGTTATTTGTGTATTGTTAGGATTTGTAACTTGGTATTGTGTAATTGTAGTTTCTCTTGTGAGCCAAGCAACCACAATTGATAAGTGCATGGACTAGATTTGTCAGGGTAGTTTATCACCAAAGCTTTAAAGCACGAGTGTTTGTCTCTTGATCAAGCTTTACAAGATCAAGATATTTTATTGAAGTGTGTCTTCACAATTCAATTAGTCAATAGGTTGATATCACCGCCGTGATTGAGGGGAGTGAGTAGAACTCATATCTAAGTAGGACTTAGGTAAAAGGATCATTGGGTAGTGATTAAGTGAGAAGTCCAACAGTGTCGGGTCGTAGGTCTTCGAATCGATATCGCTAATAGTGAACTTTCTCCTCGCTTGGTAGCCCCTATGTAGGTTTGTTGAACCGAACCGTGAACAACTTATTGTGTTCTTATCGTCAGATTTATCGTGGTGAACTATTAACATAGTGTTAGCGTGTCATAACATTCTCTCGTGACATCACGATCTCCGCCGTGAATTTCACAAACCAATAACTTCATAACTTCCTCCACCCAAGAATGCTATATTCTCGGATGTATCGTGATCAAAGGAGAAAATGGATTCTAAGAGTGATGAAGGTATTTTTCTCGATACTCCACTAACAAAGAAAGCATATAGGGTATTCAACCCGTAACCTGTGTTATGATGGAGTCTATTAATGTCATTGTTGATGATCATCATCGTGAACACAATGTCCCATATGATGTTGAGACATGGTTTGAGACATCACCTCAAGTACCGATAAGGAAGATGTACCGATCCTTCTTCCAAAAATCAACCAGAGGAAGTCAACAAAGATCCTTCCATCGAATTCGTAAAGATCATCCAAAGGATCTCATCATTGGAGATCCAACCAAAGGTGTCATTACAAGATCCAGAGAAACTGTCTCAAACTCTTGCTTTGTGTCAAAGATAGAGCCAAAAAATGTCAAAGAAGCTCTAAGTGATGAATTCTGGATTGGAGCAATGCAAGATGAATTGAACCAATTCAAACAACATGAAGTATGGGAATTAGTTCCTAGACCGTAAGGAACAAACATCATTGGCACAAATGGATCTACAAGAACAAGTCCGATGCGTATGGACCGCCACCGTAAATAAAGCTAGACTTGTTGCTCGTGGTTACACTCAGTTGAAGGGATTGACTTTGATGAGACTTTTGCACCAGGGCTAGACCGAATCAATCGTGCTTCTTCTAGGGGTCTTGCATTCGAATTCAAACTATTTCGATGGATGTGAAAAGTGCCTTCCTAAATGGCTACTTAAATGAAGAAGTATATGTAGAATTAAAGGATTTGTGGATCCAAGTTTTCGATCATGTCTACAAATTAAGGAAAGCCCTATATGGACTAAAGCAAGCTCCTAGGGTATGAAAGGCTAACCAAGTTCCCGCATAAAGGCTACGTAAAAGGAGGCTTGGATAAAACTCTCTTTGTCAAGAATGAAGGAGGAAAGATAATG
The DNA here is from genome assembly GCA_021764765.1 of Vicia sativa. Taxonomy (NCBI): domain Eukaryota; kingdom Viridiplantae; phylum Streptophyta; class Magnoliopsida; order Fabales; family Fabaceae; genus Vicia; species Vicia sativa. Next base: position 88,364,691 of record CM038794.1, on the reverse strand, counting down.
GTTGCTCAAATTTATGTGGATGACATAGTATTTGGTGGAATGTCGACTCAATGGTGAAACATTTTGCCAATCAAATGCAAGTCGAGTTTGAAATGAGTCTTATGGGAGAGTCGACCTACTTTCGACTACAAGTCACACAGATGGAAGACTTAACATTCCTCTCACAGAGCAAATATGCAAGGAATATTGTCAAAAGTTTGAATGGAGAATGCCACCATAAAAGGACTCCCGCCCCACACATGTGAAGTTGTCCAAGGACACAAATGGTGAAAAGGTAGACCAAAGTCCGATAGATGATAGGAGCTTGTTGTATAATGTACCAACAGACCGACATTGCATTTGCTGGGGTCTGCAAGATACCAAGTCGAACCTAAAGTGAGTCACATTAACAGTGAAAAGAATTTCAAGTATGTGAATGGAACCGCAATTATGGTATCCTCGATTCCCATGGATGTGAACCCATTTTGTCCTGCTATGTGATGCCGACCGGGCGGTAGTGCCGATGATGTAAAAGTACCGAGGATGCTTCTTCTGGGAAACAATCTTGTTTCTTGGTTCAGAAGAAGCAAAATTGTGTGTCTTTGTCCATCGCTGAAGCCGAATACATAGTACCGGTAGTAGTTGTTCTCAAATGGTCCGATGAAGGTATGTTGTTCGAGTACAATGTCACATGTGATGTCATGACATTGTACCGGACAATCTAAGTGCTATTAATATTTCAAAGAATCCTATACAACACAGAGAGACTAAGCACATTGACATAAGACATCACTTCATCGTAGACCTGTGGAGGAGAAAGTGATTAAACCGACCATGTAGTCACCGAACTTCAATCGGCCGATATATTTACTAAAGCTCTTGATGCTAGTCAATTTGAGAATTTAAGGAGAAAACTGGCATTTGTCAATATGAGGAATTGTAGCAATTAAAATTGCTTACAAAGAGGAGAAGAAACCGTATTTCAAATAAAGTTGAATGGGTCATTTTTTATTTCCTCTTATTTTTAAAGGTTTCAAGAATATCAAGAGACACCTCCATATAATAACCTCTCCTATTGAAAGTATCATTTCCTCTCCACCCACAAGATACTTTCAAATTCTCCGCGCCTCAATATATCCTGTAGAAATATGTCTTCTTCATCCTCTTCTTCCCAAGACTCGATCGCTCATCTCCCACCATGGTCGAGATTAGGCATTCGCGAAGCCATGAATGTTGAACCCGTGAAGGTCTCCTCGTTCAATGGCAACCGACTCTCGTAATCAGATGCACGGAATGATCAAGGTTCATCGCTCACCGGTAAGACTTCCTCATCCTCATCTGCTCCCGAGATAAGAAATAGGAAGGTACCAAATGTAGAAGAAGCCATTGCTAGGATAGTCACCAGAATCCTAGACGAACATCACACTGTTCCTGGAATTTCTATTCCCCTTAATCAAAGACCTGCTAGCCCTAGTTTAGCAGATGATCCAGATGTCACAAAGAATGACATGACATCTGATGATCACGTCCAGGCAACTCATGTGGACCCTGATTCTTCTGTTGATTTCCCTGTCAAAGCAAAGGATGGTATTTTTGGTTCTCAAGATGAGCAACAACTGTAATCGAACTTCTTCAAAGAAGTATAGAGCTAAATTTGCTGGCTGTTCAAAATGCAAAAGGACACCAATGGCAAAGAAAAGGAAAACTCCTGAACCTGCAAAGTCTGATCAAGCTTCTGGTAAGGCTGATGCTATTGATGCTGCTGATAGTAAAGATGTCTCTTCAGCAGAGGAGAGCAACCGATTGTTGTCATGTGTTTGATTTGTCAATTTTTCCACAATTGTTTTCTCGCCTGCTTTGATTCTTGTTTTTTCTATTGAGTTTCATTTTGATGATTGTAATCATTGTATTGACAGATGTGTACCCCTAAAACAATGCCGGTACTTAAGTATACGCCGTATATTTGTTTCGCGTAATCGATTGATTAAAAGTTTGGGGCAATTGTATGGTTTTCTTGGCCCTTTATGGCTGTGGGAGAAGAACCACGTGTGAAAAGAGTATGGGACTTTGGGGAAATTGTATTTTGTATATGGGGCAATTGTGGGAATGTGGGATTTTGTATGGGTAGAATTTATCTTCTAAGTTCTAGTTACTTAAAGCTTAGGAAAGCTTAGAACTAGTTTATTGTCTTCGCATAGGTTCTCTCGATGTGTTAGGTAGTTTTAGCCAAAATGTGCCAAAGGGGAGTTTGTTAGTGTTTTTAAGTTGGCATTATGTTTGGTAAAACTAGGTTTTAGCAATGTCATGATGGATGTCATGACATTCGTGAGATCAAGATAAATCCCACCGCTATGATGTTAAAACACACCGAATCGAAGCTAAAGTCAGGCCGAAATTTCTAGAAATGATCGATGTCATAAGAGATGTTATGACATTCTGCAGACATTCTCTTCTCAGACTGCTTGTTCCGAGATTTCGTGAAGTTTGTTGAGTCGCTAAATATTGTTTTTCTCGTTATTAGAAAGCATGTTTCACGTGGTTGCTAGGTTAAACTTAATTAAACCTAAATTGGTTATTGAAAAGACCATGTTTTTAGGAGTAAATTAAGTGAACCCTAGCTATCTTTATCGAAGCCCAAATCAAGTTTCGTGGATCGCTTCTATAAAAGGAAAAGCATCCTTACTCACGCAACGCCTTGGATTATATTGAAGAGATAGCAATTATTATTTGTGTATCGTTAGGATTTGTAATGCTTGGTATTGTGTAATTTAGTTTCTTCGTGAGCCAAGCAACTATCAATTGATAAGTGCATCGACTAGGATTTGTTGTAAGGGTAGTTTATCACCAAAGCATTAAAGCACGAGTGTTTGTCTCTTGATTGAAGCTAAGTTAGATCAAGATATTTTATTGAAGTGTGTCTTCACAATTCAATTAGTCAATAGGTTGATATCACTACCGTGATTGAGGGGAGTGAGTAGGAACTCATATCTAAGTAGGACTTAGGTAAAAGGATCATTGGCAGTGATTAAGGAGAAGGTCACAAATGTGTGTCGTAGGGTCTTCGAATTGATATCGCTAATAGTGAACTTTCTCCTGCTTGGTAGCCCCTGATGTAGGTTTGTTGAACCGAACCGGTGAACAACTTATTGTGTTCTTTATCGTCAGATGCATCGGTGAATCGTTAATATAGTGTCGACATCAGGTCATAACATTCTCTGTGACATCATGTATCTGCTGCCAGGAATTTCACAAACCAATAACTTCATTCAAAGACAAGCACAGAGTCTAACGTACGACTCTCTCCGGATGGCATCTTAAGCCCATCTCCGTGCCCCCTTCCTCTTCCAGGAACATCTACCGAGCCTAGCGTACGGCTCACTCCCCATCATCGTTCATTCCAGATGGCGTCTTAAGCGCATCTCCGACGACTCTCCTATTCAGTCGACATTCTTGAGTCTTACGCACGACTCACTCCCCAATGAAGTCTCCAGCTTCTCCAAATGGCATCTCTAAGCCCATTCCCGCATCATCAGCCAACAACGAGTGCAAATTTTCAGGTGTACTCGAGTGTTCAATCATATTCAACCTCCAGGTCACGAAAGGCAAGCATGCCAATCTAACCCTTCTAGTACAAGAAGATTGAACAGGGGCAGCTGTCATACCCCAAAATTTTCCCTCCTACTTCTCAAAACATTTCATACATCTATACTCAAGGATTCCTCAAAGGTTGATTAGACAGACCTTTTCCTAGACAATCAACCCAAACTAGGGTTTGGCAATTCTTAGATCAAGATGGACTTCCAACATCTCCAATGGTCATCATGCCTCCTCATATGCTTCAAAGATTCTCCATGTCAAGTTCCAAGCCTCACAAGTCAAGTTTCCTCAAACAATTGCTCGATGATCGAAAATCAACAGATTGACCAAAAGTCAACGTGGTCAACCTACAATCAAACTTCCTGATTTTCGGTCAACATCCTCATTTTGAAGTCACATTCATCATTTGATCAAGGGTTGATCATGATTCATCAAGAAAACTCAAGATTTCCACAAAAGTCAAACTTTCCAAATTAGGGTTTTTCAATGAAAAGTCAACTGAACTTTGACTGAGCATAACTTCTTCATACTTTCTCAAAAATTTTCCACCACCTCTCATTTTGATGGAAATTCAATTCTCTACAACTTCATGTCTCACAAGAATGTTCAAAAAATGCTTCATTTTGAAGATATGGATCAAAACATTATAGGTCCTTTTCAAAGTCAACAAAAAGTCAACTTTTTGTTTTGAAGATTTATTGAGCATGGAAACTCCAATTGAGATGAAACCAAAGAGGTTGTTTAGAGGATACCTAGAGCTTTCTAAAAAGTCCAAGAACACTTAAAAATATGGAAAATTGAGCAAAATACACCTTGTGCAAGTTGGGCATTTTTGGACAATTGCACAAAGAGAGATATTTGTCAAAATCCAATTTTTTCGAAATGGGCCTATAATTTTATGATACAAAATTGTTCATAATATTATTTGTGACCTATTGATGCCTTGCCACGACCACATTCTATTTTTTTGATTTATTTTTGAATTGAAAAGCATTAAATTCAAATTTAAATTAAATAAAATATGAAAACAAGATATATTTTCAGATGGATTGGATTTTTATCAAACTTGAGGTCCAAGATAGCCCACAAAACATGCCAAATTCGTGCTAGCTTGCATATGGAAGAGAAAATCAAATTTTCAAAAGATTTGATTTTATTTGAAAGGAAATTATTTTTGCATTCAAGAGGAGATCTTTTTTCATTCTTTTTGCTCTCATTCCTCACTCTATAAATACCCAACATATTGCACAAAGCCAAGGACGAAACCCTAGCCGTTACAAGCAACCCTAAAATTCCAAAATATTCATCAAAGTTGTGAAATTCGAATTTCAAATTCCAACAGGTTTCAACGTGTTCTAAGCCTTCCATCGTGTTCTTGAGGTTCCCAGGGATCAATACCAATCCTTACTCGAAGCTAAAACTACCCAGAACGTGAAGAACATCAAGCTCCGATTTGGTATTTTTCATAATTTCGATTTGCTTATTTCATGCGTTGTTAACTGCTTTTGTGTGTTTGTATGGATTCAGTACATCCAATAGGTCATGAATGATGCATCTCATGCAAGCTTAGACGTAGGAAATACGAATCACCATGGCTAGGGAATTTGAAGCTGTTTGAATCGAACCGGTTTATCCAAGCATTTTCAGCAGGGCAAACGAACACCACCATCGTGTTCGCAGCCCTCGATTTAGGGGGGTAGGGTCCCTCTTTGTTCTTTATTCGCGCTATTTTGCAGGTTCCAGGAATATAGTCACCGGAGAAGACGACCGGACCTAGGGCTCCGGCGTCGTTGACTCGCTTTGACCGGTGAAGGCTGGCGTGACGCGAGGGAGTTCTCTGATTCGTCCATATATGCGTCCTGGGGTCCACACGGCTGACTGTGATTTGAATTCAAAACTCATGACACGTTTACACTTATATTCACACGTTTCCAATTCCATGACACCAAATGCACGCTGGCTAGGTGGTAAAGGCAAGCAGATGGGAAGATTCTCTCAAAGGTCCCTGGTTCGAGCCTAGTCATGACCAAATATTTTTACACTTTTACAAACTAACATACATTTTTATATTTTCTTTAATATTTTCATGTTATTTTAATTTATCTTCAAATATTTTTATCATGCATGTAAAAAGCACCAAAAATATTTCTTTTATGCATTATCATCAGAAAAATACTTATTTAATTTTTAAAATTAAAATTATTATTTTTGCATGCACATGTTATTTAATTATTAATTAATCATTTAAATGACTTTTAATTGTTTTTAAATTGCCAAATCGATTCAGAAAATTACCAAAAATTTATCTTATCATATTAATGTCATTACTAACATAAAACTTTTTACTCATTCAAAAATATTTGTTTTATGAACATTTTCCTCTTATGCACTTTATTTCGATTATGTATCCGCTCACGTGTTGAACGCCTTGACGATTTTTCTCGCTTTTCCAATTATGTATTTATGGGATAGTTTAATTAGGCTTTATTTTCCGCACTTATTATGAATCGCTCAGCCATGTAATAGCATAGACTTTATTTTTCCGCACTTTACATTTCCGCATTTATTTCCGCACTCTATAACCCGCATTAGGCGGTATGGCAAGATAAAATTGACGAGATCACTATAATTCCAAGATAAAATATCTAAATTTGACACACTCTTTCACACATGCACCCTTAGGTAATTCTCTCTCTGCCTTTACTAATACAAATGGTCAAGTCCTCGAACGTAGAGGTATTCTAGCACCGCTGCCTTCAAAACAAATCATCATAGTGTAATACTTGAACCGACTTTGTAGGATTTTTGTATCCAAATGTGCGGATAGCAAGAGTCGCCACCGACTTTATTTTTATCCAATTAGGGAAGGTAAAAGTAATGTAAAAGACCTTCGTTAGATTCTCGAGTTCGGAGAATGGTTATGAAAAGGAAGGTATTAACACCCTTTCCATCCGTAGTTATCTACGGCTCTTAGTTGCTCTAGATCACTTTTTAAAATTGCTCAGGTGTTTGACAAAGATGTTTTGAAAAGGCATTTCGCTTTGACTTTGTAATGACTCATGTAGGAGTGTATACAAATGTTCGAAATGTTTGTTGTTTTGAAAAGAATTTGAACTTTGAAAAAGTGTGTGGTGTGAAAAGCATTTGATAGAGAAAGCAACTAAAAGGCTTATTTACCCACCTTTAATTGGTCGCTTTGTACTTCTACGTTACTTTAGAATAGCGCTAGCCATACCATTAGTTAGTAGGTAGCTCCATTCTGGATGTAAGCGGACATTCGGGGACATCGGATGGTCATAGAAAGCAACTTGTAGGAAGTATCCTAGCACATTCAAGGGACTATCATCATTTTCGAGGCTTATAATCGAGGGTCAAGATTATATATTCGGAGGCGACATCGTGGGTCTTATGATCTTTGTATCGAAGGGACTATGATGATTCGTTTGGAAGGCAACGGTGCTAGAATACCTCTACGTTCGAGGGACATGACCATTTTGAATTCGTAAGGCAACGAGAGAGAATTACCCTAAGGGGTGCGTGTGTGAAAGAAGTGTGTCAAATTCAGATATTTTATCTTGAAGATTAGTGTGCTATGTCCAATTATTATCTTGCCATACACGCCTAATTACTAGCAATTGATAAGGGTGCGGAAAGTAAAAATGCGGAATGTAAATTGCGGAAATGTAAATGTCCTACGCTATTACATGGCTTTGGGGCAGATACATAATTTAAAATGCGGAAAGTAAAGTCCTAAATTAAACTATTACAACCCATATGCAATTACATTATTTGAAAAATAAAATAAAAACGGAAGAATCGTCTAAATCGGATGAACCTGTGCAAAAAGAAAGAATCGGAAAAGGCGATATGAATCGAACAAGAGAAAAAATGTTAGAAAAATGCAAATTTTAATATGAGAAAATTATTATATGCTGGAAATAGGATAAATAAGTTAAAATAATTTTTTGGGATTTTTTGGAAAAGATTTAATAATTAAAATGCAATTAAAAGTGAATTAAATGCAAAATTACGAATAAAAATAAATATGCATGCAAAAAGGTATTTTTTAATTTATTAAATTAAATAAACATTTTCAGAATGTAAATTTGAAAATAAAATATTTTTTTGGTAATTTTTAAATGCAGAATAAAAATCATGAAAAGAATTAAAACAATGCAAAAATATTAAATAAATAAGAAATATGGAAAAATAGTTAGAAAATATGAGTTTGTGAGAGAAAATAGCAAAACCAGCCCTGGAGTGGATCGAACTCGTGACCCTGAGGGGTATCTACACACAGTGAGCGCCTTAACCACTGGACCAAGTGACACTTGGTGTTTGAAAAGCTGGGAACAATTGGATTTGAACGATGACGCGTCATAGATGTTTGAAAAATCAAAGTCAGCACGCGTGGACCCCGGTTGACTGGATGGACGAATCAGATTGCTTGTTTTCGCCACGCATGCACACGCCGGTCAAAGAAAGTCCACGACGCCGGAGCCCTAGCTCCGGTCGTCTTCTCCGGCGAGGAGGTTCTTGGATCCTGCAAAACACGCGAAATAAACAGAAAAGAAAGGCCTTGTCCACCTAAATCGGACCTCCTGAATCCATTGGTGGTGTTATTTTTTACTGAATCGGCCTGTACAGGCCGATTCGAAGCTTCTCCGTTTAGGAACCCTAAAAATGGCAAATCGTATTTCTAACGTTCAAAACCAAGAACGATTGCCCAGATCAATCTAGGGGAACCTCATGAACACATTCAAACCATTAGAAACGATTAACACAAGCAGGATAATCAAATGCAAAAATCAAAAGAAATTGAATATGTATGTATATGTATGCATCGATTCTGGATGATTTAATCAATGGTAATGATGCATTCTTACTCAAACCTACCCTCTGAGCACGATGGAATGGTTTGTTTGGACTGAAAGTGGCTGCTTTTTTGAATTCGATTTTCTCAACTTTCTTGAAAAATTTTGCAAGAGTTTGGGTTTGTTTTTAGGTTAGGGTTCCGTCCTTGGTTTGTACACAATGCTGGCAATTTATAGAAGAGATTGGAAGAGAAAAAACAAGGAAAAAAGATTGGAAATTGAATGTGCAAATATTTTCCAATAAATAAAATCAAATTTCCTTTAAAACTTGATTTTTTCTTTCCATGTGCATGAGTCACGAATTTGGCAATTGGTGTGGGCTTTCTTGGACATTAAGAAAGATATAAATCCAACTTATTTGAAAAAGAAACTTAATTTTCATATTTTACATAATTTATTTTTGAATTAAATGTTGTAAAATTCAAATATAAATCATGAAAATAGAAAATCACCAATGCCAAGCATTTATGGGTCAAGAATATTGTCATGAACAAGTTTGGATCAAAAGATTATAGGCCCATTTAGAAAATTTTGCATTTTGACCAAAATGTCCTTTGCAATCGTCTCAAAATTGCCCAACTTCTGAATGGTTTATCTTGCTCAATTTTCCACATTTTTGAGTGTTCTTGGACTTTTTGGAAATCTCTAAGAGTCCTCTAAACAATGTCTTTGGTTTCATCTCATTCGGAGTTACCATGCTCAATATATCTTCAAAACAAAAAGTTGACTTTTTGTTGACTTTGAAAATGACCTGTAATGTTTTGAGCTATACCTCTCAAATGAAGCATTTTTGGACATTCTTGTGAGACATGAAGTTGTAGAGAATTGAATTTCTTCAAAACAAGAGGTGGTGGAAAATTTTGAAAGTATGAGAAAGTTATGATCACCAAAGTTCGCTGACTTTTCACCTAAACCCTAATTTAGAAAGTTCGACTTTCGAGCAAATCTTGAGTTTTCTTGATGAATCATGATCAACCCTTGATCAAATGATGAATGTAACTTCAAAATGAGGATGTTGACCAAAATCAAGTTTTGACTGTATGTTGACCACAGCTTGACTTTTGTCCAATACACCCGATTTTCAATCATCCGAGCAATTGCTCGAGTAAACTTGACTTGTGAGGCTTGAAACTTGACATGGAGAATCTTTGAAGCATATGAGGAGGCATGAAGACCATTGGAGATGTTGGAAATCCATATTGACTTGAGAGATACCAAGCCCTAGTTGGGTCGATTGTCTGAGAGAGTTTGTCCGATCAACTCTCGAGGAATCCTTGAGGATAGATGTATGAAATCTTTGAGAAGATGGAGGGCAAATTTTGGGGTATGACAGCTGCCCCTGCTCAATCGCCTTGTATCGAAGGGTTAGATTGACACGCTTGTCTTCTCGTGACCGGAGGTAGAAGATGATCAACACCGAGTACACCGAAAATTTGCACTGCTGGTGGATCATGCGGAATGGGCCATATGCCATTTGGAGAAGTTGGAGACTTTGTGGGGAACGAGTCATACGCTAGACTCGAGGTTGTTAATAGGAGAGCCGACGGAGATGGGCTTAAGATGCCATCTAGAAAGGTCGATGCCGAGTGAGTCGATGTTAGACTCGTGTTCACTTTGAATGAGGTTATTGGTTTGTATTGATTTTTAACCATATATGCAGATTCGAAAGTGAAGAAATGTTGACAAGTAGTCGAGATGGGCTTAAGATGCCATCCAAGGCAACCGAGTCGACGCTAGACTCGAGTTGCCGCTGATAATAAGGAATCGTAATAAATCTTCGTGCCGACATTCGAGGGAGATTGTAGCTGGCAAAATGTGGATAGCTTCCTCGTGGTGCATCGGTGTTGATCCATTGCCCGTTATCGAGGATAACCGAGGCGGTCTTTCGATAGTTTTCCGCTTGCCGGGCTTAATCCTCGACCACCGTCGGAGGACAACCAAGGGCGGCTCTTGCAGATAGTTTTCCCGCTTGTTCGGGCTTAATCCTCGACCATTGTCGAAGGACAACCAGGGCGGTCTTTCGATAGTTTTCCGCCGGTTCGGGCTTAATCCTCGACCTGCTTGCTGTGATGATCAGTACTGCTTTTGAAAAACAAGAGAAACTTTGATAGAATATTGTTAGTTTTATGCAAAGTATGATGTATGACAAGGTATATGAATGACATATAAATTATGACTTTATGAGAAATGTATGAATGATAGACGTTGTGGTATTTCAAAACATATCCATCTTGAAGAAGATGCGATGTTCTGCTTGAGGATTTTCGCTGGGGAATTGTAGGTGGGAACCCCGCTTTGAAGGAGAAGAAAGATATCTCGATTCCTCCGATGCACTATCCGACCAAGTCTCGGGGCCTAGATATTGTTGAGGAAGATAGATATTTGAGAAGCGTTGTTGGAGATCTCATATGTAAACCCCCCGAGGAGAATCGGAGGCGGCGGGGACCTTGTATGTAGATCTTGTCAAGAAATTTAGGGGGCGCCCATCGGGATTCAGAGTGTAGATCTCCGAGAGCAACCGTGGTTACCGAGACTGCTAGAAGAGTCTGGAGTCCGCTGTAATCTCCGGCCGGGGATGAGGATGTTTTCTCCGGCGCGCTATCTCGACCAAGTTTCGAGTCCGATACCGAGAAGGGGAAGGATTGAGAAATGTCCGGGATGAATACCTTGTCTGGGATGAGGTGTTACCGCTGAGACCGATGTAACATTGCTCTATTGAGTGGAATCACTGTGGATTAACATGTACTCCGGGAAGGTGTGTTGTGAGTGACACCTTGCAGGATCATGCTCTGGGGACTATTTGGTGACTTTCGTCATCTCAATTCCTAGAACCTCGTAGTAAGTACTTTTGCATGTTCGTCAGATGTTTGCGATTAGATTCTTATTGTCAAATGCGATAGTCATTCAAAGCAAACGCTGGACTTATTGCAAACGACAACAACAAAAATTGTAAAGAGAAAGAAATTTATGCTTATTTGAAAGGTATGGCCAAGTAGTTTGTACACAAGAAAGGTAAAAAGCTATGCGGAAACAATCTCGTTAAGTTCCAACTATGCTAGTACTCATATATTTCAACTATCTCATCTCCTTGCCGTCAGAGAAATGAGTAGACTGATCTTCACCATTTGAATCTTGAATGCCGATAGTAGTCTCGAAGGTGTGATCCGAAGAGACATAGTCGACGCTTAAATCCCTAACTTTGCCTAGACCGCCTTTCGGTTTTCACCAATGATACTTTTTGCCCAAGCCGCTTTTCGTGTTTTCGACTGCCGAGTGTACATGTTTTGTATATATCCTTAACTTTTGCCCGAACCTTTGGTTCGCCAGATGCCCTTATTTTTGCCTAGGTTCGCCGACCTAGCGGTCTCTTTCATGCGTAGTATTTTTGACTATGTCTCGCTCATTGTGGTGTGGAAGTCTTCACCATCCATGGTGCTAAGTATCATAGTCGCCGAAAATATCTTTGACTACAAATGGTCCCTCATAGGTGGGAGTCCATTTGCCCTCGGATCACCTTGTGGAAGAATGATGCGCTGACTACTAGATCACCGACTTGGTAGACTCGGTGCTTGACCTTCTTGTTAAATGCTCGATCATTCGCTTCGATAATCTGTCCATGGCGATGGACGCGAGTCGCTTCTCATCAATCAAGTTAATCTGGTCATGAGCTCGAACCCAATCGCCTTCGCCTAACTCGCCTCCGGAGGACTCTAGTTGAGGGTATCTCAACTCGATGGGTAAGACGGCTTCCATACCGTATACAAGAGAGTAGGGGTTGCCCTCATGATGTTCTCATGCCAATCTTTGTAAGTCACCGCTATTTTCAGATAATCTTCTTAATGTTCTTATTGGCGGCATCGCGCCATTCATCTTAGGCCGATAAGGAGAAGAATTGTGATGCTTGATCTTGAATCTGTGCGAGTTCGGTGATCATCTTGTTGTTGAGATTGGAACCATATGTGATAATCCTTTCGGAGTGCCATACCGATGATAAGGTTATGCTTGATGAATCGAGCCACAACATTCTTGGTAACAGATGCATACGAGGTCGCTTTTCCCATTTGGTAAAGTAATCGATCCACAAGGATGAAACGATGTCCATTGGAAGTCAGGGCTTAATTTCTTCAATCATGTCAATGCCCCACATTGCAAAAGGCCAAGGAGTGTTAGAACATTCGAGGTACCGGAGGTACGTACTTTGTCGGCATAACCGCACTTGTGACAAGATCGAGCATAGCGGTGACAATCGCTTCCATGGTGGACCAATAGTAACCGCTCTCAAAATCTTTTTAGCCAAGGTGTCCACCGGAGTGGGTACCAAATTCACCTTCGTAACTCTTCCATGATACGCATTGTCGTTTCTCGTCTACACAATGAGTAAACACAAGTCGTGGTTGCGCTTTGTATAAGATGTCGTTGCCGAGGAAGAATTTGAAGCGAATCTCTCATGAACTTTTATCATTAATGTATGCCCTCGGGATATTCCCGAGTCTCAAGATACCTCTTCACATCGTAGTACCAAGGTTTCTCTTCGTATCAAGCTCACAACAATATGCTGGTTCGTCAAACTTCTCAATGATGATCTGGGGAGCCTCGTTGTCCCATCTAACCTTGAACATAGACGACATAATAGCTAATGCGTCTGACAACTGATTCTCTTCTCGTGGAATGTGGTTGAAAGTGATCTCTCCAAAGTAGGAATCAAACTCGTAACATGCTCGATATGGAATGAGATTCGATGCTTCAGATCCCACTCGCCCTTAATCTGACTGATCACCAAAGCTGAGTCTCCATACACTCGTAAGAACTTGATTCTTAAGTCAATAGCAGCTTTAAGACCCATAATGCACGCTGACCGCCATGTTGTTCGTGCAATCAAACATAATCCGCGTGAAAGGCGGTGTCCGTCAGGAGATGTAATGATGGCGCCAATGCCATTGCCAAGTGCTTGAGGCTCCATCAAAGACCATGGTCCATCGGATCCTTGTTCGTGTCCTTCGTCCGCCCGGTTCTTCGCAATCAGAACTAGTAAAACATCTTCGTCTCGAAATTGAATCCGATAGATCGATAGTCATCTACGGCTTGATGAGCCAAATGATCGGCTACCACACTTCCTTTGATCGCTTCGAGAAGTGTACCGATTTCATATTCGGTCAAGATCATTTGCCATCTTGCTATTCTTCCGAGAGAGCTGTTTCTCAAAGATGTATTTTATCGATCCATCTTGGAAATCAACAAGGTAGTGTGAGTCAACATATACCGCCTTAGTCGGCGAAAGCAGCCCAAGCCAAAGCGTTGCAAGTTTTCTCAAGTCGTGAGTATCTTGTTTCACAAGTAAACTTTTGCTAAGGTAGTATATTGCATGCTCTTTTCGACTGCACTGGCCATGTTGCCCCAACACACACCCCATTGAGTTCTCTAGCACCGCAAGTACATGATGAGAGGTCTTCTTCGGCAGCGGCATCGATAGAGGATTCGTAGTACTCCTTGATTTTGTCAAAAGCGATCCGCAATCGCCATTCCATTCCACTACTTGATCTTTCTTAGTAACTTGAAGATTGGCTCACAAGTAGCGCTAGTGTGCAATGAATCGCAATGTAGTTCAATCGGCCCAAGAAACCTCCGACTTCCTTCTCAAGGGAGCCGGCATCTTGAATAGCTTTAACCTTGGCGGGATCAACTTCAATACCTTTACCACCGACAACAAACCCTAGGAGTTTTCCTGATCCGACTCAAAGGTGCACTTGTTAGATTAAGTCTCACCATACTTCTTCAACCTATCAAACAGTCGCAGATGATCAAGATGTTCTTCTTCACCGTGATCGAGCTATCATGTCGCCGATAGACCTCTATCTCCGATGAATCATGTCATGAAACAATGTCACCATAGCACCGATAAGTGGCGCCTGTTTTCATCCGAACGGCATAACCTTGTAGCCGAAAGTGCCCCACGGTAACAAAAGTAGTCTTTCCATGTCTTGAGCCATTTTGATCTGATTGTAACCGGAGAAACCATCCATGAAGGAGAAAACCTTATGCCGAAAGCGGTGTTGTCAACCGTAACATCAATACGAGGAAGTGGAAATCATCTTTCTGACTTGCTTTGTTCGATCTCAGAATCCACACACATTCGTATTTTGCCATCCTTCTTAGGTACGGGTACCACATTTGCAACCCATGGATAGGAAGTAACGGCTAAGAAACCGGCTGAACTGCTTATAACTTCGCTTTGATTTTCTCGACATCTCAGACGCATACGATTTAACCTTCGCTTCACCGAGAAAACCTTCTTTTGTCGGCAATCTGTACCACGATATCAATGTTCAAACCCGCATGTCTTCGTATGACCAAGCAAAACCTCAATATAGTCTCGTAGCATCCGAACCAACCTTTCTTTAACACTGCTCTCAAGACCCGCTCCTATCTTGATCTCTTTTCGCCTTCGCTAGTACCCAAATTCACAACCTCAACTTGCTTTTCGGTGGTCAGATAACTCGCTCTTCTTGCAGTAGTACCGCAAGTTCTCCGGCACTTCACAATCTTCCTCACTTTCATCTTCGCTTGGTAGATCGGATTATCAAGTCATATTTAGCACTAGCATAGTCATATTAACTAGATTCGAGTGATTCTGCAGTATCACGGTGTGTAAGAAACACATAGCTTTTGAAGGGGTGATAAAGTAAAAGAAAGAAAACAAACAATTGAATGCAAAAGTCCAACGAATTTATTGAATGAAAATACGCAATCAATGTGATAATAACCTCGAAACGAGCCATGATGCCCCGCAAGGCACTAGCTTTCAAAGTTTATTGTTCAAAACATAAAGAAATACGAAAAGCAAAACAAAACAAGAGCAATTACTCCCGACTAAAGGAGATTGGTATGACGCTTCGGCTTCCAATTGTTGAGCCCATGATCCGAGTCGAAGATCCACATGTCGGCCGTTGTCGCCGCCTTCTATAGCATGGATTCCACTCGCCGATGCGAGGAAGTTGGCCACGTCACGCGTATCATCTTCGACCCTGATGGTGAAGCCTAAACCATTTTGTCGATTTGAAAGGAAGATCGTGGAGTCGACCCAAATAGTACTACCTTCTTCAACAAAGAACTTGAGCATCTTTCAACGAGGCCATCCTAGGCGGAGCTTGTGTAACTTCAGGAGTGGTGGGAGAGTCAACAGGCATGACTCTGGGGATTGTTTCAAAAGCTTGACAAGGAGTCTCGAAGAATTCACCCTCCATCTCAAGGTATCGGAATGATTATAGATGACTAACCATGTACTCTTCTTCACCACATACTGTGACAACCTTCCTTTCACCGGTACTCAGCTCGATGTAAGGTAGAGGTAATACTTGCCCCATGTATCCAAGGGCGCCAAGTAGGCAAGAGAGTCGGACGAATGTCCATGACAAAGAAAGTGGATCAAAAGTCCGGGAACCGACTTTAACAGCAGAGTGAGTTTCCAAGTACTGCTCGCTTAGAACCATCAAAAGCTCTCACAATAATGTCACGGGTCTCGAACCAACCTTCGACATCAAGCCGATCAAAAGCGCCTTCAAGGATATTCGATCGAACCTATCCACCAAAACATGAGATAATGTAACGCCTTGCATTCAACAGTAGATGTGCAAGGCTTTGTTGTGTTTCTTTCTCGAAGGAGTCAAATCAAGATCGAGAAGTTTAGGCCGTTGTTGGCAGTGCTAGCAATACAAACTTCAAATTGATGGTAGTGTCTCGCACATGAGCATTCTTCGTAAACTTCACCAAGGCATTAGCATGAGCCTCGAGCACAAGAGCAGCAAGCATGGATATCTTGACTGAGTCTGTCCCTAACTGCTCCACAACATTGTAGTCACTCTTCTTGATATATCTTAATTTCTCCATTTCTTGTTTGAGGTGTTCAAGAACTTCCTTTGGTACTCCGTTGAGCAGATGAGCCACGGTTCTTTCCTCTAGCCGGGATGTTGGTTGAGTAGCCGGAATGCGAGTGGAGTCGCTGTGTCTTTTGGAGGAGAGATCTCTGGAGAGAATACCCTTCCGGTTCTGGTCACCTTGCTAGATCCGGTGATGTTGTCAATGTCAGGAATGGTAGCTTTAATCGTAAGATCTTCAATTGTCGAGGGTCTTGCTTGACGCCATGATAGTAAACATCACCCATAATTCCAAGGGATAGCCTTGTCGAGGAATATGGAATGGTCTTGAGAAGTAATAATGAGAGGTGCCACTCTAGGCACGTGGATCGAAGAGAAATCCTTATTGTGTTAACATCGTGATAGTCTTCGGAAATCGTCACCCCATCCGGTCGCCTTAACATCTTCAATAGGAATCTTGTAACTCGTGAACAAGTACTTCACCATGTAATCATACTTTCCACTTGGCTGCCCCAAGGTATCCCACACAGATGGCACAGCTTCGCTTTGCATTGTCAATCTTCAACTTAGACATATCTTCACACACCTTCCCAGGTGGTTTCGTAAATAGTATCTCACGGTTGTCCATCATGCATCGAACACGCCTTCTCAACCAAGCACAACCATCAGTGTACGGGCACCAACGACAATTCTCCGGGCATCCTGATTGACACCCTTGCAAAGAAATTCTTCTTAACATTAGAGGAATGGTCAAGTCATATATGTTGAAAACATAAGTATCGTCACCAACAAAGATTGGAACTCTTGTCATGATTAGGCATAGCGCTGATCACATTCGAATCTCAACAGAGGATCAAACTCAATCGCTTAGCTTCAATCATATCTTGGATCTTGTTCTTCGTGAGCCCAACAATTGTCGCGTCGTCCTCGGCTATTGGAATGGTAAGCACACTTAGCATTAGGATTATACGGAGAGGAAGTGTTGACATTCGAGGAGGATCCTCAAGGTAATCACCGCTTTCAACATGTGTTGCAAGGCTCATGCGACAATGGCATGTTGATCTTCAGAACTGCCTTCGTGGGCGCTCGTTACGCTGTTATCTCACCGAGGTTGTGCCGATGTAGGATCGAGATCACAACCGCCTCCAGATTGAGCACGGTCGGTCTTGGCTCGCTTTTTCTGACCACACACAAGATTAGCTTCTTTCTTACCATCAAAAGATCTCTTCGCAGATTGAAGATGTCTCTACCAATCTTCCCACTCTTGATACTAGCTTCGATACGTCATCGTCAATATCGCCGGTGAACTGGATGAAGAATTTCCAATCGATGATCAAGAACGGGCCTGTTGTTCCATAAACATATCAACCAACTCCCTATTGGACAAGGGTGGTTGAACTCACCGCTAGATCTCTCCATTTTGAGCATACCCTTGAACTTCTCGTCACGACCCATAGACATGCTTTGTAGTTGCATGCGTGGGTGTCAATTCAAGATTGTACTCATACCTCAGAAAGCATCACCAAGTCACCCAAGCACGGATACGGTCATTCTCTAGCCGATAAGTACCATTCCAACTGGTTCCTGACAAACTCTCTTGAAAATAATGCATCCACAACTTTCTCACATCGTGGGATTGATCTCCGACATAGGACTTCAAATGCCTTTGGGCAAGACATGCCATCATACTTGGCAAAAGTTGAACTTTGAACTGGGAGGAATCACCACACTGTGAACAAGACTCGATCAAAGTTCAGTCCGACATCTTCGTGTTTTCCACAAGATTCGATCGGTCTTCGAGTTGTTTGTACTTGTCATCTTCATCGAGTGTTGGATATAATCGAGTGGTCTTCCTCCTTCTTGGCTCACGCCGATCACCTTCATCACCCTTGGTACCCCCAGATGGACACTTCCTTCAGAGAGCTCGATCCGACCGACCACTTTTGGACCCCTTTGAAACGCTACCCATGTCGAGGAGACCAACAACCTTCTTCTTCTTGTTGATGAGCTTCTTCAGATCTTGGCCTTGGACCAAGTTGGTGAACATTTGTTGAACCGAGCATTCTGAGCTTGGAGATCTTTGATACTGCTCAAGAGCCATTTCTCTAAAATAAATAGCGAGCAAATGAGAAAACCAATTCCAATGTACCGTGATGCAATGTTATGCTATGCTATGCAATGTTTATGCGAATGCAATGCAATGTTTTCAAGGACCTTAGAGATTTAAATTTGTTAAACAAGCAATGAACAAACATTTATTAGTACTTCTTTATTTTTTCTTTTTTCTTTTTGAGTACAAGAGATAATTCAAACAATAAAAGAAAGCATAAACATCCTAAAGCTCTAAGTCTCCCATGGGCTTCCTCTTGGTGCCGATGTAGGCTTGATGTTTCGC
Source organism: Vicia sativa (assembly GCA_021764765.1). Classification (NCBI taxonomy): domain Eukaryota; kingdom Viridiplantae; phylum Streptophyta; class Magnoliopsida; order Fabales; family Fabaceae; genus Vicia; species Vicia sativa. The sequence goes on along the minus strand of CM038794.1, from coordinate 88,345,975 downwards.
TCCTCATGAAGTAGCTTGGTCAACTCTAGCACTTTCTTCTCGCAGGTAACACTAAGCTTCAAAGGTATCCTTTCTTCTTAAGTCGAATCCAGTGATCTCTTCAAGTCTTCAAAATCGTAGGCATGTCAAGATGGAGAACAAGATAGGTACGCCACCTATAGCAAAAGGTTCCATAATTACTAGTAAAACAGGCGTGAATGGCATCATGAGGTTTTGAGCTCGAGCTCACACCCATTTGAGGTAAGGTTCCCAGGAATGGAGTTCGGTGCCCCAAAGTCTTGGTATCGTTCTTTACCATGCCTCAAGCATGTATGAACCTTCGCTTGCACTCGAGATCGTGGTTGTAGTCGAACACAACATCTTGGAGAAGCATATCATGTGGACCATCTCTTCGAGCAAAACCAAATTGACGTAGAGCTAGAGAAGGGTTGTAAGTAACACCTCCCCTTATACCAAGTAGCGGAACATTAGGGAACTGTCCACAACGCTCGATGAATGTGAAGTCCTTTTGAGAAAAAGACTCAACGGATATCCGAATGAGAGAGTGACATCAATCTTGAGACCATCTCAACCTTTGTTCGTTCTTCAAGACTGATGGAGGAAGGTGCGAAATAAACCACCTTGAAAGTAACGGTATACAACACATGAGAGTTCCTTGTCTTTTGATAGTACGAGTGTGGAGAGAATGTAGAATATCTCCAAGTAAAGTAGGCACTGGATTGCGGGTAAGGAACAACTTGATGGCGTTGACATCTATGAATTGATCCGAATTAGGAAATAGAACCAAACCATAAATTAGCAAGGCCACAATGTCTTCAAATGCATGGAAACTCATAACTTTGAGGAATTCTCGGGCTTTCTTAATTAGGAACTTGAAAGTAAACCCTTAACTCCACTTCTAGTTTCCCAATTGGCTTCAATGTCTAAGCGCTTAAGATGTAAGGTCGATGAATGTCTTCGACTTAGGAACCTTTTCTAAACCTGAATGGCATTTGGTCAAGAATAGGTACCCCAAGTAGCTTAGAGAACTCTTCTAAGGTAGGAACCAACTCGATAATCTGAAATGTAAAGCAATGGTGTTTCGGATCAAAGAAATGGAATAGACATGCATCATATCTTCTTCAAACCGGAGATAACCAAATCAAGTAGATAACCGTGTCTTTGATGAACCGAGCATGGTCGGAATTTCAAACCAATTTTTGAGTTGAGAAGGATACCCATGAAGTTGATTCGGATAGTCTTTCTAGAAGCCATAATCCCTACAAAATGAGCAAAGATAAACCCTAGGTCCTTGAAATAGTTAGAAATGATATGCAATGCAAATGATGTCATGATGTCATGTTTAGCACACACAAACAATTCACACAATGAGCCTAGGTTAAGGGTTGCATGAGGTATAGGTGATTACCCCACCAAAAGTTTGAGTTGGTTCATCCCGTCCTATAATAGTAACCGTTCTAGGACTCACATCACGATCTTTCTCGAGGCGCTTATTTCAACACGACGCCAAGTGGTCGATCGAAAATGTCCCAAAAGTCTAATCTCAATGAGCGTAGCATCGAGTATCAACCAACCTCGGTCTACACCAGCCGCCATCTCACTACCTTCTAATGGCCAAGATGGGTCAATTAAGGTTCTAAAAGTTTAGTTAGCGCTGATGACACCACGCAGAAGCCAAATACTATCTTCAACTTGGGAATGAAGAGTATCGGACAACCAAAGTGTCACGCTAACGTAGCCATCATGTTGACCGCTTAGTTATAACGCCTAGCGGTCGCGATGATCTAATGCTACTTACCTAATAGGAAACCCTGATCCGGTGTAGGATCCCAACAATATAATACCCAAGCAACCCTTAAAGATAAAGCATACAAGTCAAACAAAAGCAATAAAAGTTATCTAGAAATACCTAAGGCAATTCTCTTTTAGGTGTACTTCCTCAAAGAGTCGCCCTGGATACTTGAACTCGACTTTGTAGGATTTTTGTATCCAAATGTGCGGATAGCAAGAGTCGCCACCGACTTTTATTTTTATCCAATTAAGGGAAGGTAAAAGTAATGTAAAAGACCTTCGTTAGATTCTCGAGTTCGGAGAATGGTTATGAAAAGGGAAGGTATTAGCACCTTTCCATCCGTAGTTATCTACGGGCTCTTAGTTGCTCTATATCACTTTTAAAATTGCTTTTGTGTGTTTGACAAAGATTTTTGAAAAGGCATTTCGCTTTGACTTTGTAATGACTCATGTAGGAGTGTATACAAAATGTTCGGAATGTTTTTGTTTTGAAAAGAATTTGAACTTTGAAAAAGTGTGGTGTGAAAAGCATTTGATAGAGCAAGCAACTAAAAGGCTTATTTACCCACTTTAATTGGTCGCTTTTGTACTTCTATGCCTTTAGAATAGCGCCAGCCATACCATTAGTTAGTAGGTAGCTCCATTCGCTGGATGTAAGCGGACATTCAAGGGACATCGGATGGTCATAGAAAGCAACTCAGAGGAAGTATCCCAGCACATTCAAGGACTATCATCATTTTTCGTAGGCGACAATCGAGGGTCAAGATCATATATTCGGAGGCGACATCGTGGGACTATGATGATTCGTTTGGAAGTCAACGGTGCTAGAATACCTCTACGTTCGAGGGACATGACCATTTTGAATTCGTAAGGCAACGAGAGAGAATTACCCTAAGGGGAGCGTGTGTGAAAGAAGTGTGTCAAATTCAGATATTTTATCTTGAAGATTAGTGTGCTATGTCCAATTATTATCTTGCCATACACGCCTAATTACTAGCAATTGATAAGGGTGCGGAAAGTAAAAATGCGGAATGTAAAGTGCGGAAATGTAAATGTCCTACGCTATTACATGGCTTTGGGGCAGATACATAATTTAAAATGCGGAAAGTAAAGTCCTAAATTAAACTATTACAACCCATATGCAATTACATTATTTGAAAAATAAAATAAAAACGGAAGAATCGTCTAAATCGGATGAACCTGTGCAAAAAGAAAGAATCGGAAAAGGCGATATGAATCGAACAAGAGAAAAAATGTTAGAAAAATGCAAATTTTAATATGAGAAAATTATTATATGCTGGAAATAGGATAAATAAGTTAAAATAATTTTTTGGGATTTTTTGGAAAAGATTTAATAATTAAAATGCAATTAAAAGTGAATTAAATGCAAAATTACGAATAAAAATAAATATGCATGCAAAAGGTATTTTTAATTTATTAAATTAAATAAACATTTTCAGAATGTAAATTTGAAAATAAAATATTTTTTTGGTAATTTTTAAATGCAGAATAAAAATCATGAAAAGAATTAAAACAATGCAAAAATATTAAATAAATAAGAAATATGGAAAAATAGTTAGAAAATATGAGTTTGTGAGAGAAAATAGCAAAACCAGCCCTGGAGTGGATCGAACTCGTGACCCTGAGGGGTATCTACACACAGTGAGCGCCTTAACCACTGGACCAAGTGACACTTGGTGTTTGAAAAGCTGGGAACAATTGGATTTGAACGATGACGCGTCATAGATGTTTGAAAAATCAAAGTCAAGACGCTGCGGACCCCGCTGACCGGATGGACGAATCAGATTGCTTGTTTCGCCACGATGCACACGCCGGTCAAAGAAAGTCCACGACGCCGAGCCCTAGCTCCGGCCGCCTTCCTGGCGAGAGGTTCGGATCTGCAAAACACGCAAATAAATGTAAAAGAAAGGCCTTGTCCACCTAAATCGACCTCCGAATCCATTGGTGGTGTTAGATGATCAATCCCCAGACAGCCGATTCAAGCTTCTCCGCTAGGAACCCTAAAATGGCAAATCGTATTTAACGCTCAAAACCAAGAACGATTGCCCAGATCAATCTAGGGGAACCTCATGAACACATTCAAACCATTAGAAACGATTAACACAAGCAGGATAATCAAATGCAAAAATCAAAAGAAATTGAATATGTATGTATATGTATGCATCGATTCTGGATGATTTAATCAATGGTAATGATGCATTCTTACTCAAACCTACCCTCTGAGCACGATGGAATGGTTTGTTTGGACTGAAAGTGGCTGCTTTTTTGAATTCGATTTTCTCAACTTTCTTGAAAAATTTTGCAAGAGTTTGGGTTTGTTTTTAGGTTAGGGTTCCGTCCTTGGTTTGTACACAATGCTGGCAATTTATAGAAGAGATTGAAGAGAAAACAAGGAAAAAGATTGAAATTGAATGTGCAAATATTTTCCAATAAATAAAATCAAATTTCCTTTAAAACTTGATTTTTTCTTTCCATGTGCATGAGTCACGAATTTGGCAATTGGTGTGGGCTTTCTTGGACATTAAGAAAGATATAAATCCAACTTATTTGAAAGAAACTTAATTTTATATTTACATAATTTATTTTGAATTAAATGTTGTAAAATTCAAATATAAATCATGAAAATAGAAAATCACCAATGCCAAGCATTTATGGGTCAAGAATATTGTCATGAACAAGTTTGGATCAAAAGATTATAGGCCCATTTGGAAAATTTTGCATTTTGACCAAAATGTCCTTTTGTGCAATTGTCCAAAATTGCCCAACTTCTCAATGGTGTATCTAGCTTAATTTTCCACATTTTTGAGTGTTCTTGGACTTTTTGGAAAGCTCTAAGAGTCCTATAAACAATGTCTTTGGTTTCATCTCATTTGGAGTTACCATGCTCAATATATCTTCAAACAAAAGTTGACTTTTGTTGACTTTGAAAATGACTCGTAATGTTTTAAGCTATACCTCTCAAATGAAGCATTTTTGACATTCTTGTGAGACATGAAGTTGTAGAGAATTGAATTTCCTTCAAACAAGAGGTGGTGGAAAAATTTCGAGAAAGTATGAGAAAGTTATGATCAACAAAGTTCGTTGACTTTTCACCTAGAAACCCTAATTTAGAAAGTTTGACTTTTGAGCAAATCTTGAGTTTTCTTGATGAATCATGATCAACCCTTGATCAAATGATGAATGTAACTTCAAATGAGGATGTTGACCAAAATCGAAGTTTTGACGATGTTGACCACGCTTGACTTTTGTCCAATACACCCGATTTTCAATCATCCGAGCAATCCTGGGAAACTTGACTTGTGAGGCTTGAAACTTGACAAGGAGAATCTTTGAAGCATATGAGGAGGCATGAAGACCATTGGAGATGTTGGAAATCCATCTTGACTTGAGAGATACCAAACCCTAGTTTGGGTTGATTGTCTAGGAGAGAGTTTGTCTGATCAACTCTTAAAGAATCCTTGAGGATAGATGTATGAAATCTTTTGAGAAGATGGAGGGCAAATTTTGGGGTATGACACATAGTCCCTTCGATACAAAGATCATAGACCCACGATGTCGCCTACGAATACATGATCTTGACCCTCGATTGTCGCCTACGAAAAATGATGATAGTCCCTTCGAATGTGCTAGGATACTTCCTACAAGTTGCCTTCTATGACCATCCGACGTCCCTTCGAATGTCCCTTTACATCCAACGAATAAGGTTACCTATCAACTAATGATATGGATAGCACTATTCTAAAGGAAAGTAAAACAACACGAAAACGACCAATTCTGAGTAGGTAATAAGACTTTTAGTTGCTTGCTCAAACAAAATACTTTTCACACCACACACTTTTGTCAAAGTTCAAACTCTTTTCAAAAACAAATCATTTCCGAACACTTTGTATACATTCCTACATGAATCATTACAAAGTCAAAGCGAAATGCCTTTTCAAAACATTTTTGTCAAACACACAGAAAGCACAATTTTTCAAAAGTGATCTAAGAGCAACTAAGAGTCAGAGAAAACTACGGATGGAAAGCGGTGCTAATACCTTCCTTTTCATAACCTTCTCCTTACTCAATCTAACGAAGGTCTTTTTCTCGTACTTTTTACCTTCCCTTAATTGATAAAAGAAAGTCGGTGGCGATTTTGCTATCCGTGATATTTGCGATACAAAAGTCTCAAAGTCGGCCACCGACATGTAATCAAGCGATCGCCGGGAGACACCCTAAAGAGAGAATGCCTTAGGGATTTCTAGATCACTTTTACTGTTTTCTGTTTGACTTGTATGCTTTACTTTAAGGGTTTCTTGGGTATTATACTTGTGGGGGATCCTACACCCAGATCTAAGTTTCCTTAGGTAAGTAGCAATAGATCGTCATGACTGCTAGCGATACCAAATGGTCAACATGATATGATGGCTACGTTAGTGCGACACTTTGGATGTCCTGATACTCTTCATTTCCAAGTTGAGGATAGTATTTGGCTTCTACGTGGTGTCATCAGCACTAACTCAACTTTTAGAACCCTAATTGACCCATCTTGGCCATTAGAAGGTAGTGAGATGGCCGACTTTGGTGCGACTAAGGTTGGTTGATACTGCTGCTACGCCATTAAGATCGACTTTTGGGATATTTTCGATCGACCACTTGGTAGTCGATTGAAATAAACGCCTACGAGAAAGATCAATGATGTGAGATTCCTAGAACCCGGTTACTATTATAGGACAGGATGAGCCAACTCAAACTTTTGGTGGGGTAATCACCTATACCTCATGTGAGCCTTAAACCTAGGCCCATTGTGTGAATTGTTGGTGTGTGCTAAACATGACATCATGACATCATCGCATTGCATATCATTTCTAACTATTTCAAGGACCTAGGGATTTGTCTTTGCTCTGTTTTGTAGGGATTATGGCTTCTAGAAAGACTATCCGAATCAACTTCATGGGCATACCTTCTCAGCTCAAAGAATTGGTTTCACAAATTCCCGATCACGCCTAGTTTATCAAAAGACATGGTTATCTACTTAACTTGGTTATCTCCGGTTTTGAAGAAGATATGATGCACGTCTTATTCCAGTTCTTTGATCCGAAACACCATTGCTTCACATTCCTAGATTATCGGTTGGTTCCTACCTTGGAAGAGTTCTCTAAGCTACTTTGAAACCTATTCTTGGCCAAATGCCATTCACCGGTTTAGAAAAGGTTCCTAGGTACGAAGACATCGCATCAGCTTTACACCTAGGAAAAAATAAGGGCATCCTGGCAAACCAAAAGGGTTCGGGCAAAAGTTAAGGATATATACAAAACATGTACACCCGACAAGTCGAAAACTTGAAAAGGCGGCTTGGGCAAAAAAGGGTATCCCGTAGATCAAAACCCGAAGGGGGTCTAGGCAAAAGTTAGATTTGAGCTGATTTACTATAGTTTCATTCTGATCACCTATTCTCACTACTATCAGCATTCAAGATTCAAATGGCGAAGATCGATTCACTCACTTTCTACTGACAGTAAGGAGATGAGATAGTTGAAATATATGAGTACTAGCATAGTTGGAACTTAACGAGATTGTTTTCGCATAGCTTTTTATTTTTCTTGTGTACAAACTACTTGGCCATACGCCACCTTTAAAATAAATAAAAGTTTCTTTCTCTTTACAATTTGTTTTTGTTGTTGTTTGCATAAAGTCCAACGCTTGCTTTGAATGATTATATGCATCTAACAATAAGAATCTATTTACAAACGTGCAAAAAGAACATACGAAAGTAATTGCAACAGGCTTCAGGATTTGAGATGACGACGGAGGTCACCAATGCATTTCCCCCACAGAGCGTGATCCCCACAAAAATGTCACTCACCACAAAATCTTCCCCAACAAAGAAGAGGAGGATCCCCAAGCAGTGATTCCACTCAACTTAATCATGCCACATCCACGGCCGAGGTATTTATCCCCGGCGGATGTCTCTCAATAGTTCCCTTTCTCCAAAGCAGGTCCAAACCCGTAACTTGGTCGATAGTGCACTGGAGGAAGCTTACATCTTTCTTTTCCCAAATAGAAGATTCCAACGGGTTCCACTCTTCCAACCCGCTCTCCCGACAACTACCATTTACTCTCCAAGAGATTTACGCAAGAAAATCCCTCGACAGAGTACCTCCTGCACTCTCCACAAGCAGGATTGTCAACAATATCTAGCCTCAAGACTTGGTCGATAGGTAATCGAGGAATCAAAAGTTTTCTTCTCTGTGATCTTCATCCTCAAACAGGCTTTAAATCTCCGTAACATCCGATCTTCTTCAAGATGGATATGTTTTGAAATACCACAACATCTATCATTCATACATTATTCATAAAAGTCATAATTTGTGCATATGTGATTCATACACATTTTCATGCATCATACTTTGCATAAGACTAATCAATATTTTATCAAACTTTCTCTTGTTTTTTCCAAAACAGGTGAAAATCACTTCTGAAACAAACATGTCCAAGATTAAGACCCGAATCCAAACGGGAAAACTATCTCGAATACCACTTAGTTGTCCTCCGATAACCGTCCAGATTAAGACCCGAATCCGCATTTAGAAAACTATCTCGAACGACCCCTCATTGTCCTCCGACAACGGATCCGGGATTAATACCCGAAGCCAGACGGAGACCCTATCCGTACGATCACAAGTTATCCTCCGATAACAGGCAGTGGATCAATACCCGATGCACAACAGGGAAGATATCCACATTTTTCAAACTACTACCTCCCTCAGAGTAGTCAACACAAAGAACTATTCTGACTCATTCTTATTATCAACAGCAACTACAGAGTCTGGTGTACAACTCAGTTGCCTTGGATGGCATCTTAAGCCCATCTCTGATTACTTGTCAACATTTCTCCACTTTCAGAATGCTGTATATTTGGTTTAAAAAAACCAATACAAACCAATAGCTTCATTCAAGGATCAGCACGAAGTCTAGCATACGACTCCCTCCGGATGGCATCTTAAGCCCATCTCCATGCTCCTTCCACTATCAAGAACATCTATAGAGCCTAGCGTACAGCTCACTCCCCAGCATCAATCTTTCAAGATGGCATCTTAAGCCCATCCCCATCAATTTTCCTATTTAGACGAAATTCTCAAGTCTAGCATACGACTCACTCCCCAGCGAAGTCTCTACATTCTCCAAATCGCATCTGTAAGCCCATTCCCGCCAACACCGAGTGCAAATTTTCAGATGCACTCTAGTGTTCAATCATCTTCTACCTCCAGGTCACGAAAGGCACGCATGCCAATCTAACCCTTCCAGTACAAGAAGATTGAACAGGGGCAGCTGTCATACCCCAAAATTTTCCCTCCATCTTCTCAAGGCATTTCATACATCTATACTCAAGGATTCCCAAGGGTCGATCGACAAACCTCTCCTAGACAATCAACCCAAACTAGGTTTGGTGATTCTCGATCAAATGGATTTCCAACATCTCCAATGTTCATCATGCCTCCTCATATGCTTCAAATGTTCTCCATGTCAAGTTTCAAGCTTCACAAGTCAAGTTACCGCATAATTGCTCGATAGTTGAAAATCACAGATTGACAAAAGTCAACTCGTGGTCAACATACAATCAAACTTCATGATTTTTGGTCAACATCCTCATTTTGAAGTTACATTCATCATTTGATCAAGGTTTGATCATGATTCATCAAGAAAACTCAAGATTTGCTCAAAAGTCAATCTTTCTAAATTAGGGTTTCTCTGAGAAAAGTCAACCAAACTTTGACTGAGCATAACTTCTTCATACTTTCTCAGAAATTTTTCCACCACCTCTTGCTTTGAAGGAAATTCAATTCTCTACAACTTCATGTCTCCCAAGAATGTTCAAAAAATGCTTCATTTGAGAGGTATGGATCAAAATATTACAGGTCCTTTTCAAAGTCAACAAAAAGTCAACTTTTTGTTTTGAAGATATATTGATCATGGAAACTCCAATTGAGATGAAACCAAAAAGGTTGGTTAGAGTACTCTTAGAGCTTTTCAAAAAGTCCAAGAACACTAAAAATGTGGAAAATTGAGCAAGATACACCATTCACAAGTTGGGCAATTTTGAAGAAGTACACAAAGAGAAATACTTCTAAAAATAATTTTTTTTGCAAATGGGCTTACTTTTTCTTTATCCAAACCTGTTCCTCATGCAATTAGGAATATCCAAGCCCAATGCCACGAATTTTTATTTTATTTTTCTATTTAATTTGGAATTTATTCATTTAAATAAAAATTAAGTTCAAAAATAAAGTATAAAATCAAAATTAAATGCAAATTTGATTTGTCTCTCTTCCTTGAGATCCAAGTAACTCAATAAAGCCAGCAAATTTCGAAATTTGGTTGGATATGGCAAGATTGGATTGAAAATTGATCAAAAGATGAAAATTTGATTTGGTACAAAATCAAATATGTTTTGCATTGATTAGTGATTGATTCTTTCTCAAATCAACTCGAATCCATCTACTATATATATACAACACATGCCACACTAATTGGGTAGAAAATGGTCGGAGAAACCCTATTGAAGCTCAAGAAACCATGCAATGTAGCAACTAGCAGCCTTGGATTTAGGTCGTTTCAATTGATTCCAAGCACTCAAACAAATTCGTTGATACCTCTTGAATCGACCTGCACTTCACTTTGCTCAAAACCATCCGAATCAAAGAACCGATTCGGTTTGTTCAAGAAAATTTCAAAATCGATTTTCATATTCATGCATTATTAACATGTTTTATTGTTGTTTTTGTGATTGGTGATAAATTTGTGCTTATCCGGCAAGTTAATTGCGCTTTCTATGGCCTCGAACTCGATATGCCATGATTAGGGTTCTTGACCACGATTTAGGGTTTTCCTTAAACGAAAATTGGACCTCAAGACCATTACCAATGCATTCGAATGATGTCCCGAATTGAACCATGGTCTTAGAATTCATTTATATTACTTGTGTATGATTTTCAATTTTGTTAGGTTGAAGGCCGAACAAAGGCTCCACGAATTTTCAAAAATTCAAAACGAAGGAGATGAAGTTTGGCGCGAGACGAGGCAATAGGGAGGAGACGCGCTTGTAATCCATTCGCCCGATTCAGTGACACGCTGCGCACGCTGGCTCGATGGCAAAGGTGGGGGTATGAGAGCAAGGTTCCAGCTCGATCCTGGCCATGGCAAGAGTATTTTTACATAGTTTACAAACTTTTCATATTTTTCTTATTTATTTAATATATTTCATGCACTTTTAATTCTTTTCATAATTTTTATTCATGCATTAAAATTGTCAAAATATTTTTCCTTTTGCATTTATTTTCATAAAATGTTTATTTAATTTATAAAATTAAAAAATATTATTTTGCATGCATATTTAATTTTATTCATAATTTATCATACAAATCACTTTTAATTAGTTTTTAATTATTAAATCTTTTCCAAAAAATCTCAAAAAATTATTTTAGCATATTTATGTTATTTCCAGCATGAAATATTTTTCTCATTCAAAAATTTGCATTTTTACTAACATTTTCCTCTTATTCGATTTCATCGTATTTTCCGATTTTCTCATCTTTTCACAGGTTATCTCATTTCAGACGATTCTTTTTACTGTTTTCTTTTTCCAATAATGTAATTGATCATGGGATGTAATAGTTTTAATTAGGGCTTTTATTTTCCGCAAGTTTAAATTATGTATCTGCCCCAAAGCCATGTAATAGCGTAGGACATTTATCTTTTCGCAACTTTACACTTCTGCATTTTAATTTCCGCACCCTATAAACTGTTAGTAATTAGGCGTGTATGGCAAGATAAAATATCTGAATCAACACACTCTTCTTCACATACGCACCCCTTAGGGTAATTCTCTCTCGTTGCCGTACAAATTCAAAAATGGTCAAGTCCCTCGAACGTAGAGGTATTCTAGCACCGTTGCCTTCAAAACAAGTCATCATAGTCCCTTCGATACAAAGATCATAGACCCACGATGTCGCCTACGAATACATGATCTTGACCCTCGATTGTCGCCTACGAAAAATGATGATAGTCCCTTCGAATGTGCTAGGATACTTCCTACAAGTTGCTTTCGATGACCATACGGTGTCCCTTCGAATGTCCCGCTCACATCCAACAAATAGAGTTACCTACCAACTAATTGTATGGATAGCGCTATTCTAAAGGAAAGTAAAACAATACGAAAACGACCAAATTCTGAGTAGGTAATAAGACTTTTAGTTGCTTGCTCTATCAAATACTTTTCACACCACACACTTTTGTCAAAGTTCAAACTCTTTTCACAAACGAAACATTTCCGAACACTTTGTATACATTCCTACATGGATCATTACAAAGTCAAAGCGAAATGCCTTTTCAAAACATTTTTGTCAAACACACAGAAAGCACATTTTTTAAAGTGATCTAAGAGCAACTAAGAGCCCGTAGATAACTACGGATGGAAATGGGTGCTAATACCTTCCCTTTTCATAACCTTCTCCCTTACTCAGAATCTAACGAAGGTCTTTTTCTGTACTTTTTACCTTCCCTTAATTGGATAAAAGAAAAGTCGGTGGCGACTCTTGCTATCCGCACATTTGCGATACAAAACCTACAAAGTCAGCTTCATCAGACATAGAATCATGGCGACTACGGGAGACACCCTAAAGAGAGAATGCCTTATGGATTTCTAGATCACCTTTATTGCTTTCTGTCGACTTGCTTGCTTTATCTTTAAGGGTTGCTTGGTATTATATTTGTGGGGATCCTACACCGATCCGGTTTCCTTTAGGTAAGTAGCAATAATCGTCACAATCGCTAGACGATATCGAAACGGTCAACATGATGGCTACGTTAGTGTGAAACTTGGATGTCCCGATACTCTTCATTCCCAAGTTGAGGATAGTATTTGGCTTCGCGTGGTGTCATCAAGCATTAACTAAACTTTTAGAACCTTAATTGACCCATCTTGGCCATTAGAAGGTAGTGAGATGGCCGGCTTTGTGTAGACCGAGGTTGGTTGATACCGATGCTACGCTCATTGAGATCGACTTTTGGGATATTTTCCGTCGACCACTTGGTAGTCGATTGAAATAAACGCCTACGAGAAAGATCAATGATATGAGATTCCTAGAACCCGATTACTATTATAGGACAGATGAACCAACTCAAACTTTGGGGGTAATCACCTATACCTCTTGCAAGCCTTAAACCTAGGCTCATTGTGTGAATTGTTTGTGTGTGCCAAACATGACATCATGACATCATTCGCATTGCATCTCATTTCTAACTATTTCAAGGACCAAGGGATTTATCTTTGCTCTGTTTTGTAGGGAATTATGGCTTCTAGAAAGACTATTTGAGTCAACTTCATGGGTATACCTTCTCAGCTCAAAGAATTGGTTTCATAAATTCCCGATCATGCTCAATTCATCAATAGACATTGTTATCTACTTGACTTGGTTATCTCCGGTTTTGAAGAAGATATGATGCATGTTCTATTCCAGTTCTTCGATCCGAAACACCATTGCTTTACATTCCTAGATTATCAGTTAGTTCCTACCTTGGAAGAGTTCTCTAAGCTACTTGGGGTACCTATTCTTGATCAAATGCCATTCACCGGTCTAGAAAAGGTTCCTAGGTACGAAGACATTGCATCCGCTTTACATCTTAAGCGCTCAGACATTGAAGCCAATTGGGAAACCAGAAGTGGAGTTAAGGGTTTACTTGCCAAATTCCTGATAAAGAAAGCCCGAGAATTCCTCAAAGTTATGAGTTTCCATGCATTTGAAGACATTGTGGTCGTGCTAATCTATGGTTTGATTCTATTCCTAACTCGATCAATTCATAGATGTCAACGCCATCAAGTTGTTTCACCCGCAATCCTCGTGCCTACCTTGCTGGAGATATTCCATTCTCTCCACACTCGTAGTACTACGAGACAAGGAACTCTCATGTGTTGTATACCGTTACTTTCTAGGTGGTTTATTTCGCACCTTCCTCCATCAGTTTTGAAGAACGAACAAAGGTTGAGATGGTCTCAAAGACTAATGTCACTCTCTCACCGATATCCTTGGAATCTTTTCTCTCAAAAGGACTTCACATTCATTGAGCGCCAGGAGAATTCTAATGTACCACTACTTGGTATAAGGGAGGTATTACTTACAACCCTTCTTTAGCTCTACGTCAGCTTGGTTTTGCTCGAAGAGATGGCCCGCATGATATGCTTCTCCAAGATATTGTGTTCGACTACAACCACGATCTCCATAATTACCGAAGGTTCATACACGCTGGGCATGGTAAAGAAGACCGATACCAAGACTTTGGGGAACTAGAACTCCATTCCTTGGGAACCTTACCTCAAATGGGTGCGAGCTCGAGCTCAAAACCTCATGATGCCATTCGCACTGCTTACCAAGAATTATGGAACCTGTTATAGGTGACGACCTATACCATTCTCCATCCCGACATGCCTACCGATTTTGAAGACTTGAAGAGATCCCTGATTCAACTAAAAGAAGAGAGGGATACCTTTGAAGCTCTGCATATGCAAGTGAGAAGAAAGTGCTAGAGTTGACCAAGCTACTTCACGAGGAGCGAAGCATCAACGCCTACCTCGGCACCAAGAGGAAGCCCATGGAGACTTAGAGCTTCAGATTTATATGTTTTCTTTTATTTGTTTGAACTATCTTTGTACTTAAAAAAGAAAAGAACAAAAAGAGTACTAATAAATGTTTGTTCATTGCTTGTTTAACAAATTTAAATCTCTAAGGTCCTTGAAAACATTGCATTGCATCCGCATAAACATTGCATATCATAGCATAACATTGCATCACTGTACATTGAAGATTGGTTTTCATTCTCTCGCTATTTATTTTAGCGTAAATGGCTCTTGAATAGTCACAAAGATCTGTGCTCGTAATGCCTGGGCCAGAGATGTTTACCACTTGGTCCAAGGCCAAGAAGATCCAAGAAGCTCATCAATGTGAAGAAGAAGGTGTTGGTCTTCTCAACATGGGCGACGCTACAAAGGTGGTCCTAAAGTGGTTAGTCGAATTGAGCTCTCAAGGAAGTGTCAAGAAGGAGGATGAGCAAAGTGACAAGGGTGATGCGAAGGTAGTCAAGATGAGCCCTAGAAAGACTATGATAATGGCCAATACTCGATGAAGATGACAAGTACAAACAACTTGAAGACCGTCTCAATGCGTGGAAAACTCAAGATGTTCAAGCAATTTTGATGATCCGAGTCTTGTCCCCGTGTTGTGATTCCTCCCAAGTTCAAAGTTCCAACTTTTGCTAAGCATGATGGCATGTCTTGTCCTAAGTCGCATTTGAAATCCTATGTTCGTAAGATCAACCCCACACCGATGATGTAAAGTCAGGATGCATTATTTTCAAGAAAGTTTGTCCTAACTCGCTTGGAGTGGTATTATCATCTAGAGAATGACAGATCCGATTTGGAGTGACTTAGCAGATGCTTTCACGACAAGATGAGTATAATGTAAATTGACACCCACTGCATGCAACTACAAAGCATGTCTATGGACGGACGAGAAGTTCAAAGAGTATGCTCGTAAATGAAGAGATCTAGCAGCGTAGTTCAACCACCCTTGTCCAATAGGGAGTTGGTTGATATGTTTATGGGAACACCGACCGTCCATTCTTCAATCATCTAATTGAAACTCTTCACCGGATTCACCGAAATGACATCGACAGAGAGCGATTGAAGTCGGTATCAAGAGCGGAAAGATTCATGTAGATACATCTTCAAATGTCACAAGAGATCTTTGGTGGTAAGAAAGAAGCTAATGTCCGTATGGTAAGAAAAGCCGAGCCAAGACCGATCGCTACAACTGGGGGGCCAGATCTCCAATCCTACATCAAGACAACCTCCGAGACAACGCTGAGCCGTAACGCGCCCGAAGACAGCTACGAAGATCAACATGCCATTGTCGTAAGCCTTGCAACACATGTTGAAAGCAGAGCTAATTACCTTGAGGGATCCTCCTCAGAATGTCAACACTTCCTCTCCGAGATACAATCCTAATGCTAAGTGCGCTTACCATTCCAATAGCCCGTGACTTAGTATCGATGATTGTTGGGCTCAAGAACAAAATTCAAGATATGATCAAGCTAAGCATTGAGTTTGATCCTCCGCTGAGACCAATGTGATCAACGCGCCTATGCCTAACCACGACAATAGTTCCAATGTCATATGACAATACTTATGTTTTCAACATAGATGACTTGACCATTCCTCCGATGACCAAGGAGAATTTGCTACAAGCCGTGTCAATCCAGATGCCCGAGAATTGTCGTGGTGCCCATCCGCACTGATGGTTGTGCTTGGTTGAGAAGACGGTTCAAGGCATGATGGATAACCGTGAGATACTATTTCCAAACCACCGTGCGTAACCCGTGTGAAGATATGTTTAAGTTGAAGATTGACAATGCGAATGAAACTACGCCATCTGTGTGGGATACCTTGGGGCAGCCAAGTGGAAAGTATGATTACATGGTGCAGTACACTGTTCCTGAGAGTTACAAAATTCCTATTGAAGATGTTAAAGCAACCGGGTAGGGTGACGATTTCCCAGAAGATTATGCTGATGTTAACACTATAAGAATTTCCTCCGCTGATCCTGTGCCTAGAGTGGCACCTCTTATCATTACTTCTCCAAGACCAGCCCAGATTCCTCCGACAAAGCTATTCCTTGGAATTATGGAGTCGATGTTTACTATCATGGCCAAGCAAGACCCTCGACCATTGAAGATCTTACTGAAGCTACCATTCCCGACATCGACAACATCACCGATCAAGTAAGGTGACCAACCTAAGAGTATTCTCTCCGTAAATCTCTCCTCCAAAGGACATCGCGACTCAACTCGATTCCAAACATTCAACCCATTCCCAAACTAGAGGGAAAGAACCAAGGACTCATCCCGCCACCAAGAACCAAAGGAAGTTGTCAAGACACCTCCAAATGAGAAATGGAGGAAATTCAAGATTATCAAGAAGAGTGACTACAATGTAGTGGAACAAAGAGACATCCCAAGATCTCCATGCTTGCTCTCGCTCTGTGCTCGAGGCTCATGCTAACGCCTTGGTAAAATTTCTGAAGAATGCTCACGTACCTCAAGACACTACTACCGACCGCTTGAAGTTTGTATTGCTAGCCCGGCCGCCAACAACGGCCTAGGCTTCTCGATGTCGATTTGACTCGCTTAGAGAAACACAACAAAGCCTTGCACATCTCTCGTTGAATGCAAGGGCATTACATTGTCTCATGTTTTGGTGGATACCGGTTCTGCTCTGAATATCCTTCCGAAGACTGCTTTTGATCGGCTTGATATCAAGGGTTGGTTCTCGAGACCCAATGATATAATCGTGAGAGCTTTTGATGGTTCTAAGCAACAAGATTGAGAGCTCTTCTCATCATAAAGTCGGTTCCCGCACTTTGACTCTACTTTCTTTGTCATGGATATCCGTCCAACTTACTTGCCTACCGGACGCCCTTGATACAGGGCAGGCATCACATTTCTACCTTGCATCGGTCAAGTACCCGTGAAAGGGAAGGTTGTTAAGGTGTGGTGAAGAGGAATATATGGTCACCATCTACAACTATTTCAATACCTCGAGATGGAGGGTGAATTATTTGAGACTGCAAGCTTTTGAAACAATTCCCGTAGTCATGCTCACGACTCTCCCGCCACTCCCGGTTACGTAAGCCCGCCAGGATGGCCTCATCAAGGATGCTCAAGCCGCAAGAAGGAGGTAGTACTATTTGGGGACAGCCCCGATCTTCCCTTCAAATTTGACAAGACCGGTTTAGGCTTCACCATCAAAGGCCGAAGATGATACGCCGCGAACGCCGCCAACTTCCCTTTCGTGATCGCCCAGTGGAATCCATGCTATAGAAGACTACGACACGACTTCGACATCGAAGTGGATCTTCCCGACTCCCAACAACGGACTCAAGAATTGGAAGATCAAGACGCTATACCAATCTCCTTTAGACAGAGTAATTGCTCTTGTTTTGTTTTGCTTTTCAGATTCTCTATGTTTTGAACAATAAACTTTGAAAGCCTCAGTGCCTTGCCCGGCATCATGGCTCGTTTGTGAGGGTTATTATCCGTCATTTGCATATTTTCATTCAATAAAATCGTTGGACTTTTGCATTCCATTGTTGTTTTCTTTTACTTTATCACCCTTCAAAAGCTATGTGTTTTTACACACACCCACGTGATACAATCGCAGTAATCACTCCAAATCTCGTTGATAACAAATTATGCTATTGCTAAATATGACTTCAATCCGATCTACCAAGTCAAGACGAAGTGAGGAAGATTGTGAAGTGTCAGGAGAACTTGTCCGATCGCTACAACAAGAAGAGCGAGTTATACACCACACGAAGAGCAAGTCGAGGTTGTGAATTTGGGTAATCATGAAGATGTAAAAGAGATCAAGATAGAGCAGTCTGAGAACAAGTGTTAAAGGAAGATCGGTCCAGATGCTACAAGACTATATTGAGGTTTTTGCTTGGTCATACGAAGACATGCCGTGGTGGACATTGATATTGTGGTACACCGATCCGATAAAGGAAGGTTTTCCAAGGAAATGTAAGGTTCTGCTGATGCGCCCCGAGATGTCGAGAAAATCAAAGTCAAGTTATGGAACAGCTCAACGACGTTTAGTAGTTACTTCCTATCCACAATGGGTTGCTAATGTGGTACGTGCCAAGAAGGATGGTAAGATACGAATGTATGGATTACGTAGATCTGAACAAAGCAAGTCCGAAAGACGATTTCCCACTTCCTCATATTGATGTTCGTTGACAACACCGCCAAAGATAAGGTTTTTCCTTCATGGATGGTTTCTCCATTACAATCAAATCAAAATGGCCTCAAGACATGGAGAAGACTACTTTGTTACACAAGGGGCACTCGCTACAAGGTTATGTCGCTCGGATCAAGAACGCGGGCGCCACTTATCGCAGTGATATGGTGACATTATTTCATGACATGATCCATCACGAGATAGAGGTCTACGATTTACATGATAGCTCGATCACAGATCAAGAAGAACATCTCGATCATTTGCAGACTGCTTGATAGGTTGAAGAAGCATGATCGAGACTTAATCCTAACAAGTGCACTTTTGGAGTCGATCCGGAAACTCCTAGGGTTTGTTGTCAGTGGTAAAGGAATTGAGGTTGACCCGCCAAGGTTAAAGCTATCCAAAATGCCGCCCCCGCACCGAGAAATAAGTCGAGGTTTCGGGCCGATTGAATTACATCGCCGATTCATTGCACACTTAATCGCTTGTGAGCCAATCTTCAAGTTGCTGAAGAAAGATCAAGTGGTAGAATGGAACAAAGATTGCCGATCGCTTTGACAAAATCAAGGAGTACCCACGTAATCCTCCTATCCCGATGCCGCCTACCAAAGGAAGACCTCTAATCATGTACTTGATGCTTTAGAGAACTCAATGGGTGTGTGTTGGGGCAACATGACGAGTCCGCCGAAGAGCATGCAATATACTACCTTAGCAAAAAGTTTACCGATCGTGAAACAAGATACTCACAATGAGAAAACTTGCAACGCTTTGGCTTGTCGTCACGGCTAAGACAAGATATGTTGACTCACACTACCTTGTTGATTTCAAGATGGATCCGATAAAATACATATTTGAGAAACCAGCTCTCCGAAGAATAGTAAGATGGCAAATGATCTTGACCGAGTATGACATCCAAGACACTTCTCGTAAAGCGATCAAAGGGAGTGTAGTAGCCGATCATTTGGCGATCGTCGAGATGACTATCGCCTATGCAGTCAATTTTAAGATGTCTTACTAGTTATCGATTATAAGAACTGTGCCCTGACGAAGGACCCGAACAAGGATCCCGATGGACCATGGTCTTTGATGGAGCCTCAAACGCACTTGGCAATGGCATTGGCGCCATCATTACATCCCCTACAGGCGGGCATACGCCTTTCACCGCCAGATTATGTTTCAGTTGCACTAACAACATGGCCGAATACGAAGCGTGCATCATGGGTATCAAAGTCGCTATTGACTTAAGAATCAAGTTCTTGCAAGTGTATGGAGACTCACTTTGGTGATCAAAGTTAAGGGCGAGGATACGAAGCATCCGAATCTTATTCCAGACGAGAGCATGTTCGAGTTTGATCCCCTATCAAGAGATCGCTTTCAACCACATTCAACGAGAAGAGAATCACCACGATTAGCTACTATGTCATCTATGTTCAAAGTCGATGGGACAACGAGGCTCCCTGCATCATCATTGAGAAGTTTGACGAACCAACAGATTGTTATGAGCTTGATACGGAAGAGAAACCTTGGTACTATGACGTGAAGAGGTATCTTGAGACTCGGGAATATCCCGCAGGGGCATCTATCAATGATAAGAAGTTCATGAGAAGATTTGCATCCAAATTCTTCCTCAACAACGACATCTTATACAAGCGCAACCACGACTTGTGCTTACTCCGCTGTGTAGACAAGAAAACATCAATACGTATCATGGAAGAGTTACACGAAGGCGCATTTGGTACCCATTCTAGTGGACATAAGATGGCTAAAAAGATTCTGAGAACAGGTTACTATTGGTCCACCATGGAAGCTGATTGTCACCGCTACGCTCGATCTTGTCACAAATGCCAGATTTATGCAGACAAAGTACACGTACCTCCAGTACCTCTAAATGTTTTAACAGCTCCCTGGCCTTTTGCAATGTGGGGCATTGACATCATCGGAGAAATCAAGCCCACCGCTTCCAACGGACATCGTTTCATCCTTGTGGCAATTGACTATTTCACCAAGTGGGTAGAGGCAGCCTCGTTCGCCGAACTCTGCACGCAGTTCAAGATCAAGCATCACAACTCTTCTCCTTATCGGCCTAAGATGAATGGCACAATGGAAGCCGCCAACAAGAACATTAAGAAGATTATACGTAAAATGACAAAGGACTTACAAAGATTGGCATGAGATGTTACCATTTGCTCTTCATGGTTATCGCACTACAAGATTTAACATCAATGGGAAACCCTTTCTCTTGTATACGGTATGGAAGCAGTCCTACCCATCGAGGTTCATATTCCGTCAGCCAGAGTCCTCCAGGACGCAGAGTTGGGGAAAGACGATTGGGCTCAGACTCACCTTGACCAGATTAACTTGATTGATGAGAAACGACTTGTATCCATCTGCCATGGATAGATCTATCAGAAGCGAATGATCAGAGCATTTGACAAGAAAGTCAAGCACTGAGTCTACCATGTCGGTGATCTAGTAGTCAAGCGCATCATTCTTCCACAAGGTGATCCCAGGGGCAAATGGACTCCCACCTATGAGGGACCGTTTGTAGTCAAGATAGTATTTTCAGGCAGAGCTATAATACTTAGCACCATGGATGGTGAAGACTTCCCACACCCCGTGAACGCACATAGTAAAAAATACTACGATAAAGAGACCCGCTAGGTCGATCGACCTAGGCAAAAATAAGGCATCCCGCGAACCAAAAGAGTTCGTCAAAAGTTAAGGATATATACAAAACATGTACACCCTAAGCAAGTCGAAAACCCAAAAGGCGGTTGGGCAAAAAGGGTATCCCAGAGACCGAAACCCGAAAGGGCGGTCTAGGCAAAAGTTAGATTTGAGCGCATTTACTATGTCTCGTCCGTATCACCTATCTACAGACTACTATCAGCATTCAAAATTGAAATGGCGAAGATCGATTCACTCACTTTCTATCGACAAAGAAGAGATGAGATAGTTGAAATATATGAGTACTAGCATAGTTGGAACTTAACGAGATTGTTTCCAAGATAGCTTTTATTTTTCTTGTGTAAAACTACTTGGCCATACGCCACCTTTCAAATAAATACAAGTTTCTTTCTCTTTACAATTTGTTTTTGTTGTTGTTTGCATAAAGTCCAACGCTTGCTTTGAATGATTATATGCATCTAACAATAAGAATCTATTTACAAACGCATGAAAAGAACATACGAAAGTAATTGCTACAGTCGTGGATTTGAGATGATGACTTGAGGTCACCAATGCATTTCCACGTAGCGTGATCCCCACAGTAAATGTCACCACCACAAAATCTTCCCCAACAAAGAAGAGGAGGATCCCAAGCAAAGGATTCCACTCAACTTAATCAAAGCCACATCCACGGCCGAGGTATTTATCCCCATGGATGTCTCTCAATAGTTCCCTTTCTCCAAAGAAGAGTGTCCAAACCCTTAACTTGGTCAAATAGTGCATCGAGGAAGCTTACATCTTTCTTTTCCCACCAGAGATTCCAACGGGTTCCAAACTCTTCCAACCCGCTCTCCGACAACTACCATTTACTCTCCAAGAGGATTTACGCAAAATCCCCGATAGAGTACCTCCTGCATCCACACAGGATTGTCAACAATATCTAGCCTCAAGACTTGGTCGATAGTGAACCTGAGGAATCAAAGTTTTCTTCTTCTCGTGATCTTCATCCTCAAACAGGCTTTAAATCTCCAAGGTAACATCCGCATCTTCTTCAAGATGGATATGTTTTGAAATACCACAACATCTATCATTCATACATTATTCATAAAAAGTCATAATTTGTGCATATGTCATTCATACACATTGTCATGCATCATACTTTGCATAAGACTAATCAATATTCTATCAAAGTTTCTCTTGTTTTTTCCAAAACAGGTGAAAATCACTTCAAACAAACAGTCCAAGATTAAGACCAATCCGCACGGAAAACTATCTCGAAGACCGCACTTAGTTGTCCTCCGACAACCGGTTCGTGATTAAGACCAATCCGACGGAAAACTATCTCGAACGACCGCCTCGTTGTCCTCCGACAACGGATCCGTGATTAATACCAAGCCGACGGAGACCCTATCCAGACGATCACAAGTTATCCTCCGATAATAAAAGGATCATACCATGCACCATGTGGAAGATATCCACATTTTGCCAACTACTACCTCCCTCAGAGTAGTCAACACGAAGAACTATTCTGACTCATTCTTATTATCAGCAGCAACTACAGAGTCTGGTGCACGACTCAGTTGCCTTGGATGGCATCTTAAGCCCATCTCCGATTACTTGTCAACATTTCTCCACTTTCAGAATGCTGCATATTTGGTTAAAAAAAACCAATAAAAACCAATAGCGTCATTCAAGGATGAGCACGAAGTATGGCATACGACTCCCTCCGGATGGCATCTTAAGCCCATCTCCACTATCAAGAACATCTATAGAGCCTAGCGTACGGCTCACTCCCCAGCATCGATCTTTCCAGATGGCATCTTAAGCCCATCCCCATCAATTTTCCTATTCAGACGAAATTCTCAGGTCTAGCATACGACTGACTTCCCAACGAAGTCTCTACATTCTCCAAATGGCATCTATAAGCCCATTCCCGCCAACAGCGAGTGCAAATTTTCAGGTGTACTCGAGTGTTCAATCATCTTCTACCTCCAGGTCACGAAAGGCACGCATGCCAATCTAACCTTCCAAGACAAGAAGATTGAACAGGCACATACCCCAAAATTTGCCCTCCATCTTCTCAAGGCATTTCATACATCTATACTCAAGGATTCTCAAGGGTTGATCAGACAACCTCTCCTTGACAATCAACCAAAACTAGGTTTGGTGATTCGTGATCAAATGGATTTCAACATCCCCATAATTGCTCGATGGTCAACATACCAAACTTCATGATTTTTGGTCAACATCCTCATTTTGAAGTTACATTCATCATTTGATCAAGGGTTGATCATGATTCATCAAGAAAACTCAAGATTTGCTCAAAAGTCAAACTTTCTAAATTAGGGTTTCTCTGAGAAAAGTCAACCAAACTTTGACTGAGCATAACTTCTTCATACTTTCTCATAAATTGTTCCACCACCTCTTGTTTTGAAGGAAATTCAATTCTCTACAATTTCATGTCTCACAAGAATGTTCAAAAAATGCTTCATTTGAGAGGTATGGATCAAAACATTACAGGTCCTTTTCAAAGTCAACAAAAAGTCAACTTTTTGTTTTGAAGATATATTGAGCATGGAAACTCCAATTGAGATGAAACCAAAAATGTTGGTTAGAGGACTCTTAGAACTTTCCAAAAAGTCGAAGAACACTCAAAAATGTGGAAAATTTAGCAAGATACACCATTAACAAGTTGGGCAATTTTGAAGAAGTACACAAAGAGAAATACTTCTAAAAATAAAAAAATTTGCAAATGGGCTTACTTTTTCTTTATCCAAACTTGTTCCACATGCAATTAGAAATATCCAAGCCCAATGTCACGAATTTTTATTTTATTTTTCTATTTAATTTGGAATTTATTCATTTAAATACAAATTAAATTCAAAAATAAAGTATAAAATCAAAATTAAATGCAAATTTGAGTTTTTCTCTCTTCCTTGAGATCCAAGTAACTCAATAAAGCCAGCAAATTTCGAAATTTTGTTGGATATGGCAAGATTGGATTGAAAATTGATCAAAAGATGAAAATTTGATTTGGTACAAAATCAAATATATTTTGCATTGATTAGTGATTGATTCTTTCTCAAATCAACTCTGAATCCATCTACTATATATATACAACACATGCCACACGAATTAGGGTAGAAATACCGGCCGAGAAACCCTATGAAGCTCAAGAACCATGCAACACAAGCAACTAGCAGCCTTGGATTTAGGACGTTCAATTGATTCCAAGCACTCAAACACATTCCTTGATACCTCTTGAATCGATCCGCACCTCACTTTGCTCAAAACCATCCAGAATCAAAGAACCAATTCGGTTTGTTCAAGAAAATTTCAAAATCGATTTTCATATTAATGCATTATTAACATGTTTTATTGTTGTTTTTGTGATTGGTGATAAGTTTGTGTTTATGGCAGTTAATTATGCTTCTATGGCCTCGAACTCGATATGCCATGATTAGGGTTCTTGACCACGATTTAGGGTTTTCCTTAAACGGAAAAATGGACCCGAGAACATTACCAATGCCTTCTAATGATGTCCCGAATCGAACCATGGTCTTAGAATTCATTTATATTACTTGTGTATGATTTTCGATTTTGTTGTGGTTGAAGGCCGAACAAAGGCCGACCGAATTTTCAAAAATTCAAAACGAAGGAGATGAAGTTTGGCGAGACGAGGCAATAGGGAGGAGACGCGCTTTGTAATCCATTCGCCTCGATTCAGGACACGCTGCCACTGCTCGATGGCAAAGGCGGGGGTATGAGAGCAAGGTCTCCGCTCGATCCTGGCCATGGCAAGAGTATTTTTACATAGTTTACAAACTTTTCATATTTTTCTTATTTATTTAATATATTTCATGCACTTTTAATTTTTTCATAATTTTTATTCATGCATTAAAAATTGTCAAAAATATTTTCCTTTGCATTTATTTTCATAAATGTTTATTTAATTTATAAAATTAAAAATATTATTTTGCATGCATATTTAATTTTATTCATAATTTATCATTCAAATCACTTTTAATTAGTTTTAATTATTAAATCTTTTCCAAAAATTCCAAAAAATTATTTTTGCATATTTATGTTATTTCCAAAGATGAAATATTTTTCTCATTCAAAAATTTGCATTTTAACTAAGATTTTCCTCTTATTCGATTTCATCGTATTTTCCGATTTTCTCATCTTTTCACAAAGTTATCTCGCTTCGCATTTATTCTTTTATCGCTTTCTTTTTCCAATAATGTAATTGCTCATGGATGTAATAGTTTTAATTAGGGCTTTATTTTCCACAAGTTTAAATTATGTATCTCGCCCTAAAGCCATGTAATAGCGAGACATTTATCTTCGCAAGTTTACACTTCTCGCATTTTAATTTCCGCACCCTATAAATCGTTAGTAATTAGGCGTATGGCAAGATAAAATTGAACATAGCCCACTAATTTTCAAGATAAAATATCCGAATCAACACACTCTTCTTCACACACGCACCCCTTAGGTAATTCTCTCGCTGCCTTTAATTCAAAATGGTCAAGTCCTCGAACGTAGAGGTATTCTAGCACCGCTGTTTCAAAACAAGTCATCATAGTCCCTTCGATACAAAGATCATAGACCCACGATGTCGCCACGAATACATGACCTTGACCTCGATTGTCGCCACGAAAATGATGATAGTCCTTTGAATGTGCTAGGATACTTCCTACAAGTTGCTTTCGATGACCATACTTGTCCCTTCGAATGTCCCGCCACATCCAACAAATAGAGTTACCTACCAACTAATGGTATGGGTAGCTATTCTAAAGGAAAGTAAAACAATACGAAACGACCAAATTTCGAGTAGGTAATAAGACTTTAGTTGCTTGCTCTATCAAATACTTTTCACACCACACACTTTTGTCAAAGTTCAAACTCTTTTCAAAACGAAACATTTCCTAACACTTTGTATACATTCCTACATGAATCATTACAAAGTCAAAGCGAAATGCCTTTTCAAAACATTTTGTCAAACACACGTAAAGCACATTTTTAAGGTGATCTAAGAGTAACTAAGAGCCTGTAGATAACTACGGATGGAAATGGGTGCTAATACCTTCCTTTTCATAACCTTCTCCCTTACTCGTAATCTAACGAAGGTCTTTTTCTCGACTTTTTCCTTCCCTTAATTGATAAAAGAAAAGTCGGTGGCGACTCTTGCTATCCGCACATTTGCGATACAAAACCTACAAAGTCAGCCACCGACACATGCTTCGCCTCAATATCCTTCCAAGACCGCTTTTGATCGACTGAGGTTGAAGGACGGTCTCAAACCCGGACATTATTGTGAGAGCTTTTGATGGTTCTAAGTTAACAAGACTTTGAGAGCTCATTCGCATGTTAAAGTCGGTTCCTAGACTTTCGACTCCACTTTCTTTGTCATGGACATCCGCCTAGCTTACTCTTGCCTACTTGGATGCCCTTGATACATGGGACGTACATTCTACCTTGCATCGTGTCAAGTATCCGTGAAAGGGAAGGTTGTTACAAGATGTGGCTAAGAAGAATATATGGTCACCATCTACAATCATTCCGATATCTCGAGATGGAGGATGAGTTCTTCGAGACCCCTATCAAGCTTTTGAACAATACCCGAGTCATGCCCACCGACTTCCGCCACTCCCGAATTACGCAAGCTCCGCCTAGGATGGCCTCGTTGAAAGATGCTTGTGATGAAGAAGGTAGTACTGCTTGGGGTCCCCGATCGCCCCTTCAAATTTCACAAGACCGGTTTAGGCTTCACCATCGAGGCGTAAGATGATACACCGCGAACGTGTTGCCAACTTCCTTCCGATCGTGAAGGATAGAGTCCATGCTATAGAAGACAACGATGACTTCGACATCAAGAATCGGATCTTTCCAACTTCCGACAACGGACTCAAAGAATTGGAAGATCAAGACGCTATACCAATCTCCTTTAGACAGAGTAATTGCTCTTGTTTTCATTTTGCTTTTCGCTTTTCTATGTTTTGAACAATAAACTTTAAAGCTAGTGCTCTGCCCGGCATCATGGTTCGCTTGTGAGGGTTATTATCTCATTTGCATATTTTCATTCAATAAAATCGTTGGACTTTTGCATTTAATTGTTGTTTTTTCTTTTACTTTATCACCCCTTCAAAAGCTATGTGTTTTACGCACACCCACGTGATACATTGCGTAATCACTCAACCTCGTTGATAACAAATATGCTATTGCTAAATATGACTTCGATAATCCGATCTACCAAGTCAAGACGAAGTGAGGAAGATTGTGAAGTGCCGTGAGAACTTGTCAGCTACTACAAAGAAGAAGAACGAGTTATACAACCATGAAGAGCCAATGAGGTTGTGAATTGGGTACCGATGAAGATGTAAAAAGATCAAGATAGGAGCGGTCTTGAGAAGAGTGTTAAAGAAAGATTGGTCTATGCTACGAGACTATATTGAGGTTTTTGCTTGGTCATACGAAGACATGCCGGTTTAGACATTGATATTGTGGTACACCTACACGACAAAAGAAGGTTTTCCCAAAGGAAATGTATGTCTGGTCTGATGCGCCCCGAGATGTCGAGAAAATAAAAGCCGGGTTATGAAGCGCTCAACACCGCTTCCTAGTCACATTTATCCGCAATGGGTTGCAAATGTGGTACCTGCATCAAGAAGGATGGCAAGGTACGAATGTGTGTGAATTACGAGATCCGAACAAAGCGAGCCGAAAGACGATTTTCCACTTCCTCATATTGATGTTCTAGTTGACAACACCGCCAAGATAAGGTTTTCCTTCATGGATGGTTTCTCCACAATCGATCAAATGGCCTCAAGACATGGAGAAGACTACTACACATCGGGCACTTTCTACTACAAGGTTATGCCGCTTGATCAGCAGAACGCAGGCGCCACTTACCAGCGTGCCATGGTGACGTTATTTCACGACATGATTCATCACTAAATAGAGGTCTACGTTGACAATATGATAGCTCGATCACGCATCAAGAAGAACATCTTGATCATCTACTAAACTGCTTGATAGGTGAAGAAGTACGAGACTTAACCCCAACAAGTGCACCTTGGAGTCGATCCGAAAACTCCTAGGGTTTGTCGCGGTAAAGGCATTGAAGTTGACCCCGCCAAGGTTAAAGCTATTCAAGAAATGCCAGCCCCCGCACCGAGAAGGAAGTCGAGGTTTCAACGATTGAACTACATTGCCGATTAATTGCACATTTAACCGCTACTGGGCCAATCTTCAAGTTACTTAAGAAAGATCAAGTGGTAGAATGGAACGACGATTGCCGATCGCTTTGACAAAATCAAGGAGTACCCATAATCCTCCTATCCCGATGTCGCCAAAGGAAGACCTCTTATCATGTACTTGACAAGTTAGAGAACCCAATGGGTGTGTATGGGGCAACATGACGAGTCCGGTCGAAAAGAGTATGCAATATACTACCTTAGCAAAAGTTTACCAATGTGAAACAAGATACCACAATGAGAAAACTTGCGCTGGCTTGGCTCGACTAAGACAAAGATATGTTGACTCACACTACCTTGTTGATTTCAAGATGGATCCGATAAAATACATATTTGAGAAACCACTCTCCGTAAGAATAGCAAGATGGCAAATGATCTTGACCGAATATAACATCCAAAGATACTTCTCAAAAAGTGATCAAAGGAAGTGTAGTAGCCATCATTTGCTCATCAGTCAGATGACTATCAACCTATGCAGCTCGAATCTCCGATGAAGATGTTTTACTAGTCATCGATTGGAAGAACCAGCCTGCATTTAAGGACCCGAACAAGGATCCCGATGGACCATGGTCTTGATGGAGCCTCAAACTCACTTGGCAATGGCATTGGCCATCATTACATCCCCACAAAGGACATACGCCTTTCACCGCCAGATTATGTTTCAGCTGCACTAACAACATGGCCGAATACGAAACGTGCATTATGGGTATCAAAGATGCTATTGACTTAAGAATCAAGTTCTTACAAGTATATGGAGACTCAACTTTAGTGATCACCGACATAAGAGCGGGATACGAACATCCGAATCTCATTCCATATCGAGAGCATGTTTTGAGTTTGATCCCCTATCAAGAGATCACTTTCAATCACATTCCACGAGAAGAGAATCAACTGGCGTATCGCTAGCTACTATGTCATCTATGTTCAAGGTCAGATGGGACAACGAGGCTCCCCAGATCATCATTGAGAAGTTTGACGAACCAACACATTGTTGTGAGCTTGATACATAAGAGAAACCTTGGTACTATGACGTGAAGAGGTATCTTGGCACCCAGGAATATCCCGCAGGAGCATCTGTCAACGATAAGAAGTTCTTGAGAAGGTTCGCATCCAAATTCTTCCTCAGCAACGACATCTTATACAAACGCAATCACGACTTAGGTTTACTTTAATCGCGTGGACCGTAAAAATGAGTATGTATCATGGAAGAGTTACACGAAGGCGCATTTGGTACCCACTCCAGTGGACATACCATGGCTAAGAAGATTTTGAGAACAGGTTACTATTGGTCCACCATGGAAGGTGATTGTCACCGTTATGCTCAATCTTGTCACAAATGCCAGATTTATGCACAGTGCACGTACTCAGCACTCAATGTTCTAACAGCCTTGGCCTTTGCAATGTGGGCATTGACATGATCGAGAAATCAAGCCCACCGCTCCAACGGACATCATTTCATCCTTGTGGCAATTGACTATTTCACCAAATGGATAAGCCTCGCTTGCATCTGTTACCAAGAATGTCAGGCTCGCTCAAGCATAATCTTATCTCGCTTGCATGGCACTCCCGAAAGGATTATCACGATAACGGTTCTAATCTCAACAATAAGATGATCACCAAACTCGGACGCAGCTCAAGATCAAGCATCACAACTCTTCTCCTTATCGGCCTAAGATGAATGGCTAAAGGAAGCCGCCAACAAGAACATTAAGAAGATTATACAGAAGACGACTGTGACTTACAAAGATTGGCACGAGATGTTACCATTTTCTTTTCATGGTTATCGTGACTACAAGATTTAACATCGATGTGGGAAACCCCTTCTCTTGTATATGGTATGGAGGTAGTCTTACCAATCGAGGTTCGGGACACCTCAACCGTAGTCCTCCGTGATGCGTAGTTAGGCAAAGACGATTGGGTCCAGACTCATCTTGACCAGATTAACTTGATTGATGAGAATCGACTCGCATCCATCTGCCATGGACACATCTATCAGAAACGAATGATCAGAGCATTTAACAAAAGAGTCAAGCACCGGGTCTACCAAGTCGATGATCTAGTAGTCAAGCGCATCATTCTTCCACAAGGTGATCCTGTGGGAAAATGGACTCCCACCCATGAGGGACCATTTGAAGTCAAGATGATTTTCCTATGAGCTATGATACTTAGCACCATGGACGGTGAAGACTTCCCACACCTCGTGAACGTAGACATAGTCAAAAATACTACGACAGAGACCCGCTAGGTCGATCGACCTAGGAAAAGCAGGGTATCCCGCGAACCAAAAGGGTTCGGGCAAAAGTTAAGGATATATACAAAACATGTACACCCAAGAAGTCGAATACCGCAAAGGCGGCTTGGGCAAAAAGGGTATCCCGAAGTCGAAACCCAAAAGGGCGGTCTAGGCAAAAGTTAGATTTAAGCGCATTTATGTCTCGCCCGATCACCTACTTCCGCACTACATCAAGATTCAAGGTTCAAATGGCGAAAATCAATTCACCACTTTCTAACGATAAAGGAGATGAGATAGTTGAAATATATGAGTACTAGCATAGTTGAACCTAATGAGATTGTTTCCGCATAGCTTTTTACTTTCCTTGTGTATAAACTACTTGACCATACGCCACATTTCAAATTAATACAAGTTCTTTCTTTACAATTTTTGCTATTGTTTGTTTGCATAAAGTCCAACGTTTGCTTTGAATGATTATATGCATCTAACAATAAGAATCTATTTACAAACATACGAAAAGTGAACTAACAAGGATATAATTACTACTGCTCTAGGAATCGAGATGACGACGAAGTTACCAATACATTCCCCCGCAAAGAATAATCCCCACAGAGATGTCACTCACCACAAAATCTCCCCAACGAAGTACGCATTTCTCTCCACTAGTCCAGACCTTTCAGGCTTCATCACGTTAGCCCCCGAGCAGTGATTCCACTCAACTAAGCAATGCTACATCAGTCTCCAAGCAGTAACAATCCATCAACAGCAGAGGTATCCCAAGAATATATCTCTCAAAGAATCATCACCTCCCTAAGCAAAGAAGATTCAGACTTGAAACGGGTCGATACACCGGAGGAAACCTACATCTTTATTCCCAAGAAGAGATTTCGACGGCCCAGATCTTTCTAACCCGATCTCCCAGCAACTATCAAATGCTCTCTAGCAGGATCTATGCGCAAGATCCCCAGTAGAGTGCCTCCTAAATTTTCCCCCAAGCAGGGTCTATGCACAAGATCCTCACCGGCGCGTCTCTCGATCTCTACCATCCTCAACAATATCTAGGCTCAAGACTGGAGGAATCGAGGTTATTTTTCTTCTCGTGGTTTCCATCCGCTTTCATCCCCAAATGAAGCCAAGAATCCTCAGTAGCATCCACATCTTCTTCAAGATGGATATGTTTTGAAATACCACAACATCTATCATTCATATATTACTCATAAAAGTCATAATTTGAGCATATGTCATTCATACACATTGTCATGCATCATAATCTACATAAGACTAACAATATTCTATCAAAGTTTCTTTGTTTTTCCCAAACCGTGAAAATCACTTCAAACAAACAGTCCAGATTAATGCCCGCCGACGGAAAACTATCTCGAACGATCACCGGTTGTCCTCCGACAACCGGTCAAGGATTAATGCCCGCCGACGGAAAACAATCAACGACCTAGTTGTCTTTCAACAGATCCGTGATTAATACCGGCCGACAGAAACCCTATCCGAACGATCACACAAGTTATCCTCTCGATAATGTATTAGATCAATACCAAGCACAACAGTAGTTATCCATATTTTGTCGACCATTATCCCCGCAGAATAATCAAGACGAAGACTCATTCGACTCTCTTATTATCAACAAGAACTACAGTAGTCTAGACGACTACCGCTCTCGATGGCATCTTAAGCCCATCTCCGATTGTTTATCGACATCTCTCCACTTTCGTATCGTTGCATATTTGGTTAAAACCAATATAAACCAATAACTTCATTCAAAGACAAGCATGTAGTCTAACGATGACTCTCTCGATTCCATCTTAAGCCCATCTCCGCCCCTTCCGCTCCAGAACATCTACCGAGCCCACGACGGCCCACCCCCATCATCGATCATTCCGATGGCATCTTAAGCCCGTCTCCGATGACTCTCCAATTTAGACGACATTCTTGAGTCTAACGCACAACTCAATCCCCAATGAAGTCTCCAGCTTCCCCAAATGGCATCTGTAAGCCCATTCCAAAGATCATCACCAACAAAGTGCAAATTTTCGTGTGTATGAGTGTTCAATCATCTTCACCTCCAGTCACGAAGGCAAGCATGCCAATCTAACCTTCCAAGACAAGAAGATTGAACAGGGCAGTCATTATACCCCAAAATTTGCCCTCCTACTTCTCAAAACATTTCATACATCTATACTCAAGGATTCCTCAAAGGTTGATCAGACAAACCTTCTCCAAGACAAATCAACCCAAACTAGGGTTTCGAAATTCTTAGATCAAGATGGACTTCCAACATCTCCAATGGTCATCATGCCTCCTCATATGCTTCAAAGATTCTCCATGTCAAGTTCCAAGCCTCACAAGTCAAGTTTCCTCAGACAATTGCTCAAATGATTGAAAATCACAGATTGGACCAAAAGTCAATTGTGGTCAACCTACAGTCAAACTTCCTGATTTTTGGTCAACATCCTCATTTTGAAGTCACATTCATCATTTTATCAAGGGTTGATCATGATTCATCAAGAAAACTCATGATTTGCACAAAAGTCAAACTTTCCAAATTAGGGTTTTTCAATGAAAAGTCAACTGAACTTTGACTGAGCATAACTTCTTCATACTTTCTCAAAAAAATTTCCACCACCTCTCATTTTGAAGGAAATTCAATTCTCTACAACTTCATGTCTCACAAGAATGTTCAAAAAATGCTTCATTTTGAAGATATGGATCAAAATATTACAGGTCCTTTTCAAAGTCAACAAAAAGTCAACTTTTTGTTTTGAAGATTTATTGAGCATGGAAACTCCAATTGAGATGAAACCAAATAGGTTGTTTAGAGGAAACCTAGGGCTTTCTAAAATGTCCAAGAACACTAAAACATAAGGAAAATTGAGTAAAATACACCTTGTGCAAGTTGGGCTTTTTTGGACAATTGCACAAAGAGAGATATTTGTCAAAATCCAATTTTTTCCAAATGGGCCTATAATTTTATGATCCAAACTTGTTCATAATATTATTTGTGACCTATTGATGCCTTGCCACGATCACATTCTATTTTTTTGATTTATTTTTGAATTTAAAAGTATTAAATTCAAATTTAAATTAAATAAAATATGAAAACAAGATATATTTTCAAATGGATTGAATTTTTATCAAACTTGAGGTCCAAGATAGCCCACAAAACTTGTCAAATTCGGTAGCTTGACATGGAAGAGAAAATCAAATTTTCAAAAGATTTGATTTTATTTGAAAGGAAATTATTTTTGCATTCAATAGGAGATCTTTTTTCATTCTTTTTGCTCTCATTCCTCACTCTATAAATACCCAACATATTCCACAAAGCCAAGGACGAAACCCTAGCCCTTACAAGCAACCCTAAAATTCCAAAAAATTCATCAAAGTTGTGAAATTCGAATTTCAAATTCCAGGTTTCAAGGTGTTCTAAGCCTTCCATCGTGTTCTCGAGGTTCCTGTGATCAATACCAATCCTTACTCAAGCTAAAACTACCGTAACGTGAAGAACATCAAGTCCGATTTGGTATTTTTCATAATTTATTGCTTATTTCATGCTGTTAACTACTTTTGTGTGTTTGTATGGATTCAAGACATCCAATAGGTCATGAATGATGCATCTCATGCAAGCTTAGACGTAGGAAATACGAATCACCATGGCTAGGTATTTGAAGTCGCTTTGAATCGAACCGCTTATCCAGCATTTTCGTGGCAACGACCACCATCGTGTTCGCCTCGATTTAGGGGGTAGGTCCTCTTTTTCTTTATTCGCTATTTTGCAGTGTTCCGTGAATATTGTCATCGAGAAGACGACCGAGCTAGCTCCGGCCGCTGACTCGCTGACCGTGAAGGTCGGCGTGGCGAGGGAGTTCTCTAATTCGTCCATATATGCGTCCTGGGGTCGACACGGCTGACTGTGCTTTGAATTCAAAACTCATGACACGTTTACACTTATATTCACACGTTTCCAATTCCACGACACCAAACGCACGCTGGCTGAGTGGTAAAGGCAAGCAGATGGGAAGATTCTCTCAAAGGTCCGTGGTTCGAGCCTGGTCAGGACCAAATATTTTTACTCTTTTACAAACTAACTTACATTTTTATATTTTCTTTAATATTTTCATGTTATTTTAATTTATCTTCAAATATTGTTATCATGCATCTAAAAAACACCAAAAATATTTCTTTTTTGCATTATCATCAGAAAAATACTTATTTAATTTTTAAAATTAAAATTATTATTTTTGCATGCACATGTTATTTAATTATTAATTAATCATTTCAATGACTTTTAATTGTTTTTAAATTGCCAGATCGATTCAGAAAATTACCAAAAATGTATCTTATCATATTAATGTCATTACTAACATAAAACATTTTTCCTCATTCAAAAATATTTGTTTTTATTAACATTTTCCTCTTATGCAATTTCCTCGTATTTCCGATTATGTATCTGTTCACATGTTGTAACGTTTCTGACGATTTTTCTCGCTTTTCCAATTATGTAATTTCTATGGGATGTAATAGGTTAATTAGGCCTTTATTTTCCGCACTTTATTATGTAACCGCCTAAGCCATGTAATAGCGTAGGACTTTATTTTTCCGCACTTTACATTTCCGCATTTAATTTCTCGCACCCTATAAACCGCTAGTAATTAGGCGTATGGCAAGATAAAATGGACATAGATCACTCATAATTCCAAGATAAAATATCTAATTTGACACACTCTTTTCACACATGCACCCCTTAGGGTAATTCTCTCGCTGCCTTTACGAATACAAATGGTCAAGTCCCCTAACGTAGAGGTATTCTAGCACCGCTGTTTCAAAATAAATCATCATAGTCCCTTCGAAACAAAGATCATAGACCCATGATGTCGCCTACGGATACATGATCTTCACCCTCGATTGTCGCCTGCGAAAAATGATGATAGTCCCTTCGAATGTGCTAGGATACTTCCTACAAGTTGCCTTCTGTGACCATCCGACGTCCCTTCGAATGTCCCTTTACATCCAACGAATAGGGTTACCTATCAACTAATGATATGGATAGCACTATTCTAAAGGAAAGTAAAACAACACGAAAACGACCAATTCTGAGTAGGTAATAAGACTTTTAGTTGCTTGCTCAAACAAAATACTTTTCACACCTCACACTTTTGTGAAAGTTCAAACGCTTTTCAAAAATGAAACATTTCCAAACACTTTGTATACATTCCTACATGAATCATTACAAAGTCAAAGCGAAATGCCTTTTCAAAACATTTTTGTCAAACACACAGAAAGCACAATTTTTCAAAAGTGATCTAAGAGCAACTAAGAGCTCGTAGAAAACTACGGATGGAAAGGGGTTCTAATACCTTCCCATTTCATAACCTTCTCCCTTACTCATAATCTAACGAAGGTCTTTTTCTATACTTTTTACCTTCCCTTAATTGGATAAAAGAAAAGTCGGTGGCGACTCTTGCTATCGTGATATTTGTGATACAAAGTCTCAAAGTCACCACCAGACATGAATCAAGCGACTACGGGAGACACCCTAAAGAGAGAATGCCTTAGGATTTCTAGATCGCTTATCTTTCGCTTGACTTGTATGCTTTACTTTAAGGGTTGCTTGGTATTATACTTGTGGGGATCCTACACCCGATCCGTGTTTAGGTAAGAGTAGCCAGATCATGACTGCTAGGCGATACCAAATGGTCAACATGATGGATACTAGTGCGACACTTGGATGTCCTAATACCTTCATTTCCAAGTCGAGGATAGTATTTGGATTCTGTGGTGTCATCAAGACTAACTCAACTTTTAGAACCCTAATTGACCCATCTTGGCCATTAGAAGGCAGTGAGATGGCCACTTTGGTGCAGACTAAGGTTGGTTGATACCGATGCTACGCCATTAAGACTGACTTTTTGGATATTTTCTGTCGATCACTGTAGTCGATTGAAATAAACGCCTACGAGAAAGATCAATGATGTGAGATTCCTAGAACCCTATTATTATAGGACAGATGAACCAACTCAAACTTTTGGTGGGTAATCACCTATACCTCATGCGAGCCTTAAACCTAGGCCCATTGTGTGAATTGTTGGTGTGTGCTAAACAGACATCATGACATCATCGCATTGCATATCATTTCTAACTATTTCAAGGACCTAGGATTTGTCTTTGCTCGATTGTAGGGATTATGGCTTCTAGAAAGACCATCCAAATCAACTTCATGGGCATACCTTCTCACCAAAGAATTGGTTTCGTAAATTTCGATCACCTAGTTTATCAAAAGACATGGTTATCTACTTTACTTGGTTATCTCCGTTTTGAAGAAGATATGATGCACGCCTTATTCCAGCTTTTTGATCCAAACACCATTGCTTCACATTCCTGATTATCGCTGGTTCCTACCTTGAAGAGTTCTCTGCTACTGGGATACCTATTCTTGGCCAAATGCCATTCACCGCTTAGAAAAGGTTCCTAGGTACGAAGACATCGTGATCGCCTTTACACCTAAAGCGCCGACATCAAGCCAATTGGGAAATAAAAAGCGGAGTTAAGGGTTTACTTGCTAAGTTCCTAATTAAGAAAGCCCGAGAATTCCTCAAATCTATGAGTTTCCATGCATTCGAAGACATTGTGGCCTTACTAATCTATGGTTTGGTTCTATTTCCTAACTGATCAATTCATAGATGTCAACGCCATCAATTTGTTTCTTACTCGCAATCCGCCTACTTTACTTGAGACATTCTGCATTCTCTCCACACTCGTACTATCAAAAGACAGGGAACTCTCATGTGTTGTATACCGTTACTTTCCTGGTGGTTTATTTCGCACCTTCCTCCATTAGTTTTGAAGAACGAGCAAAGATTGAAGTGGTCTCAAAGGCTAATGTCACTCTCTCACTCAGATATCCGTTGGTGTCTTTTCTCTCAAAAGGACTTCACATTCATTGAGCGTTGTGGACAATTCCCTAATGTACCACTCCTTGGCATAACGGGAGGTATCACTTACAATCCTTCTCTAGCTCTACGTTAGTTTAGTTTTGCTCGAAGAGATGGTCCACATGATATGCTTCTCCAAGACATTGTGTTCGACTACAACCATGATCTCCAGAATTACCATCGAAGGTTCATACACGCTTGGAGCATGGTAAAGAAGACTGATACCAAGACTTTTTGGCACCAAAACTCCATTCCTTGGGAACCTTACCTCAAATGGGTGCAAGCTCGAGCTCAAAACCTCATGATGCCATTCACGCTTGTTCTACCAGTAATTATGGAACCTCATATAGGTGACGTACTCTATATTGTCCTCCATCCTAACATGCCTACTGATTTTGAAGACTTGAAGAGATCCTGAATTCAGCTTTAGGAAGAAAGGGATACATTCGAAGCTCAATGCTATGCAAGCGAGAAGAAGGTACTAGAGTTGACCAAGCTACTTCACGAGGAGTGGAACATCAACGCCTACCTCGGCACCAAGAGGAAGCGCCCATGGGAGACTTAGAGCTTTAGGATTTATATGCTTTCCTTTTATTGTTTTAAACTATCTTTTGTACTTAAAAAGAAAGAGAATAAAAAGAGAACTAATAAATTTTTGTTGTTTGTTTAACAAATTTAAATCTTTAAGGTCCTTGAAAACATTGCATTGCATTTGCATAAACATCATATCATGGCATAACATCTCATAACAGTACATTGAAGATCGGTTTTCTCATTTTCTCGCTATTTTTTAGCAAAATGGCTCTTGAACAGATCACAAAGACCACTGTGCCCGTAATGCTCAATTCCGTGAATGTTCACTAGCTTGGTCCAAGGCCAAAGATCCAAGAAACTCATCAATGTAGAAGAGGGTTGTTGGTGTTCTCAACATGGGCAGATCTACAAAGGTGGTCCTAAAGTGGTCACCTGGACAGAGCTCGTAAGGGAGTGTGAAGACTAAGGAAGTGTCAAGGGACATGAAGAAGACCATGAGCCCCGAGAAGGACAAAGAAGATCACTATGATAAAGACCAAGACCATGAAGATGATAAGTACAAGCAACTTGAAGAACGTCAATGTGGAAAACCCAAGATGTCCGGCTGAATTTTGATGATTTGAGTCTTGTCCCGTGTGGTGATTCCTCCCAAGTTCAAAGTTCCTACTTTGCCAAGTATGATGTCATTTTCCAAAGCATTTGAAGTCCTATGTTCGAAGATCAACCCCACACCGATGATGAAAGTCAGGATGCATTATTTTCAAGAGATTTTGTCCTAACTCAATTGGAGTGGTATTATCACTAGAAAAGACCATATCCGTTGGAGTGACTTAATGGATGCTTTCTACGCACAATATGAGTATAATTGAATTGACACCCACTCTGCATGCAACTACGAGCATGTCTATGGGTCGTGATGGAAGTTCAAGGAATATGCTCAAAAATGGAGAGATCTAGAAAGAGTTCAACCACCCTTGTCCATAGGAGTTGGTTGATATGTTCATGGGAACACCGACAGTCCATTTTTCAATCATCCGATGGAAACTCTTCATCCGGATTCACCGAATGATATTGATAGCGAGCGATGAAGTTGGTATAAAGAGCGAAACATTCTGATAGAGTCATCTTCAAATGTCAAGAGATCTTTTGGTGGTAAGAAAGAAACTAATGTCAGTATGGTCGAAAAGCCGAGCCAAGACCGACCTGCGCTCAATCTGCAAGGGCATGGATCTCCAATCCTACACCAAAGACAACCTCGAGACAACGCGGTAGCTTAACGCGCCACTAAGAGAGTTTACGAAGATCAACATGCCGTTGTCGCAAGCCTTGCAACACATGTTGAAAGTAGAGCCGACATTGAAGGATCCTCCCGAGTGTCAACACTTCTCTCCGAGATACAATCCTAATGCTAAGTGTGTTTACCACCCAATAGCCTGTGGCACCATACACCGACAACCGCTGGGCTCAAGAACAAGATTCAAGACATGATCAAGCTAAGCATTGAGTTTGACCTCCGCCGAGACCAATGTGATCAACGCGCCTATGCCTAACCATGACAAAAGTTCCAATGCTATTGGCAGAACTTACGCTTCAATATAAATGACTTGACCATTCCTCCGATGACCTAAGAAGAATTTTCTCAGTCGTTTGTCAACCGAGGATGCCCATAGAATTTCCGTTGGTGCCCATCTGCACCTGATGGTTATGCTTGGTTGAGAAGACGTGTTCAATGCGTGATGGACAACCGTGAAATACTATTCTTGAAACCACCTGTGGAGAGCCTGTGTGAAGACGTGTCTAAGAAACTGAAGATCGAGGATGTGAATGAAACTGTGCCAAATGTGTGGGAGCCAAGTGGAAAGTTTGATTACATGGTGAAGTATACTATTCCTGAGAGCTACAAGATTCCTATTGAAGATGTTAAGGCAACCGGATGGGGTGACGATTTCCTAGAAGACTATGCTGATGTTAACACAATAAGGATTTCCTCTGCTGATCCTGTTGTCATACCCCAAAATTTGCCCTCCATCTACTCAAGAGATTTCATACATCTATGCTCAAGGATTCCTCAAGAGTCGATCGACAAAACTCTCTCCTAGACAATCAACCCAAACTAGGGTTTGGTATCTCTCAAGTCAAGATGGACTTCCAATACTTCCAATGGTCTTCATGCCTCCTCATATGCTTCAAAGATTCTCCATGTCAAGTTTCAAGCTTCACAAGTCATGTTTCGCATAATCGCTCGATGGTTGAAAATATTGACAAAAAGTCAACTCGTGGTCAACATACGTCAAACTTCATAATTTTTGGTCAACATCCTCATTTTGAAGTTAAATTCATCATTTGATCAAGGGTTGATCATGATTCATCAAGAAAACTCAAGATTTGCTCAAAAGTCAAACTTTCTAAATTAGGGTTTCTAGGTGAAAAGTCAACTGAACTTTGACTAATCATAACGTTCTCATACTTTCTCGTAAATTTTTCCACCACCTCTTGTTTTGAAGGAAATTCAATTCTCTACAACTTCATGTCTCACAAGAATGTCCAAAAAATGCTTCATTTGAGAGGTATAGCTCAAAACATTACAGGTCATTTTCAAAGTCAACAAAAAGTCAACTTTTTGCTTTGAAGATATATTGAGCATGGTAACTCCAATTAAGATGAGAACAAACGGTTGGTTAGAGGACTCTTAGAGCTTTCCAAAAGTCCAAGAACACTCAAAATGTGGAAAATTGAGCAAGATACCATATCACAAGTTGGGCAATTTTGGACAATTGACAAAAGGACATTTTGGTCAAATGCAATTTTTCCAAATGGGCCTAAAATATTTTGATCCAAACTTGTTCATGACAATATTTTTGACCCATAAATGCTTAACCTTGGTGATTTTCTATTTTTATGATTTATATATGAATTTTATAACATTTAATTCAAAAATAAATTATATAAAATATGAAAATTAAGTTTTTTTTCAAAAGGAATGGATTTATATCTTTCTTAAAGTCCAAGAAAGCCCAATATTCATACCAAATTCGTGGTAGCCATGGCATTCATGAGAAAATCAATTTTTCAAATATTTGATTTGTTTTAAA
Organism: Vicia sativa; assembly: GCA_021764765.1. Taxonomy (NCBI): domain Eukaryota; kingdom Viridiplantae; phylum Streptophyta; class Magnoliopsida; order Fabales; family Fabaceae; genus Vicia; species Vicia sativa. The sequence goes on along the minus strand of CM038794.1, from coordinate 88,304,609 downwards.
TGGAAAATATTTGCACATTGATGGAGCAATCTTTTTTCACTCCTTTTGCCATCCAAACTTTCTCTATACATGCTCAGCAAGATCACAAGCAAACGAGACGAAACCCTAGCTCTAGCTAAACCCTTATTTTGCCAAATTTTTCAAAGGATTGTTAATTTTCGAGTTTTATTCTCCAAGCACTTTCAGCCCTCAAAAACCACTTCATTGTCTTCAGGAGGTAAGTTTGAGTAAGTACACACTCTTGCCAATGGTTAAAGCAGGCTGAATCGATGCATATCCATACATACATATTCAATATTTTCTGATTTTGCACTTTTATTATCTCGCTCGCTTTCATTGATTCTAATGCGCTTATCATGATCATGAGATGCCAAGGGACCGATCCGGCAATCGCCGAGTTTGAACGCCAAAATCGTGAGATGCCATGTTTAGGCTTTTTGATCGCTGAGTCAATCGATAGTCGCAGTGTTTTCAATCGAAACCGAGACCACCAATGGATTCTAGGGTCCGATTTAGGGATAGGTCTTTCTTTCCATTTATTTCGCGATTTTTTCTTTGTTTCGATTTCGTGTCATCGGAGAAGACGACCGAGCTAGGGCTCCAGGTCACGACTGTGTTTGACTCCCATGATGTATGGGTGGCACGATCGCATGCTCGATTCGCTTCTTTCCACCTTGGCCCCACGCGTCGACTTTGATTTTCAAATACCCTCGACGCCATCACCAAAAGCTTTGATTTTGTCTTTCCAACACAAAGTGTCGCCTAGTGGTTAAGGCATTCATCGCTTCCGATACTCTCCATGTCCCCGAGTTCGAACTCGCTTGAAACGGTTTTGGTTTTTCTCAAACTTTCAACTTTTCAATATTTTTCTATTTTCTTTTATTTTAATATTTTGCATGTTATTTTAATTTCTTTTCATATTTTATTTCAGATTAAAAATTATCAAAATTAATTTCTTTTTGCATTTGTTTTCTAAAACCTTTATTTAATTTAATAAATTAAAAATATAATTTTGCATGCATATTTATTTTATTCATAATTTTGCATTTTAATTACTTTTAATTCATTTTAAATTATTAAATTGCATCAAAAATCCCAAAAATTATTTTAGCATATTTATGTTATTTCCAGCATGTCATATTTTTCCCGATTAAAAACTTGCATTTTTTTAACATTTTTTCTCTTGTTCGATTCATCTTGTATTTTCCGATTTCTCATTCTTTTACAGGTTGATCCGATTCAGACGATTCTTCTTTATCATTTTATTTTTTCCAATAATGTAATCAGATATGGGATGTAATAGTTTAAATTAGGTTTTATTTTCCGCAGTTTAAATTATGTATTTGCCCCAAAGTCTTGTAATAGCGTAGGACATTTACCTTTCCGCACCTTTACATTCCGCATTTTAATTTCCGCACTCTATCAATTGCTAGTAACTAGGCGTGTATAGCAAGATAATAATGAACATAGCCCACTAATTTGCAAGATAAAATACTTGAAATCAACACACTTCTTTCACACACGCACCCCTTAGGATAATTCTCTCTCGATGCCTTTCGATTTAAAATGGTCATGTCCCTCGAACGTAGAGGTATTCTAGCACCGTTGCCTTCCAAACAAATCATCATAGTCCCTTCGATACAAAGATCATAGACCCATGATGTCGCCTCCGAATACATGATCTTGACCCTCGATTGTCGCCTACGAAAAATGATGATAGTCCCTTCGAATGTGCTAGGATACTTCCTATAAGTTGCCTTCTATGACCATCCGATGTCCCTTCGAATGTCCCGCTTACATCCAACGAATGGAGCTACCTACTAATTAATGGTATGGCTAGCACTATTCTAAAGGAATGTAGAAGTACAACAAAACCACCAATTCGAGTGGGTAATAAGTCTTTAGTTGCTTGCTCTAAAATCAAATGCTTTTCACACCACACACTCTTTTGCAAAGTTCAATTTCTTTCCAAAATAAAACATTTCAACACTTTGTATACACTCCTACATGAGTCATTGCAAAATCAAAGCTTAAATGCCTCTTTTCAAAACATTTTGTCAAACACATGTAAAGCAATTTTAAAAAGTGATCTAGAGCAACTAAGAGCCCAGATAACCACGGATGGAAAGGGTGCTAATACCTTCCCTTTTCATAACCATTCTCCCGAACTCGTAATCTAACAAGGTCTTTTTCTATACTTTTACCTTCCTTAATTAGATAAAATAAAAGTCGGTGGCGACTCTTGCTATCCGCACATTTGATACAAAATTCCTACAAAGTCGCTCACCGTATCACGTAATCAAGCGACTACTGGGAGTCCTTAAAGAGAGAATTGCCTTAGGGATTTCTAGATCATTTTTACCGCTTTTGTTTGACTTGTATGCTTTATCTTTAAGGGTTGCTTGGTATTATATTGTTCGGGATCCTACACCGGATCCGTTTCCTTTAGGTAAGTGGCATTAGATCATCGCGACCGCTAGACGATAACTAAACGGTCAACATGATGGCTACGTTAGCGTGACACTTTGTTGTCCCGATACTCTTCATTCCCAAGTTGAAGATAGTATTTGACTTATGCGTGGTGTCAGCGCTAACTAAACTTTTAGAACCTTAATTGACCCATCTTAACCATTAGAAGGTAGTGAGATGGCCGCTTTGGCATGCACTAAGGTTGGTTGATACCGATGCTACACTCATTGAGATTAGACTTTGGGACATTTTCGATCGACCACTGGCCGTCAGATTGAAATAAGCTCTACGAGAAAGATCTGTGATATGAGATTCCTAGAACCCTGCATTATTATAGGACAGATGAACCAACTCAAACTTTTGGTGGGTAATCACCTATACCTCATGCAAGCCTTAAACCTAGGCTCATTGGTGAATTGTTCGTGTGTGCTAAACATGACATCATGACATCGCTCGCATTGCATATCATTTCTAACTATTTCAAGGACCTAGGATTTATCTTTGCTCTATTTTGTAGGATTATGGCTTCTAGAAAGACTATCCAATCAACTTCACGGGTGTCCCTTCTCACTCAAAGAATTGGTTTCGTAAATTCCGACCATGCTCGCCCATCAAAAGACATGGTTATCTACTTGATTTGGTTATCTCCGTTTGAAGAAGATATGATGCATGTCCTATTCCAATTCTTCGATCCGAAACACCATTGCTTTACATTCCAGATTATCGCTGGTTCCTACCTAGAAGAATTTCTAAGTTACTCGATACCTATTCTTGACCAAATGCCATTCACCTGGCCTAGAAAAGGTTCTAAGTACGAAGACATTGCATCCGCTTTACATCTTAAGCGCCTGCATATCAGCCAATTGGGAAACTAGAAGTGGAGTTAAGGGTTTACTTTCCAAGTTCTTAATCAAGAAAGCCCGAGAATTCTCAAAGTTATGAGTTTCCATGCACTTGAAAACATTGTGGCCTTATTAATTTATGGTTTGGTTCTATTTCCTAACTTGATCAATTCATAGATATCAATGCCATCAAGTTGTTCTTACCCGCAATCCAAAGGCCTACTTTACTGGAGACATCCTACATCTCTCCACACTGCACTACTAAGCGACAAGGAACTCTCATGTGTTGTATAACTGCACTTTCAAGGTGGTTTATTTGCACCTTCCTCCATCGCTTGAAGAATGAACAAAGGTCAGATGGTCTCAAAGACTAATGTCACCTCTCATTCAGATATCCGTTGGAGCCTTTTCTCTCAAAAGGACTTCATATTCATTGAGGCTGGGAGAATTCCTAATGTACCACTTCTTGGTATAAGGGAGGTATTACTTACAACCCTTCTTAGCCCTACGCTTGGTTTTGCTCAAAAGATTGTCCACATGATATGCTTCTCCAAGATGTTGTCTCGACTACAACCACGATCTCCGTAATTACCGAAGGTTCATACACGTGGGGCATGGTAAAGAAGACCGATACTAAGACTTTGGGGCACCGTAACTCCATTCCTTGGGAACCTTACTCAAATGGGTGCAAGCTCGAGCTCAAAACCTCATGATGCCCACTGCTCTACCAAAGAATTATGGAACTGCATATAGGTGATGTACCATAATCGCTCTCCATCCCGACATGCCTACCGATTTTGAAGACTTGAAGAGATCCCGATTCAATTTCAAGGAAGAGAGGGATACCTTTAAGCTCAATGCTATGCAAGCGAGAAGAAAGTGTTAGAGTCGACAAGCTATTTCATGAGGAGCTTAAGCATCAATGCCTACATCGGCACCAAGAGGAAGGCCCATGGAGACTTAGAGTTTTAGGATTTATATGTTTTCTTTTATTGTTTTGATCTATCTCTTGTACTTAAAAAGAAAAAAGAATAATAAGAAGAGTACTAATAAATGTTTGCTCGTTGTTTGTTTAACAAATTTAAACTTAGGTCCTTGAAAACATTGCATTGCATTCTGATAAACATTGCATATCATAGCATAACATCGCATCACGTACATCGAGATTGGTTTTCTCATTTGCTCGCTATTTATTTTAGCGTAAATGGCTCTTAAACACCACAAAGATCTCCAAGCTCGAATGCTCGGCCAGAGATGTTCACCGCTTGGTCCAAGGCCAAGAAGATTTGAAGAAGCTCATCAACAAGAAGAAGAAGGTTGTTGGTCTCAACATGGGCGACGCTATAAAGGTGGTCCCAGGTGGTCACCGTGATTGAGCCTCTCAAGGAAGTGTCCATACCGAGGAAAGTAACAAGGGTGATGGTGAAGGCAACCACCGAGCTTGAGAAGAACTATGATGATGGCCAATACCTAATGAAGATGACAAGTACAAGCAACTTGAAGATCGCTCAATGTCGGGAGCTCAAGATGTCCGAGCTGAATTTTGATGATCCGAGACTTGTTCGTGTCAGGATTCCTCCCAAGTTCAAAATTCCAACTTTGCCAAGTATGATGGCATGTCTTGCCCAAAGTCGCATTTCAAGTCCTATGTCCGTAAGATCAATCCCCACACCGACGGACGTAAAGTCAGGATGCACTATTTTCAAGAGAGTTTGTTCTAACCCGATGGAATGGTACTATCGCCAGAGAATGACCGATCCGTATTTGGAGGATTTATCGATGCTTTCACCGACAAAGATGAGTACAATGTCAATTGACACCCACTGCATGCAACTACAAAGCATGTCTATGGGTCGTGATGAGAAGTTCAAGGAGTATGCTCAAGTGGAGAGACTCCAGCAGTGAGTTCAACCACCCTTGTCCAATAGGAGTTGGTTGATATGTTCATGGGACACCGACAGCTCCATTCTTCAATCATCCGATTGAAACTCTTCACCGGATTCACCGAATGACATCGACAAAGCAGCGATCGAGGTCGGTATCAAGAGGGAAGATTCTGTGACAGAGACATCTTCAAACGCCCAAGAGATCTTTGGTGGTAAGAAAGAAGCAATGTCAGGTATGGTCGAAAAGCCGAGCCAAGACCGACCGTGCTCAATCCGCAAGGGCCAGGATCTCCAATCCTACATCAAGACAACCTCAAGAAGACAACGCACAGAACTGTAACGCCTCAAGACAAGCTACGAAGATCAACATGCCATTTTCGCAAGCCTTGCAACACATGTTGAAAGTAGCCGACACTTGAGGATCCTCCTCGTAATGTCAATACCTCCTCTCCGGTACAATCCTAATGCTAAGTGTGCTTACCATTCCAATAGCCTGTGACATAATACCGATGATTGTCGGGCTCAAGAACAAGATTCAAGATATGATCAAGCTAAGCATTGAATTTGATCCTCCTATTGAGACCAATGTGATCAACACGCCTATGCCTAACCATGACAAGGGTTCCAATGTCACAGTGATGATACTTATGTTTTCAACATAGATGACTTGACCATTCCTCCATGACTTAAGAAGAATTTGTTGCAGTCCTTGTCAACCCGTGATGCCCAGAGAACTGTCGCTGTGCCCATCCGCTACCGATGGTCAGGTGGTTGAGAAGACGTGTTCAAGGTATGATGGATAACCGAGATACTATTTCGAAACCACTGCGTGTCAGTGAAGAAATGTCTGTCAAGATCGACAATGCGAATGAAACACATCATCTCAGATGGGATACCTTGGGGCAGCCAAGTGGAAAGTATGATTACATGGTGAAGTACACTCGCTCCCGAGTTACCGATTCCTATGAAGATGTTAAGGCGACGGACGGGGTGACGATTTCTTAAGACTATGCCGATGTTAACACGATAAGGATTTCCTCTCACGACCTCGTGCCTAAGGTGGCACCTCTCATTATCACTTCTCCAAGGCCGCCCATATTCCTCCGACAAGGTTATCCCTTGGAATTATGGAGTCGATGTTTACTATCATGGCGCAAGCAAGACCCTCCGACCATCAAGATATTACAACAAGCTACCATTCCCGACATTGACAACATCACCGATCAAGGTAACTAATCCAAGAGTACTCCATATCTCTCTCCTCCAAAGACACCATGACTCAAATGATTCCAGCCTATTCAATCCATTCCCAAGCTAGAGGAAAGCACCAGGACTCATCCCCTCCAACCGTATACCAAAGGAAGTTATCAAGACACCTCCAAACAAGAAATGGAGGAAATTCAAGATTATCAAGAAGAGTGACTACAATGTGTGGAATGGGGCTGGGACAGACTGGCCCAAGATCTCCATGCCGGCTCGCTTCAGGCTCCGAGGCTCATGCTAATGCCTTGGTGAAGTTTCCAAAACGCCAAGTACCTCAAGACACTACCACCGACCGCTGAAGTTTGTATTGCAGCTGGCCGCCAACAACGGCCTAGGCTTCTTCGATGTTGATTTAACTCACGGAAGAAATACAACAAAGCCTTGCACATCTCTCCGCTGAATGCAAGGGCACTACATTGTCTCATGTTTTAGTGGATACCCTGGGCTCGTATCCTTCCAAGACCGCTTTTGATCGACTTGATGTCAAAGGTGGTTCGAGACCCGACAATATTGTGAGAGCTGATGGTTCTAAGTTAACAAAGATTGGAGAGCTTATCATCAAGTAAAGTCGGTTCCTGCACTTTGACTCTACTTTTGTCATGGACATCCGCCCACCTTATTCTCTGCTTACTGACGCCTATGGATACATCAAGGTGTTACATCTCTACCTTGCATCGTAGTCAAGTATCCATGAGTGGAAGGTTACATAAGGTGTGGTGAAGAAGAGTATATGGTCACCATTCACACCATTCCGACCTCGAGATGGAAGGTGAATTCTTCGAGACTGTCAAGCTTTGAAACAATACCCGCACTCATGCTTGTCGACCTCCCGCCACTCCCGAAGTTACGCAAGCTCCTAGGATGGCCTCACCAAAGATGCTCAGTCGCCGTGAAGAAGGTAGTACTATTCTGGGGTCACCCCGATCTTGCTTTCAAATTTGACAAGACCGGGTTTAGGCTTCACCATCAAGGGTCGAAGATGATACCATGTGCCGCCAACTCCATTCCGTGACGCCCAGAGTGGAATCCATGCTATAGAAGACGACAACAACGGCTCCAACATCGCAGTGGATCTTCCCAACCTGTGATCATGGGCTCAAAGAATTGAAGATCAAGACGCCATACCAACTCCTTTAGTCGAGTAATTGTTTTGTTTTTGTTTTGCTTTTCAGATTTCTTTATGTTTGAACAATAAACTTTGAAAGCCTAGTGCCTCGCCTGGGCACCATGGCTCGCTTATGAGGGTTATTATCGCTTATGATTTTCATTCAATAAATCGTTGGGTTTGCATTCAATTGTTTGTTTTCTTTCTTTACTTTATCACCCCTTCAAAAGGCTATGTTTTACACACCCACGTGATAATCGCAATCACCGAATCTCGTTAATAACATGCATAAATATGACTTCGATAATCCGATCTACCGTCAAGACGAAAGTGAGGAAGATTGTGAAGTGCCAGAGAACTTGCTGACCGCTACAACAAGAAGAGCGAGTTATACAGCCACACGAAGAGCAAGTCGAGGTTGTGAATTGGGTACTAGCGAAGATACAGAGATCAAGATAGAGTGGATCTTGAGAATAGTGTTAAAGAAAGGTTGGTTCAGATGCTACGACTCTATTGAGGTTTTTGCTTGGTCATACAAGACATGCCTGGTCGACATTGATATCGTGGTACACCGATTGCCGACAAAGAAGGTTTTCCCTGAAATGTAAGGTTCAATGACATTCCCGAGATGTCGAAAAGATCAAAGCCGGGTTATGAAACAGCTTCAACACCGACTTAGCTATTACTACTTCACCCACAATGGGTTGCAAATGTGGTACCTGACTCAAGAGGATGGCAAAGTACGAATGTGTGTGGATTACGTGAGATCCGAACAAAGCGAGTCCGAAAGACGATTTCCCACTTCCTCATATTGATGTTCGATTGACAACACCGCCAAAGATAAGGTTTTCTCCTTCATGGATCTCCCTACATAACCGATCAAAATGGCCCCAAGACATGGAGAAGACTACTACACGGAGCGGGCACTTCCCGCTATAAGGTTATGCCTTCTCGGATCGAAGAACGCGGGCGCCACTTATCAAATGCTGCATGGTGACATTGTTTCATGACATGATTCATCACGAGATAGGTCTACGATTTACATGATAGCTCGGCCACAAACCAAGAAGAACATCTAGATCACTTGCAAACTGCTCGACAGTGTCAAGAAGTATGTCGAGACTCAATCCCAACAAGTGCACCTTTGGAGTCGATCCGAAAACTCTTAGGGTTTATTGTTAGTGGAAAACGATGAGGTTGACCGCCAAGGTTAGAGCTATTCAGAGATGCCAAAGACTTCAAGACCGAGAAGGAAGTCGAGGTTTTCGGGCCGATTAAATTACATTGCCGATTCATTGCACACCTAACTCTACTTGTGAGCCAATCTTCAAGTTACTTAAGAAAGATCAAGTAGTGGATTGAATGACGTTGCCGATCTTTTGACAAAATCAAGGAGTACCTACAGAATCCTCCTATCCCGATGTCACCGTCAAGGAAGACTCTATCATGTACCGGCGCTGCTGTAGAACCTCAATGGGTGTGTATTGGGGCAACATGACGAGTCTGGTCGAAAAGAGTATGCAATATACTACCTTAGCAAGTTTACCGACCGAAACAAGATACTCACAAATGAGAAAACTTGCAACGCTGTTTCATGGCTCACGATTAAGACAAGATATGTTGATAACACTACCACCTGTTGATTTCTAAGATGGATCCAATAAAATACATATTTGAGAAACCACTCTCTCCTAAGAATAGCAAGATGGAAAATGATCTTGACCAACATGACATCCAAGACACTTCTTTAAAGCGATCAAAGGAAGTGTAGTAGCCGATCAGCTTGGCTCATCAAGCCGAGATGACTATTAGTCTATGCACTCAATTTCCGCATTAAGATGTTTTACTAGTTACCGACAGAAGAGCTGTGCCTGCATTTAAGGACCCGAATAAGGATCCCGATGGACCATGGTTTTGATGGAGCCTCAAACGACTTGGCAATGGCATTGGCGCCATCATTACATCCCTCAGGCGTACACACGCCTTTCACCGCCAGATGTTTCGCTTGACTAACAATATGGCGGTACGGTTGCATCATGGGTCTTAAAGTCATGATTGACTTAAGAATCAAGTTCTTACAAGTGTATGGAGACTCGCTTTTAGTGATCACCGATAAAAGGCGAGCGGATACGGCATCCGAATCTCATTCCATATCGAGAGCACGCTTTGAGTTTGATCTCTACAAGAAATCACTTTGACCATATTCCACTAGACGAATCACCATGGATCTGCTATTACTATGTCATCTATGTTCAAGGTTAGATGGGACAACGAGGCCCCTGATCATCATTGAGAAGTTCATTTAACCAAAGATATTGTTATGAGCTTGATATGTAAGAGAAACCTTGGTACTATGACGTGAAGATGTATCTTCGAGACTCGTGAATATTCCGCAGGGCATCTCACAATGATAAGAAGTTCATGAGAAGATTTGCATCCAAATTCTTCCTCAAAGAACGACATCCTATACAAGCGCAACCACGACTTGTGCTTATCTACTGCGGTAGACCAGAAACAAAGAATGCGATCATGGAAGAGTTACACGATATGATTTGGTACCCACTCCAATGGACACACCATGGCTAAGAAGATTTTGAGAACGGGTTACTATTGGTCCACCATGGAAGTCGATTGTCACCGCTTATGCTCGATCTTGTCACAAGTGCCGACGATGCAGATAAAGTGCACATACCCAAAGACCGAATGTTTTAACTTCTCCTTGGCCTTTTGCAATGTGGGCATTGATACGATCGGAGAAATCAAGCCCACAGCCCAATGGACATCGCTTTCATCCTGGCAATTGACTATTTCACCAAGTGGGTAGAAATTGCCTCAGATCTCACATTAAGAATGTCAGGGCTCGATTCTGCAACATAACCTTATCTACCTCGGTATGGCACTCCGAAAGGATTATCATGCATAATGGTTCCAATCTCAACAATAAGATGATCACCGAACTCTCGACGCAATTCAAGATCAACATCACAATTCTCTCCATATCGCCTAAGATGAACTAAGGCATGGAAGCCGCCAACAAGAATATTAAGAAGATTATATGTAAGATGACAAATACTTACAAAGATTGGCATGAAATGTTACGATTTTCTTCATGGTTATCGCACCACAACACTTAACATCAACAGGGCAACCCCTTCTCTCTCAGATACGGATGGAAGCCGCCTTACCCATCGAGGTTCGGATACCTCAACCGAGTCCTCCAAGACGCAGAGTTAGGTGAAGACGATCGTCTGACTCGCCGACCAGATTAACTTGATTGATGAGAACGACTCGCCATTCCATCCGCCATGGATGATTTATCGTATTAATAATTGTATTTAACAAGAAGGTCAAGCACCGAGTCTACCAAGCCTGATTTAGTAGTCAAGCGCATCATTCTTCCACAAGGTGATCCTGGGCAAATGGACTCCCACCCACGAGGGACCGCTTGTAGTCAAGACAAGATTTTCAAAGTGAGCTATGATACTTAGCACCATGGATGGTGAAGACTTCCACACCCTATGAACGCAGATATAGTCAAAAAATACTATGCATAAAAGAGACCCGCTAGGTCGATCGCCTAGGCAAAATAATGGCATCCTAACCGGGTTCGCAAAAGTTAAGGATATATACAAAACATGTACACCCTAAGTCGAAAACCTCGAAAAGGCGGCTTGGGCAAAAAGGGTATCCCAGAGATCGAAACCCGAAAGTGGCGGTCTAGGCAAAGTTGTGGATTTAAGCGCATAACTATGTCTCTTCCAGATCACCGCCCGAGACTACTACAAGATTCAAGGTTCAAATGGCGAAGATCGCCTACTCACTTTCTAACGACAAAGAAGGAGACGAGAGTAGTCAAATATATGAGTACTAGCATAGTGGAACTTAACGAGATTGTTTCCGATAGCTTTTACCTTCTTGTGTACAAACCACTTGGCCATATGCCACCTTTCAAATAAACCAAAGTTCTCTCTCTTACAATTTTGTTGTTGTCGCTTGCAATAAGTCCAACGCTCTTTGAATGACTATATGATTTGACAATAAGAATCTAATCACAAACATACGAAGTGAACACAAAAGTACTTCACTACAGTTCAGGAATCGGGACGATTTACGAAGTCACCAAAGCATTCCCCACAAAGCATGATCCCCAAGAAGGTGTCACTGCAACACAAATTCCCCAAAGAGAAAAAAAGGGAATCCACTAGTCCGCAATTCCACTCGACTCAAGTAAAGTTACACTGCCTCCAAGCAAGAACACCTCACCCCACCAAGGTATTTATCCTCACAGGTATCTTTTAGTCCTTTTCCCCAATGCAAGATCAGACTCCAAGACTTGGTCGATAGTGCATCGAGGAAACTACATCATTCGCAGCCTAAGATTACAACGGGTTCCTGGCTCTTCCAACCCTAGCCTCCCCAAAGAACTACCAAATGTCTCTCCATGAGATCTACACTCAGTCCCCAAGAGAGCCCAAATTTCCCCTCATGATCTATACGCAAGGTCCCCAACGGATCGCCTCCCGATTCTCCTCAAATAGGTCATGCGAGATCTCCAACAACGAGCTTCTCATTCCCACCTTCCTCATCAATATCTAGGCCCAAGACTTGGTCGATAGTGCATCGGAGGAATCTCTGATATCTTTCTTCTTCAAAAAGTGAGTTCTCACTTACTCAGCCCCCACGTATTAGAAATCCTCAAATTAACATCCGTGATCTTCTTCAAGATGGATATGTTTTGAACACCACGACATCTATCATTCATACATTTCATAAAGTCATAATTCATGCATATGTCATTCATATACACCGCATCATACTGCATAAAACTAATATTCTATCAAAGTTCCTCTTGTTTTCTCCAAAACAGTAATACCACTCGACGCAAACAGTCCAGTGATTAAGCCCCAACCGACGGAAAACTATCCGAAAGATCACTACGGCCCGACGATCGGTCCGGATTAAGCCCAATCGACGGAAAACTATCCGGAAGATACCTCCTGCTATCCTCGATAATGTGCAATGGATCAACACCGATACACAACAGGAAGCTATCCACATTTTTGCCAACTACAACTCCCCTAGAGTAATCAAGACGAAGATTTATTCCGATCCCTTATTATCACCAAGAACATAGTCTAGTTGACGACCTGGGCTGCCTGATGGCATCTTAAGCCCATCTCCGACTACTTATCAACAAAGGTTTCACTTCGTAATGCCGCATATATGGTTAAAAATAAATGCAAACCAAGAACTCATTCGACAATGAGCACGAAGTCTAACGAGGATCACTCCATGGCATCTTAAGCCCATCTCCATGATCCTTCCAGAACGACTCATGAGCCCAACGTATTTTACCACTCCCCCAAAGATCGATCCTTCCAGATGGCATCTTAAGCCCATCCCCACATTCTCCCATCGACATTCCTTGAGTCTAGCGTGACGACTCATACCCCTTTCTCCAAATGGCATCCGTAGCCCATTCCCCATCATCCACCAACAATGAAAAATTGTGTGTATTTAATCATCTTCTACTCTGTGTCACGAAGACAAGTGTCAATCTAACCTCCAAAGACAAGAAGATTGAACAGGCACACATACCCCAAAATTTTCCCTCCATCTACTCAAGAGATTTCATACATCTATGCTCAAGGATTCCTCAAGAGTCGATCGACAAACTCTCCCAGACAATCCATCCAAACTAGGTTTGGCATCTCTCAAGTCAAGATGGACTTCAATATTTCCAATGGTCTTCGCCTCCTCATATGCTTCAAAGATTCTCCATGTCAAGTTTGAAGCTTCATGTCAAGTTTCGCATAATCGCCGATGGTCGAAAATCACCAGATTGACAAAAGTCAACTGTGGTCAATACACAATAAACTTCATAATTTTTGGTCAACATCCTCATTTTGAAGTTACATTCATCATTTGATCAAGGGTTGATCATGATTCATCAAGAAAACTCAAGATTTGCTCAAAAGTCAAACTTTCTAAATTAGGTTTCTAGGTGAAAAGTCTCCGAACTTTGATCGATCATAACTTTCATACTTTCTCGTAAATTTTTCCACCAATTTCTGTTTTGAAGGAAATTTAATTCTACAACTTCATGTCTCACAAGAATGTCCAAAAATGCTTCATTTGAGAGGTATAGCTCAAAACATTGTGTCATTTTCAAAGTCAACAAAAAGTCAACTTTTTTTGCTTGAAGATATATTGAGCATGGTAACTCCAATCTGAGATGAGATGAAAAAGGTTGGTTAGAAGACTCTAGAGCTTTCCAAAAGTCCAAGAACACTCAAAAATGTGGAAAATTGAGCAAGATACACCATCACAAGTTGGGCAATTTTGGACAATCACATAAAAGGACATTTTGGTCAAATGCAAAATTTTCCAAATGGGCTAAAATCTTTGATCCAAACTTGTTCATGACAATATTTTTGACCCATAAATGCTTGACCTTGGTGATTTTCTATTTTTATGATTTATATTGAATTTTATAACATTTAATTCAAAATAAATTATATAAAATATGAAAATTAAGTTTTTTTCAAAAGGAATGGATTTATATCTTCTTAAAGTCCAAGAATGCCCAATATTCATACCAAATTCGTATAGCTATGGCATTCATGAGAAAATAAATAAATTTTCAAATATTTGATTTGTTTTAAATGGAAAATATTTGCACATTGATGTAGCAATCTTTTTTCACCCTTTGCCATCCAATCTTCTCTATAAATGCTCAAGAAGATCACAAGCAAACGAGATAAACCCTAGCTCAAGCCAAACCCTTATTTTGCCAAATTTTTCAAAGGATTGTTAATTTTCAGTTTTATTCTCCATGCACTTTCAGCCTCAAAAGCATTTCATTGTCTTCGGAGGTAGTTTGATAAGTACACACTCTTGCCAATGGTTAAAGCAGTCAATCGATGCATACCATACATACATATTCAATATTTTCTTGATTTTGCACTTTATTATCCGCTCGCTTTCATTGATTCTAATGCTTTTATCATGATCATGAGATGCCAAGGACCGATCTGGGCAATCGTCGCCGAGTTTGAACGCTAAAATCGTGACATGCCATGTTTAGGGCTTTGACTGCTGAAGCTTCGAATCGAGCATGCAGTGTTTTCAATCGAAACCGAGACCACCAATGGATCTGAGAGGGTCCGATTTAGGGATAGGTCTTTCTTTCCATTTATTTCGCGATTTTTCTTGTTTCGATTTCGTGTCATCGGAGAAGACGACCTGAGCTGGGGGTCTTGCCCCCACTGTGTTCACCGGCTGATGTATGGGTGGCACGATCGCATGCCTCGCGACCTCTCTTTCCACCGGCCCCACGCGTCGATTTTGATTTTCAAATACTCCCGACGCGTCATCACTCAAAAGCTTTGGATTTTGTCTTTTCCAACACAAAGTGCAAGCTGGCCTAGTGTTTAAGGCATTCACTGTTTCCAGATACTCTCCCATGTCCTGAGTTCGAATCCTGCTTGCAACGGTTTTGGTTTCTTTTTCTCAAACTTTCAACTTGTCAATATTTTTCTATTTTCTTTTTATTTTAATATTTTTGCATGTTATTTTAATTTCCTTTCATATTTTATTTCTGCATTAAAAAATTATCAAAAATTAATTTTCTTTTTGCATTTGTTTTCCTAAAAGCTTTATTTAATTTAATAAATTTAAATATAATTTTGCATGCATATTTATTTTATTCATAATTTTGCATTTTAATTACTTTTAATTCATTTTAAATTATTAATTGCATTCAAAAATCCCAAAAATTATTTTAGCATATTTATGTTATTTCCAAAGATGTCATATTTTTCCCACAAAACTTGCATTTTTCTAACATTTTTCTCTGTTCGATTCATCTCAGATTTTCCGATTTTCATTTTTGCTGTGTTGATCCGATTCGCATTTACTCTTCTTATCATTTTATTTTTCCAATAATGTAATCAGATATGGGATGTAATAGTTTAAATTAGGTTTTTATTTTCCAAGCTTAAATTATGTATCCGCCTAAAGCCTTGTAATAATAAGTAGACATTTACCTTCCGCACCTTTACATTCCGTGATTTTAATTTCCGCACTCTATCAATTGCTAGTAACTAGGCGTGTATGGAAAGATAATAATGAACATAGCCCACTAATTTGCAAGATAAAATACTTGAAATCAACACACTTCTTTCACACACGCACTTCTTTAGGTAATTCTCTCGATGCCTTCGATTTAAAATGGTCATGTCCTCGAACGTAGAGGTATTCTAGCACCGTTGCTTCCAAACAAATCATCATAGTCCCTTCGATACAAAGATCATAGACCCACGATGTCGCCTTCCAATACATGATCTTCGACCTCGATTGTCACGAAAATGATGATAGTCCCTTCGAACGTGCTAGGATACTTCCTACAAGTTGCCTTCTACGACCATCCGATGTCCCTTCGAATGTCCCGCTTACATCCAACGAATGGAGCTACCTACTAATTAATGGTATGGCTAGCACTATTCTAAAGGAATGTAGAAGTACAAACAAAACGCAATTTCGAGTCGGGTAAATAAGTCTTTAGTTGCTTGCTCTAAAATCAAATGCTTTTCACACCACACACTCTTTGCAAAGTTCAATTTCTTTCCAAAATAAAACATTTCCGAACACTTTGTATACACTCCTACATGAGTCATTGCAAAATCAAAGTTTAAATGCCCTTTTTCAAAACATTTTGTCAAACACACAGTAGCAATTTTAAAAGTGATCTAGAGTAATTAAGAGTCCGTGAGATAACTACGGATGGAAAGTAATACCTTCCTTTTCATAACCATTCTCCCGAACTTTAATCTAACGAAGGTCTTTTTCTGGTACTTTTACCTTCCCTTAATTGGATAAAAATAAAAGTCTGGTGGCTACTCTTGCTATCCGCACATTTAGATACAAAAATTCAAAAGTCAGCTCATCAGATCACACCTGGTGCTCTGTGAAAGGGCACCTCTCATCATTACTCCTGCACTGGGCCCATATTCCTCCCGACAAAGCTATCCCTTGAACTATGAAGCCGAGGTTTACTATCATGGCGCCAAGCAAGACCTCCACCAGAGATCCTTACAAATAAGCCACCATTCCCACATTGACAACATCACCGGACGTAAGGCGCGCAT